>AP027110.1:31077286-32277286 GCA_028142955.1 Pinctada fucata | reverse complement strand
AAGCAAATTGGTGTCTTCTGGACCATATCTGAACTGAATTTAGAAGCGATTCAAGCATAAGAACTATTGTCAGCAAACGATGAATTATTTACTGAAAAAAGTAAAACCTGTTACCATATCAATTTTGACATTTTTTAATGCTAGCTAATTCCTTTTTTTCCTTCAATGTCAATATAAATTCAAATTTCTCTCAGGAAAACGGGATGAAAAGTTATCCAAGGATTCAGCCAATATCAAGCCTATGGTTTTGAAAAAAAATAAACAACTGGAAAATAAACAAAGTCTAAGGGAGGGGGTTTCCTGACAAAATAGGGCATGAAAAATTCCTCGAACATCAGATCACATGTGTCCCACTTCCTGATTCAGCTCAAATAGAGAATAAGTGTCTTGTAAATTTGTGTTTCGTTATGGTTGTGCAATACACAGCAAACTTGTGCATTTATCGTACATGTTATCCCCAAAGCCCCCTTAAATCCGCCACTGAAAACCACTTTGAACAATGGAATTGATTCACTCTTGATTTTTATCGGTGGTTACCTGAACGCTTGAATCTAATGTAAACAACATGGCGAACCGCGACGTCGTGCTGTCGGTCTCACAGTTGACCAAGAAACTTGCTTGTTGGAGTATTACAACGCAAGGATAGAAGATTTATCTCGTTAGATGGTATATTTAGCCCTTTAAATCTGCTGTTCATGCGAAAAATTCATTGACAAAACAACTGAAAGGTCAGGGTGAGTATGCTTAAACAGGTGCGTGTACGTAGCGTCGTAGGCCATTGTAGGCATGACTTCATGTTGGTTGTAAGGACTGCCGACTTTGGAATTGACAACTTCATCAAGTAATCTTGATTAGGTGGCTAAACGTAACATGTTTGAGTCGCATGTAATATTTTGATGGGAGTGGGAGTATTCTTATATCTTTTTGTCAAGCACCTGACCCTGAACCTAACTCTACAGATGTAAATAAATTTCACACGAATTCCTTATCTGTCTTATACTTTAGATTTTCAGTATTCCACCATTTTTGTCCACAGGCAGTATACATGTGTATACTGTCATTATTTTAAATAATCAACATAGGGCACATGTAGCCAAGTTCGATCAATGACGGTTGATCGTTTCTTCAACGCATTCTAAATTTCTGTTATCAAAATTTCTTGAAATTTCTAAAACGTGGGTCCTGTAGCATCATATCCCACCCATCCTGCTACGTCTTTCGGTACGCTTTTTCGGCATAGTAACTTTCATACTTTTTGGCATATTACATTGTTTAGATTTGAGGATCACTGACGAGGGTTAAGTACCCGAAACGTGCATGTCTGGTCCATGTTGCCAATTCATCTGTTCTTAAATGATGCTATTCAATTTGAAGACGTTTACATTTATACCACTTGGTGAGTGTCACTGCTGGTGGACCAGGAGTCCCCGAGGGCACATGTAGCCAAGTTCGATCAATGACGGTTGATCGTTTCTTTAACGCATTCTAAATTTCTGTTATCAAAATTTCTTGAAATTTCTAAAACGTGGGTCCTGTAGCATCATATCCCACCCATCCTGCTACGTCTTTCGGTACGCTTTTTCGACATAGTAACTTTCATACTTTTTGGCATATTACGTTGTTTAGATTTGAGGATCACTGACGAGGGTTAAGTACCCGAAACGTGCATGTCTGGTCCATGTTGCCAATTCATCTGTTCTTAAATGATGCTATTCAATTTGAAGACGTTTACATTTATACCACTTGGTGAGTGTCACTACTGGTGGACCAGGAGTCCCCGAGCGCACATGTAGCCAAGTTCGATCAATGACGGTTGATCGTTTCTTCAACGCATTCTAAATTTCTGTTATCAAAATTTCTTGAAATTTCTAAAACGTGGGTCCTGTAGCATCATATCCCACCCATCCCGCTACGTCTTTCGGTACGCTTTTTCGACATAGTAACTTTCATACTTTTTGGCATATTACATTGTTTAGATTTGAGGATCACTGACGAGGGTTAAGTACCCGAAACGTGCATGTCTGGTCCATGTTGCCAATTCATCTGTTCTTAAATGATGCTATTCAATTTGAAGACGTTTACATTTATACCACTTGGTGAGTGTCACTGCTGGTGGACCAGGAGTCCCCGAGCGCACATGTAGCCAAGTTCGATCAATGACGGTTGATCGTTTCTTCAACGCATTCTAAATTTCTGTTATCAAAATTTCTTGAAATTTCTAAAACGTGGGTCCTGTAGCATCATATCCCGCCCATCCTGCTACGTCTTTCGGTACGCTTTTTCGACATAGTAACTTTCATACTTTTTGGCATATTACATTGTTTAGATTTGAGGATCACTGACGAGGGTTAAGTACCCGAAACGTGCATGTCTGGTCCATGTTGCCAATTCATCTGTTCTTAAATGATGCTATTCAATTTGAAGACGTTTACATTCATTCATCCCTTTCATATAAACTTACCTGATCCTTTTTTATTATCAACTCCTCCACACTATTAATCTTTTAGCTAAATGTACATTTAAGACTAAATGTATATAACCTGGCTTTTCATGAAATTTAACTGCCGGATTGCAAAGCAATTCCGGTCTATGGATTGACCATGTAGATCTGTATGTCTGTCTGTCATAAATTATTTGTCAAAGTATCTGGTTGAAGCAAATCCTAAAGAACTATATGCAGTAGAAACATAATATTATACATGTAGGTTGCCCATGACAAGACGTTTTAACATTTGACCAAGTGACCTTGACATTTGACCGAATTAAAGGTTGTGGTTAATATAATACATGTTAAGGTTGCCAATGACAAAAATCCTTTTCAATTTATGCTGTAAAATGAACTTGACCTTTGACCTACTTAAAAAACTAACCTTGGGGTTCTGTCTCTTCAACTAAAGGATATGACACTGTGATACATGTATTGTGTGTGTAGATTCCATGTGAAACAAGTTTTCAATTGATTTCATGACCTCTGAAGTAGTGACCCAGGCCTTAAATTTTGAGCTACTTTTTTAAAGAATTAACTTTGGCTATATCTTATATCTACAAGAGATAGGGCTTTTTATTTCACATGTAAATAATACATGTATTAAATTACTTGTGATATGAGCTTTCACTTGATGCTATGATTTTGACAAAGTTACCTTGACATAATGACCTTTGACAATTTATGTTTGTTTCCCATCTGTTTATACCCAAATCCACACAAACCAACATAAATGTAGTCATATAATATACAATATACAAAGGGACATAGTACCTTTGTTATAAATCCACTAAAACTAACATAAATGTAGTCATAAATATACAATATACAAAGGGACATAGTACCTTGGATATAAGTCCACTAAAACCAACATAAATGTAGTCATACAAAGGGACATAGTACCTTGGATATAAGTCCACTAAAATCAACATAAATGTAGTCATATAATATACAGTATACAAAGAATCTCTCACAAAGGGACATAGTACCTTGATTATGAATTTATAAAGTAGCATAGGTCCCACCTTTTTACTGAAAAAAAACTTAGTTTGCAATCTGGCCATACCGTCTTTAGGGTTTTTTTTTAAATACAAACAAGAGACCTGACTAAATCTACATCTGTACCTGTCTCCCCCCCCCCAATTTCCAGAAACCCTGTTTCCATCAAGCAAAATGTGGATTTGGCATTTGTTAGTTGACTCAAAAGGTCTCAGCCATTGTGTGTAACCATCACTGTGGGTCAGGAATTGTGTCACATCTTGTAGCACTGTTTAATCCATGCAAGTATGGATTTACCTTGACCTTTAACCTTCTATCTGCAAAATCAAGCACCTCTTCTCCTCATTAAGAATATATATGTTCTAGAGGTTTCAATGGAATCATTACATGAAGACAATCACTGTTTTTCATTCATGCTAAATTCAACCTATTGACAATCAATAGGGTTCCCACTTGGGCCACAAGCTATGGAATCACGTTTCATTACTGAAGGTCAAGAATTACTATAGTTACGGCAAGGAAATGCTGTTGAATGCTGTGTTTCATATACGTCAATTTTGACCTTGACCTTTGGACCCAACGAGAGGGATCCTTCTTTCTTTATATGTGTACAAATGTTATGCACATCAAGTTTCATTACTCAGGTCAAGAATTTATTGAGTTCTGGTGTAAACACTATTTTTCACAGTTGCTAAATTCTTATCGGCATGTGGTATATACGCCGGTTACATTTTATGGTACCTTTACCTTTCACCTTTTAACCCAAATATTTCTAGCATATAGGGTTTCTCTTGTATCATAAGCACTGTTTGAGTTTCATCACTGAAGGTCAAGGATTATTTTTGTTGTGAAAATTCTGAAAGTTCTTTCAAAAATCACAGATGCAATCAGCATAGCTGTAAAAAATTTGGTTTATTTCAACATTAATATAATATTGTTCTAAATTAATTGACATTTGACCCCTTTTCATCCCACAATCAATATGGTTGGGCATTATTGTGAATCATTCAGTCTAAAATTTTATGATAACTGAATGAATGCAAACTCCTTTATGGTTCAGAGACTGTTTTTAATCATCAAATTCCTCTTATCTTGAAAAATCAATATAAATGCACATAAATATATGCAGTTTCATTACTCCAGATATCTGTCTAATACAATATAACATATTAAGTGACAACTATAAAATTGAACACTTCATAGTGAATGATTTTTTAACACATATGCTCCAGATCCTGGATATCTGTTTGTGTTTGGTCCTGTCTGTACTGTATGCATATATAGCTATTTCTGGTTGCACACCTGTAATATATACATTTTCATCTGTATGGAAGTTATACATATAATTTGATATCTTATTGATAGTCCATTCCTCCTTTTAACTTTATCATAAATAAATTGTGCAGATTCAGTCAAAGGTGTATAATAACAATAAGGTCTATTTAGAAAACTATGGACTTTTTTACTTTTATTATCAATCTGACTGTCCGATTAAGAAATTGCTTCTTTGAAAAAAGAAATCGATGGATTTAAACTGATTCCTTTTACATGTACTTAATTGCATTAAACTCATAATAACAACAAAAGTTTGGATTCTTAAGAAATGTGAATATATTTCTTCAGAAATTTATCAAAATATAAACTTGATATGGTACTAATTATTGTATTCATTTTATTGACCAATTTATATCATTAGATTCATAGGGGATTATAAATGTTTATTTAAATGAGAAGGGATAGGGGCAGGGAGGACACAACCCATTTGAAATTTTAAATGCATTGGGAAATGGATGTTTGTTGTTATAATAGACATGAGTTATCTCAAAGCAGTGATAGGCAGGTCAAGGGTAGGGTTACAGGTTAGCATACGATTGAAGATTAGGAATTTCAAAGCAGGATCCTAATACCCCCTCTCCCTCCAATTCCCCCTCCCTACACACACACTTGATCAGTGCGTGCAGGACAATTTGATAAATTTCAAAATTTATCCCTTAATCTTTTGATTAAAGTGGTGTGTGCCCCCAGCATCCCATCAGACTCGGATGTTCCACAAATAATGCACAAGTACAAGTTGGGCCCTTGGGAAAAGATAGATTCTAATATTTCCAGAACTATTACATGATATAAAATTTGAAAATCAGAAATAATTAGTATTAAAGGAAAGAAGAAGATAGTGTGATATGGATAAGTCGATTTTTTCATAATACTGTACATCCTTACCTGACAATCGTGGTTAGCACAGGCTGTCTGTACACCTGTACTCAGGTGTTGGCACATGTAGTCTACTCGGGCTTCCACATCATTTTTCTTGTCAAATTCTTACTATTGATTGTAGCAAAACATTCAAGGTATTTCTTTCGGTATCTCTGGAACTGCTTTCAAAGAAGGGAGGAGATCTCCAACAAGACCCCGTTGCAGCATCAACAGTAAAACACCAAAACACCCGATGCAAAAACACAAAAGACGAGTACAGCACGAGACGGAAAAGAGACACACGACATGTAAACATCAAACACAAAAGACTACACATAAATCGACGAGACCAATGGGTAAGCGGTGCCGACTTTGGACGGCCATCTGTCACGCAAGTAGCAAATGGTGTGGGTATCCTGGATTACGTGCGCACAACCCTCTCACTTCTCCAATTACCCAGAGGTCTCGAAGAACGTACAATTGTGGTGTAAAACAACCTCCTCACTGTAAGATGACATCACACAAACAAGACCGCAAAACGCAGAGGCCCCAGAGACACAGATGAATATGTAAATGGATATAAAAAGAAGGCATGCGTAATACAGTCCGTGCTCTGCCGGCTGTAGCGAGCTCATGTATGTAATCACCCGAGGAGTCCGACTGACATTCAGAGAGGACAGGTGGTCGGGGCCCTGTCTTCTCTAAAGAGGTTTGGACAGGGCCCGTCAACTATTATTGTTTAAATGAGGCTTAGAACATTGCCGTGGCACGATAAAAATACCTCGATTCACTCACATGCGCTTTGTTTACCATAGATTCAAGCGTCTCAAATGCACAGGTGTCCACCGATAGCCTATTTTTGTAAATCGAGAAACCAAACCGGCTGAATGTTTTCCATTGTCAATTCTTGTTATTCGTACAGCGCTAAATATAGAACAGGCTAAATATAGAACAGGTGTGTGTGTAGTGTACACGTCATATGCAAAGTAGCGCCGAGGAAGGAAACACTCCGCGAACATTCTCGAGACTCATTTTACAAACATTCTCGAGGCACAGTTTTCCCAGCATGCCACGCACATGGAGTCTGGACATGCGAATTACAGCAATTTGGACTATTCCAATATGCTCACCCAGACGGGTTCGCAATAAAATATTTTTTGAGCTTTTATATTAAAAGAAGGATAGATAGTGTTCCATTTTTGTGTCGCCTGCGAAGTCCGTCTGTCCGTCCGTCCGTCTGTCCGTCTGTCTGTCACACTTGGATGTCACACCCTATAAAAGTGATTCCTGAGTGTCGCTATGTTTTGCAGGCGACACATGCATTCCTTGGAATGATTTTTATATTAATAAATTTCCGTACTACCTTTTAAGTGTGGAAATCCAAATATGGATATGAAATGGAATGTAGGGATAATCTATAAAACTCTTGTTTTTTCAACAGAGAAATTCAAGGAATTAAGAAAGTGAAGAATTGCCTTTTAATTGCATGACATTAGAGAAAACAGACTGAATCTAAAATCTAAATTGAATTCATTTTCAAAAAAGATTTTGATAAATTGTCATGATAGAAAAACTCCCGATATTTTGACCCATTTTCCATAGTATCCATATTAGTAAGATGGACCTTGGCCAGGATAGTCTTAGACTATGCATATACACATTTACAAAGCACAAGATATAAAATATATTGTATATAGGTATTGAAGATATTTTTTCTGATAGTCCTTCACCTCATACTTTTTTTTGGAAAACCTTTAACCAAGCTGGTAAAGGCATCCTTCCAAAATTTATGTACTGCATTTTCCTACCTTATCTTCTTCCATCCTCTTTATGGTTTCATCGGGCAAACCTCTCCTTGTCAGAAATCGTCGCAATGACATCCTGAAATGTTACAAATATATGTAGATATTTGATTGTGTTCTCTTCAGAGTTGCAAACTACACGAAACAGCATGTATTGATTACTAGTATCTAAGTAAAATCTTATGACCACCTGTAGTGTAACAAGACAACTTTGACCAGCTTATCTGATTTCCATTGTCAACCGGAAGTCACAAATGTTAATTTCAGGTGAAGCTTTACCAGACCGGAATGGACTGCTTTTATTTTCTCACCATTTGTATATACAGTAAAGTCACATACATTTTATAAGAAAACAATGCATCAATTCATCGGGAGAATATAGACCTGCTATTTCTTATTCATGAGTATAATGCACAGTATATAGAATCTTAATGTGGAATATTTCTTATACATGTATGGCTAAAATAATTCGAATTGAAACGATAAAATTTAAACAAAATTTACTACTAAGGTCTACATCGGCCTTAACTCAATGCTATCAATAAGTTCCAGTAATTATTTGTCTTTGAAATCTTTGCATTTTCCGGTCCAAGAAGCAACCGAAAGAAAAGTAAAATAAAATAGCTCTATATTCGCCACAGTGTGACAGGGGCTTTACAGATCTTTGCATTTTACAATGTTGGTATTCCGAGAAAACACGGGAAGTAACCGAAAGAGAAATAAAATAATAACAATTATAAAAAAAGGAATGAGGAAAAATTTATGTGACTGAACCAATGCGCACATTTAGAGGGGGGGGGGTTACGTTCATCAAAATTTCTCATTTCCCCCATGATTTCACATACTCTTTTCAAACCCCGATGACCACGGTTGACTGTTTATGTTTACATAGATTATACATGTACTAGGGCATCAATATCAATGTACTTACTGTTCTGAGCTTAAAATCCGTCCTTAGCCTGCCTTCAAATATCCTTAATGAAAATAAATATACGGCAAATGAAAGGAACCAGATGAAATGTAACATCAAAAGTATGTGGCGGCCGCCAGATAAATTATGTGGCGGTCACCAGATCAATTAAGTGGCGGCCGCCAGATAATTATGTGGCGGCCGCATGATAAATTAAGTGGCGGCCGCCAGATAATTATGTGGCGGACGCCAGATAATTATGTGGCGGCCGCTAGATAAATTAAATGGCGGCCGCCAGATAATTATGTGGCGACCGCCAGATAAATTAAGTGGCGACCGCCAGATAAATTAAGTGGCGGCCGCATGATAAATTAAGAATTTAGTGGCGGCCGCCAGATAATTATGTGGCGTCCGCCAGATAATTATGTGGCGTCCGCCAGATAAATTAAATGGCGGCCGCCAGATAATTATGTGGCGGCCGCCAGATAAATTGAATGGCGGCCGCCAGATAATTATGTGGCGACCGCCAGATAAATTATGTGGCGGCCGCCAGATAAATTAAGTGGCGGCCGCCAGATAATTATGTGGCGGCCGCCAGATAAATTGAATGGCGGCCGCCAGATAATTATGTGCAGCCGCCATATAAATTAAGTGGCGGCCGCCAGATAAATAATTGGCGGCCGCCAGATAAATTATAATTCATACCTGTCAACTACGGGCTTCCGTACAGTCCAAGACCTCAAAGTTAAAACGATTTTGAACAAGAGGCCCAATGGGGCCACATAGCTTACATGAGTTGCACATATAAGAATGATAGTGGACAAATTGGTAGAGGACCTTGAGTACTTGCTTCCAGTAAGGTTTCGTTAAATTGAATAAATTCTATGTAGAAGTTCCAGAGAAGATGTCGAAAAAGTTTCATCCAATCAGAGCCCTCGGCGGCCGTACTTGTTGACCGATTGGCACGAAAAACACATACATAGTAGATAACATTGAGTACTTGCTTCCTGGAAGGTTTTATAAAATTCTGTGCAGCGGTTGGAGAGGAGAAGTCAAAAGTGTGTCAGCAAATCAGAGCCCTCGGCGGCCATGCATATTTTTTAAACGATCGGCACGAAAAATACAAACTTGGTTGAGGACCTTGAATACTTGCTTCCTGTAAGGTTTCATGAAATTCTGTGCAGCGGTTGCCGAGGAGATGTCAAAAATGTGCCGACCAATCAGAGCCCTCGGCGGCGATATTTGTCGACTGATTGGCACGAAACACACAAACTTGGTAGAGGACCTTGAGTACTTGCTTGTTGTAAGGTTTCATGAAATTCTGTGCAGCGGTTGCAGGGGTCCGGGAGATGTCGACACCCTCCTCCAAAATATTTTTATATAGACACGGTCCGATTGATGTTGGGGGGGGGGAGTCATGGTTTTTTTCGGAAAAAATAAGTTTGCATGTGGTGTGACAGAATAATTATCTTGCTCTTATGATTCTTTGCATATGACATGAATTTGAAGTCTCAGAATTCAGCTTTAAATACCTGAAAATTTTTCGGATCGCTTCCCTCGCCAAAGCAATTTGTAATTTCTTTCATTGTAAAGTCCACGGTTGAAATGTCAATACTTTTGTAGATGCTTATATGTATACATGAACGTGACATGGCTTTCTCAAGGGCTTTAATAATCAGTAGATATACAGAGTACAAGCTTCACAGAAAAAAAAGTTTAGTATCAATTAATTTACAAATACAAATGCATTGTCTTGAGCGCCACCCCCCTTCCTCTTTCCTTATACTGTTAAATGAGCTTGATGTACAGATTAAATTTGTAAAACTCGTTTATCACTCTCTTAAGAAATGAATAAAACGAAATTGTCAGAAAAATAAATATTTTCAATTCTGAGTAAAAATTAAGTACGTCTGTTATAATTGATACAGACTTTTTGTACATGCACAAAGTCATCTCTTGGTCGAAAAAAAAATGCTGCTCAAATTTTGCCTGAAAAAAAAAATTGCCCTGGTCCCGGGAGAAAAAAAAATAATCCTGCTCCAACAAAAACCAAAGCTTCCCCTCCTAAATATCATACGGACCGTGCCTTATTTACCATTCTTCAGATGTAATTATTACAGACCTGCCTACTTTTACGATTTTGGCGTAATTTTTACGATTTTTGACCTAACATTTCGCTCTACGATTTTGCTTCTCCATTTTACGCCTAAAACTTTTTTTGGAGCAAATTGATATATTACACTAACTATGAGAAACAGGAAGGCAGGTCAGGAAATCTTTAAAAATGATGTCAATGATGAATTCCATGGAAATTCGGCAACATCTGAATTTACTTTCATCATACACTACATGTATTTCGTAATACCATCTCGATTTTTAAAAAAAATCTTTGACATTTATTAATTAGGTAGTTTAGCCTGTTTATAAGTTTTGGGAAAATATACATGCAAAAACGGGAGAGACAAGGATTTTTTGTGTGCAAATTCCAGAGGGGGTGGGGGTTCCCGCAAATCCTCTTTACATTGATTCATTCGTTTCTTCAAGGAAATAAAAGTGGGGAAAGAAAGACCAAACGGTTTCGATTGCACCATTTGCATCTACTTTTCAAAAGATTTTAAAGGGAAGGTCCCCGGATCCCCCTACGGGAGGGATTATCGCCCTCCCGCACCTAAAACTCCCCCCCCCCCCCCGAGGGTAGGGCTTCGAGCCTCGATTCAACTCCCCCGGCAGTGCACCACTTCAACACTGTTCGAAACGGCTTTTTATAGAGCCATACATATTATTTGAAAAATTTTTATTTGCTCTATCTATCAAAATGGGATATAACTCAATACTTGCTAAATACATCTCGAATTATCCGATTTTCAGTCATGAATTGATTTATATTCTGGTTAAGACCAATACTAGGTATAATTCCAAAATATTAATCATGATAACAGGGACGTTTATAATACGTCCCTGATAATAGCTATAAGCTTAAAATACATCGCCCCTTTCCCCTTCTTAGTAATAAACCCGAATCTCGGATACTTATAACCATAGATAAATGCATTCCCGGTAAAATCTATCTATGTAAGAGTGCAACCATTTGATTGTTGGAGGGGGGGGGTTACTCTTTTTCGTGTTTTTCAAAGCCAGAAGTTTTGTGCGCGGTCTACCGGGCCGGATAAGTAATTTTGTATCATGATAATATATTTTAATCTACAGCGTAGCCTGGTCCAGAATTAAAAAAAAAGGGGGGGGGGGGGGACTACGATCCAAAATATTTTGCGCAAATTCTTCACACCCCCTAAGTCAAATGGTTACTCCCAAATCATAGAAACTGCTTCCCCCTCCTCTCCGGATGTAGGGTATCCATGATAGCTGGAGTTGATCCGTAACCGTAGTGACGAAGGCAGCGAACCGTGAAAGTGTTGGTCACCCGCGATGTTTATTCCAAGTTTCGACGAGACAGTATTAGCTTTCCAAAAAAGCTTGGTCGATATCAACATTTATTTATTACTCAGGGAAATCTTAAAACGCTTCAATGGTCACGTGTAATCGCCGTGAGGAAAAAACTATCGGTACTATTCTATCAATTGATATTGTTTTACCAGGTTATTTAAAAGGAATTTTGAGAATTTTCGTTTACTCCTCAATGATAATAACAATAAAAGCGAAAAAAAAAAATTGGTTCAAAATAGGTTTAAAATTTTGACTCTTAGAATAAAGAGTAAAGAGTAGTATAAGTAAGGCTATGCATGAAATTCACACAAAAAAACTGGTTACACAATAGGAACTTATGTGTTGATAATTCTGAAAAGTTAGAAAATAGTGCATTTGCACTAGACAACTCAAGTCACAGTCATTCATAAATTATGATACAAAGTATGTCTATTCGTGAACACTAACTCTGAAATAACATGCATTGCTTCTGTGATACGTTTTACGTATTTGTCCCAGAATGTACACTAAAATACCGGAATTTCCAAAATATCAATAGTTTCTTATGATATAGATAAAATCTGTCATTCAAACACATTCTGACATTGACACTACTTTTAAATGATTAAAAATTTTATTTGAGTCACATAGAGATAAAAAAACCACATGTAGATATCTCCCACAGTTGACAATGACCTAGATATGCATCAATTGTGATCTGTATCCTGCAACACTGTACAAGGCTGGTATTCTCTTTTACTATATTCAGAAATCCTGCATGTGTTCTTCAAAAGAATTTCAATTTATTATGATTCTTTTACTCTTGTTAGCTCACCTGAGCAAAAGGCTCAAAGTGAGAAATTGTGCTATTCAAGTTACTTTATGTTTTCCTAAAAAATTTTATACTTAAATCTAATTTCTTCAATTTTTTTGTGATAAGCATTTATTTATATAAATCACATATTGCTCCAAGAGTTTCAGTGTCCTCAGGTGGGCAATGTGGCCCCTAGGCCTCTTGTTGTTGCCTAATGAAGAGCGGGTATGGCAGAGAGTGTGTGTTACAAATGTATTTACTCAAAACACTTTAAAAAAACTAGTTATCTTTTTTATGCCCCCGTAATCGAAGATTCAGGGGCATAAAGTTTTTGGTCTGTCCGTACGTCTGTCTCGCTGTTTGTTTGTTTGTCCGCAAAAACTTTAACCTTGGCCATAACTTTTGAATGGTAAATGATAGGGCTTTCATATTTCATATGTATATTCCTTGTTACAAAACCTTTCCATGGATACCAAAATACTTGACCTTGTAACCTTGACCTTGGAGTTTGACCTGCATTTGAAAAACTTTAACCTTGACAATAACTTTTGAATGGTAAATGATAGGGCTTTTTATTTTACATTTGTATTTCTTGTGAGAAGACCTTTCAATGGATACAAAAAATTGACCTAGTGACCTTGACCTTGGAGTTTGACCTACTTTTGAAAAACTTAAACCTTGGCCATAGCTTTTGAATGGTTAGTGATAGGGCTTTCATATTTCACTCGTGTATTTCTTGTAACAAGGCCTTTCCATGGATACCAAACATTTTTACCTTGTGACCTTGACCTTGGAGTTTGACCTACTTTTGAAAAACTTTAACCTTGGTCATAACTTTTGAATGATAAATGATAGAGTTTTTATATTTCACATATGTATTCCTTGTCACAAGACCTCAGCATGTTTGACCTTGACCTTGTGACCTTGACCTTGGAGATTGACCTACTTTTAAAAATTATAAATCTGGGTTTTATCTCATGAACTATAGAGGCTATGGCATTAAAATTCCACATGCAGAGTCTTTATGACCAGACCCTTCATTTGATATCATGAGTTTTGACCTAGTGACCTTGACATTGACCTTTGACCTACTTTTAAACGATAAGAGGTAGGGTTTTGATATTTCACATGTACATTCCTCAAGACCAGACCTTTCATTTGATATCATGAGTTTTGACCTAGTGACCTTGACATTGACCTTTGACCAACTTTTAAAGTATAAGAGGTAGGGTTTTGATATTTCACATATAGATTCCTCATGACAAGAACTTCAATTTTATATCATGACTGTTGACCTAGTGACCTTCACATTGACCTACTTTTAAATTATAAGAGGTAGGATTTTGATATTTCAGTTGTAGAATCCTTATGACCACACCGTTCATTTGATATCATGACTTTTGATCAAATGACCTTGACATTGACCTACTTTTGAACTTTAAGGGGTAGGGCTTTGATATTTTACATTTAGATTCTTTATGACCATAGCTTTTTTCATGGCAAAATAATATTAATGACGTTTGATCTTTCTGTCTGTACAAAAATGTATACATCATCTAATACAAACACTTTGCCTTACCGCCTTTAGCGGTTTATGGTTTATTTTAAATGAAGATGCGAGAAAGCAAAGACGAGACTTTTAAAAAACTTCTGTGTCGTATTAAATAGCATTATTTTTTCCGCCGGCTTTTTTTAGCACAGTTTTTGACTTTCTTAACCATCAATCACATCTTAGTATCAAACATTTACACTGAAATCAAAAAAAAGGAGGGAATCTCAAGAAATGTGATTAATGACGCGTGGATTTTTTTTTTAAATCATGTCACATGTATTTCAGATTTTTTTTTGCCCGGTTTAGAAAACAAAACTTTGGATGATGAATAATATTGTCTCATTGTTTAAAGACATAATGTATGTATACGTACTATATCTCATGATGAATGAACAAAAATTTACTGTTTGAATTAAAAGATGTGGCCATGTCCCATTTTCGGGTACGACACGTCGGTAAATAGTACCTGACGAAAGTACATGTACTTTCCCTATTTCATTCTCTTATCATTCTTCGAAAAAGCAAAGAAAAATCCACCGTATTCATAATTATTTCAGTTCACTTGAACTCCAATTCATTTATTTCATTTCTTTTATGTTTTTGTTTGTTTTTTTTTTTACTTATTTTTTACATTACACTTGTATTTTATGAAACTAACAATCCAATTTCCGAGGTTGTCTTAAAATTGTGAAATGAAGGGCAGATTGTGAGGTTTTTATCCCTTTTGTGTTGATGCAAGTCCTCATCATAAAGAAAGATAAATAAATAAATAAATAAATAAATAAATAGATAAATAAATAATAAATAAATAAATAGATAAATACATATATGAATAAATAAATAAATAAATAAATAAATAAATAAATAAATAAATAAATAAATAAATAAATTAATTAATTAATTAATAAATATAACTTGATTTATGTATCATGCCTTATCTTGAGATTTATCATTAATATGATATTGTATTCTAGAAACGTGGATTGATAGATAATTGATGCTCTATTCACAGCTACCCTTTATTTCATGATAGACAGAAAAATATAAAGGCGGAGCTTAGTACGAGATCAAACAACCAATCAGCGTGCAGAATGGCATTCGTAAACAACGACGCGTAGCAACTCTCAAACGAAATCTCCCCGGGCACGAGATATGTACAGAGATCAAAATACAAACAAATAAACAAATACTACAGTACCGATTATTTTCAATCAATTTGTAGACATCATACTGTTTATAAATGTTGATTTTTTTCTAATTTAAAGAAGATATTCTAGCATATCAAGAAACAACCATTTTGCAAAATTTAATTTCTCAAAGACTTTAAAGAATTGTCGGTCAGACTAGCCACTATCGACGAGAGTTAGACAGGGCTAATGGCCATTTTCTGACATAAGTATATGCTCGAACCTATTAACTCAAGTAATATTTGAATTTATTATTTTCTTTCATAGATATATTTGTTTCAAATATATCATTTGATCGGGTTATAGCCAAATCATTTTACACTTCTTTGCAAACGGTTCTAGTATACAGATTGCGTTACGATCAAAGGGGAATAATCCAAACGAAATTAAAATTTCCGATACGGTGAACATTAAATATCACTAAATTTAAGTTACCAATGAGGTAATGTTCATGAGGTGATTAAAATAGTTACCAAAAATAATGTTTCCATTCTGGTGTTTCCTTTCGGTAATAATTTAAAGAAATAATACCGATTAGGTATTTTTATAATATCACCCCATAAAACGACGTTTTGTCACAACTCATTCTTATAGTGTGACGTAAATGACAGTTGCCTTTGGTTGTACCTGACCAAAATCACAGTTTCCCGTTGTTGTGTCTGACTGTAATGACAATTTCCTCTTATTGTATCTTACTTTAATGACACTTTCTTTTGTTGAATCTGACTTTAATGTGAGTTTCCTTATGTTCTATCTGCCTTTAATGACATTTTCTGTATTTGTATCTGACTTCATTAACAGTTTCCTGGGATTGTTTCTGACTTTAATGTCAGCTTCCTGTGGTTATTTCTGAATTTGATTACAGTTTTCTGTGGTTATATATGACTTAAATGAAAGTTTCCAGTGTTTTTATCTGACTGTAATAATAATTTTCTGTGCTTGTATGTGAGTTTATTGACCGTTTCCTGTTAATGTATCTGGGTTTAATGTCAGGTTCCTGTGATTGTATCAGACTTTAATCAGAGTTTATTGTGGTTGTATCTGACTGTAATGACAGTTTGCTGTGGCTGTATATGAATGTAATGACAATTTCTCGTGTACGTATCTGACTTTATTACAGCTTCCTGTGGTTGTATTTGACTTTAATTATAGTTTTCTTGTGACTTTATCTGACGGTAATATCACTTTCCTGTTATTGTATCTGACTTTAATAACAATTTCCTGTAGGTATATCTGACTGCAGATACAGTTTCCTGTGGTTTTTCTGACCATGCAGCAAAGGGGTAGGTGCGGTAACCTGTCATTTCGGTCCTATTTTCAAAGTTGTTTATATATCCATAATATTCTAGTTTATAAAATGTCAAATGTATGGTTAAGTTCAAATCATGAAAGCTTTTTTTTTTCATTTTACAGTCCTATACTGAATAATACCTCGCTCAAAAACGTCTAAAAACGCAGAAATCATTGAAAATATCAATAAATGAGCGATATTTCGATACAAAACTATGAAATAAAGTGGTAATCCAGGCCTTGTCCATAAATATTTTTCTGTCAATCGATGGATTTCTGATCGGCCTTTTAATTTGCAAAAAAAAAAATTCGTGGGCGAGGCCTGGAGCATAGATGAATTTTGAAGATTTGTGTGTAAAACACTATGATAATCAGGGTAAAAGAAAGGAGGGTAAATGACGTCAAAACATGACGCCATACATCACACGCATGACGTTACAGTAGGGCGGCCAAGCCAGATTTGCGCGTGACGGCAACCGTTGCTAAGAACGGCGCATTAATATCGAACGAAGTTCGCGTCGCCGTTACTAAGCATTTTTTCGAAACACATTCACAGCAGAAAAATACTAATAACAGCGATGCAAATTGATGGCATCGGATTTTCAAAGATTAAACAATCTCTTTAAGATTTTATGTCTCTAAATATACCCAAGATGTGATGTTTTATTCTGTAAATTTGTCGAAAATCAGCTGTCAAAATGACAGCAGTACTCTTGAGGTTCGACTCCCATGCCCCCTTCCTCGCAAACAGGGGGATCGTTTTCAAAAATATTAAAAAGTGGTTCTGTAATTTTTTGATATGTTGTGGAGAATATATCCAAGTGTTCAATTCTCAAATTTTATGAAAATCGGTGGGGGACCATTTTTTTGTACCTCATTTATGTACCCCGGCATGCTGCACAGTTTCAACAATTTCGGAGAAATCGTCAATCGACCGAACACTTCGACATCAGAAATTCACAAAGCAGAATATAAATTCGAATTACAAATAAACGAAAATTGTCTCATAGAATTAAAGATATGGAGATACAAATAAACACATAGCAATAAAATGTATGAAATAGATGAAAGTTAGTGTCCGAATATTGAAAAATACAAATCATATGAAAAAGTCATAATTTCCGCTATGATAATTTCCCCCTTCGGTCGGGAAAACTCGTCCCGAGTTTTAGAAAAATGTTCCACGGGGTGATCGGCGTCCTCTGTGTGGTCTGAAGTTCTGATACGGCATCGGCTCACACTGTGGCGGGACGTTTGGTTGTTGGTACGGGAACGATTGTACTTGTTGATACGAGTCGTAATTTTGATCCGGGAAATACTGCTGCTGCGCGGAAGTACATGTCCGTAGATTACATTGCTTGAGTTCATTAATTTCATCTTGAAGATTTCTAGTAAATTGTTGCTCTTGTTTTAACAAAAGTTTAATTATGTCCTTTTGGGTTACTTCAAAAGCGACCTGTTGTTCGAGTTCCCGTTTAGTTTCTGCAAATTCGAGATAATCCAAGGTCGACTTTTTCATCAAGACTTCAAAATATTCCTTGTGCATGTCGCGATCTTTTTCAAGAATTCGAATTTTGTTCTGCAGTTTTGTCACAACATCCATCTGAGCACCGGAAACAGATAATTTATTCTGAAGGTCGCGCACAGTTTCCTTTAATTTCGAATTTTCCGTATCTAAATTTTGCACTTGTTTCGTGAAATTTTCTTCTTTTTCTGTGTGAGATTTTTTCACGTGGCGCAATTGCAGTTGGAGATTGCGCACTCGTTCTTTCTCTTTCAAATTGTCTGCATTGATGCTATTCACATGATCTGCAAGTGCTTGTTCCTTTATAGTGCAGGATTCTCTGATACTCTTGCATTTAGATGTAATAGATGCAAGTTGAGTACGTAGGTTGTTACTTAAATCCATACATTGAGCGAAAGCTGAATTACTTATATTAGCGAAAGGTAGTTCTTTTCGCAACAGCACATTTTTGTGGAAAGTCTGAATTCGCTCCTTATCACGTTGCGCTTTCTTCGAAGATCTTGATTTCTGTGTACACTTCTTTGCATAGTGTCCAAATTTGTTACATTGAAAACATAACTTGTAAAAATGTCCATAACCGCATCTTTCGCAAGCTTGTTGACAATTGTAGGAAGCTCCTCTGTAAGTAGCCATCGTTGAAAGACGTCATGGGGAATGGTAGACTCGCTTGACGTTGAGGCACTAGGATCTAACTACTGCAAAATATATGCAGCAGCCCCGGGCACTGTACACACCAATTATAACGAAGAAAAATTGTAAAAACGAAATGTTGTCGTCTGCTGACAACAGAAAGTTCGCCCGACGTCGTCTGTCGGCGACAGAAGCCTGGAATGTTGGCGCGTCGCTGGCCGTATTCCCGTAGCGCTCCCAATAAAGTAAGAACAAGGACGTAAAGGATAAGTCAGTGATATGAATCCCAGCTTGGATGATTTATTGCGCACTTCAACGATGGATATTGAAAAGTCCAAGATGCGATATAAAATGAACAATAACAAATTCCAACTTTATCAAAGACGAGACGGATGTTGTCAGTTCAACGTCTGACCTCCGAACTCAAGATTTCTACTCAAATTCAAGTAAATAAGATTAATTAGAGGATTAAGCATAAGATGGCATTTTAAGTCAATATGATCGTAAGAATAGAGAGACGAGTAAATCGAGTAACAAAGATAACAAACATATCAATAACTTTTGTAAGTGGACATGACACTCTGTCCCTTTTGATGTAATAGAATATAGAAATTCTAAAGACGGATTAATTACGCAATATGAAGTCCCTTAGCTGTAGGCATTGTTAACACTTCAATAACCGTAGGGTATTTTTACAAATAAACGAAAATTGTCTCATAGAATTAAAGATATGGAGATACAAATAAACACATAGAAATAAAATGTATGAAATAGATGAAAGTTAATGTCCGAATATTGAAAAATACAAATTATATGAAAAAATCATAATTTCCGCTATGATAGATTCATCCTCTGCAAGAATTTACAAAAAAATATTTATTTATTTTATTATCTCACTATATCTGCCATTGTCCAATAAGATTCACAGTCATTAATCATGTTAATTGTTTTCTGAAATGTTGACAGGTCTTAAACTCTTCCATCTTCTAAGAATATTCAATTTGTATGGTATTTTTGCACACTCACAATTCACAAAGAAGAATATGATGACAATGTGCACAATATTCAAACCAATTCGATGTAGAACATGATATCAATATACTATAGTACAGAATTTCCAATCAATAATTCCTTTTAAATGCATGCCTTCCATATAATAAGCCACTGGGTGATTTTCAGACAGCAAGATTTCTTCTAACAAGTTTGACCTGAAAAAGTAATACATTTTCAATTAGTTTAAAGTCAATTATTATTTACTCATTTATTTATTTGTTTTTTTTTATACAATTTCTTTAATGCATAGTCATAAACTGAAAAATTCAAAATGATTCATAAATTGTACTTAAATTGTATTAATCCTTTATAACTATTTGATTGTATATGTTATTCATTTAGCAATCATAAATTTATCACTGGAAAGAATAGTATTGATAAATTCAACGCTCAACCAATGGAGTTCATGGAAAATTATTTTGAATGACTTGAACTACAAGATAATCAAATTATATTATGATATATTATCTATCTAGAAATTCATAGTTTAAATTACCCATGTTGCATTTTGCATGCATATGTGTGAATGTAAATGTGAGTAAACCCCCCCCCCCCAATCAATCGCTTTTCTCTTTTCACTTTATATTCTGAATAAAAAAAAAACATTTATAATATCATGTATACTTGTGAATGACATAATGTATTTTTTTAATATACAAAAAAATTGGCTAAGGGATCAATGAGATGGGGGTAGGGGGGGGGGGGGGTAGGCTTGGTTGGTCAAAATAAAGCACATAAATGAACTTAATAAACTGATCAGTTCAGTGATTGAAAATTATTACAAATCTTGGTAGTATTAGTAAAGTGTGTGTATGTATGTGTGTGAGAGAGAAAAGATATTTGTTTACAAATTTGTTTATTTACCTTCAGCTTCAGCTTCAGCTTCAGCTTGAGGAAAAAGTCGATGTTTTCAATGGTTCCTAGATTAATTTCGTCATCGAGGCATCAGCCTAGTACCTATTTCACTATAAAAACAAACAGCTAAACTGAAGAAAGTACATGTACTACATGTATGTGAAGTACACAAGTCGTACCATGTTTTTGCGTCATCAAGTTTACATCACACCGAATATACAGAATGGGCGAGCGAAGCGAGCCCGAAATTTTTAAATAACTTTGAATCAGATGTCGATGACAAGTGAAGCAAGTAATTTTTTTACTTTTGAGATAAAAAAGTAGGAATAGTAGGAGGTTTTAAAGAAAAAGGAGGAAAAAAAAGGATCAAAATAAAAAAGGAGGAAAAGTAGGAAATAGTAGGAAAAAGTAGGAACAGTAGAAAGCCGGTTGGTTGTATCTGACTGTAATGACAGTTTGCTGTGGCTGTATATGAATGTAATGACAGTTTGCTGTGGCTGTATATGAATGTAATGAATATTTGCCGTGCCTGTATATGAATGTAATGACAGTTTTCTGAGGCTGTATATTAATGTAATGACAGTTTGCTGTGGTTGTATCTGACTGTAATGACAGTTTGCTGTGGCTGTATATGAATGTAATGACAGTTTGCCCTGGCTGCATATGAATGTGATGACAGTTTTCTGTGGCTGTATATGAATGTAATGACAGTTTGCTGTGGTTGTATCTGACTGTAATGACAGTTTGCTGTGGCTGTATATGAATGTAATGACAGTTTCTCGTGTATGTATCTGTTTCCTCTTCATGTATCTGATTTTATTACAGTTTCCTGTGGATGTATCTGACTTTAATTATAGTTTTCTTGTTACTTTATCTGACGGTAATATCAGTTTCCTGTTATTGTATCTGACTTTAATTACAATTCCCTGCAGTGACAGTTTCCTGTGGTTTTATCTGACCATGCTACAAAGGGGTAGGTGCGGTAATCTGTCATTTGGGTCCTATCTTCAAAGTTGTTTATATATCCATAATATTCTAGTTTCCTATACTGAACAATACGTCGCTCAAGAACGTCTAAAAACGCTGATATCATTGAAAATATCAATAAATGACTTTCATGATATTTTCCTGTTGTTGTATCTGACTATAATGACAATTTCTTGTTGTTGTATCTGACTTTAATGACAGTTTCAAGTGATCGTATCTGTCTGTAATGATATTTTCCTGTGATTGTAATGTCAGTTTCCTGTTCCTTTATCTGTCGATAATGACCATTTCCTGTTGTTGTATCTGACTATAATGACAATTTTCCGTGGTTATATCTGACTTTAATGACCCCTTCTTGTGATTGTATCTGTTTTGAATGACAATTTACTGTTGTTGTATCTGACTATAAATGACTGTTTCTCTGACTTTAATGATAGTTTCCTGTTGTTGTATCTCTATATTATGACAATTTTTTGTTGTTGTATCTGATTTTAATGACAGTTTCCTGTTGTTGTACTTAATTTTATTGATAATTTCCTGTTGTTGTATCTGACTTTAATGACAATTTCATGTGATTGTATCTGCATGTAATGATATTTTCCTGTGATTGTAATGACAGTTTCTCGTTCCTGTATCTGATTTTAATGACTGTTTCCTGTGATTTTATCTGACTATAATGACAATTTCCTGTTGTTGTACCAGATTTTATTGAAAATTTCCTGTTGTTGTACCTAATTTTATTGACAATTTCCTGTTGTTGTAACAGATTTTATTGAAATTTTCTGTTGTTGTACCTAATTTTATTGACAATTTCCTGTTATTGTATCAGACTTAAATGACAGTTTCATGTGGTTGTATCTGATTGTAACGATAGTTTCCCGTTCCTGTATCTGACTTTAATTACTGTTTCCTTTGATTGTATCTGACTTTAATGATATTTTCCTGTTGTTGTATCTGACTATATTGACAATTTCCTGTCGTTGAATCTGACTTTCATGACTGTTTCTTGTGATTATATCTAACTTTAATGATATTTTCCTGTTGTTGTATCTGACTATAATGACAATTTCCTGTTGTTGACTTTAATGACAGTTTCAAATGATTGTATCTGACTGTAATGATATTTTCCTGTGATTGTAATGTCAGTTTCCTGTTCTTTTATCTGTCTATAATGACAATTTCCTGTTGTTGTATCTGAGTATAATGACAATTTCCTGTGGTTGTAGCTGACTTTAATGACATTTTCCTGTTGTTGTATCTGACATTAATGTCAATTTCCTGTTGTTGCATCTGACTATAATTACAATTTCCTGTGGTTGTATCTGACTGAAATGACCCTTTCTTATTATTGTATCTGTTTTAATGACAATTTCCTGTTGTTGTATCTGACTTTAATTATATTTTCCTGTTGTTGTATCTGACTATAATGACAATTTCCTGTTGTTGTATCGGACTATAATGACAATTTCCCGTTGTTGTATCTGACTTTAATGACAATTTAATGTGATTGTATCTGACTGTAATGATATTTTTATGCGATTGTTATGACATTTTCCCGTTCCTGTATCTGACTTTAATGACTGTTTCCTGTTATTGTATCTGACTATAATGACAATTTCCTGTTGTTGTACCTGATTTTATTGACAATTTCCTGTTGTTGTATTTGACTTTAATGACAGTTTCCCGTTCCTGTATCTTACTTTATTGACAGTTTGCATTGATTCTACTTATTGTATTTGAAGTATTCTTGTGGTCGGGATATTTTTGAAGCAGGATTTTTTTTTTTCAATTGCCGTCTTCTAAAATCAAACTATAGTTGCTCCATTATAACAACAGTTAACTGACCTAGAGACCCATATCAACCATGATGGTCTGTGTAAAGATCGAAAGATGCCACCAAATCCATGTTAACTCCGATTTTACTAAAGGAAACTGTCATTAAAATCCTATACAACTGCAGGAAACTGTCACAGAATCCAAACTGCAGCGGATAATAAAAACTATATCGGACTTTGTTGAACTGTCATCCTTCTTTTCATATCAAATTAAATCCGATAAAGACATCATATCGATAGCTACAAATTATAGGCTTGGGTTTAACCTTAATCTTCACCTAAGTCGTCTAAAACATTAAAAGATTGCTCAGACAATAGTTAAACTAGGTCAAGGTCACTTCGTGTAACTTTGTGTACATATGTATTTATGTGCAAGTTTGATACATCTACCAATTGTAGTTTTTGTTTTACTGTAATATTTAATCTCAAAATCACTAGAAGAATTAGGTCAAGGTCAAGAAAGACTGCACACTTAAGTTTTCATGTTTGTTAGCAAATCAGAATGTAATATACTATAACATGCTTATTTCCTGATTGGATTTGACATAAGAATGCATAGAAATATAACTCTTTTGGTCAGGATAACTCAGAGCTCCAATAGGTATTTTTGGACACGAATCCCCTTTATGACTCTTGCACCTCTGATCTCTGCATGTCGTTATATCCACTGTATAAAGTTTCATTGAAATCAACCAATTTGTTCACCAGTTCGAGTCCAAGTGCCATAATTTAATTGTTACTTTTTCGGCAGCTTTTCATGACATTAGAATGCATAAAAATCTAAGTTCATGTGTCATCGCCCGAGAATATTTTTGTCGACAAATATCCCTTTCTTCATACATATGTACATGTAATGACGCCGTTCTCATTAATTGTGATAACATTCTGCTAGAGTTACCTCTCTTTGTCTATGACCAACGAATAATTCTGAAGAATAATTTAATTCAAAATTTACTTCATTTGTCTTTTTCATATACAAAGGACTCAAAATGCATTATATAAACAATACACAATTATAATACAATACACTAAAACGGATGTATAATATCAGTTCCGTAGCATATACAGGTTGTCATCATAAAATTCTTCCTTTTTCCATGTTTTACGTATATATTTATCGATTTTTTTTTTCAAACTCATATGTTGAAACTATAACGAATACCGAACTACGACTTACAATCATGAATTGCCTGCCTCTTTCAAGGAATGCTGTCGAATGCGCTAAAACCTAATTAGGAACCTTGTCTTTTCACCTATATGTAACAGACCCCTGTCCCCCTCTCCGCCCCCAAGAACCTCATCTACATGTAACTACCCCCCTCCCCCCCGAAAAATAAAACCCCATAAAATTGTCTAGATCAACCTACGACTCTAAATTTAAAAGAAAACAGGAAAACATATTTAATGAAAAGAAATAAAATAATACAAGACATCTCTGTTTCCTATTAACACGTCGCCCGTCTATAATATAGCTATATCAAACTTTACTTAATATGTATATTTGGAAGGCAGCAGACAAATGTCATTTATCTATAATAATTATCTTTAACGACGACTTTGAAGGGTTACTTCCTGTAATTTTGTCATCTTTTCATAATCTTTAATATAATTTTAAAACATGGTAACAACCCCCACCACTAGATCCGCCCATGATCAATACAACATTAATACACAGTACATTAAGTTCATCGGTTTTCAGAAAACATAAAATGTCCGTTTCCTCAGATTTCTGAAAACTCGTCAACCTGGAAATAAACATCGCGTACAAAACATTATGTGAACCCTTTGTGTACACAGTGTACAGATATGGCTCTGGGAAATAACAGATAAAGAAATCTTCATTTACAAACACAAATATATTTTTTTGGCTTTGGTTTACTGGGAAAAGTAGCATGACTTATCGTAAAAAGTAATGATAGGAAAATATAGATCTTAGATATTGCTTAATAAGTACTCACCTTTGTTTTCCTGTTCCACTCTGGATTTTATTTTAGATTCAACATTTGAAATTTAACTGAATAAAAATAAAGAGATAATAAAAACTTACCTTGTAATAAACAAATTGAAACAAAATAAGTAATATTAACTACATAATCAGCAACATTGACCTTGATACTGTGTTGACTTATGATAGTTATAATATTGTATTTATAATAAACAAAACAACAAACTTACCTTTTTATGAATCTGTGATACACAGAGGAGTTGATTTATTGTAAACTTAACCTATTTAACAAGTCCTGTGTCAGTGGCCATACTCTGGTAAATATTAACAATCTACCACTATCCAGTGTTACAGATAAATGTAGTGAGGAGTGTATAGTAGACACAGTATGTCTGTCTGTGTTAGTGTCACACAGTGTAACATCAAACTGATGGTGGATATCAATAACAGACTGTAGCCACCTACCCCACCCTGATGATGTCATATTTACTTTCTCTAACTCTACCTCCTGTAACAATGTCATGCTTGTTGTAAGGCCCAGGTCCCTGTCACCCAGTGTCACGTCAACCAGATCTAACTCCTTTAACCTGTCACACTGACACAGTACAGGACCAGGTACCGTGTTAGTGTTAGCTACTGTAACACCGTACAGATATAATGTCCTCAGTGACGGTACACAGACCTTGTTTATAGTCCTATCTGTGGTCACACCACTAATAAAGACCATGGTCAGTGACCTTGTACGGTGTGGATCATTTAGGAAGTCATTTACTACTGTGTTAGATATACCACCCTCTCCGTTAGTAGGTACCATAGATAAGTACAGTGACCTTATATCTATATGATGATTAGACAGGAGTTTCCTAGTCACCCTTACTGTCTCTATGTCACTGGACCCTAACAGATAAACATCTGATACATGGATTGTCACTGGGCTGTCTGTCACTGGGCTGTCTGTCTGTCCGTACTCTAACTCCCTGAGCCAACTTACCTGTAGTTTGTACAGTTCCTTCACTGTATCACTGTCATCAAAAGGTGATTCTCTGTATTTACAGATCTCTGTGTTACTGTCTGTTACACTTACAACACGCTGTGATATAACACTACCCAAACACGGACACATACCACATATAAACATAATAACATTAGATAACTCCATAATGACCTTGATATCACACAGATGTTTACAGAATAAATCACTCACCTCTTTGTTGGTGACGATGTAAATAGCGGCCAAGAATTCCTGTACAGATTTGTGGAAGAAATGAACACTCACCTTTTTCTCCGTAACGCTATGTACATCTCTCTGACTGATTAAACCTACATCAAGGGCAAACTGTAATTCTCTCTGACCTATTTCTGTCTCCAAGTCATCTTTCTGAAAAACTAACTTCATTTCTTTAGACAAAAGACCTTCATATGCTAATTTTCCCAGTTTTAACAACACATTTAAATAATTTTTGATATTTTTCTTTGTAGACATTAGTTTTGGTAAAATAACATTGATTGATTCAAAACTCAATTTTTGAGTGTCATGTTCAAGATGAGCTCTTTGTATTAACATATTGACCATGGCTATATAGAAACTGGTCATACTGTCCCCTACCTGTTCCCCATCATACCATATCTGTACACAAACTACTGCTAATAAAGGTATCTTTATAAAGGATTTTACAGTTTCGTTTTTCAATTGACTTTTAATTTCTTTACATTTTGCCTCAAATTCAGCAGTACCTGGTTTCATTTCATGGTAATGTACAAGTACTTTTTCTATCACTGATTCGATACCTGCGTCGTCCAGTCCCAGTATTTCAATCACTCTATCTTCGTTCTTTACTCCCTGGATTTCAGAAAACTTCCATGACCGCATGGTGGTGAAGATAACACAGTTTGACATGTTATCTATGTTAGGCATTCCTTTATACTTGAGACGATCTTCTATGACGGACTGATCGGGCTTCCACTCGTCTAAGCCGTCCATCATTATAAAACATCGGTATTCCTTGCTAGATAACACGTGTTTGGCTGTTGCTTGGAGATCAGTATCAGATCCTAGAATGTCCTGAGAGATCATCTCTATGACGTCAGCTCTTGACGGATCTACATGACGTAGTGGTATATGGAAGACGAAATCAAACTTACTCAAGGCGTTTTCCCATTCATTTAGTTTTTTGCCGCTCACATTGGGTTGTTGAGTATTGCACCATGTTTTAAGAAACCACTTGCAGTACGTAGTTTTGCCGTGAGCGGCTTTCCCTAACATAAACACACGGGGGACCGGCTTACCGTTTTTAGTCAGCATATCCTCGGGACTTTTCACTGTTTTGCCCTCTTGCTGTTCCTCGCGCTGCGCTGACTTTTTCCCCTTACGGTTCTCCTTGACATCCTCCCTGATAACCACTGACGAGAACAGGTGTTCTATTGGTAAGTTATCACCGTCCGTTGTTACCGGTGACAGTGGGACCTCTCGTGTCTGCTCGTCATTCATATCAATTAGTTTCTGTTTTAAAATGTTCACGCCAGGTTCAACGTCTACAAAAATATAAGTTAATTATTAGAGCAAAGCTGACTAATATTGTAACTTTCCATTTTTAGAATTTATAATTGTACACCAAAAAATCAATATTTGACTATTTTGATAAATAAGATGCAAATATAAGAATGATTTGATTTTCACATTACGACAACATGCAGTTTCGATTATTTTCATCGTAACAATGATTCTCAGCATCACATCAATGATTTTGTCTTAAATTCTAACATGACTTGAGATTTTCTCCCTATATGTACTATAGAATTCGCCTGGTGTAAAATCTCCAACAAACTTTCATTTCGCTAAGCTCCGCCCGTGCACGCGCTATAGAGCTCATGCAGAACAATATTAGAATAGATTGAAATATGTCTTCCAGAGGGAAGGGATGATACAAATAGACTTTTTTCACCGTGACGAACTTCGCACTTCGCATTTCGAACTTCGCACTTTAATTTCATACGTGGGTTGCCGAAAAAAGCGTGCAAGTTGTACAGGAAGTCCAATATACCATTTCATTGCGTATACTAATCAAAATGAAGATCACTCCGCTTATGGGTTTATACGCGAACAGCAGCTACGCCACTTTTTCTTCAATGTTCGAAGTGCGAAGTACGAAGTTCGAAGTGCAAAGTTCGTCACGATGAAAAATGTCTAATAAAAACACAAACACTCAAATACACCAATTTTTGGCCCCTCGGCCTTTATCAAGTGTAAAAAACGACGACCTATTATAATAATTCTAAGTAAAATTCATCCTTTTTTCTCTGGCTTTCAAATGTTTGCAAATGTTTATGTTGTCTATGACGCGGCACATGAATGCATTAGCGTTACCCGCGAAAGTTACAAAGTCATGAATGATCTAGGAGAAAATGGTTTTAAAGAACTTAAACAAAGGAGGGGATTAATCACGATTTATACATATATATAACATTGAATTAAAAATATTACACATATATACATAATCTGTTTCAGCATATCCAATGTGAGATACATGTACAAGCGCAAATATTACCCATACAGACCATGTCACAGACAAACAGACAACCGTTTAAATTGAAAGTAAAGAAGGCCAAGATGATAGCAGAAAAGAAGGGGGACAAACAAATACAAGACTAGTGATCCCTCATATTACGGATATGCTTAAAGCCAATCAGATTTAGTTATATAATTAAAGGATTATCATATATTAATAAAAATTACACGTACACAGTGGCACCTGCCTTATCCTGTGTGTACTAACACCTTTCATATTAAAAAAAATGTTTTGCATGTATTCAGAAGTTCGTTTTAATGTTACAACCATTTGGTGTTCTAGTTTCAAGATTTTTTTTCCAGTTTCCTTCAACAATTACTCTGTAATTTTCATCCTCACTCGTAGTCCTAGATATCACGGCCACTCGTAGATCGCGATCATCGTGATCTTAACTCGTTGGTACTTTATGTAACGTCTATGTTCCTCGGTCCTCTCCTTCAGTGTTCGTTCGGTATCGCCTACATATACTGTCTTCGCACATTTATGACAAATTAGGCCAAAAAAAATTGTTTGTTTCCTGTAACATGTCAAAATTGAGAGGGTCGGTAGGTAGTAAAATCTTTTTTTTAAAGATGTTGTCAGAGGGCAGATGCAATTGTGAAACTTTGTTAAGTTTTTTTTTTTGTATATGGAGGCACTTTAAGCCTTCACCTACAAGAGGGAGGGAACTGATAATGGTAAGTCCAGGATATTTTGGTGACATTTTGCTTTGTCCTATCATTTATAATTTCATTTATTGATTCTGGAACTCAACTTACTGCCTTTAAAGATGTTTGTTATTTGAGATTTTGTGGGTAATGTACATAGCTGCAGCCATTATTGTGGGTACAATGTACATAAGCTGAAGCTTGAGCAGCATGACTAAATTTTTAAAAATGACTATTATACGAGGGTTGTCCCAGAAAAACGTAGACATTGCTCACAATTCCTTTGTTTAGCGTTAAATCTAAACAAGATTTTCCCAGATGTAAATTTAAGTATCTAGGAAGCATAAAATGTTAATGGTGTTGAAATCTGCCGTTAATGTTGAAAATTAATTAAATTATTAGAAGAGCGGTTGGACTGTACCGGAGCAGTCCGAAATTTTCATGCGCCAAAAAAGAATCGACAATAAAACCTGTTGAATACTTATCAATGCATCTATGAATAGTACTTAAAGTCTAATCAACAGAAAGAACTGATTTTAGCGGGTACATACATGCTATATTTTCGTGAATGACGTAATAAACAATTTAATTATGAAGGAATTTATAAAGCAATCACTCGTCTATCATTCAAAAGACGGCGACGACAAGTTCATTAGCGGAGCAGTAAATGGTACTAAGATATTGTGTTGATCGTGGATTGACCCCTTTTTTAACAAAGTAAGAAATGAAAACATCAGAAAAGTATGGAAGTGTTCGCAGAGTATTAGGATACATGTATGTACAAGAGATTTTCCGACGAATTGACAGACAAAAGTAAACAAGGGCACAAGGAGGGGGCGATATTCAGACAGTAAATTTCGCGAGAAACGCCATTGATGAAGACCGGCATCGAACAGTAAAAGAAATAGAAGAGAGGGTACATATAAGTAAATTTACTGTGCAGAAAATCCTGTCAAGTGGATTAAATATGTATCTCGTTTCTGCTCAATGAGTGCCAAAGGCTATTATCAAATATATGAGATGAATTTATGAGGTGCTTCCTTTAGGCATATTCTTAACCGCAATCGCTGGATCCATGACGTTACATATCATGCGCCGGTGGACGTCACCCTACATCTTTATTTCTTCTGTAAAAACTTTACTATTTAAGATAAATTATTGATTTTTCGTGTACAGAAGCCGATTTGTATGTCAACTTTATCAGTGCAAAGTTTATATAAATGCAGCCCTTTACAACTTTCTTATTGCCGATGTCTACGATTTTCTGGGACAACCCTCGTACATACCTACTCTTTGGGTGGAGGAGGATAGATGATGTTTGTAGGGGTCTCTGGTGACTATCACCTTCCTTTTTGAGCTAATATGTATTATTCTATAAACTATAATTAGCGACTCTCTCTGATTGGCTGATAACGTCATCGACGCTCCTGAATAAATCACCGTATACCACGGTTTAAAACTAGACTGGTATTACCCCTACTTAGTTACGAAATTGCGTCGTTATTTACAGTGAATAATATATGAAATTTTAGAATAAAACAGTTATGACATCCAATTTTCCTTATTTCTAAAATAGTCCGTCTTTATAAACGTTAAAAAATCTTCTGCTCTTCATCGGTAATGTCCAGGTTAACTTACAATACACTAATAGTCACTATACAGGTAACGTGAGAAGATAATCACTTTAATCCTTTTTAGTTCTCAACACTTGGTCACTCATGTGAAACGGATTAAATCTACCTGGTGGTCAGGTGTGAACTACATGTACTCACTGTAGTAATTTACGACAAGAGGCGCTATGTACGTAATATGATTACGGCTGCTCGTCTGAAAGAAAATTTAAAGGTAACGGGACGCTTCCAAAAATTAGTCTGGGTTGCACGACTTGCATTAATTTTAACGATTTTTGATTAGGCAGTATAGGGAAAATGGTAAAAAAAATTAGAGTCGGCACGATTTTTGACGGTCGGTCGGGTTACAGGAAACAAACAACTTTTTTTTTGCCTTAGCGCGTATATCAAATTTCTGTTGGTACACATTTCGCACCCATTATTAAAATCCATACTCAGGGGGGAAGAGCTTTACTAATGATGTCTATTGTGACCTTTGACCTTGGTTCAAGTTCATGACACGCCCTTAGGTCCTAAGTAAAATTTCTATGAAATATTGAAATCTATCCACAGAGGTAGGAATATTGCTCTGTACAAGGTTTTACTAATGATGTCTATTGTGACCTTGACCTTTGATCTATGACCTTTTTTCAAGCTCATGACACATTCTTATACCTAAAGAACATTTCTGTGAAGTATTATTGAAATCCATTCACAGATAGAGTTGTTATGCTCCGGACAAGGTTTTACTAATAATGTCTATTGTGACCTTTGACCTATGTTAAAGGCCATGAAACACATTTCTGTCCTAATAATAATTTCTGTGAAATATTATTGAAATCCATTCACAGAGGGAGGAGTTACATTGTATGCTCTGAACAATAGTGTCTATTGTGACCTTCAACTTTGACCTATTACATTTGTTCAAGGTCATGAGACACCCTTATGTCCTAAAGAACCTTTCTGTGAAATATATTTGAAATCCGTCGAAAAGGGGAAGAGTTATGCTCTGGACAATATTTTACTAATAATGTCTATTGTGACCTTGGCCTTTGATCTATGACCTTGGTTTAAGATTATGACACACCCTTTTGTCCTAAGGAGCATTTCTTTGATATGTTATTGAAATCCATTTATAGGGGGAGGAGTTATGCTCTGGACAAGGTTGTAATAACGATGTATATTGTGACCTTGACCTTTGACCTATGACCATGGTACAAGTTTCATGTTTTCAACATTATGTCAATTTGTAATTTCAAGGAAGATGATTTTTCTAATTTTTTAATACGATCCTCTGAAACTCATTATCGGTTTCTCAAAATGTAGTCATTGTGACAGAGTGCGAGTAATCGACAATGTACCCCCCCCCCCCCCACACACACACACACCCTCACACACTTTCCCGGCCTTGCCTAATCTTATGAGGATGACATATGTGTTTCTGCTGTTGACTTTTACATATTATTCATTTTAATATCAAATTCAATTTGGTCCAATAGAAAAATAATATAGGGAGGGGGTGGGGTTACAACCCCCTCCGAGTCGATATTACTTATGATGTGACCTGCTCTATCCTTTTTCTTTTTTTCATTCTTATTTTCGTATGTTTATTTACATCTATTGTTTTTACATATCCATTTCTCTCTAAGATAAAAAAAAACTGGAATTATGTTGATATATGTAATGGACGCAATTTTGAACAATTTGCTTAAAATGACGTCATAAAAGGACACATGACACATTTTTACGAAACCTGGATGTCCGAAATGACAATTGTCAAATGCATCGATTTCTGTTCTTAAGGGACGTAACTCAAAGTTGATCTCGCGAACGTCTGTTTGAATAGCGTTTCTAGCCTTCGTTATTACGACAATCGTCTGCATAGCGTAATCATGACGTCATAATAGGGGAATTCCCCTTGCAATGCCCAGAGGTAAAGAGGATTTTTTTTTTCGACTGCTGCTTTATCTTTGATATGTATTTTTCTAAGTATGCATGTAATTGTTTCTTTTTCCTTTCTGAAATTGAGCCAGATCGAATTGATACAATACTTGTAAAGATATGTTACCGATATTTATATATACATACTCATTATTATCGTTCATTTAGATAGCACAAAATCGTGTTTTAAACCAGCGAAAGGGACAGAATGTCCCTTATTCCGTCTGGAAACACGTATGGATCACACACACTCTCATACTTATTATCATCATTGATTTATATTGTCAGTCTCTACTAGAATTGAAACGATAGTCGCCAATGTCGCCGCTATCGTCGCTGAAACCTGAAAGTCGCCGACTATTGATAATAGTTTTGAAAATCGATTGTTGCTGTTGACGTTACTTTGACGCGAAATGATCTCAGTGCGAAACGTCATGGTGGAGTTACCGGTAGTGTTGTATAATCGGAAAGATTTTATAATCGATTATCGGTTTATAATCGGAGAGGATTTTCATAGATTATCTAGATTTAACCGGACAACACTAAATACGTATTAAAAAGCCAATTTGGGTTTGGATATGTGAAACGGTTTTGGATTTACCACTGCATTTCTACAGAGGGATGTCTCTTAAGCCATCTCAGTAGAACGTTGGACTTAAGATCAGAAGGTTGCGAGTTCGAGCACATGTGGGGGCAGTCTAATGTTTTACTTACATACCCTTTAAATAGCTGATTACATGTTATACAACTTGAAAGTAATTGTTGGTCATGAAGAATGTTGAACCATTGAACATTTGGTTGTTTTTAGCTTGTCTAACTCTGTTTTATTTTCTCCGATTATAATCGATTTTCAGAATGGAAATCGATTAATCAAATCGGACCTCAATGAAAGATTAATTGATTTAATCGATTAATCGTAACAACACTAGTTACCGGTCGAGGAGTTTATCTCGGGCGTACGAAGTCCGCTGTGTGGGACTATTTTGGCTTTAGAAAGAAAAAGGAATGCCCTCTTCTAAAGCAAACCTCGAGATTTTGTTATTAAGAACAAGGAATGTTCAACATTTAATTCATTTCCAAGATTTTAGATAAAAGTCAGACTCCTAAGAAACAAGCATTGAGGATTCTCCTTCTGAAAAGATACAAAATATACAACAATTTTAAACAAAAAAAGTCCGATCATTCCGATTGTAATATCGATTGTATTCCTCCGATAGTTTCCGATTTTACAGCACTAGTATCTACACGAATCACTCGTCTTACGGCATGCTTGTTTCCGTAAATGTCGAAATAATTCCGATGTTATCTGATAAGGACCATAATTACTTCGATCTTAGTTATATGAACGTGGTTTTAGTGTTAATAGGGTACATTTTAGAGATCTTCACGAGATAATCACACCATGCAAGGTGTCCTGACGAGGAATGATTTTTGTGTTTATAGTCCGGGATTTTTTTTTGCGTCTGAAAAGTGTTGTAACCATAATCCATTCTAAAAGATTGAAAATTAAAAAAAAATAGAAATGCACAAGATTTAATGAAGTCCAGTACGTCCTGGCTTTTTGTGAATCACAACAAAAATGTTCTGGATTTTTCTTGTAGTGTCCTGGATTTTCTGAATTTATATTTAAGATAACTTTTAGCAGGGATGAAAAATAGCAACGCCAACGCTGCAAGATACGCCCGTCGGGGAGTTAATTTCTCATAAAAAATATTGTGAATGCAATTATTTCAGTTTTAGTCTCAAAGTGATTTGACCTTTACACATAATTTCTCAATTAACGTGATTAGGAGACCCCCCCCAAAAAAAAAGAAGAAGAAAAGAAAACTGTTGCGAAATATGAAAGAACATGTGTTGTTCTTCAAATGTACAAAGTTTGAATAAAGAATAGTATTCAAATAAATTGTCAAAATATGATTTTCCATAAAAACCTAAGCCACAAAATGGCATTGACCTCTAACCCTACAAAAACATTAAGGCTCTCTGACTTGTTAGAGCCAACCCACATGGTGAATTTGAAGGTTCTAGGACTGAGAGCCATTCTAAGTTCAAGAACCATAAATCTGTAAAAAAAAGTCAGTTGAACAAAAACTCAAACTGGATCTGTAATTGATTATTATGAAGTTGTATACCAAGTTTCAATTCAATAACTGCAAAGTCTGAAAAAAAAGGATGGAAAACTGTAGAATTGTTGAAAAATTTCTATGTTCAAGGGCCATAACTCTGCAAAAAATGGGTGAATTTTTACGAATCTCGTACTGATTCTGTAACTTTTTTTATTACAAAGGCATATATCAAGTTTCAATCCAGTAGCTTCAAAGGCTGCCAAAAAAGTCCGGAAACCTGTAAAATTGTTGAAAATTTCTATGTTCAAGGGCCATAACTCTGCTAGAAAAATGGCATTTTTGTCTGAAACTCATACTGGATCTGTAATTGATTATCATAAAAGCATATATCAAGCTTCATTTCATTGGCTGCAAAGGCTGCGAAAAAAAGTCCAGAAAACTGTAAAATTGTTGAAAATTTCTAAGTTCAAGGGCCATTACTCTGCTAAAATTAGGTCAATGTTTCTGAAACTCGAACTGGATCTTTAATTGTTTAATATAATAAAGGCTTATATCAAACGAAGAAAGGGATCTCCAACAACACCAGGTTGCAGCACCAACAGCAAAATCCTTAAACACCAAATGCAAAAACACAAAGCAGACAAGCACAGAAAGAAACACAAGATCAAGTTTCAATTCAATAGCTGCAAAGGCTGCGAAAAAAGTTTTGAATTCAGACAAACGTAAAAGATCTGCTTAGCTCTTCACAATGATCCTTTGTATGAATGCAGAAAATCTCGAGTGTTGACTTTTTTTCGACTTACTTTAATCACAAATACTTAACGTCTTAATAGCCATTCTCTGTAAGGACCAAAATCGATCGGCACGGCATGTCATGGATTTTGATGATTTTCGGTATAATAGGTATATATTAAGTAGTGACCATGAAAATAATTTTTTTCGGCCAATGTGACCTCTGGTTGCCATGGTAACGAGGTCATTATATTTATAGCACTTTTGGGACCATGAAATAAGCCAGCTCCGGAGACTTCGTTGCCATGGATACCACTGTAACAGCTTCATCATCTTCATATAATCTATTCTTCCTTACTTCCATTCTTACTTAGTACACTTAGATATGTGATATTTATTACAGGAAGCTTATTGTATTAAGCCAAAATACGTCAAAATGAAGCGAAAAATAGAGGTGAAAATAAGGGCCAATTTAGTGTGTTTTTGACCATTTTCAATCTTAAATATCACAAAAGGCACCAATAGGAGACTAGTGATTTTCATCAATGGAAATGTATGTTTATTGACAAATAAAATGAACGAAAAATTAGAGTGGGTATTTAAAAGTTTTACCTAAATTCTGTCGTCAAAGACCGTTGCCATGACAACATTAGACCTTTTTGCTTGTTTCATATTATCTTTGAAATTGATTTTATTCCTCTTTAGAGTTACATAAGATTGTCAAATTGTATGCATGTATAAATATGACTTATATCTTTTACATAAGAACAATTAAAATGTTCAAGGTCATTGGCTTGATGTTCAAGGTCATTTATACTATGGGACTCAAATTTTGCATAAAATATTGATTTTTTAATTTTTTTGTTACCGATTTTAGTGATTTTTTTATTTAAATATTTTCATAGGTGATATATATTATGAAAGCACATGATTATAAGAAAGACAAATCTTAGAAATTATTGAATTGTAGCAATTCAATAGGAAAATATTTCTCCGTCAAAAAACAAGAAAAATACAGATTTCTTCCCCTTTTTATCAAAATACTCACCAAGAATTTAGATATTTGAAGATGTGAAGAAACGTAATCAATAGTTCTAAGAAATAAGTGATACATTTATCATTTTATGGCAAATAACTGTTAAGTTCAATATTTCAAGGTTTCTAAAATATTGACACCTTCATTTTATGAAAAATCAGGATTTTTCGTCAAATCTGGTCACTTAAAGTTTAATAACTTGAAAATTCAGTGGGTGACCTTGAAATATTTTCAAGGTCATTTTTATATCAAAACGCCTCTGATAGATGTATACATGAACTTCTGTTCCAATATCATGCGTAGATAGTTTGATAGAGGTTGTGTTTAAATTCATCGTATTGAAACCTTTCAGCCGATTGTTGCCATAGCAACTAAATTTGATGCTGCTTTCAATATAAAAGGACAAATTAGCCCAATTAATTTTTTATATTCATGTAGAGTTCAAAGATGATGCTAATTGGATAACTAGAATCTGGACTTCAAAAATTTGTGCTTTTATGAAATTTTCAACCTTGTAAAACAGTAAAAACATGCATAAAAGGGTCTTTGAGTACCCAAAACAAAGCCTGAACTTCCATACCAAAAATCTCAAAAATCCATGACATGCCGTGCCAACATGTTTTGAAATTCTTTGGTTCTTAGAGAGAATTGCTGTTAAGTTCAATCACGTATTTTTGAACCCTAGAAATGAACACGACATCAGCTGAAAGGGGCGCATCCCTCCCTACCAAAGCAAAAACTTAATTTGCCTGAATTATGCCTTCGTGTACTTTACATTTTGCTTAATCTACCCCGGTCTGAAAAGTATAAACAAGCTGTCCATTATATATCAGTCTCTGAGAACGGACTTAGAATATAAACTGAGACCCTTTGACCAAAATTCAGGCACGTATCCAGAGTACTTTTAGTTGGAAGCACTTTTGGGATCTGGCATGAGGCCCAAAATGGGTCCTGGATGAAGCCCTGATGAGGATTCACAGGGTGAAGTTCCGGAAGCCAATGTATTTTACATATTTCAAGGGCATTTTCTACAGTAGAAATGAACCACTGTACACTGGTTTGTCATTATAATTCATTTGCATAACGACATGATATCACCTGCGTCATTGCGTGCGCCTGGCTACGTCCCTGCTATATTGGAAATTCAACTGAGAGTATATCTAATCATCAAAGAGGCTAGTTGTAAAACGCGCGACACGCAACGCTATTTTTACCTCGCGCAATTTATCGACTATACCTAAATTGTTCAGCTTATTCGAAGAAAAAAAAATCGCTCTTCTGACATTTCGCAGTTTTCGTTTTAATTCAAATCGGAGAAAACTGCGTTTGAATGTATCTTTAGTAGTTGCAAAATTTATGTCTAAATTGAGCGTAATCTAATGCAGAAAAAAGTACTTCAGATGCAGCATCCTCTAATGAAAAGGAAAAAGGAAAAAGTTCTCCTACAAAACCCCATGGCAAGGCCAACAACAAGATGCACCTGTGTGAAAATTTTGTACTTGTAACAATAACAATATGTCAACAGTTGAGTATTATCACTGATTCCGGAAAAGTAGGTTAGATGCAGCTTGCATAATATTGATTTAATTCAGCATCCTCAAATGAACCTTTTTTTTAAAGCCTGGTATTTTGCCACTTTCGGTATGTCCACGATTGAGTATTATCACTGATGCAGAAAAAGTAGGTCAGATGCATCTTACATCATATAAATCCAATTCAACTTTATCTAATGAACTATTTCTTGAAAGTTTGGTATTTTTACCACTTACGGTATGCCCACAATTGAGTAAAATCACTTATGTTAGTGAAAAAGAATATCAGATGCACCATATGTCATATGCATCCAATTCAGCATCAGCTGATGAACCACTTTTTTAAAGTCTGGAATCTGACCACTTACAGTATATCCACGATTGAGTATTATCACAGATACAGAGAGAAAAGGTATGATGCGGCTTATATCATATGCATCCAATTTACCATCCTCTAATGAACAGTTTTTAAAAGTTTTGGTTTTTTTACCACTTACGGTATGTCCACAATAGAGAATATTCACTAATGCAGATAAAAAAAAAATAGGTCAGTGCAGCTGCATCCAATTTAGCATTCACTAAAGAACCATTTTTGAAAGTTTTTTACCACTTTATTATACAGTAAGTCTACAATTAAACATTACCACTGATGCAGAAAAAGTAGGTCAGATGCAGCCTAAGAAACATATATCAAATGCAGCATCCTCTAATGAACCACTTTTGAAAGTTTGGTAATTGTAACCCTTAACATGAATGCATACATCATGTTTGCTTCCTTAAATTTCGGTGTGTTTGTACTTTTAGATATACTAAAACATGTCAAAGTGTGAAAAACTAACGGGACGTACAGACAGAGTGAACATAGTTGGAAACTGACAGACGAACGGACAATGACATGCGAACAGATCTATGATGCCTATATATACATATTATATCTAATACACGAGGCAATAATTACGTATCATGTTTATGTCCATACCCTTCGGTTTGTTACTGTTTTTAAATGTTCTTTAACATAATATAGTCGATAAATTGTGCAAGTGAAAACTACCTATCAATGGTATAAACGATCGTCATATGGGTCATGGTCATGTCAGTTAGAGAGTTCGATTTGAACAGAAGCGTGTTCGAATAATATTGATAGTGAGTGCCACACACGGGTAAACGGATTTTACAAATCGAGCAAGAATTTAACGAATCGGGCAGATAAAGTAGCAAAGGCGATGAGATATGCGAAGTTGAAACTGTCGGGAAGATAGTTTTGAAGGGCAAAAGTAACCAATTGAGGCAATGCCTATCGAGATTAATAATCTATCGATATTTCTATTATCTTCTATTATCAATTGAGGTTTACATGGCTTGATATTATCGCCAATCTTCGATTTTAAGCCAGAATTTCCTTTTTTTTTTCGCACATTGTTTCTCACTAAAATGTGATTTTCTTTATAATCAAGATGGATAGTTCAGTTTATCAGGATCATGAAGATAATTGATTAGCAAGTGTGATGGGTGAAATGAAAAGGATTTTACGAAACCAGGCATTGGATTTTACGAACACGGGCACTTGTCAAACATAGGATTATACGAACACGGGCACTTGTCAAACATAGGATTTTACGAATACGGGCACTTGTCAAACATAGGATTATACGAACATGGGAACTTGTCAAACATAGGATTATACGAACACGGGCACTTGTCAAACATAGGATTATACGAATACGGGCACTTGTCAAACATAGGATTATACGAACATGGGAACTTGTCAAACATAGGATTATACAAACACGGGCTCTTGTCAAACATAGGATTTTACGAATACGGGCACTTGTCAAACATAGGATTTTACGAATACGGGCACTTGTCAAACATAGGATTATACGAACATGGGAACTTGTCAAACATAGAATTATACGAACACGGGCACTTGTCAAACATAGGATTTTACGAACACGGGCACTTGTCAAACATAGGATTTTTCGAATACGGGCACTTGTCAAACATAGGATTATACGAACATGGGGACTTGTCAAACATAGGATTATACGAACACGGGCACTTGTCAAACATAGGATTTTACGAATACGGGCACTTGTCAAACATAGGATTTTACGAATACGGGCACTTGTCAAACATAGGATTATACGAATACGGGCACTTGTCAAACATAGGATTTTACGAATACGGGCACTTGTCAAACATAGGATTTTAAAAATACGGGCTCTTGTCAAACATAGGATTTTACGAATACGGGCACTTGTCAAACATAGGATTATACGAACATGGAACTTGTCAAACATAGGATTTTACGAATACGGGCACTTGTCAAACATAGGATTATACGAACATGGGAACTTGTCAAACATAGGATTTTACGAATACGGGCACTTGTCAAACATAGGATTATACGAACATGGGAACTTGTCAAACATAGGATTATACGAACACGGGCACTTGTCAAACATAGGATTTTACGAATACGGGCACTTGTCAAACATAGGATTATACGAACATGGGAACTTGTCAAACATAGGATTTTACGAACACATTCTGTATAACTCAATTAATTTGATATATAATGGTTCATACGCGTTTTAATTTACGAATGACCATTAAAAGTTATTTAATTTCTTTCCATCTGAGACATTTAGTATGTATATTATATGTGTTACTATAATACCTATGTAAAAATATACAACTTGTTACAGAACACTGACATGTCATTGCAGACGAATTTCAGTACGCAGTAAAAGTAATATTTGAATGTCAAACCTATTTTGAAATATAATCTCATAAGTTGCATGTATAATCATAGTTTAGTAACCGGTTTTATTGTATAGTAATAGTAACGGTCAAATTTATATTCGAGGAGGAGTTGCTCCTTGTTAGAATATCCTATATTCTGAAGAACTGAACTTTGTATACTTTTAATTTAGTATTGATTTATATCAATATCTTATGGTATCATCATCAACAAATATGGCCGTCGAGGTCTCCGATTGGCTGACACATTTTCGACATCTCCTATGCAACCGCTACACAGAATTTCATGAAACCTTACAGGAAGCAAGTACTCAAGGCCCTCTACCAAGTTTGTGTTTTTCGTGCCGATGGGTCACCAAATATTGCCACCGAGGGCTCTGATTGGCTGACGCATTTTCGACATCTCCCTACAAGCACTGCACAGAATTTCACGAAACCTTACAGTAAGCAAATAGTGAAATACAAAACTAATGCTCATTATTTCATGAAACCTTAATGGCCACTTGCGTAGTCAGGCTTAGACCTAGATCAACATGATCTCGCTTCAAGCCTACATGTAGCTTTAAATTTCCATTTCTCTTGCACACCTGTATGGCCTACACGAGAGGAGCTCAGATTTGAGCGAAGATCTGATCCTCGTTAACGACTTCTTTTTTAAAAAATGAGCAGTTCTAATATCGTGGAAAGACAAAGGAGAAGGGCCACTAACCATCAAAATCGGCCCTCTTGTCGTTTTTGAAGAAAATTTACGTATAATACAGCATTTCTAGTTTCTAAAAATGTAAAATGAAGTGAGCTGCTGGCAAGAGATGAACTCATTGTGTGTTTGATGTTTAATATGGCCGAAAAATCACGCTGAATTATTTAAACTTTAGGGTAATTTTCAACATTGGAAAATTAAAAAAAAAATAATCCGGCCCGAAGGGCCGGCGAAAATTTTTTTTCCGTCTCTTAAAATGGCTGAAAAAAATTTCTGGCTGGCAAAAGTCTTCCTGCCCCCCCATAAAGATAAAATGGTTGCTCCCTTACTTCAGAGCTCAGTTGTATAACAAACATATACATGTATAATCTGGCCATCGGTAGCGAGCCAGCGTAAATTTTGTAAAATTCGACTCAAAACTGCCAGTAACTGAGTCTACGCATAGACGTTTGAGCCCCCAAACCTTACATTGCCGAATGTGTGTGTGTGTGTGGGGGGCACCCCTGCTCCCTTTTAATCCGCCAATGAAAACTACATATTTCTATACATGTTAGTATAAATTTTTCAAAAAAACTTGCCTGACCTTAACAAAATAGCAGCGTCTGCATTTTTACTTCACTGACAATAAGTTTTATGAAAATCTGACAAAAGGTAAGCGTTTCATGACCCGGCGAAGTTGGAATTGTGAAACGTCAAAATTCGCTTTCTTTCACCATGACGTCATGACGTAAAATGATAATTTACAACAACAGATTTTAACCTAAAACTCTACACTAAAAGTATTGTTGAAGTCAAATTAATTCAGAGGATAAAGTTGATACATATAATGTTTTTAAAGAATATGTTTGGATTTCAGTGTTAAATAAATCGGGAAAAGATATCCGAGAGATATCAGAAGCATCTGAATCGCAATGAAACTATATCTTTGCTCTCAAATAACGTCGCGCCAAATTATTCATCTTTGAATTCTAGATTCTTGTGGAAAGCGGTTATACATATATACACATTTGACACATGCACCTTTTTTGTAGGGGAAGAGGCAGGGATCTCGATAAACTTTAAAGTAGGTGGATACTCTGAAGGAAGATACATTGCAAAAGAAAATTCTTGATTTTGACATTTTTAATGCCTTTACAATAGAGAGAAGGCGACGGCTTTTCTCACTGTAGGTGGTGACTCTTCGCCAGCTTCCAAGGTTGGGGGGGGGGGGTCATTATATATGTTTCAGAATAAGCAAGTTAGAATTTTCTCTGACTTTAATGAGATCAGGTTACATGTCCAAATCAGATTCAGGAGCGGATCCAGAAACTCATGCAACTTTTTATTGGGATGAATTGCAACACAATGCAAAAGGACTGAGCGTCCGGACGGGAACTTATATCATCAATGTTTTTGTATAGACTGCTCTTAAACTATTTAAAAACGCAATAATTATCTGAAAATTCAAAACAATGCAATTTAGGACAAAGGAGAGGGTAAGGTTCATTACGCATTCGCGTGACCAAATTTTGAAAAAAAAGGGAGAAAGGGCAAGCTGTAAGCGACTGTGATCGTCATTTTTTTTTTTCGCCGAGAGGGCTTCACAGAAAGTTGAGAGAGAGGGATAGAGATCCATCACATAAGAATTATTCTATATACATCTTTTTCGTTAAGTTGTTCAAATTCAAAATATAATGCCCTTATTAAAAAAAAGTCTCAAATCCTCTTCCTCCTTTTACCTCATTTACACCCATCCTAAAACATCATGGACGTACATGTAGCTAGCCTAGGGTGTTTTCGATGTCGACGCCTAGTCCCCAACGACAGGAGCGGACCCAGGGACACATTCTTCCTTTATGAGGATGACTTGTAAAGTCCAAGTAAGGGACAATATGGAAGAAAGTTTCCCTCTTTCATTGTTGGGGGGGGGATAGGGGATCGGTCAGAGGAAATTTTGAGAAATTTAAGCAAATTGGTGGCTCTTGAGCGTATTTGAGCCGCATTTAAAAGGGATCAAGAGCACGAAACGTATTTAAGATAAATGAAATATCCGATATGCCGATATGAACATAAAATTAATGCTGTATTCTTTTTTTTTAATTCACGCACGCTTATGTTCAGCCCTACATCTGTCCCAATCGGCCGTGCGCACATTGTTAGCGCGAATTTCTACGCCTGAGAAAATACAGATAAAAATCCAAATATCATTATTGATTGTTTTTGGGCTATATCACTGATATCGCTTTTGTTATTTATTACGTCCTTTAAGTAGACCCCACATTTTTGGGGATAGGAATGGCGGGGTCTATTTATCTCCTCTCCCTTCTTTTTTTGCGAAAAAAAAAAATGTGCACGTCTTTGCGTACAAATGTACGCCTGGCTACGCCCGTGAAATCTCCGTCTTCACAAATCTGTAGAATTTATATATTCTTTATTGTTTTTATCTGTAACATGGGATGTTTTTTTTTTAAATTAAAGTATCGGTATGAACAATTATAATATTTGTCAGTGACAAGCATATTTAGTTTGAATTTCGTCTTTTTGTTCTCGGTTACCGAAGTAAGTTACTCTGCGATCGGAAAGTACATGTATATATATATCCCTTATTTATTATGACCTTTAACTGTCCTCACTTCTCACTATTAAATTCTGAATTTCATGTCTACATGGATATATTCTCTACAAAAGCAAACAGGAAATAAGTTTAATAGGAGCTTGAAAAAAACCAAACAAACAAACAAACAAAAACACAAACAAAAAATAAATAAATAAACAAACAAATAAATAAATAATTAAATACATGAATAAATAAATAAATAAATAAAAGATGAAAAGATATTAAATAAAACTAGTAACTCCGAGTCGAGCGAGAAAACCCTCTTTCTACCCAGCATTCGACTTTGGACAAGGAAGATTAATCCCATGATTCGTTTATTTTCATTTGTTTTCCTAACACACCTGTGAAATCATCGAAATAAAATCAAATTAAAGAAGCTTATAAAGTTATGTGCTGAAAAAAATCAACAATGTAACATTATTGTGTAATGGTCAAGCATTATTCATCGACCTTTTCTTTTCATGTCGCCTGAAACGCAAGAGCGACATAAAGAGATCACTTTGCACGGCGTCCGTCTGTCTGTAGGTCATACTTTCATATACATGTATTTCGCTAGAACAAATAAACTTGATTCACATCAGGCATCTTTTAAATTTTGCAGGAATTGTATAGCATGATGAAACTCGGCATCCAATGAAGGTCAAGGTCACTTTAAAGTTTAGGTTCACGTACTGAAGGAGAGGGCGTCTGTAATGTTGGTATATTTTTTTTTTGCTCAATCCCACTTTCATGTTTTGGAAAATAAAACATGTTTAAACTGTATTTAGGATCAAACATACAACAAGCAACATACCTGTTCTTGAACAATACTTGCTAGTATATAGATTAACCTGTCATGCTTTACTGGTAACAGATTTGCCCCCCCCCCCCCCCCCACACACACTCAATATTGTGCTTTTACGCAAATATTCATTTCTAGTTCCATGCTCGTTAATAAAAATCAGAGGGAAAGAAAAACGTAAACGGCGTGTTTAAAAACCGAGAGGCCAACATTTTTTGGACTTTATGTGTTTATTGTAATTTATGATATAAACATAAATCCCTACGGGGAGGATTCATTCCGTAACGGAGGCGTTTAAAATTTTGACGTTCCAGTTCAATAAATGAACGTCATTCAACTCGCTCGTTCTCGATAATGTATGAAGTATTCTATATAATGGATACATCTTTGAACAAAGTAGGGTTCAAACTAAAATTAACTCGCTCACAGTTTCCAAATAAAGACATTTTGTTTGATATTATTAACATTTCGCTGCAAAGTACGAAAATTTAAAAAAATGAAGAAAAATCCTTATAATCAAAGATAATTAAAGATACCAAACTTTTGATATATCTTACCCAATATATCGTTTAATCGTTAAATTTAAATTTTCTTTCCCGGTATCATCAATACAAAACTTGTCAAAATCCGCCAAGAAACAAATTAGAGGAATTTGTACACCGAAACTACAGAAGGACACGCAGCGATCGGTAGAAAGACTCCTGTGACCCCTACTGCAACCAGAGGGTAAAAAGTAAAATATCGTAACATTTTAAAGGTTTTCATATAGAGCACAAGTAGGTACGTAGTTGAAAATTCGTTTATGTTGAGAATACGTCATAATTGTTAATCTAAAATAAAAATAAAACACCGCTAAAGACGGTATGGCCGGATTGCAAAGTAAGTTTTTGTCACCAACTGGGTCAAGGTCACTAAGTCAAATACTACAGCATACATTGAGAGGTCTTGTCAGAGGCAACCTACATCTACAGGCAACCAACATATAATATAAAGTTTCTACTGTATACAGTTTCTTAGATTTTGCTTCAACCAGGAACTTTAACCAAAGTCTTTAACTAGGTCAAAGTCCAAGGTCAAGGTCACTAGGTCCAATGTTACGGCATAAATTGAAAGGTCTCGTCATGGGCAACCTAAATGTATAATATAAGGTTTCTACTGCATACAGTTCCTTAGATTTTGCTTAAACCAAGAACTTTAACCAAAATCTTTAACTAGGTCAAAGTCCAAGGTCAAGGTCACTGGGTCAAATGTTACAGCATAAATTGAAAGGCTTCATCATGGGCAACCTACATGTATAATATAACGTTTCTACTGCATACAGTTCCTTAGATTTTGTTTAAACCAGAAACTTTAACCAAAATCTTTAACTAGGTCAAAGTCCAAGGTCAAAGTCACTAGGTCCAATGTTACGGCATAAATTGAAAGGTCTCGTCATTGGGCTACCTAAATGTATAATATAAGGTTTCTACTGCACACAGGTCCTTAGATTTTGCTTAAACCAGAAACTTTGACCAAAATCTTAAACTAGGTCAAAGTCCAAGGTCAAGGTCAGTAGGTCCAATGTTATGACATAAATTGAAAGGTCTCATCATGGGCAACCTAAATGTATAATATAAGGTTTCTACTGCATACAGTTCCTTAGATTTTGCTTCAACCAGAAACTTTAACCAAAATCTTTAACTAGGTCAAAGTCCAAGGTCAAGGTCACTAGGTCAAATGTTACGGCATAAATTGAAAGGTCTTATCATGGGCAACATACATGTATAATATCAAGTTTCTACTGCATACAGTTCCATAGATTTTGCTTAAACCAGGAACTTTAACCAAAATCTTTAACTAGGTCAAAGTCCAAGGTCAAGGTCACTAGGTCAAATGTTACGGCATAAATTGAAAGGTCTTGTCATGGGCAACCTTCATGTATAATATAAAGTTTCTACTGCATATAGTTCCTTAGATTTTGCCTCAACCAGAAACATTAACCAAAATGTTGACGGCAGACGGACAGACGGACGGACGGACAGACGGACGGACGGACGGACAGACGGACGGACGGACAGACGGACATCGTCAATCTATAGACCGTAATTGCTTTGCAATCCGGCCAATTAGGAACGTACCCGCCTGTGTTGTTAGCGAAAAATTGCAAAGAATGTATGAAAATTAACAAAAAATACGGATATTACCGTACCGTCACCAGTTTCTGACGTCATAAATGACGTCACGGAACGCACAGGTTCCCAAACTTTTTACCGTTGACAAATACCGATGTTGATAGGTAGATTTACATCAAAATGACTCAAAATTATATCTTTTTAAAAAGTCACTAAATACAGGGCCGTAAATCACGGTTAGTGGACCTTCTCCTTTAGAGAAAACTAACCATTTAGAGATACTAGCATTTAATGCACGATAACAAGACTAGTAAATCTAGAGATCGGTCGAGGGTTTCCCGAAATCCCCCCCCCCTATTTTTTTAGAGTGCGATCAACACGTTTAATTAAAAAAATTTCGTACTGTCTGTTCTTTTCAAAGGGGTTGCGTATTTCCGACTGAGAATGCTTTGCAAGAGATTCCACATTGAATCACAAGTAACATCAGATTTTCAAATTAATTTTCAGATTATAAAATAATTTTGTTATTATACTAATTAATCTATTATCTCGAATGTATTTATCAAATTTCATAAAACTTATTTTTGAAGATCCTGAACATTTTAAGATTTTTCATAATTATAAGGCACGGTCCATTTGATATTCGGGAGGGCGAAAATATTTTTTTCTCGCAAAGTTGGAGCAAGGATTTTTTTTTTCAACAAAGTGATGTGCATATTAAGAATGTTTGTGTTTTATCAATAGAAATTATTTATATTTTGTACTCTGACTCTAAATATTAATATATTACTTTATTTCTACATGTATGCAAGTATTCAATTCACTTCTAAATGTCTAAACAGACGGATAAAAGATTTTTACAATACAATTCTCAATAAACAAAATTTATATAAGGTACATGTACATGTATATAAGAGGGTCTGAGGGGAAAGTCTTCTAGACAAATTTTGAAATGTAGAATTGTATGTTGGTGAATTACTGAAGTTCTCCTTATGGGACTCTATGTGGATATATGTAACATGTATTAATAGTAACATAAATATTGATAATATATTTAAGCTTTTAAGGAAGCCCCTTTTTTTCCATTCACATACATGTATAACTTTTGATATCTTGGAATATATGATCTTTGCCATTAGTAAATAATGTTTTGATCGAAAAGGTATGGCGAGCGAAGCGAGCCCAAAAATTTTGAAAACTGAGGCGAGCGAAGCGACCCGGAAAATTTTCAAGAATTTTAGAGAAATTTTGGTACATGTAATTCTTCAACTTCAGATTATTTGTGAAAGCAAGATTATTTTTCTGTCATACCATAAGCAAATTTATTTTCATCAAAATTCAGAGGAATTTTTTTTTTCGAAAAAAAAACCCCAAGCAACCCCCCCCACTGAATATCAAATGGACCGTGCCTAAGCCATTTTTGAATTGTGATCCAAGCTCAAGCTGTACTCAGGTAAGTAAGCGTGGATCCACAGGTCAGCAATCCAATTAGTTCTCACGTGAGCAAAGCTTATGTCTGACTTAAGCCAAATATACCTGATCAGAGGATCACCTTTCGATCCTGGATCGTGCGCAAGTGGCCATAAAGGAAGCAAGAACTCAAGGGCCTCAACTTAATGACAAATATGGATAATGACCATATCCCTGTATACAGCACAAAATCGATAATTCAGAAAATCAGAAACCGGAGGCATACAAAATCAGGATAAAACAGGATCCAAAGCAAACAAACAAAAACTTCCACCATACGAAAAGAAGCGAACTCCCGATATGGGAGTGAGACCAGGTGCCCAGGAAGAGTAAGCATCTCCTGCTTGCATGCAACACCCGCCGCTTCAATTCGGTAGAAATGTCACATCCGGTTTCAACTATCATTCTTTTGTTTCAGTTTGCAACTCAGGTGAGCGATGTAGCCCCCTTGGGCCACTTGTTATTGTATAACAGATTGAATTTTTATACATTTGACCTAGTGACCTTGACCTTGGACTTTGAACTAGTTAAAGATTTTTGTTAAAATTTCTGGTTTAAGCAAAATCTAAGGAAATGTATGCAGTAGAAACTTTATATTATACATGAAGCTTGCCCATCACAAGACCTTTGTATTTATGCCGTAACATTTGACCTAGTGACCTTGACCTTGGACTTTGACCTAGTTAAAGATTTTGGTTAAAGTTTCTGGTTTAAGCAAAATCTAAGGAACTGTATGCAGTAGAAACCTTATATTATACATTTAGGTTGCCAATGACAAGACCTTTCAATTTATGCCGCAACATTTGACCAAGTGACCTTGACCTTGGACTTTGACCTAGTTAAAGATTTTGGTTAAAGTTTCTGGTTGAAGCAAAATCTAAGGAAATGTATGCAGTAGATTAAGAAACTTTATCTGCTATTGAAGTTAAAGACGTTTAACATTTATATCATACATGTAGGACTAGGATGTCGATGACGAGACCTAAATTTATGCCGTAACACTAGACATTGTGACCTTGACCTTGGACTTTGACCTAGTTAAAGAATTTGGTTATAGTTTCTGGTTTAAGCGTAAAAAAAATTACGCTGGGCTTTGTTTACCAGCAGTTATACATATTACGTAGAATTCTTTTATATTCGTGCTTTTCCACTTGATAAAGGTCAAGTGGCCGAAAATTTGTGGATATAGAGTGTTCTTTGTTATTTATTACAATACTATAATTTCGACTTCATGTCTTGTAAATAACGAGCCAACGTCGCCGTTTCTACTTTGACGTCACAAAGGATCTGGAACGCTTCATCCAATTATCACGCTCCCAAAGTGATATGCAACGTGTTTTCATAAAATTCATTTATGAAATGGCTTCATGTAACCGAATAAAGGGTGTACAAAATGTATAATGTGATAAAACAGAATATCAAAATATTAATTTTTGCAAATACTTAAAATAGTAAATCAATAAAATCAGGTTTCTGCTAGTGCCTTTTATTTTATCTACCAACCATTCTCGCGAGAGAAGATGAATTATGTTGTTAAGACGAACAGAGGAAGCTCTGCTCACTGAAATGTTCCAAACTGTTCATATATTTTGGTCCGACCCTCCCCACCACCCCCGAGAAATACTGAACACTTTATTGAGTTATTAAGTTTGGGTGAAAGTGATGACGGACGGACACTTTTACAGATAAAGTAATAGAGAAACGTAAAACGGAATACATGATTATGAATGAGACCAAGGGGAATTATTTCTACTCATTAGAAATGTTCATGATCCAGTTTGAAAAAAAAACAACTTTCATGGACCATGTGTACGAGTAAGTCACATTTAGTAAGGTTGAATGGATCCGTCGATCTCCCCCTTCCATTAAATTTGCCGAAAATGCTTAAATATCATATTTTCTTATAATTCTTTGGCCAGATTGGCTAGATTCCTCCCTATCCATTCCCTTTAGCTGCTCTTGTTCACTCTATCGGAATATCTTGATCTGCGCGCGATTAGTAAGCACTTTTACATGCATAAAGAATAAGGAAAGGAAAAGCTATTTCAGCCACAATTTGCAAAAAAATATGTTTATATCAATTATATGTCCTTGAATGTGTAAAATGAATATTTATTCCGATGACTTGGACTACCCTTAAAAAAATCTGGATCCGCCCATGTTAATCCCAATAACGTATATTGCGTATATTCGCAATAGTTTTGCGTATATTCGCAACAGTATTGCGTATATACGCAGCATTATTGCGAATATACGCATATTATTGCGATTTTACGCAATATTATCGCGAATATACGCAACAGTATTGCGAATAAACCCAAGAATTATTGCATACATACGCAATTATAGTGCGAATATACGCAATGTCAATGCGTATATACGCAATGTTATTCATACGCAATGTTATTGCGTATATATGCAATATTTGTTTTCTGTGAAGCCTATGGGCTTCCGTAGGATTCCCTATCAAATCGTTCGAGATCCTTAATGAAAATCAGACACTTTAACAGTGATTCAGACTGTTTTAAGAAGCTATAGGACACATGGCCTAGAGCATAAAAAATTATAGGCCATTTTGTCCTAAACATGGAAAAAGTATAGGCCGTCGCGCGGCATAGCCGCGAGCCAAGCGCCGAAGGCGCGAACTGCTAGGGGGTCCGAATATTTTGTTCAAATTCAAAGCAAAATGGTGCAATCTTAGCCAATCTGGAGATGACAATTGAAGTCTACAAACTTGAAAATATTGGCTTTAAGCACTGATTCAGTTACATTTACAATGTGTAATACAAAGACACTTATCTCACGATGATCTACATCATGTGAATCGAATTGTTCATCAATACGAAATGGGTAGGGATATGAAGGACGATATTGGCCCTAATTTTGAGCATTGAATTATAGAATTTTTAACTGTGATTCGACACTTTGATATGTTCTTTACTGAAGAACTAATCTATTTATGAAAACAATGCGTTTATCAATCGCTTTTAGCCCTACGAAAACACCGAAATTGGCAATATACCGCGAAAGACCTTTTAAAATCAGGGACGGATAAAGGATTTGTGTATAGAGGGGGCCTAAAAAATATCAAAAAGGAAAAAAGGTCTATGAGCCACCTAGTCCCCTCCTCCCTCAGTCCAGGATGAAGTCCTCCCCTATGGAAAATTTTTTTTATAGAAACTATATGAAAGAGAATGTATATGGCGAGCCAGCGATTTCTTTCTTTTATTCGATGATGGAGGGGGGGATGTGGTGTGGTTACACCACAAATCCCATCAGATTGCTGTTAGGGTATGCTGGTTTCATATTATATATCAGAAAAATACCGTTAAAACGTTGTTTCAAGTGATTTTGAGATGTGGAAGAGGTTACAATGAGTACTGCATAATACTGGCTATTGGTCATGCCTTAGGGAGCAACCATTTGATTTTTATGGGGGGGGGGGGGCAGGAAGACTTTGCAAAAAAATTTCTGAATCGAAATTTTAGGGAAAAAAATTTTCCGGCCCAAAGGGCCGGCGAAAAAAAATTTCCGGATCATGAAATTGCCCCTCACCCCTCTCTTCCGACCTTTCCACTGCTCAGCAAACACTTTTTGGTGTATCATAAACAAAGTATAAAGAATGGAACAAACTTTACGCAATTTCGAGTGAATAAATCAAATTCAAAAGTCATTAGCACCATATTGCCTGTCTCCGTTGAGTATCATTTTAGTAAACAGATTATAGGCACCATATGCCATTCAAGAAATTAGTTGATTACATATTTGGTGAAGCCCCTAGGTGAATGTAAATAAATCATGATACACATCCCATCTCATCTTTACACCGTGCCATGGATTTAAGCATGTACTTCTAGCAAGTGGCCGTATATAACCAGAAGTCTCTGATGAGACTGTAGCTCTCCTGGTTGTTGTTTTTTTCTGAACATTCAATTCCCTTTCTTTTTTTCCCAAGACCAAAGGGAGCAGGTGCTCTAACAAATTATAAGTAGCACGACAACAAATTATAAGTAGCACGACAAAACAACATATCAATTAGACTGCAACTAGAATATCACTCACATAATTCATAATATCCGAGATAAAGTAATTCAAAAAGGAATGCCACACCTATTTTCCCAGATCCTAGGGACCAGGGGCTGCTAGCTCAACTACAGATCCATAATATTGCATAAAGAATTAACTCTCAATCAGTAATAGCTTTAGACGAGTAGAGAGCACAATTATACAGGAAAAAATTACCACACCCATTTTCTAAGACCCTGGGGGTCTAGGTTTAAAACAAAATATCAGGTGCACAACTAGACCCATCACATTGCAAAAAGAATAAAGTCTACATCATCTATAGCGTCAGAGGAGTTGCGAGCACAAGATTACATAGAGTTATATAGGAGAAAATGACCTCACCCATTTTCTAAGACCCTGGTGGTCAGGGGCTCAAACAAAATATCAGGTGCATAACTAGACCACAGACCAATCATATTGCAAAAAGAATTAAGTCTCCATCATTTATAGTGTCAGAGGAGTTGCGAGCACAAGATTACATAGAGTTATATAGGAGAAAATGATCACACCCATTTTCTAAGACCCTGGGGGTCAGGGGCTCAAACAAGATATCAGGTGCACAACTACACCAGAGATCCATCATATTGCAAAAAGAATTACTGTAAGTCTCCATCATTTATAGTGTCAGAGGAGTTGCGAGCACAAGATTACATAGAGTTAAATAAGAGAAAATGACCACACCCATTTTCTGAGACCCTGGGGGTCAGGGGCTCAAACAACATATCAGGTGCACAACTTACCACAGACCCATCATATTGCAAAAAGAATGAAGTCTCCATCATTTATACTGTCAGAGGAGTTGCGAGCACAAGATTACATAGAGTTATATAGGAGAAAATAACCACACCCATTTTCTAAGACCCTGGGGGTAAAGGGCTAAAACAAAATAGCAGGTGCAAAACTAGACCACAGACCCATCACATTGTAAAAAGAATGAAGTCTCCATCATTTATACTGTCAGAGGAGTTGCGAGCACAAGATTACATAAAGTTATAGAGGAGAAAATGACCACACCCATTTTCTAAGACCCTGGGGGTCAGGGGCTCAAACAAAATATCAGGTGCACAACTAGACCTCAGACCCATCACATTGCAAAATGAATTAAGTCTCCATCATTTATAGTGCCAGAGGAGTTGCGAGCACAAGATTACATAGATTTTCATTACCACGCCCATTGTCTATGGCCCTATGGGTCAGGGGCTGAAACCAAATGCCAGGAGCACAACTAGACCACATACCAAGTAGGATGCAAAAAGAATTTACTTTCTATCACCTATAATAATGGTTTCATAGGAGTTGCGAGCACAATAATTGTTTATTGACGGACGGACGGACAGACGGACGACTGGGTATCGCATAAGCTCGACTGGTCTGAGACCAGTAGAGCTAATAAAAACGAAATGAAAACTAAAACTACCTTCTCGTCATGTGTAAGCATACATGTTCAGGGATTTTTTTTTGCCCCTTTTTGGGGCCGTTATTCGGCCCCATTCCCAATGAGAAATAGTATCTTTTTTTTCCCAAATGTGGCTCTAAAATTTCCCAATCACATAGAGATGGAATAATGACTCACATTAGTGAAATTTACTGGTTCAAAAGTAGCAAATTTACTTATTATTTGCCATATTGTTGTAAGCATAAGAATTTAAATCTTACATTTTGTATTTAAAAGAAAATTATGTGATTAAACATTCAATTCTGAACTTTTGATTGTATAAACTGTCATTTAACTTTTTATAAGTACTTCCCAAAATATTCCCAAACGTCGTTAATTTTCCCAATTGCACGGGCCCCGACCCCATTCCCAAATTACTGAAAAAATCACTGCATGTTAAAAGAGCGATAACTCTTTTTAAATAAGAGAATGCTGTTTTGTCTGTTTGTAAACGGCGCTCGTCATTATTACATGCAAACGCCACATCGTTCAAATCTAGGTGTTTCTGACCTCACGAGGTCAGGCAATTAAATTAGCAATGACCGCATGCATAACTAAGATGAAATATTTGTAAAAGATTATTAGTATATCTTCGAAATTCTTCTACAGAATCCAAATTTTCGTACAATTTTCGCTATATTTTGTCAATATGGGGTCACTTTATGGCGTCATTACAAACAAATGACACTTTGTTTGGTGATATTTCTCTTTTCATTGAAAGCCGTAAAGCCCCTGTCACACCTACACGTTCTGGCATGGCGATCGCACTACGACCGCCAAAATTGTACGAAACGTGGCGTGAACGTAGTAAGGACTCGGGGAACGTAGTAAAAACTCGCTGATATGTATTGAGGTCGTAGTAAGGACGCCGGCGAACGTGCCCGTACGCCGAGCCATCACGACCGTATTGAACAGTATGGACATAAAGGGATACATGAACTACAGTAAGCCCGGTTTACTGTTACTGAATGTAGACATAAAGCGATACATGAACTAAGCCTGGTTTACTTACATTATCCATTCTTTACTGTTTTATAGCTGTCTAACGTTCACAATATGACATTTCATGAGAACTAATAATTTCCACCAAACGACAATCATGCATAGCAGATAACGTCACACAGCTTGTCTCTATATATAGATCCTATCAAGAACGAAACTAACAACTTCTTGGAACTAACGATTTCAGAAAACCAGTCTAAAAATAGTCCATATATGTAGAAAATACGTTTTTGACCAGGGGCGGAAACAGGGTTTAGCTTTAAAGGGGGGTTGTTAAATATAGAAAAATCATTGAAGTTATGGGTAGCTTTGGTCCCAATTGGCTAAGAGCGATATCTGGAGGGGGAGGTGGGTATCGGGACTCGGAGGGGGGCAAAGATGATATGTTGTGAATACATGTTTTCTATAAGGCCAAAAGAAAAAAAATGTGTTTCCCATCACCCGACGGCCGACCGACTCTATTCAAACCCGCTGACCCTAACACTTTTCCCGTTTTAGTTGCATTTTAGTTTTTTTTATTCACACTTATATTTATGACCTTGGCGCTTTATGAAATGCACCCAGAAACGTTAGATCTAACGATTTATGCGAACTCTTCCTCTTTTAAACATTAATCTTCATCTACCACCGTTTTTATATTATATTATTTCGCTTTTTAACTTTTGAAAAAGTAATTCACTTATCTTGGCATGCTTCGTTTAAATGTAACACATACTGATTGTAATAAAAGCATACAGTTTGCACGGATATAACCTTGCACATTAATTAGTGTTTTGATGAAACAAAAATCACGTAATATGATATAAATGTATCACAGATGACAATTGTAGGGTGAATTGCATTGTTCTTAATTTGAGCAACAAAACGTCCATCATGTGTAGTTAGACGGGACAATATGTTTATGCATTCAGCATTAATTAACTATAGTAATATTGGTCTTATACGGGATTTTCTGCCCAAACAATACAAGAATGCAAACTAAGCCAATATCGACACAACTAAGCCAATATCGACAAAAGTACGCCAATATCGAAAAAGTCGGCCAATATTGAAGTCACGTGATTAATGCGAAGCTCAAGCGATGAAATCAAGATTGCGGCGTTGCAAACTAAGCCAATATCGACACAACTAGGCCAATATCGACACAACTCAGCCAATATTGACAAAAGTACGCCAATCCAATATTGAAGTCACGTGATAAATGCGTGGTTCAAGGTATGAAAGCAAGATGCTACCGTTGCTGGAAAAGAAAATAGACGAGAAAATCATTGTGGCGTTGTTGATAAAGAAATACACTCTTTGATAAACATTTTCCTAGTTATCTGCAGCATTGGCTTAGTTTGATATCAGATTGTTGCTCGAGTTAATTAATAATACGCTCATTAATTAGTTTTTTTCCATATTGGCCTAGTTATTGCGCTGAGGTCTGTCGTACTGGCATTTGGCTTCGCCTCCCAATATGGAAAACACTCATTAATAACCCTATATTACATGTATATAATAACCCTATATTACATGTATATAATAACCCTATATTACATGTATATAATAACCCTATATTACATGTATATAATAACCCTATATTACATGTATATAATAACCCTATATTACATGTATATAATAACCCTATATTACATGTATATAATAACCCTATATTACATGTTTATAATAACCCTATATTACATGTATATAATAACCCTATATTACATGTATATAATAACCCTATATTACATGTATATAATAACCCTATATTACATGTATATAATAACCCTATATTACATGTATATAATAACCCTATATTACATGTTTATAATAACCCTATATTACATGTATATAATAACCCTATATTACATGTTTATAATAACCCTATATTACATGTATATAATTACCCTATATTACATGTATATAATAACCCTATATTACATGTATATAATAACCCTATATTACATGTATATAATAACCCTATATTACATGTATATAATAACCCTATATTACATGTATATAATAACCCTATATTACATGTATATAATAACCCTATATTACATGTTTATGATAACCCTATATTACATGTATATAATAACCCTATATTACATGTATATGATAACCCTATATTACATGTTTATAATAACCCTATATTACATGTATATAGTAACCCTATATTACATGTATATAATAACCCTATATTACATGTATATAATAACCCTATATTACATGTATATAATAACCTTATATTACATGTATATATAGGTACAGCTCTTGAAGAAAAGGTTAGTCTAGTAAATTACAAAGAAGTTACACGTAGATTACTTTATATTATGTCTTATCATTATCTTGAGCCGTTAATAAACATGGCAAAATAAATCAATCTTATTTTTATGCTGATAAATAGGTTAATAAGAAAAAACGTTCAATTTCACAAACGAAACCCTATTTGCATTACATAAGACAACACATTTAAGCATCAACTTAATGCTGGTAAATACGGGACAAGAAAGCGATGTGATCCATATTATATCCTGGATAAGGACTTACATGTATTATGCACATTTTTAACGGTGTCTTCCCGGAATACCCACATGCAAAAGACAATGGGTGTTGTTTTAATCAACTAAGGTCCAATTACCGTATATGATCAGAAAAATCAGGTAATAATATTTTCAAATTTCAACAGTATTTTCCGTCGTATTGATGAATCTGACGACGATTTTTAAAAGAATTTGATAAGAGAAGGATCAGCGTTCATTTTGAAATATTTGAAGAGAAAAAAAAAAAACCCCGCAAATTATTATTACTATTTTTTTTTTTTTAATTTATTATTTTTTTGCACGGCATGCAGAAGTCAACATGTTCAGGATTTTCTAAGGAAAGGGCGGATCAAGAAAAGTTTTAAAAGGGCATTGAGTTCAGCCCATCAGGGGATTCCAGCCGTAAATTCACGTAGAAGCTAAGAAAAAATCAGCAATTTTAGCAAATTCCAGGCGGGACCTGACCCTCTACCCATCACTCTAGATCCATGCTTATTGTTCATTTTTTTAAAAAATGATCATGACCACAAATTTAAAACAAAATTTGATTTAAGTTTATAAACAAAGATCTGTGGCGGATCCAGCTTTTGGGTAAGGGGGACTTAAAATTGGCAAGAGATTCCGGCCCCTCACTGTGAGATTTTGGCCCTTTTATGTCCCTCCGTCACTTTTATGTCCAATATAGCTCAGCTGCTCGCATGATTTAATGCTAGAAATTCATACAGTGCTACACAAGGTGTCCAAACCATCTACTCTTGTGCTTTTTGAATACATTGCCTCTTGTAGGCTTTCCCCAGGCGACGTCAATTGTCAGGCCTCGACTTTCTTCAAAGTACAAGTGTTCCTAACATTCATCTAAGACCAAGGCACCTTATATCACTTCGTTCCCGATACCTTCATGACCCTACCAGTGTCTTCAAACTTTAAATTTGTCAGAAAATGCAAATGCGGAGACATGATACCATCTCCATCACGGCCGATAAAATTTTAGAAAATTAGTTCAAATAGTTTTTTTGGTTTCTGGGGGTGTTTTGGGGCTATTTCTGACTAATTTCGTAGATTTATCTAGGAAACCGTAGTTTAATGCTTCCAAAAGCATGTTGTAAGTGCCCCTTCGTTGGGCAGTGTCGGGGGTGGGGCACTGACTGCAATATCATGTAATGTGAACAATGCATGTTCTTGTAGTGCTTCACTTACAATTATTATATATATGTATTTATTATATTTAATACCTTGCATTTGTTTTGTAAATATTATCGACAAAAAATGGAGAAACTTACAAAGAAATATAAAATAGTGAAATTAAACATTTCTGTATCATTTCTGTATCATTTTGCGTTCACATTTATGACATTGAGAAATTTTACGATTAAAAGAGGTATGAACTTTTTCCACGTCTGCTGCTTTGTGAAATCCCCAAATCTCTGAACCATAGCACAAAATAGAATTAGCATAAGTATCAAAAATTGAACATTTAGTCTCAAGATTTAATGACAAGTCTTAAAAGGAATTAGATATTGCAAATGAAGCTTTTCTTCTTTGGTCAGCTATATGCTTCTGAGTCAAATTAAGTCTCCCGTTGTAGTTCAATAACAATCCAAGATAACAAAAATTGTCAACTACCTACTAATGGTTAGAATCATGAGTCCACTTTTGAAATGATTTCGAATTCCCGCAATTTTTGAAAACAACAATTTTAGACTTATTTGTTTTAACGTTAAAGTGCCAATGATCAGTATATTTCTTAAGAGAATCCAACAATTTCTGTAATCCCTCAGCCATCTGAGAAATCAAAATAGTGTCATCTGCACACATTAGTAGAAACAAATTGTTATCTTGTATAACGACAGAGGGACACGATTCTGTTAGAAAATGCATCTCAAAAGTGTAATGACCATAAGATCGGGGACATGACTTCTTTCTATAAGAGCCCGGTTTCACTTCTAAAGTATTCAGTTAAACGATCATTTAGACTACATTGAATTTAACAAAAGGTTTCACTGATGTATATTATGATCGAATAATAGTCAACATTTTCCCGGCTATACCTAGTTTTCAATTTTGTCCAGAGAGCAGATCTATGTATCGAGTCGAAAGCATTTTGATAGTCTATAAAACAACAATAAAGTATTTCTGTTTAAAATACTTGTTTACAAGAGATTGCAGTAAAAATATTGCATCGACAGTAAAAGATCCAGGACGAAATCCAAATTGTGCATCGGTGATGAAGCTATTTCTCCAACATTTCTGTTGACAACATTTTCTTAAATTCCTGAAACATGAGTCCTATAGCATCATATCCCAGCTATATTGCTATGTCTTTCCGTATATTTTGAACATGATTGAGGGTTAAATACCCGAAACGTGCATGTCTGGTCCATGCTGTATTTTTTCTGCTTTTAAATGATTGTTTATATTCTTTGGTTCCTGTTTTAGCCTGTTTTATGCCTTCGGTTTCTGATTTTCTGAATTATCGATTTTGTGCTGTATACAGGGATATGGTCATTATCCATATTTATCATGAACAATATTCGACATATTTTGCCTACAACATAACAAATAATCAATAATTAAGTCTAGTGACGTTTGAACTATAGAAAGTTATACTGCCTTTCGGGTCATCTCTGTGTCTTCCGTTCACAATACGTAAAATCAGCTACGTTCGTGTTACGATGAGCGGAACCGGCCACAGGTAAAATTTGCCTTGGGATGGTGCTACCTTGATCGCGCACTTACGAAGCTGAACAGACTAACTCTTTAGCATCAGTGTCACTCTGATCGCGCACCACTGGACCGACGTGAAAAATAAGTTCTGGTTCACTGAACGCGTTAACGAAAGGCTCCTCGTCATAATAGCCATTGCAATCAACATCTTGTCGTATAACTGTCCGTCGACAAAGAGCTTATCCCGGACCATTTTCACGTGAGATCCTCGGTTCTTCATTTGTCGAGCCACCACGTAGAGTACCTTTTTCTCTCCTTCCATCTCCGGAGGAATCTGTTCCCTTATCCCGTATGGTTTACCTTGAAGCCTATAAGCATTACGGAGCACGATCTCCCTGTATTAATTGGTCAAGGTCTGCCCCCGACTCGGCGTCTATATCTATGCACATTTCCACAGAAATGAAATTTGTTTCGTTATGCCAAGCTCATAATGTATAACAGAGCGTTTTTCATATCTGTCCTCTCAATCCGGTGAAAACTAATTTATTTTTCACGGAGCGCCACCTTAATTCTGTAATTTTCTCCTCCATGTCACGGTTTTCTCTACATAGTTGCTCGAGATTCTTACATACGGTTTCAATAGTACGCTCGTGACGTAAACAATCAGTTTCAATTCTCTGCAACGAAGCCTCATCAGTACGCTCTCCAAGACTCCCTATTCTTATTCACCGTGTCATCCAATGTATCACTCAGAAACGTTACGCTTTTTTCAATGTCACAGGGTTTAGTTTCCATGGTGCTAACCCTTTTATCCAATGAAACAACCGTAATATCAAGTTGGTTAAGTTTGGTCTCAATGATATCTAGTTTAGCAAGCACCTCGTCAAGCTTTTTTCTAGTAACTACGAGATTTTTTTCTCGTAACTACGAGAAGTTTTTTCTCGTAACTTTAAGCAACTTTTCTTAATTACTACGAGAATTTTTTGTCGTAACGACTAGATTTTTTCTCTTAACTACGAGATAGTAAAAAATATAACATGGCGAGGACTGGCTTCCGTACGCAATAGACATTGTGAAAAAAAAACTTGCTATACATGTATATGTAGAATTTAATACGGCGTATAAAACAAAGGAGGGGATCTCCAACAACAGCAGGTTGTAGCACCCACAGCAAAACCCCAAAACACCCAATGCAAAAACACAAAGTAGACAAGCTCAAAAAGAGACGCGCAAGGGACAAGGAACGTCAACGCACAACACAGAAACATCAAACACAAAGCACTACACATAAACCAACGAGACCAATGGGCAACCGGTGACGACTTAGGACGGCCATCTGCCACGGAAATAGCAGAAGGTATGGTTATCCTGGATCACGTGCGCACAACCCTCCCATTTTCCCTATTACCCAGATGTCTCGAAGAACGTACAATTGTGGTGTAAAACAACCTCCTCACTGCCAGATGACCACACACAAACAAGACCGCAAAACGCAGGGGCCCAAGCAACACAGATGAATATGTAAATGGATATAAAAAAGAGGGCCTACGTAATACAATCCGTGCTCTGCCGCCGCGAGCTCATGTATGTTATCACCCGAGGAGTCCGACTGGCATTCAGAGGGGACAGGTGGTCGGGGCCCTGTCTTCTCTAAAGAGGTTTGGACAGGGCCCGTCATGGAGTCCCGTCGTCACAGTCAGTCAGAGAGTATAAGGGACTGTCCAAAAGAACATACGAGAATAAAACATGAAACAAAACAAACGAAACAAAAGAATAGCCATGCGTATAGGGTCTCCGTCCCTCGTCGGGTCGTAGTTTGAAAGAAAGGAGGGGACGAAAGTGTCAAAGATGATGCCACTGAATAAATTCAGATAAAGTATCCCTAACATATCATTAACATTATTCAGAGTACTTTTGATTTTTATCAAGGCACAACAGACGCTAGAGTACTGAAAATTAAAAAAAAGGATGCCAATTGTAATCGCTATACAAATATACAATTTTGAAGGTTGTTCACAGTTCTTTTTCTATTTTTCATTTATTTATTTATCTAAAAAAAGCACAAAAAGAACAGAGAAAAAGGCAAGATACGTGAGTCACCATGAATTCCTCACGGAATGTAAAAGGAATAAAGTGATTCCAAAAGGATTTCAAATAAAATGGAGGTTAAACCTCGGATCAAACAGACAAAATAAGGTAAAACTTCACCGCATTCTTGATAAGTCATCAGAAATGATAATTGATGAAACTATTGAAATATGTCAGAATGAACTTGAGGACATTGAAAACCGAATTTCACAGGAAAAGCAAAAAGTGCTCAAGAAAAATGTGAACGAAAGATACTACGAAGAAGAAATAGAAAAGGAGTATGAATCACAACTAAACAAACTTAGACAATCTAAAAAGAAAAAAATCCAGTCATTGAGGGGTCGCAATCGCTACACTCGATCTAAAGACCAGAGTATACGAGTACAGGAACCGCAAGTTGAAATAAGTCAGGTCAGAGGCGATGGTAACTGTTTTTACCGTTGTGTATCCTTGCACTTATATGGAACGGATGAAAATCACAAGGAAATCAGGGCAGATATTATAAAAGAAATTCAAACAAATCCTTCATTTTTCAAAAGGTATGTTGATATAGATATAGACAATCATGTGGAAAACACGCGACGTTCTGACGGATCAATTGAGTCGTATGCTACTGAGGCAGAGTTAATAGCGTGTTCGAAATTATTCGATATTGATATCCATGTTACAAGTGATATAGATAATCCAGTCTGGCACCGTTACTCAGTAAATGATGTGTGTTCACATTCAAATTGCTTGTTACTCCACTATCAAAGCAACCACTTTAACTATTTAAGATCTCAGAAATGTCCTTGTAGCCATCATAGACAGATGCCTACGTCAGAAACGGAAACGGAAATAAAGGATCAAACTTATCATGATAATGATTCGGCAACATTACCTTCAAACGATGAAGACGAAACGACAAATAAAAATTCTAAGGGAAAAACCCCAACGATATATCAAAATAAAGAAAAATACAATTTGTCGAAAAGAAAACTTAACAAACACGAGAGAAATTTGTTAAGCAAGGGCTTGAAATATGTTCCTACGCGTAGAAATGTAGATATAAACAAACTACTCACAGAATTGAAAGTCTGGGAAAGAAGGATGCGTTTAAAGGAATATTTCTACGAACGCGAGAATGATAGAGATAATTCCGAAACACAAGAAACGGACAAAATGAAAAACAAAATGCGAACCGACAATAGACACCGGCCGAAGGAAGGAATATGTGGCTAGACCAATATGTTAGAGAGGTAAAAAATGAATTAATCAAAGGTTTGAAACGCAATTTCAAAATGAATATTACAAAAGGAGAAGAAAATGCTCTAAAATCACTAATGAATGACAATTCAATAATAATCAGACCGGCTGACAAAGGCTCGGGTATTGTCATAATAGATGCAGACTCTTACAAAACTGATATAGAGAAAGAATTACTGAGCAATGGGACCTGAGAACAAATACCGGAAACAACTGTGCAAAACTCGATAGAAATCTGAAAAAGACAGTTAATGATATGTACAAAAATGGAGTCATCACAAGTGATATGAAAAAGTTGCAATCGGGTGATGCGAAGGTCGGGTACAAGCGAATCCGAAATTACACAAAACCGGATATCCAAATAGAATCATTATCAATGTAAACGTCTTCAAATTGAATAGCATCATTTAAGAACAGATAAATTGGCAACGTGGACCAGACATGCACGTTTCGGGTACTTAACCCTCATCAGTGATCCTAAATCTAAACAATGTAATATGCCCAAAAAAGTATGAAAGATGCTATGTCAAAAAAGTGTACCGAAAGACGTAGCAGGAACGGTGGGATATGATGCAACAGGAACCAATTTTTAGAAAGTTTAAGAAATTTTGATAACAGAAATTTAGAATGTATGGCAGACATACTAAAACAGAAAATATCGCTGCATTTGTAGAGGAAGAACTGTCATCCCATGTGACAAAATTACCATCTTATATACAGGATACAACAGATTTCTTGACTAAGCTTGAACATATTTCACAACCCCTACCGGAAGACACAATCATGTTTTGCTTGCATGTGCGCGCGCTGTATCCAAGTATACCGAGACACGAAGCGAGGCTCGCGGCCGAAAAGGCATTGAATGAGCGCAAGTCAAAATCAGTACTAACTACAAAAATTCTTAATCTAATGGATAAAGTTCTGGATTCGAACATATTCACATTCAATGATAAAACATACGTTCAGAAAATAGGCACGGCGATAGGTTCAAAATTGGGAATGACGTATGCATGTACATATATGGGAGAATGGGAAAAAGAATTATTCAGCAAAAGCGAAAAATGACCATCTTCTAATTACCGATACATAGATGACATATGGGGCATTTGGACTCACGGGGAAGACACTTTAAAAGAATTTGTGAAAACAGCAAACAACATCCACCCAAACATACAGCTAGAGTTGCGATATTTAACGGAAAATATTGAGTTTTAATCGAAATATGCCCGATATATAATCGACCCTATATATAAAGAGAGTCCGTAAGATAGACTTGGTCTTTGTGAATAGTTTTAAGACAATAATCATTTTCATGAAAATGTAAATATTTCACGACATTTCCTATATATCTGATATTTATATCAAAAATTCAAATTGGATCCAACGTAAAGAAAATGAATATAGAAAAATGTTAAAGCACAACAAAAAGCGACATTATATTCCACATTTTATTATAACACGTGTTTCGGCTTTTACAGCCTCTTCAGATAATGGTATATATATATATCTCAATCATCATACATTGGTAAATACATGCAATAGTAAAGATATTGATAATGATCATGCTTAGGTAATGAGATAACTGCACTCTCCCCGTGAAGGTGCGCTAATACTTCATGGAAAGAGTAATTAGATGGTCATATCATTTGTATCTAAAGGAAATGCTTATATCAGATAAAATGGTCAGGAATGTTTCAGGGATGTGGGTGTATTTTCATGATCTGTTTAACATAGGTCTATGTTTATCAATGAAACTTTGCTCTTTGATGGTAATCATTGAATAATCATCAGTTTGGTAAATTGGCATTACCTTGAAATTCCCTTTCCTACATTCGAAAATATGTTTTGATACAAAAAGACTTCTATTTTGAGGAAGTTTTATATCGCTTTTATGAAGGGAAATTCTTTGATTAAGTTGTTTGGTAGAACCTATATATTCTTCTTTGCATTTGTCACATTGAATGACATAAACAACATTCTTAGATGTACATGTTAGATTTCTTTTAATTTCAAAGTTAATGCAGGAATGTTTAAATTTAAAATATCTGCCTTCAATCAAGATATCACATATTTTACATCTTTTTTTTTTGCATTTTGAGACGCCTACTATTGAGGTGTCAGTTTTGTTTTCAAATTTTGCGCATGTAAGTATCTTTTTCAAATTTTAAGGCTGTCGTTTGCTTTTGATTAATTTAGTTTCATTTATTATACTCTCCATTTTTTCGCTCATCTTCAATTGATTCAAATTTTTGTATGCTTCGTTAAATATTTCGGGATTACATTTGTTAAAAGTGGTTACAAATGTTAAAACACCTTCTGAATTCTTTTCTTTAACTTTTCTAAGATCGGATAAAGGAATATTTTTGGCTAATTCTATACCTTTGTTTAACAGTGAAATAGGAAATGCTCTATTTAAAAGAGCTGTTCGAAGTTCATTGAGACGAATTTCACGAAGTTTTTTATCACTAACAAATTCTTCTGGCTAAATTATATGGAATTGCTTTAAGACAAGATTTAGGATGTTGACTTTTGAAATGTAGATATTGCTGCGTATCAGTGGGTTTTCTATAGATGTCTGTAGAGATCACTTGTCCATCTACTTGCAGAAGAATATCTAGGAAAGGAATTTCTTTAACACTGCATATCATCGTGAATTTAATGTTTGGATTAATGTTTTGTAAAATGTTATGTAAATCATTTATTTCTCCCCAATTCGGATCCCATAAAATTATACAATCATCAATACCATCAATATCTTTTCCAGGAATTTTCAAAAACGTTTTCGTCTATATTGGAAAAATAAGTAACATCCTGGTAAAGGGAGCTCTCTAAATAACCTAGAGTAAGATTTGCATATACGGGGCCATTTTCGTTCCCATAGCCGTTCCTAAAATTTGTATGAAATTCTTGTTGTTAAATTGAAACGTACATTATTCAATATTAGATCCACACATTCTAGAATAAATGATTTATTGAAGCGATTGTGTAACTCGTGTGGATAACTACCTAGCCAGTGTTGGATAGCTTTTTTACCTAGGTCATGGGGAATGTTGCTATATAAGCTTGTCACATCAAATGTAGAAAGAATTGTACCATCTGGGAACATGGGATGGAATGTGATTTAAATAATCAATATCATCTCTTATATAGCTTTTTACATGTTTAAGGAAAGGTTGAAGTAAAATATCTACTAAATTACTTAGCCTATGTGTTGGACAGGAAGGGCCTGCAATAATTGGTCTAAATTTTAAGTCCTCTGGATCTAGAATTTGAATGTATTCTGATTTTTGTAAACGTATAGCTTCTTTAATTTTTTTCGGATTTGTGAATTTTTGGAAGGCCATAAAAATTGCTTGATTTGCAATCAAAATTGACCAAATATTCACTTTTCTTTTTTGTCTTTATTCGTTACAACAACAGCACTTCCTTCATCGGCTTCTTTTATAATGATGTCGTATTCATTTTGAATTTCCCTTAACGCGTTTCTTTGTTTAAATGATAAGTTTTTTGGTATCTGGGAATTTTTTTTTAAATTTAGATTCCATAGATTTTCATAATATTTATCCAGAATTTTGTCTCTGCCTTTTTCTGGTTGGAATTTAGATTTGTTTTTTTACAAGTGATTCTTCTTCGTAATTTGTTTCAAAGAAAAATTCCTTTAATCTTAGTTTTCGTTCAAAATCTTTTAAATCCTTTTTTAATTCAGGAATATTAGATTTTGAGGTTGGACAAAATTTTAGGCCCAATTTTAGTACATCAACTTGATCTTTTTTAAGCGTGCGTGAAGACAAATTTATGACTTTAGGTTTAAATTCCATAGAATTTATGGAGGCACTTTTAGCCCTGTCTCTTCCTCTAAAAAATACTGCCGATCATACACATAATCTTGTCTTTTTTGTCTTCTAAATGGTCTATTTCTAAATCTCTGTCCGATAAATACAGTATCGTTTCTATTGTTGTATGTCCTCGCCCTTCTTTGCTTCTCGTTATTCACGTAATTTTGATGCCGGTTTTGTATTGGAAAATTGTCCTCATAGGTCATAACTGCAGCCTGCGCGTAAGAAATATTTTGTGATCTTTCTCTCCTATTTCGCGTACCCTGGAATTCGTGTTCTACATTTTTTCTTTCATTTCTTGCTCTGTTTGTTTCGAAAGATGATTTCTCGTTTAAGTTACTGATCACTCCTGGATTTTCACTCGATTTTGAATTTTGTTGCGCACTTTGCAGTCTTTTTATCTCATTCTGCCTGTTGGTCTTGTCAGCCCTTTTTCTCCTGTCCATTTCCTTTTTTCTTTCATTTTCTTTTTCTAGATTTAGAAGATTTCTTAGCCAAGTTTCCTTTTTCTGCCAGATTCTTTTAGATTTCTCTTCTTCAGATTTTGAATTTTGATGCCAAAGATCCTCTAGGAACTCATGAGTGTCTATTGGACAGTGGTTGGTAATTTCTGCTTGAAGTTCCTCATCAATCTCAAGGTACATGGTAGTGTAATGTACAATTTTGTCCTCGAGAAACTGAATTTGTGCATGAAACTTAGCAGCACTGAGATCCTGTTTTATTTTCAGTTGTGTTTCAGTGTCCTGGAGTGTAGTTTTTTCTTGAAACTTTCTAGGGATGTACATTTCACTTTTTTCGAAAAATTTCTTGTAAACATATGCCGTTCCTTTTGATTTAATAGCATTATAGTATGCTATCTTCCTTTTATTTAGGAGATTTCGCCACATTCTCAGCTTTGTCCTTATCTGATATTTATTATAGAAATTTGAATGCGAAACATCATTTATTCGTTTTTTATTCGATTTGAAACTGTCAGGTAAAAGTGGTTTGAAACAAAAATTATGACAGATAGATTTAAGTAAGTGACCTTACACATGTGCTTATTTGCGGAAGATATGTGTAAGAATTGTCTGAACGACGATATGGCGAAAGATCCTTCACTCTACGAGGAAAGAAAAAGTTCAGTTCGATATGGACCGTGTCCTCGACAATGCTGAAACTTTCCTCATTTGTGTATTAACATATCAAAGTTTGGACAATGTCGAGGACACGGCCTTAGTAAATTTCAGTGATGAATTGTAAAAAAATGCAAGAAATCGTTAGATTTCCGGAACCGTCCAAGGTTCCTGGCGTTGTATTACACAGTAAACGTCCGATTTTGCTGTACTTGTCATTTTTAGACATATTACAGGATGATCCGCGTAGACCAAAGTCAGAAATATTATATCGTCTCTTTTAAGTTATTGTTTAAAATATAGGTAAAATATAGGAAACGCTTACGTATACTCTCCACAACGTCTGGTTGTTCTCTAGTTCGTGTATTAGTACCTGTTTTAACCTTTATTAGCTTTGTCTTATATAACGTTTACTTAAATGTTATATTAATTTTATAAATGTTTCTGTTTGGTTATGTTCTCTGCAAGGTTTAATTTTGAAGATGACTCGAAAACCAATGATATTGAAAAAAAGATATATGTACATACCACAAGATTCATGAGCACTAATTCGTGGTATCTTTGCGTCATCTGTAAATAAGCAGTCAATGATAAGTACATGTAATTCTTGTGTCAATTTTGAGACTCTTTGATGAAGAGCTCGTTATGTTGGTTTACATATAATATAACATATGAAAAAAATTAAAGCTTCTACACCATTATTGGAATTTTCTTATGATGGCAAGTTTTTTTTTAAGTTATCCTACTTTCTGAATTGAATATCATTATTCTCTATATTTTCCCGTAAAATACCATGCATCTTCATATTATATATATTTAAGAAAGCGTCCCTTATCTTTACCCTGGCGTCCAATATACATACTAAGATATCCTCCATATCTACTCAAATATCAAATATAAATACCCAGTTATCCCTATAATTTACCACAAATATCTCTTATATGTGCCCATATATCTATTGTATTAACCTTAATATCCAATCCATTAACAATATCCCATATACATACCAAGATATTCCGTATATTTGTCCACTAAGTCCTGTCTGTGAATCTCTTGAAATCCTTCAAAAAGAATCCTCAGTTGTTCTAAAGCTTGTCGTTCCTTATTATTCTTCCTCCATAGTAAAAATGCTTTCCAGTTCTTGGTAACTTGATTGAATCCACGATCATAATCAATTTGTTCAAGTTCAGCATTTGTTAATCCAAGTCCGACGAAAAGTAATTGCCACTCGACACTAATTTCCGCGGCAAGATCTTTCAAAAACGCTTCTGTAGAAAACAAAGAATTTTTTCACTTCAATGAAGTTGTTATGTTATGGGAAAAGTATCGAAGACAGATCATTGTAACACCGTGAACTTTAAACGAAAACATAGTCACAAAGAAATCAATCACTTATGAAACAAGAGGCCCAAGGGGAGCACATCGCTCAACTGAGTTGCAAAGAAAAGAATAATAGTGGATAATTTGGTGGAGGCTCTCGAGTACTTGCTTACTTTAAGGTTTCGTGAAAAAAAAATTATCATCAGTTTTGGAGAAGTTGAAAATGCGTCAGCCAATCAGAGCCCTCGTCGGTCATAATTGTTGACCGATCGACAACAAATACATAATCTTGATAAAGGACCTTAAGTACTTGCTTCCTGCAAGGTTTCGTGAAGTTCTGTGCAGCGGTTGCAGAGGTGTCAGCCAATCAGAGCCCTCGGCAGCCATATATGTTGACCGATAGGCACGAAAAATATAAACTCGGAAAAAGACCTTAAGTACTTGCTTCCTGTAAGGTTTCGTGAAATTCTGTGTGGCGGTTGCTGAGGAGAAGTTGAAAATGCGTCAGTCAATAAGAGCCATCGATGGCCATACTTGTTGACCGATCGGCACGAAAAACACAAACTTGGTACAGAAGATGACTTTGGGTTATTCCTTCCTGTAAGGTTTCGTGAAATCCTGTGCAGCGGTTGCAGAGGAAAAGTCGAAAATGCGTCAGTCAATCAGAGCCATCGGCGGCCATATTTGATCGATCGGCACAAAAACAAAAACTTGATAGAGGACCTTGTGTTCTTGCTTCCTGTAATGCTAATGCCCAAGTGAACTTATAAAAACGGAATGTTAAAGCATGGAAAACACAAATCAGGGTAAGAGCATTTGAGGGGGGCTGGCACTTTCTGAACGTAAATATTCAGTACCGGATTCTTGTACTAATAAGATAACAGTGATAAGCGTCTTCAAATTCAATCGCATAATTTAAGAACAGATATATTTGCAGCATGAACGAGAAATCTTTCTTCCCCATGGGCTGGGGAACTCAAGAATCTAAAGATGTTACATGCACATATCATATGAATACAGATGACAATGCCCCAAAAGTCTGCAGTCTCTTAATAAGAAAATCTGTTTGCATTTGTTTAGCTGGGTTTTTCCTTTTCCTTTTTTTTAAGATTCAATATAATATTCTGAACCTCGAAATAATGTAATGATCCAGCCATCTCTGCGTTGAAACAAAATCTAACCCTAAAATAATCGCTAACCCCCCTTTTTTCCAAGAATCAAAATGGTCGCCCCCTTAGGCCTTTCAACGACTGCTAGATGTCGGCTGAGAGTAACGACAACTCGTTTCACAAATCTAAAGAAACCGGAGCAATTCGCGCTTCTTCATAAAAATATAGCGAATGTTTTCATTTATTTACCCTTAATGAATTGTTGGTAGCTCTCGGAACAATATTCTAATTTGTTTCATTAACTAAAGACGATAGAGGGATGTTTAAAGATAGTTCAAATTTGCACATTCAATATTTAGACCGAGTTACAAATTTCTATACGGTATATGCGGCAAGGGAAATTACTAGTACTTCTTCATAAAATCCGTCAAATTCGGAGCACTTTGAAATACGAAACGATACAGGAGCAGAAAATAAAACAAAAAAGTCTTGTGGGTTTTTTTTTTACAATTTTTACTGTTAAAGCCTTAGTTCATGACCAAGTTGTTGCGATTTTTAGTTCACTTTGTCACATCCCATCCTCCCTATTACACGGAAATTGCGAGTTAAAAGATTAGTACATATTTACGTATCTACATAACACTTAAGTCAATAAGCAATAAGCTGTAACAAATTTCTTAAAAATATATAGCTCAATCTGCCAAGGGAGGGGGTTTGTATAGGTATACACTGAAATATGTTATTCCAAAATTTAAAAAATTGTCATATTCAAAACAAAGTTAACGTAAAAAAATAAAAATAGTTGCCAGAGTCACCTAATGCTTGACTGCATAGCATGTCTTTAATGACATCCAAAATCTTAAGCTCACACACCCCCAATATATATAATTATACACAATGGTATACTCATGTAGCACCTATACTTTGCTCAATATTGGCTTATACAGGCAAAAATCACTCAAGCGAAAAAAGTAATGAGTTAAAGAAGATCCTGACGATAATCTCAACAGCACTCACAATAGAGCACCAAATTGAGCATCGACGGACCCCTAGCAAGCTAGAGGTGGGATCAGGTGCCCGGGAGGAGTAAGCATCCCCTGTTGGCTAGCCGCACCCGCCGTCGATGTTCATGCACGAATTCAAAATGAAAATATATAAAATGCATGCGCTGTCTGAGGCCGTCTATATAGAAAGTGCTATGGCGATAATGTCAGGGAAAAATATTCAAAACACTTACTGTCAAGTAAGTCAAGGTGCTACATGAGTATACCATTGTGTATAATTATATATATTGGGGGTGTGTGAGCTTAAGATTTTGGATGTCAAGGTAAGTAAGTCAAGGTTATTCTATAAAAGTTTGATAAAAGATACATCCAATTTGTAAGTTTGGAACATGTACATTTGTAGCACTTATAGTTAGCTAAATATTGGCTTTTAAAGGCAAACTAATTCAAGCGGAAAAATAGGCCAAGGTCATTTTATTGAAGCCAACAGGGGATGCTTACTCCTCCCGGGCACCTGGTCCCACCTCTGGCTTGCTGGGGGTCCGTCGATGCTCAATTTTGTGCTCTATTGTGAGTGCTGTTGAGATTTTCGTCAGGATCTTCTTTAACTCATTTGATTAAATATACATCCAACATGTAAGTTTTGGAAAATATAACACTTATACTTTGCTCAATATTGGCTTTGAAAGGCAGAATCATTCCAGCGGAAAAGGTAGGTCAAGGTCATTTTATGAAAGTTTGATCAAAGATACATCCACCGTGTAAGTTTGGAACATGTACCACTTATACTTCGCTCAATAATGTCCATTAAAGGCAAAATGTTGCTATCGTAACATTTACCTTAAGATCATCTAATCTTATCTTATCATTTTCTTCTTATATCCATTTACATGTTCATCTGTGTTGCTTGGGCCCCTGCGTTTTGCGGTCTTGTTTGTGTGCGGTCATTTGACAGTGAGGAGGTTGTTTAACCTATGTTTAATGTTGCGTTCTTCGAGACCTCTGGGAAATCGGATTTGTGGGAGGGTTGTGCGCACGTTATCCAGGATTACCACACCGTCTGCCACTTACGTGGCAGATGGCTTTCCTAAGTTTTGAAGACGTTTACATTGGCACCGGTTGCCCATTGGTCTCGTTGGTTTATGTGTGGTATTTTATGTTTAATGCTTCTTTGGTGTGAGTTGGTGTTCCTTGTCCATTTTGTGTCTTTTTCTGTGGGTGGCTGTTCTGTATTTTTTTGCATTGGGTGTTTAAAAAAGTTCCCCGAGAGCGGTTTGACAGTTAGTGTTTTGATTTTTTTCCTAACATGGTCGCCATAACACTTTCGATGTAGACATTATCTCAGACAGTGCATGCATTTTATACAGTTAAGAGAAAGGAGGGGATCTCCAACAACACTAGGTTGCAGCACCCACAGCAAAATCCCAAAACACCCATGCAAAAAACACAGAACAGATACCCACAGAAAGAGACGCAAAAGGGACAAGGAACACCAACTCACAACATAGAAACATGAAACACAAAAGACTACACATAAACCAACGAGACCAATGGGCAACCGGTGCCGACTTAGGACGGCCATCTGCCACGTAAATAGCAGACGGTGTGGTTATCCTGGATTACGTGCGCACAACCCTCCCACTATTCCGATTTCCCAGAGGTCTCGAAGAACGCACAGTTATGGTGTAAAACAACCTCCTCACTGTTAGGTGACCACACACAAACAAGACCGTAAAACACAGGGGTCCAAGCAACACAGATGAATATGTAAATGGATATAAAAAGAGGACGTGCGTAATACAGTCCGTGCTCTGCCGGCTGTAGCGAGCTCATATATGTTATCACCCGAGGAGTCCGACTGACATTCAGAGAGGACAGGTGGTCGGGGCCCTGTCTTCTCTAAAGAGGTTTGGACAGGGCCCGTCATGGAGTCCCGTCGTCACAGTCAGTCAGAGTGCAAGTCTTAAGAATGCGCTCGTACAAGACTGTATATTGGTCAAGTACCAAGCTTAGTGTCCGTCTGGTGACATTAGGATCATATCCACGGTATAAAAGGCGTTTGATGACTCTGACGCATTTTCGATACATATGCTGTCTACCTTTGATCCTTCTTATTTTGTTAATTATGTCACCATAAAATGCAGGTTGTGAAATACCCAAAGTAATATACTCCGTTGCTTGTATTGGTCCGAATTTCAAAAGAAGTTGATCATAATTTTTGTAAAATTTCCAGAAAGTCTTTACTAGTTTATGAAAGCGAAAACCTTGACCTAAAAGTTTCTTTGTAATTTGTAGATTTCTATTATGAAAATCCAAAACATCAGTACATGCTCTAGCATACCGGATGAGCTGTGAAATGTAGATACCATATGACGGTAATCTAGGGACATCACCGTCAAGCCAGGGAAAATTTACTATGTTGAATCCAAAATCATCTCGTTTGTCATATACACTTGTATGAATTTCTCCATTGACAATTTTGATATTTAGGTCCAAAAATGGTGTTTACTCAAACTCGGATAACTCGAATTTCCGCTTAACTCGAACTATTTTTTAAAGTCCCGTTTCTCTTCCACTTGTTTCAATGCATTTTACTCCTGATAACTCGAATTCCGATAACTCGAACTTTTCGTTAAGTCGAAATAAGTTTAGGTCCATAACTTATTTTACATCGAAAAATCACCTCGATAAGTCGAACAACAAATTAATTTTAATTCTTATTTAAAAATCATATAATTATAAGGAGATCGGTGGAGAGATAATTGATACTTTCTTTTTATGGGGTTACATTACATAAATTAAAGGTAGCTTCATTGTTAAAAGAAGACAACATAAACTTCTTATGAACGATGATAGAGAATGGGACAACACTTTTAGTAAAAACATTTTGCTGGTCATATACTCGGTAAGTCGAACTTTTTTTTATGGTCCATTGAAGATCAACTTATCGAGAATAGACCGTGTATTGTTTTCATTTTCGTGCATGAACTTCGACGGCGGATGCGGCTAGCCAACATGGGATGCTTACTCCTCCCGGGTACCTGGTCCCAACTCTAGCTTGCTAGGGGTCCGTCGATACTCAATTTTGTGCTCTATTGTAAGTGCTGTTGATATTATCGTCAGGATCTCTTTTAACTCATGTGTGTTACACTTATGCCCTTTTGCGTGTGGAGCTCGTAAAAAAGTTCCCCGCGAGGGGTTTGACAGTAAGTGCTTTAAATATTTATGACATGGTTGCAATAACACTTTCTAAATAGACATAAACTCAGACAGCGCATGCGTTTTATACATTGTTTTCATTTCGTGCATGAACATCTACGGCGGTTGATGCTAGCCAACAGAGGATGCATACTCCTCACGGGCACCTGGTCCCACCTCTAGCTTGCTAGGGGTCCGTCGATGCTCAATTTTATGCTATATTGTGAGTGCTGTTGAGATTATCTTATCGTCAGAATCTCCAGCATGACCATTCTGCACTCATCCAGAGAAACAAAGACCTAGAGAGCTAGAGGTGGGACCAGGTGTCCGGAAGGAGTAACCATCCCCTGTTGGCTAGCCGCACCCTCCGTCGATGTTCTTAAGACACATTAGTGGAAAAATTCTAGAGACAATTTATTTTGTTAATATTTTTCATAAATTCTAACCTGAAAGTACCAAGTGCTGTGATCTGATCCCAGTACTAAATTGCGATGTCGTTGTCATGGATACTTCTTCAGTTTCATCACGACCCCTGGACTGTGATGCCGTTGTCATGGAGACGTCTCGAGTTTCATCAATATCCCTGGACTCTGATGTCGTTGGCATAGATACTTCTTGAGTTTCATCACGACCCCTGGACTGTGATGTCGTTTGCATGGTGACTTCTTGCGTTTCTTGATCTGATGAAATCGATATCGAAGACAGCGTAACTACTTCACCCTGAGATGTCGGCGTCATTGCCGTTGTGATCCCTTGATTTTCATTTCTATCATCTGACGGAGTCGTGTCATTTTCTCTTGAAAAACACTTCCGCATTATGTTTTTTCAGTAATAGTGGACCTTTAAGGTAAAATATTGTTCCTTTTGACTTATTGATTAGTTTTTCTACTAATGGCCGACTAAGTTTATCTTTTTTCTGAAAAGAAAAAAATATATTCATATCAAAATCAACATTTAGATGTGATATAATATTCCATCTGCGTTATTTTTTGTCGGTATGTATGTGTTTTAGGAAAGCACTTTTAAACTGACCATGAAAGAGCATTCTCGTCCTTATGAAACATCCTTTGTACTCCTTCTGCCACATAAACTAATTTGTATAACATATACTTTAATTGTCATGACGCAGGGTATTCTATTTTACAGGTCAATTATCATAACGTCATCATGACAATTACAATAGCTTATAACATGTGATGCATCGTATCAACTCCTTACTCTTGAAGTACAAGAAATAAAGAAAAAGTTTATATAGGAAATAGTAGGAAACATTCATCGTCAAACATTTGATAGATATTATACAATCAATAAAACCTGGAATAAAGATAAATATCGTCAAACGTTTGATAAATATGATACAATTAATTAAAGCTGGAATAAAGATAAATCTCGTCAAACGTTTGATAATTTTGATACAATCAATAAATGCTGGGATAAAGATAAATATCGTCAAACGTTTGATAAATATGATACAATTAATTAAAGCTGAGATAAAGATAAATATCGTCAAACGTTTGATAGATAGTATACAATCATTAAACGCTGGATAATGATAAATATCGTCAAACGTTTGATAGATATGACACAATCAATAAAAGGTGGGATAAAGATAAATATCGACAAACGTTTGATATATATAATGCTATCAATAAAAGCTGGGATAAAGATAAATCTCGTCAAACGTTTGATAGATATGATACAATTAATTAAAGCTGGGAAAAAGATATATATCGTCAAACGTTTGATAGATATGATACAATCAATAAAAGCTGGGATAAAGATAAATATCGGCAAACGATTGATAGATATGATACAATCAATAAAAGCTGGGATAAAGATAAATATCGCCAAACGTTCGAAAGATATGAAACAATCAATAAAAGCTGGGATAAAGATAAATCTCGTAGAACGTTTGATAGATATGATATAATCAATAAATGCTTTGATAAAGATAAATATCGTCAAACGTTTGAAAGATATGATACAATCAATAAAAGCTGGGATAAAGATAAATCTCGTCAAACGTTTGATAGATATGATACAATCAATAAAAGCTTGGATATAGATAAATATCGTCAAACGTTCGATAGATATGATACAATCAATAACAGGTGGGATAAAGATAAATATCGTCATACGTTTGATAGATATGATACTATCAATAAAGGTATGGATAAAGGTAAATATCGTCAAATGTCTGATAGATATGATACAATCAATAAAATCACCAATATGGATAATGACCATATCCCTGTATACAGCACAAAATCGATAATTCAGAAAATCAGAAACCGAAGGCATTCAAAATCAGGAACCAAAACAAACAAACAAAAACCTCCACCACACGAAAAGAAGCGAACTCCCGATATGGGAGTGAGAACAGGTGCCCATGAAGAGTAGGTATCTCCTGCTTGAATGCAACACCAACCGCTTCAATTCGGTAGAACTGTCACATCCGGTTACTTCCATTTCGGAAATCAGGGTACAATCTTTGGTTGGATGGTTCAAATGGTCTATGACAGAATATCATCCACCATTCTGGAGAGTGTGACATCATAGTGTATGACGAGTTCCCCATATTGACCTTAGAACTTCCTCAGTGACGATGTTGGTCGGTCACAAACATATCCCTGACTGAGATATGAGCACGCCACAAGCAGGCGATGAAGGGATGTTGCTACTCATAAAAGGAAAGTTTGTAATGCTGAAATTAAGGTCGTCACGTTTGTCATAGAGTGAGGTGTTCATATGACCGAATAGGATGCTGAATTATTTGTCTCTGTAGTTTCTTTGACTTCAAGCTCCGAAGGATAGATACTGCTCAGTTAATCCGCAAATTTTGGATTATTGATGGACAACACATCGTCTTTGTATCTGTAAGAGAAGTTGAAGTCAGAAGCGAAGTATCTTTTCCCTTCAGAGACAGAATATTGAATGAATTCAGCTTCGCACGAGTAAAGGAAAATGTCGGCAAGGAGTAGGACATAATTGGTCCCCATTGGAATTCCGACAATTTGCTGGAAGACCTTTCCTCCAAACACCTAAATAATGTTGTCGATCAGAAAGTTTAACATCTGATGATATCTGTTTCAGTGTACTTATTTTGAAAATCGGATTTTTCTTTTACAAAGGTTTTGTCATAGCTAACAACAATAAATTTGTATTTGCGATTACCGTTCTTATTTGTAAACGCATTACTTATAATTTTTGCGAGTCTTTCTTTCAATTTAGAATGTGGAATTGTAGTGTAAAATGTCGAAAAATGGAAGGCTTTGATCGAATGGACTCTACTTAAATGAGTGGATTTCAGATGTTCTAAAAGTTCCTTCGAATTCTTTACAATCCACATCTGGTTGATACAACTGCGAGAATATACTGTCGAACAATAGTTTTGAAGCCCAGATTTGATTTCAGATAAAACTTTGGTGAGAAAGATCGATACGGATTTATCAGAACATTTTGAGGACCGAGCGATGAAACGTTGTTTGTACGGATTCTTATGCATTTGAGGTATGCAGTAAAATTATGGTAAATCTAAATTGTTAGTGTCGAAGCCAAATGAAGCAAGAGCTGATTTGTGGTTATATTTTATTTCAGAGGCAGAAAGGTTTATAAGGGTGTAAGTGGGATTTCCGGGTATCGAATTAAAACCGAATTCTCTAACTAAACTGTCGAAATAGTACTTTTTACAAGTTAATGTGTAATTATCTGAGGTTTTGTCTACTGGTGTGATGACATACTGTTCATAGAAGTTGGATAGCTCTGTTATAACATCAGAGTCTTTAAATATAGACTCGAATCTGGTGTTTACAGTTGATTTTAATCGGTAAATCTAGATAAAAGTAACCCTCTGATGGATTTTATACATTCAGAAAGGTTGTCGAGATTTACATCCTCTTTCTTTGACCAACGTCTTGCATATTCCTCACAAGAGTCCATGAGAATTTTGACATTTTGGTTTCATGAAAAGGACATACTTTCTCTGTATTTGGGATCCTTTTTTAACAATTCTGTCAACGTGTCGTTCTTGACTATACTAAGGTCACCAGTAATCACGTGTCCACAAGGAGAGTAGTTGAAATCAGATGAAGAACATTCGCAAGGAAGTGGATGTAGTGAGGGATTACTTAAATCAATACACTGCAAGAATCGTTTGTTATTGTAAATTTTAGATGCAACTGTTGGTGTGTAGCTATAGGGAATAAAAGGAAATTCTTTTCTTTTTAAATATTGTGGGATTTTTTCTGTGACTATTTTGTGATTCAAAATTTGACAAAGATTCAATATATCAATACCTTACTTTAACGAAAGGACGGTTTTTTTCTCCTCTGATTTATCTCATCTAACTGCTTGAAATAAACCAAAAGTAGACATGTCCAAGATGACTCCATGTAGTCTGTATTCTGGGGAACGTGAATCGGTAAATGTGAGGTCCTTCGTATATTTGTTGATTTCGTGTAACTTCCGTAAAGGAACAGAGTATAATTTGGTACGAATATAATGCAGGCCTAGAGGCTCATTCAAAAATGGAACCAAGTCATCGAAACTATGTATCTCAAGCCTACTATATTTACGAATGTCTTCTTTATGGTCTGTTGAATAAGCTAGTCACATTTACCGATTGACAACCGGGACTTGTTAAGTTTCCTATGTTGCTGATATTATCGTTGCAGCCATTGGGCGCTGCAGTGTTAAGATTATCCAGATCTCTTCTTTGTTGCGACGGAAAGGTGTGCTCAAATTTGGATTGTTTGTGGGGTGATATATTTTCTCCAGAATTCTGACTCTCATAGATAAAACAGAATGATCGGCCTTGCTTCCTTTATTATTTATTTTTGACCGATGTCCTGACATTTTGGTTCCGAGCTGACCTTAGATTTCACCCACATAAATCAATCCACAAAGTGAGCACTCTATTCCGTACACAACATTGGATGTCTTACAGTTTAGGTTTTCAAAACTATGCGTGTTAAATGTTTGTTTTGTGAGATTACTTGAGAACGAAGTGTCTGTTATTAGGATGTTACGAGTTTTGCAGGTTTTCGTGCCGCACTTAGAAATTGAGCAATCGCTTGGTGAAAATTGGTGCTCTTTTAGGATATCGACCACTTCAATCTTACAGGGCTTGATTTTAATAAACCCATCTGCATGTTTATACCAAAACTCATGGTTTCTACTTACTACAAATGTGTCGTCTCTAATGTCATGTAAACTGATTCTAGGGACACCTAAATTACCTGTTTCGTATGTGTCCGTAGACGCAACATGTTGGGGCCTTTTTTATAGTGGGCGACGCCCCAGTCGTAGGTCTCCTGAGTACTATCCATTTAAGCAAAAGACTGCCCGATAAGTGCCCTCGGGGACAATTTGTCCACCAGCAGTGACACATGGACATTGGTAAAAATGTCAAATATGGATAATGACCATATCCCTGTATACAGCACAAAATCGATAATTCAGATAAAGCTGGGATAAAGATAAATATCGTCAAACGTTTGATAGAAATGATACAATCAGTAAAAGCTGGGATAAAGATAAATATCGTCAAACGTTTAATATATATGATATAATCTAGAAAAGTTGAGATAAATATACACATATTTATGATTCTGCCCCTTTGCATATAGACAACCTAACAGTTTTAAGACCGGAGATTGACAAGAAAATCTGGGCCGGTTACGACAATACCTCATCGAGTTTTAATCCTGTAATCCGATTTATAGTTGAAACATTGTTTTACAAATTCATTTCAAGCGGCAAAATGTATCTCTGTTAATCTCAAAATTAAATCGAACTACGTGTCATATGAAATAAAGACATATTATAAAAAATTAAAATGAATGTTCAGTCTAGAACATGTTGCTGTCAAATAAACATTTTAAATGAACAAATACGCTACATATTAAAGTTAGGAAGTTTATAATATAAATAATAAAATACCTACATCTTAACTTTAACGTTAAAATGTGTGTCCAGTAAATCCGATCGAATGAAAAAAAAAATGATACTAGTAGGGTGCGCATGAATGTGTAAAACAGGTTTTGTAATTTGAACTCATTGCGATTCAGGTATAACAGTTGGCATACATGTCTTTCAAATGAACAAAAATTAATATACGGCAAAATTACAAAGACCTTTAACTTCATCAACAATATGTCTAAGTTCTCGTAACTATATATTCATCAAAACAGGTAAAATTTAAACCAGAGGTCTCTGATGAGACTGAAGCTTTACTGGCTTTTTTTTGTTAAATTTACTAAAGTTACATTCATTTTCAAAAAACCTGGGGATCAGGGGCTCCTACAAAGTATCATGTGCATATCTACACCACAGACACATAATAATAAAAACAGATTAACCCTCCGTCAATAATTCTTTCTTATGCCTGGTTTTTACAAGATTACATAGACTAATATGTACATATTAGGAAATGGCCATACATATCGTCTAAGACCCTGGGGGTCAGCGGATCAAACAAAATCTCAGGTACACAACTAGATCACAGACTCATGGTTATGCAAAAAGAATTATCCATATCTGTCATCTCTATCAATTGTTAAACGTCTTTAAATTCAATAGCATCATTTAAAACCTGATAAATCATGATACTTTCTGAGAAGTGTTGTTCACAAGATTACAAAGAGTTAAATAGGAGAAAATGACCATTTCTAAGACCCTTGGGTAAAATGTCTAAAAAATATCAGACAGGCACACAAATAGACCAGAGAATAATTATAATTCAAAACGAATTAATAGCTATTCTCTGTAAGCATTTGCGCTTTTATGAAGGACGCATGGCACAGCATGTCTCCGATTTTGATAAAATGTGTACATAAGATTAAGTCTGACCCAAAAGTAAAGATTTGTTAAAAATTTTCTTAATAACACATCCAGATGTCATGGAAACGGACTTTGAATATTGAAAAAATGCATTTTGGGGCATTTTTGAAGTCACATACATCATTTATGCAGCATAATCTAAAACAAACACTAATGAATTATCAGTACCCTATCATAGCTCTTTCAAGTTAAGTAATAATAATGTTGGGTTTATGGTCTTATCTATATGTTTCTATAGCAACAACACAGGTACCCTATCAAAATAATGTTTTTGGCATTTTTTCAAAACCAAATGATAAATTACTTACATTTTTTGAGTTTTTTATACACATAAAACATAAGCATTCACATTGGGACAAAGTTTCTGTTCGTTGCTATGGCATCATGACCTCAAATCGCAAAAATGTAAGCAATTTTGGACAATGTTTAGAGCCATTTTTTACTAGATCATTGAATTCTTATTCAAAGTGATGAAAATTAATTAATGTATTCAAGTAGATCTTTCATTACATGAAAATATATTTTTTTAGATATCCAGGAAATAGCCCGTTGGTATGGGAAGAATTGAGTAAAATTGCACATACGCCAACTTTAAGTCCTTAGATACGGGCATCAAAAGTTTAGTAATCTGAATTTTTTTTCTTCTAAAAAAAAGTTTAGAGTTTGCTTTATGGTATATGTAGAAAAGGTTGTGTAGGCCTGTTTTGTTTTTTAAGGAAAAGGCTTCAAAAGCAACAAAAAATGCTTATTTTTACAATGTATGGCCTAATTACTATAGCAACCATTAATTATTTGAAAGTTTTTAATTGTATTTCGATAGAGGTTTACTTGATCTTTATCGATATTGAATTTGAACTTCCTGGGATTTATAATTACTGTTTCATAAATAACCATAAAAATGGTTGCCATGGTAACATATGTTCCCCCATAACATTTTCACGGTTTTTGAAAGAGCTCTTTGTGTTGGATATTTTCCAACAATTTTGATCTGTTCATCATGATGCAAATTTTTTTTAAATGATTCTGAAGTTGCAAAATAAGTAATATTATAGACCATAGTTACCGTTGCCAAGGTACATCGTGTACATAGCAACAAGTGGGTTTATCATGAATTTCATCATTTTATAACACAAATCCTATTTCCTTATCATAAACCCATCAAGAGAGAATGAAAATTTGAAAATACAAACAGCATTTTGAAATCAATATATCAAAATAAGTTGATAATGTTGTCATGGTAACCAGTGTTATTTTAATATCATACACTACTAGTGAGCTTTTTTAAAATTTTATGTCCTAATATTTAGGATGCATAAGAAATATTCCATAGATGACGTTTATAGACCAAATTATAGAGCTTCAAATTAGCTGAATTTTGCCAATTTCTCAACTTTAAAGGCCGTTGGCATGGTAACCAGATGACCTAGAAAAAAATTTTTTGTCAAATTTTCCTTTTTTCATTGGTCCCTACTTATGTGTGAAATTTCAAGAAAATCGGAGACCATGCGTGCCGAAATTGTTTAAATAGTTACAGAGAATTGCTATTTTAGAAATCTCTATCCATAATACTTTCTGAAAATTGGGTGCTCACAATGTTACATAGATTTTACCACACCCAGTTTGAAGACTCTGGGGGTAAAGAGGCTAAAACGTTCAGGCACACAAAAAGACCAGAGACAGATTATAATTTTAAAAGCATGAACTCTCTATCAATAATACTTTCTGAAAATTGGGTGTTCACAAGGTTACATAGACTTATATACATGTAGGAGAAAATGACCACACCCATTTCGAATACCCTGGAGTTCAGAGGCTCAAACAGATACCAGGCACACAAATAAACCAGAGGCTGATTATAATGCAAAAAGAATTATCTATCTATCAACTGTATTTCTGGAAATTGGTGTTCACTATATATCATAAAGTTATTTAGGAGAAAATGACCGCAACCATTTTCTAAGACCCTGGGGTCAGAGTTCAAACAAAATAGCAAGTACACAATTAGATGAGAGACTGGTTATAATGCAAAAAAAAAGAATTAACTCTCCATCAATTATACTTTCTTAGAACTGGAGTTCACAAGATGGCATACAGTTATATAGGAGAAAATGAGCACACTCATTTTCGAATACCCTGGGGGTCAGAGACTCAAACAAAATATCAGGTACACAATTACACCAGAGACTGATTATAATGCAAAAAGAATTTATCAATTATTCTTTCTAAGAACTGGTTTTCACTAGATTACATGGAGTTATATAGACGAAAATGACCACACCCAATTCCGAATACCCTGGGGTCAGAGGCTCAAACGGCCAGGTGCACAACTAGACAATGGACCAAACTTAATGCAAAAAGAATTATGTTTCTATCATTTATAGTTTCAGAGGAGTTGAGTTCACATGAAATTGATAACAGACAGACAGACAACATGATATCGCATAAACTCGACTGGTCTATAACCAGTAGAGCTAACAAACTAAAGAAATTAGTATTTAAAATATGATAGCTTATAAAATCATTTGAGAAACCGTTATCCAGAATAAAGAAGGGAATTCTGGATTGCGAATGAATTGCTGTCATCATTACCAGAGAAGACATTTTTACCTCATATGTACATCGAGACAATCACTGAATTTGAAAAGTGTTCATAGAACTGTTGCACCAAGTATTGCATGCATGAGTCTACCCGGGCTCTTCTTTAAAACCTTTTTCGGGAGTTTACGTTACTTCTGATCTCGTAGTCCTTTTGATTAACTTAATTTAATTTCCATTACATATATAGAAATGATATTAGAAAACAAAAGAAATAAATAAAGTCACATGCGGCAATACAGAAGCTATTATTTCCGGGGATTTTAACATTGACTTAACGAAAGAACTCGATATTGGTTTCAGGCACAAGAGGTGTTTAATCTAACACAATTTATATCCTCTCCGACACGTAACACCGAAAATTCTTGTACATGTACCCATATTGACAATGTCTATATGAATACACCAGATCATATAGCGGAAGTAAATGTGCCGAAAAATAAAAATGTCCGACAATTATCATTTTTGCATAACGAGATGTATAAAAACCTTTACAAAAACGACTGTAGAATGTTGAGATTACAAAACCTTTGATGAAGCTAGCTTTTTACAAGTTTTGGCTGATATCAACTTTTACGAACTTGAAAATTTTACTGAACCTAAATTAGCCCTTGGTCATTTTTACAATAACTTCATCTCGGTTCAAGAGCATGCTAAAATAAAATCAAAACGTCTTAAATACAAAAACGGTCCCAAATGGATTACCATCGAAATCAACGATGCGCGACACAAACGACACTATTTTTATTATAAGGTGAACTGAAAAAAAACAAGAAGTGGCACAACTTATTCGGAATGCTAAAAGAGATAAAGATAAGGGAAAGATCAATTGAAGAAATCGCTCGTACTTCCGACATTTGGAAGCATTGAAAAGAGCTCACTTCTCACAAAAATAAAAGAAATCTGAAGATCCAAACGAAATCGCTAACATCTACAATGATTTCATTAGAAATATATCAAAAATACTTATTGACGAAAATCAAAAAGAAACGCGGGGAACTGCGCATATCGTAGACTTCTGGGGATGAGCAGTTTAATCGCGGTACCGGTATATTGCGATACGGCTTCGTAGTACGTACCATGGTATTTGTTTTCAAAACCCGGAATTTTTACGATATTTTTCTATTTTCATATTGATATGTTGTTTCTTTGAAAATTATGAGAGAACGGAAGTTTCTTCTGACAAGAGAACAATAGGGTCATTCAAATTGCCAGTGTTGGATAAAAATCCTTATATCCGTGTCTCTCTGATATCTCACAATTTATGCATTAAGATGGTAGTCTAAGGGTAAGGGACGTATCTCAAAATTGATCTAGCGAACGTTTGTTGTCTGGCGTAACGTTACCAATGTTTGTTTTCACGACAAGCATCTGCATAACTTAATCATTACGTCGTAATAGGTGAATTTCCCGCGCGGCGCACGGAGGTAACCGTTACTCTCCATATCATTACCTATTTTTATCAGTATGAATTTCTTTACTCTGTGTTATTTCCTGATATTGAGCATTATTAGTTATAGATTAAATATGTTTCCGAGATTTATACAATCCTTTATTCTTTTGATATTTTCATTATCTACATGAATATTTTCAGTATCTACATGAATCCCTTGACCTACGGCATACTTCATTCCGTAAATTTCGACAGAAATCTGATATTATCTGATAATTTTGACCATAATTACTTCGATTTTATTTGAGCGTGATCAGTTTAAATAGAGTACATTTAGCTTTATAAGATACCTTTGTTTGATAAGAAGTTCATCTAGAAGAAAAAAAAATGTATCGTAGTAGAAAGGGGGCAAGTTGTCCGGTTCGCAATCTCGCACGATTACTTTAAAGTTTGCACGAATTTCAAAAGGAGAGGTCCAGGATGGGGGGGGGGGGGGGTCGGTTCTGAACATCTCGACTTCATCTATACCCACGCATTGGACAGTCCATCCTATTTTCCCTTTTTTTCAAATTCCTTTTCTTTTTATACTGTTTGCTCGGTTGCTTCCCGTGTTTAATCGGCATATCAACTGAATCAAATGCACGAATTACGACTAAATTCTTAAATAATGATAACTGTTTTTTATTCAAATTAATTTTACAATTTCGCATAAGCATTATGATATGCCGGCAAGACAAACAACGCTATGCTCAACGTAACGTATCGCGACGTTAAAAAAGAAGAGGTAGGGGTAACCCAAATGGCTCTGACTCGGTAAAAATAGGTTCAATTTCTTTGTAATGTGCACTGAGTTAAGATAGTTATTTCTTTTCCATTAGTTTTTTATTGAGATTAAATGATTCTTTTTTTTTCATAAGCTATGTAAATGTGACAATTTCGGAAATTCAGACAGGTACCTGTTTCTCCTTATTTTCTATAAAAATCGCCTCTAAAATAAGTATGGAGATATTAAAACATCAAAAGGAGCTCGAACGATAAGTATGGTATTCCGCCCAGTTGGGACCGAAAAAAAAATTTCCTCATTAAAAGAAATTAAAACTCTGAATTGGGTAAGATTTTTGCTGAATTTTATGAAAATAGTAATATTTCAAACATTCGACCTATATTTGGTGCATAATTTTGGTTGAAACTGTCGATTTTATTACTAAAGCCTATGGAAACTGGAAAAGTTTTTTAGAGTATTGTTCCCCACCTTGCTACAGGATTTTCTTTTAATAGAAACTTTAGTTTGACAAGATCTTCGAGCATGGCGAGTAAGATCCTGTAGCAAGGTGGGGAACGATGTCAACCAGGCGATCGAAATATAAAAGAAAAAAAAGGGGGGGGGGGTTGAGAAGGCTCAAAATCTTGAGTAATTATACATAAATCTATCACGTTTTCTTTCGATGGGTTTAGAGTGATGATACTTTGCAATTACATCTAATACATTGTATGTTAAATAATTAATTATTTTTATGATGTCATTTTATGGTTTGGGTGAGTAGTAAACATTTTGCGAATACATTTTTTTTTCTTTTGAGATATTCATTCAAACACTTCCAACAAAATATACTGTTCTCGATTATATCCTATTTTCCTCTATTTATCAAACACTCTATTATTTGTTTTTATGAATAACCACAAAAAAAAAATCTCCTTTTCGATAGTTTTTCGCTTACATGAGTTAAAGAAGATCCTGACGATAATCTCAACAGCACTCACAATAGAGCAGAAAATTAAACATCGACGGACCCCTAGCAAGCTAGAGGTAGGATCAGGTGCCCGGGAGGAGTAAGCATCCCCTGTTGGCTAGCCGCACCCACCGTCGATGTTAATGAAGCATGGAAATGAAAATATATGAAATACCTGCACTGTCTGACGTTATGTCTATATAGAAAGTGCTATGGCGACAATGTCAGGGAAGTATATTCAAAACACTTACTGTCAAACCCCTCGCGGGGAACTTTTTTACGAGCTCCACACGGCAAAGGGCATAAGTGTGACACAAATGAGTTAAAGAAGATCCTGACGATAATCTCAACAGCACTCACAATAGAGCAGAAAATTAAACATCGACGGACCCCTAGCAAGCTAGAGGTAGGATCAGGTGCCCGGGAGGAGTAAGCATCCCCTGTTGGCTAGCCGCACCCGCCATCGATGTTAATGAAGCATGGAAATGAAAATATATGAAATACCTGCACTGTCTGACGTTATGTCTATATAGAAAGTGCTATGGCGACACTGTCAGGGAAGTATATTCAAAACACTTACTGTCAAACCCCTCGCGGGGAACTTTTTTACGAGCTCCACACGGCAAAGGGCATAAGTGTGACACAAATGAGTTAAAGAAGATCCTGACGATAATCTCAACAGCACTCACAATAGAGCAGAAAATTAAACATCGACGGACCCCTAGCAAGCTAGAGGTAGGATCAGGTGCCCGGGAGGAGTAAGCTTCCCCTGTTGGCTAGCCGCACCCGCCATCGATGTTAATGAAGCATGGAAATGAAAATATATGAAATACCTGCACTGTCTGACGTTATGTCTATATAGAATATATACATGTAATACTATCTTTTCGTAATGTAAACGCACTAAGCGCATTCATTCATTGTGAACAATTGGGAGTATAGTGATGAACCAAAAATCTAGTTCTGAATACGGAAAAGAAATACTAGTTTTTGAAGGAGGACACTAATTCTACCGTTTATTAAATCACTAAATGTATAATAACTTAATATAACTCAGAGTTAAACGATTTTCTCAATTTCATCTCATCTTATTGAAGTTTATGACGTAATACCACGGACTCTAAATGGTGGACCCCGCGTTGCTTTGATTTCGAATAAATGCAAAGTAGGTAATGTCAATGATTAACATTTGAGTAAATATTAAAGATTATAAGTTTTTCTATCCATAAATATATATTTTATACCTTAAAATGGTTTTAGTAACCCTGGAGGAGATTTTATTATCTGGGCGAATTTCCCGTCAATTCGTGCGAGGTCCTTTTACTAAAACGAATGATGGATGAATTATGTATTAAATGCAAAGCTGATAATTAATAAATTTGCAGGCTCATTGAATATCTGCGAACATATTTCGTGACAAAATTGCCATTTTCTACATTGAAAGGGGGACACAATTTGGAGATTTTGAATTGCGACCCACGCAAAACGATTAGTTCGATTTCTTTCAAACTTTAGCAAAAGACGCATGACATCAGAGTTAATTAATATTGCAGTTATGACGAAAATTGAATTTAGGGAAGAAATGGGGTTATAGTGATATTACCAACTCAAGAAACTGTTTTCACGTTCCTGATTAACAGATTGGTTACACGTACAACATTATTCTGAAATGAACATGCTGTTATTAAATTAAAGGACCTTTGAATTTTTTAAATCAGGGTACTTATTTGTTACGTTGAAGTTTCTGTTGTATATTTATATTCCTTTATACTGTCTGTCTACGGGTGTCGGCCGATGTCCAAGCAGAAATTTCGCAATAAAAATGCAAATGAACTTCTCTCAATTCGATAAAAGAACAATAAATTCGATATTTCAAAACAGAAAATGAAAACAATATATATGCTTCATGCACTGTCTGACGTTATGTCTATATCGAAAGTGCTATGGCGACAATGTCAGGGAAATATATTCAAAACACTTACTGTCAAACCCTTTGCGGGGAACTTTTTTTTACGAGCTCCACACAGCAAAGGGCATAAGTGTGACACAAATGAGTTAAAGAAGATCCTGACGATAATCTCAACAGCACTCACAATCAATAGATCAAAATTAAGCATCGACGGACCCCTGGCAAGCCAGAGGTGGGACCAGGTGTCCGGGAGGAGTAAGCACCTCTTGTTGGCTAGCCGCACCCTCCGTCGATGTTTAAGTGGTATATATAAATGTTCTTTCGTTTTCTTCAGTAAATCCTATAGATTGAAAAATAGTCAGGGCATTGCAATACTTAAAACAATCAAAAGGAGAAAAGATAACGAGAAGGGAAAGAAGTGGTAAAAACACAACAAAACTCGACTCTATATCCACATTTTGCACAACTACTACAAATATTAAATGCCCAGCAAAATCCTGGTAAATTAAAGTGTCCTTCATGTACTCTACATAGACAGATTGTAATCGCATAACATTGTAAGATTTTTTATGAAACTTGGAAAGGAAAACTGAACTCGGAAAATGACAATCATACGGAATCTAGATGATATAAAATATTGCAATATATCGCGATATTGTCAAAATAACCCAATAAATCGCAATACAAATTTGACCCGCAATACTCAGCCCTACTTTGTTCACTCAAAAACCTCGATGAATATAAATTTTACATTATCATATTTCAAAGGGAGAAGTACTGGATCTCCTCAATAAACAAAGCAGTAATAAATCAGCCGGAAAAGACAGTGACAAATATGGATAATGACCATATCCCTGTCTACAGTACAAAATCGATAATTCAGAAAATCAGAAACCGAAGGCATACAAAATCAGGATAAAACAGAAACCAAAGCAAACAAAAACAAAAACCTCCACCATATGAAAAGAAGCGAACTCCCGATATGAGAGTGAGACCAGGTGCCTAGGAAGAGTAAGCATCTCCTGCTTGCATGCAACACCCGTCGCTTCAATTCGGTAGAACTGTCACATCCGGTTACTTCCATTTTGGAAGATATAGAGTACAATCTTTGGTTGGATTGTTCAAATGGTCTATGACAGAATATCATCCACCATTCTTGAGAGTCGGACATCATAGTGTATGACGAGTTCCCCTTATCGACCGTAGAACTTCCTCAGTGACGATGTTAGTCGGTCACAAACATATCCCTGCCTGAGAAGCTTATCTGAAAGACGCCTAGCTCTCAGAACAAAATCCGTATATTTGGTACTTGCTCTGGCATAGCGTATCAACTGAGATATGAACACGCCATAAGCAGGCGATGAAGGGATGTTGCTACTCAGAAAAGGAAAGTTCGTAATGCTGAAATTGAAGTCGTCACGTTTGTCATAGAGTGAGGTGTTTATGTGACCATCAGTGTCGTAGGACAACATTATGTCCAAATAGGATGCTGAATTATTTGTCTCTGTAGTTTCTTTGACTTCAAGCTCCGAAGGATAGATACTGCTCAGGTAATCCGCGAATTTTGGATTATTGATGGACAACACATCGTCTATGTATCTGTAAGTGAAGTTGAAGTCAGAAGCTAAGTATCTTTTCCCTTCAGAGACCAAAGATTGAATGAATTCAGCTTCGAACGAGTAAAGGAAAATGTCGGCAAGTATCGTGCGCCCCCCCCCCCCCCGGAAAATACTCAAGATTGCGGCGCAAATCAGATTTTCATGATCGTCACTCGTGCATTTCTGACTGAACCAAAATAACTGAAAATTGGCTATCGGAAATGATCAAAGGGAATCTAACCGGTACTGTGTCTTTAGATTTTAGTAAGACATTAATACAGAAACTACAGTTTTATAATTTGATGATTCATCAATAATTTGCCTAATTCATATCTCAAAAACCGTTGCCAGGAAGTAAGAGTGGAAATATGTCTCATATAAAATAGAAATAATTGCAGGAGTCCACCAGTGATCAATCGTGTTCATTTTTTTCATAAATGACATGCCCTTACTTGGAGACTGAATGACTGATTGGAACGTCTTTGATGTTTATTGTGAAACAATCCATTATAGACATTTTTTGCAGATGATACCACCTTGCAAAACTCATCACAAAAGATAGATGAAATAAGCAAAATTCTCCAAAAAGATATAATGTTAAACGTCTTCAAATTCAATAGCATCAATTAAGAACAAATAGATTTGCATCATGGACCAGACATGCACATTTCGGGTACTTATCCTTCGTCGGTGATCCTCGATCTAAACGATGCAATATGACCAAAGAGTGTGAAAGTTATGTCCAAAAAATACCAAAAGATAAAATAGTAGGATGTACCTAGGATATGATGACACAGGGCCCAAATCTAAGAAATTTCAAGAAATTTGTAATAACAGAAATTTTATATTCAAACATGGTGCAGACAAAATGATATGGTATTGAATGAAACTAAAACAAAAAGCAGGATGATTGGCACAAAACAACGTATCTCAAAAATAGACAAACATTTACCAATTCAAGTAAACAATCTGATCAAAAAGTTTTTTACGTGAGAAATTATTGGGGGGGGGGGGGGGTTATTTATCAAAACTTAGACATTGATAAACCGATTGATTATGTTTGTAACAAGCTTTATGTTTGTGATACATAAATGCCACCGGTGGCAGCTTTGAAAATATAAAACATTTATCACTTATACTTTGAATACTTTCCCTGACATGGTCGCCATAGCACTTTCTATATAGAAATGACATCAGACAGTGTAGTTTAAGCCCCTGTCACACCTACACGTTCTCTCGAGACGTTCTTACTACGTCCTTGAAGTCCTTGAAAATTTTCATGAACGTAGTGAGAACGTGGCATTTTTCACCCGGAAGGGCCCTCCGAAACAATAATTGACGACTCCAATACGTTCTCAACACGACCTTTAGCGTCCGTAACACGTTAGTAGCGCGTCTTTCCCGTCTTAAATGCGTTTAGTCAAGTTCGAACTACGATCGGCCCAAAGATCACGCTACGACGAAGGCGTCTGTGTTACGATAGTACGGCGTGCTTACTACGTTCTCGAAGTCCTTACCGCGTTCATGACACGTTCAAAGGATAAATTGTTTGTACGAGGTCTATTTTGATTTTTTCGACCTCTAAAACCATGGACGTGGTAAGGACGGCAGAGACGTGACGATCTCCATATGATTATATGTAAAAGTTTTAGCCGTCCGTACTACGACCCTACTACGTTCGCGACACGTTTCTAATACGTCCATGAAGTTCTCAATACGTTCGCAAGTAGTCCTTAACACGTTCTGTCATCATCGCGTCCTCACTACGACTGTTTTGAACAGTTCAAAACGGTCGTGGTGGCTCGGCGTACGGGCACGTTCGTCGGCGTCCTCACTACGACCTCAATACGTATCAGCGAGTTCTTACTACGTTCCCCGCGTCCTTACTACGTTCACGCCACGTTTCGTACAATTTTGGTGGTCGTAGTGCGAACGCCATGTCAGAACGTGAAGGTGTGACAGGGGCTTTATGCTTTTCATGTTTTCATTTTCGTGCATGATCATCGACGGCGGGTGCGGCTAGCCAACAGGGGATGCTTACTCCTCCCGGGCACCTGGTCCCACCTCTAGCTTGCTAGGGGTCCGTCGATGCTCAATTTGGTGCTCTATTGTGGGTGCTGTTGAGATTATCGTCAGGATCTTCTTTAACTCACTTATACATAACTTAATGTGTTAAAGAATATCCTGACGACAATCTCAACAGCACTCACAATATAGCACACAATTGAGCATCGACGGACCCCTAGCAAGCTAGAGGTGGGACCAGGTGCCCGGGAGGAGTACATATCTCCAGTTGGCTAGCCGCTCCTGCCGTCAATCTTTATGCGAAATGAAATGACAAATATGGATAATGACCATATCCCTGTTTACCGCACAAAATCGATAATTCAGAAAATCAGAAACCGAAGGCATACAAAATCAGGATAAAACGTAAACCAAAGCTAACAAACAAAACCTCCACCTTATGAAAAGAAGCGAACTCCCGATATGGGAGTGAGATCAGGAAATCAATATATAAAATACATGCACTGTCCGAGGTAATGTCGATATAGAAAGTGTTATGGCGAGTTAAAGAATATCCTTACGATAATCTCACCAGCACGCACAAAAGAGCACAGAATTGAGCATCGCCGAACCCCTAGAAAAATAGAGGTAGGACCAGGTACCCGGGAGGAGTAAGCATCTCTTGTTGACTAGCAGCACCCACCGTCATGCAAGAAATGGAATCAATCTTTAAAGTGCAATGTAATTCCAAAGAGAATTAATATATGAAATACAAAGGCTCTTCACTTATCATTCAAAACTTATCACAAAGTTTAAAATTTAGGAAAAAGGCTTTCATAGTAAAATGGCAATTTCATAAAAAATAAATGTCAAGGTCACCAAGTCAAAAAACATGAAATCAAATAACAGTTCTGGTCATAAAGACTTGTATATATTAAATATCAAAACCCTTCCTCTTAACTCTTTAAAAGTAGGTCAAAGGCTAAGGCCAAGGTCTCTAGGTAAAAGTAATGGTATCAAATGAAATCTCTGATCAAGGGGAATCTATATGTGAAATAATAAAGCCTTACCCCTTATAGTTTAAAAGTAGGTCACAGGTCAAGGTCACTAGGTAAAAAGTCATGATATCAAATGAATGTTCTCATCATGATGAATCTATGTGTGAATTATCAAAGCCCTGGAGTTTAGAATAGGTCAAAGGTCAAGAACAATGTCACTAGGTCAAAGGTTATTGTACGAAATGAAGTCTGATCATTTTGTTCAAACGCTGTACCTCTTATGTTTAAAAGTAGGTCAAAGGTCAATGTCACAACGGTCATTGTATCAACAGAAAGGTCTGCTCATAAGAAATATATATGTGAAATATAAAAACCATACCTCTGATAGTTTTAAAGTAGGTCAAAGGTCAACATCAAGGTCACTACGTCAAAAGTAAAGGTACCAAAGAAAAGCCTTGCCCTGAGGTAGCCACATGTGAGATATCAAATGCCACTGTCAGTGTCAATAGGTCAAAATTAAAGGTCGTCTCGAATCGCGGCTTTGTTAAGGTGCTCAACACACGCTGAAGATATTTTGTTTTTACAGTGCCTGGCATTCAACCCTCAGTCAACGCTTAATTTTCTTTTAGTTCAAAAATGTATATCAATGACATTTAGTAGGTGTCTTGTAGCCAAGAAAAAAATTAACCCAGGGAAATTCACTCTGTCACGTGACAGCCCGAAATATAACTCTAAAGTTGTCTCGGTTTTAAATCGAATTTTGCAAATGAGTTAACGAAGATCCTGACGATAATCTCAACAGCATTCACAATAGAGCAAACATTAAGCATCGACTGACCCCTAGCAAGTCAGAGATGGGACCAGGTGCCCGTGCGGAGTAAGCATCCCCTGTTGGCTAGCCGCACCCGCCCGTCGAAGTAAAAGCATGAAAATGAAGACAATATATAAAATGCATGCACTGTCTGATATTATGGTTATATAGAAAGTGTTATGGCGACAATGTCAGGGAAATATATTCATATGAGTTAAAGAAGATCCTGACGATAATCTCAACAGCACTCACAATAGAGCACAAAATTAATCACCGACGGACACCTAGCAAGCTAGAGGTGGGATCAGGTGCCCGGGAGGAGTAAGCATCCCCTGTTGGCTAGCCGCACCCGCCGTCGATGTTTAAGCACGAAAATGAAAACAATATATATGCTTCATGCACTGTCTGACGTTATGTCTATATCGAAAGTGCTATGGCGACAATGTCAGGGAAATATATTCAAAACACTTACTGTCAAACCCTTTGCGGGGAACTTTTTTTTAAGAGCTCCACACAGCAAAGGGCATAAGTGTGACACAAATGAGTTAAAGAAGATCCTGACGATAATCTCAACAGCACTCACAATCAATAGATCAAAATTAAGCATCGACGGACCCCTGGCAAGCCAGAGGTGGGACCAGGTGTCCGGGAGGAGTAAGCACCTCTTGTTGGCTAGCCGCACCCTCCGTCGATGTTTAAGTGGTATATATAAATGTTCTTTCGTTTTCTTCAGTAAATCCTATAGATTGAAAAATAGTCAGGGCATTGCAATACTTAAAACAATCAAAAGGAGAAAAGATAACGAGAAGGGAAAGAAGTGGTAAAAACACAACAAAACTCGACTCTATATCCACATTTTGCACAACTACTACAAATATTAAATGCCCAGCAAAATCCTGGTAAATTAAAGTGTCCTTCATGTACTCTACATAGACAGATTGTAATCGCATATGGGTATTGTCGTAGCAAACTGACCTGACCGGGCGGAGCTTATTTTCACCTTGTCATCGGAAGTTTTACTTTTGACCAGGTGATATAAGTCATACAAAGTCACAGGTAATGAGTATTAATACTTATTACTATATTCAATTCATAATCTATCTACCCTTAAATTGTATCGATTCATCTCAGCTGCTTGATTGAATTAGCTCCGCCCGGTAAGGTTAGTTTGCTACGACAATAGTCACCTGTAATTCACAATTTTTATAACGACCATTAATCAGTCCGTTTTCAGATAGAACCTTAAAGAAACTCTCTAGTCGTGGAGATTTTCATGTATATTACAGGTCATATCAAATTTAAATTCCAACAAGAAATTTCCCCATGTAACATTTGTTTAACGGACAGTGAAGGGTCTGAGCATATCTGTCCGTTATGAAGAGGTGTCCGCTAAATCAAAACGTATAGAAAATATATCATATTTGAGCTTCCATTATATACTAATACATGTACATGGTTTACGTTAGTGAAGTTAAATTGTCAATTTTGAAATATATGTTCTATAGTACCAATTTTGTTGTACAAGACACGTGTTTTGGATTTGAATCCTTGCAGTAGTATTTCGTGTCAAAATTTTAAATAAAGCCAAAGTGAATTTTCCTGGCGCCATATACAATACGGAGCTTTAATTTCCTTTTGCCAAAATGAGAGGCTCTAAAGTTTGTGTAGGGTTTATTCAGAAGCGTATTTAAGTGAAAAATATGGCCAAAATCGTTGGAGGGTAGGCACAAGGAGCTTAATTCTAAACATGACCGAAAGAATATACCGAAACCCAGCTAAGGGCAGAGCTATAATGTTTTCTTAGGCATAGCGTACGTATTTTTAATGTATAACAAATTTGTATGTAACAAATAAGGTTTCCATTTCAGGATTTGAAGAAACAATGACACATTGATACGAACCAAAGTGTTAAACAAAAAAGTTGTGTTTACTTATATTAATTACTTGTTTTCAACACGTTTTCCGCACTATCATGGGATCGTTAACTAGGGAAATATTATCGATTTGAACAAAAGACAGTGCTTCGAATAAATTGTTTGTAAGCCGAATGGAAATCATTGTTTTGACAAATGGCATGTTTTAACCAACAATTTAAAGGTAGTTAGGTTATTAGTTAATTACACCAAGCCGTTATCAAGGTTAAACGTATTTAAATTCGATAGCATCATTTAAAACCAAATGAATTTGCAAAACATTCGCCGTTACTGGCGACTTACTGTCCGCTAAATCAATATCTGATCCAAAGTACACAAAGATATTGTTTTGAAAATCCGGTATTCAAACTGAGTTCATCGCTGTCACAGAAAATCTGACATACCCCTTGCAATTTTTGAAAACGTAAGTAAAGAGTGAGAAAAAGTATACATAAAAATGAGGGGTTTTAAAGTGAACAATCATTTAAATTGTACAATACAATTGTACATACAATCTCGTTGGTTTATGTGTAGTCCTTTGTGTTTGATGTTTCTGTGTTGTGCGTTGACGTTCCTTGTCCCTTACGCGCCTCTTTCTGTGCTTGTCTGCTTTCTGTTTTTGCATTGGGTGTTTTGGGGTTTTGCTGTGGATGCTACAACCTGGTGTTGTTGGAGATCCCCTCCTTTGTTTTAAAGTTGAATGATTATCATGAGTTTAATGAATCTGGAAGGTTTACTAAGCAAGGGTAACTAAAAAAGATATAAAAGATAAAAAATATGACTTTAGGTAAAATAAGCAGTTTATTCAAAATTAGAAGTGGGGGAAAATTAAACAAAAATAACAAAAAATGACATAAATGACCAGACATTCTGTTTGACCGGTTTCTTTTTTAAGTATTACCTGTATTTGATGAGAATCACACAATACCATTTTGAACGAGAATGATTCCTAACTTTTTTTTACCTGTATATAAACGAACATATATTTTTATAACGACTTTCAGAATTAGCAACTTTAATTCTATGGCATAGACAGATAAATAAATCAAGAGGAAACCTATATTTCCTTTTGCCCGGAAAGAAAGAGAGAGAGAGGGGGGGGGGGGGTAAGCCGACTATTTCGGAAAAAATACATACTAGTAAAACAAATGAAAATCTGCATTTTTGGCAAATCCAGGGGGTCATGACGCCCTAACCTTTTAGATCAAAGCTTGTTTCTTCAACGCATTCTAAATTTCTGGTATCAAAATTTCTTGAAATTTCTAAAAAGTGGGTCCTGTAGCATCATACCCCACCCATCCTGCTACATCTTTCGGTATACTTTTTCGACATAGTAACTTTCATACTTTTTGGCATATTACATTGTTTAGATTTAGGATCACTGATGAGGGTTAAGTACCCGAAACGTGCATGTCTGGTCCACGTTGCCAATTTATCTGTTTTTAAATGATGCTATTCAATTTGAAGACGTTTACATTTATACCACTTGGTGAGTGTCACTGCTGGTGGACCAGGAGTCCCCGAGGGCACAAGTAGCCAAGTTCGATCAATTTCGGTTGATCGTTTCTTCAACGCATTCTAAATTTCTGGTATCAAAATTTCTTGAAATTTCTAAAAAGTGGGTCCTGTATCATCATACCCCACCCATCCTGCTACATCTTTCGGTATACTTTTTCGACATAGTAACTTTCATACTTTTTGGCATATTACATTGTTTAGATTTAGGATCACTGATGAGGGTTAAGTACCCGAAACGTGCATGTCTGGTCCACGTTGCCAATTTATCTGTTTTTAAATGATGCTATTCAATTTGAAGACGTTTACATTGTAGATAGTTCGGGTGGGTAAAGGGTATTCCTCTTACAAAATTCTATAATTTCCCCGGCATTCCCTAGAGGTCTGTGAAATATCGGTAATCTTGAATTAAAGATACAGTGTCCCAGAAAATAAACTTTAATTGAAAACGTAAAATTTATTCTGAAGGGTCAAGATTGAGGAAAAAAGGATCCATATTTTTTTTATTTGAAACTATGCAGTAACAACCATAAATTTGTCGAATTCACAGGGGTGAGGTATCATCGCTTGGTCACAAACCCTTTCCTGTATACAAACCCTTTCTTCTATATGTCTATATTAAAAACCCCATGGGAGGACACTTCCTATATAATGACAAATATGGATAATGACCATATCCCTGTATACAGCACAAAATCGATAATTCAAAAATCAGAAATCGAAGGCATACAAAATCAGGACAAAACAGGAACCAAAGCAAACAAACAAAAACCTCCACCATATGAAAAGAAGCGAACTCCCGATATGGGAGTGAGACCAGGTGCCCAGGAAGAGTAAGCATCTCCTGCTTGCATGCAACACCCGTCGCTTCAATTCGGTAGAACTGTCACATCCGGTTACTTCAATTTTGGAAGATATAGAGTACAATCTTTGGTTGGATGGTTCAAATGGTCTATGACAGAATATCATCCACCATTCTTGAGAGTGGAACATCATAGTGTATGACGAGTTCCCCATATCGACCGTAGAACTTCCTCAGTGACGATGTTAGTCGGTCACAAACATATCCCTGACTGAGAAGCTTATCTGAAAGACGCCTAGCTCTCAGAACAAAATCCGTATATTTGGTACTTGCTCTGGCATAGCGTATCAACTGAGATATGAACACGCCATAAGCAGGCGATGAAGGGATGTTGCTACTCAGAAAAGGAAAGTTTGTAATGCTGAAATTGAAGTCGTCACGTTTGTCATAGAGTGAGGTGTTCATGTGACCATCAGTGTCGTAGGACAACATTATGTCCAAATAGGATGCTGAATTATTTGTCTCTGTGGTTTCTTTGACTTCAAGCTCCGAAGGATAGATACTGCTCAGGTAATCCGCGAATTTTGGATTATTGATGGACAACACATCGTCTATGTATCTGTAAGTGAAGTTAAAGTCAGAAGCTAAGTATCTTTTCCCTTCAGAGACCAAAGATTGAATGAATTCAGCTTCGTACGAGTAAAGGAAAATGTCGGCAAGGAGTGGGGCACAATTGGTCCCCATTGGAATTCCGACAATTTGCTGGAAGACCTTTCCTCCAAACACCACAAAAATGTTGTCGATCAGAAAGTTTAACATCTGAATAATGTCTGTTTCAGTGTACTTATTTTCAGAATCGGACTTTTCTTTTACAAAGTAGGTTTTGTCATAGTTAACAACAATAAATTTGTAATTGCGATTACCGTTCTTACTTGTAAACGCATTGCTTATAATTTTTGCGAGTCTTTCTTTCAATTTAGAATGTGGAATTGTAGTGTAAAGTGTCGAAAAATCAAAGGCTTTGATCGAATGGACTCTACTAAAATGAGTGGATTTCAGATGTTCTAAAATTTCCTTCGAATTCTTTAAAATCCACATCTGGTTGATACCACTGCGAGAATACACTGTCGAACAATATTTTTGAAGCCCAGATTTGATTTCAGATAAAACTTTGGTGAGTAAGATCGATACAGATTTGGTAGAACATTTTGAGGAACCAGCGATGAAACGTTGTTTGTACGGATTCTTATGCATTTTAGGTATGCAGTACAAGTATGGTAAATCTAAATCTAAATTGGTAGTGTCGAAGCCAAAGGAAGTAAGAGCTGATTTGTGGTTATCTATTATTTCAGAGGCAGAAAGGTTTGTTGGGGTGTAAGTGGGATTTCCAGGTGTCGAATTTAAACCCAACTCTTTAACTAGACTGTCGAAATAGTACTTTTTGCAAGTAAATGTGTAATTATTTGAGGCTTTGTCCGCTGGTGTGATGACATAATGTTCTTAATAATAATAGCTATTTAACTTTTTAATAATAATAATAAGTTCTTAATAATAATAGCTATTTAACTTTTTTGTACTCGATCATGGCTTCCACTTCTATCGATCTGTATTCGGCCGGTGCATCTTTTATGATGAATTTTCAATTTGGATATGTTTTATACATTCATCTTGAAATAGCAAAACCAAAAATCGTATCAAACGGACAGTGGGTTTAGCCTGTAGGAAGGAAAAAAGAGGAAGCCACGATCGAGTACAAAGAGAGTGTCCGCCCTTGGGGTTTTATATATAGACATATACAATAGAAAAAAGGATTTGTAGTGAGGAAAGGGTTTGTGACCAAGTGATGATACCTCACCCCTGTTGTCGAATTTGTATAATACGGAACTTTCGAGATACTGCGTCTGAACCATTATAGGACCTTAATTTAAGTCGACGGTCACGTGATAGCGACGAAATGTAGGGTATCTTTATTTACATTCGCAACGCACTGATGCAGAAGAAATACGATGCAAAGTGAAGCCAAAAAAAAAAAAGGAAAACTGAGAAAAATGTGGATGACCCAAGTCACAACTGGTGTTCAGTTCCTGGTTGCACCGCAGATGGAAGGAAAAAGAGTAATTTGGATTGTTATCCGTGGATGAAAGGGGTTACCTTCCATCACTACCCTGGGGCCAAGCGAAAACCAAAGCTCAGACGACAGTGGCTTCAGCAAGTATTTAGGGACGAAAATTACACTCCAAAGCGCTACCATACTGTATGTTCTATGCACTTTATTGACGAGAGGCCGACAGAAGAAAATCATATCCCCACACTTTTCCCCCGAAATAATTTCAAAATGCCAAAACAGCCTAGACACACTTTTTCCATCAGGAAACGCCAGTACAGTACAAGAGATAAAAGTCCCAGCCGACAACCAGAAGCTGAAAAAGATTCAGAACCTCTTCCTGTAATATATATATCATACAAATTCATAATATTTTGATTTCAAAGTATATTTCTCCCATCTTAAAATAAGAGTATAAAAAATATGTTTTAAAATATATATATATATTTTGTAATTATTAAGTAAAATTCAAATGGCAGTATACTTGTAAGGAAACATGCATGAAATTCATTCATGATTAAGGAAAATGATATCATTTTACATAAAGAATCATGATTTCTATAAACAATTATATGGAAGTTGTGTAGTATTGTATACTATATTGAGCACAAATTTTAACTCAGTACTTTTCAAAGACTTATTCATTAAATATCATGATTATAGGATGTAACACTGCTTGATGATGGACGCTTGGTAGCTTTACCAGTTGAGACAGAATGCATAGTGACTAACTGCAGTACAGATCAAAACAACAACCAAACGGAAGTGGACAAGGAAAACAGTACAGGTATAGTTTATACTCTTTTGTGACTCTGTCAAAGAGACCTTTTCGTTGTATATAGTTAATAAAACAAATAACAGTTTTAATTAAGTGTAAGTACAATGTATTATTACTTTGAGATACAGCATGTATTGACAATCCCTCCCCCCCCCCCCCAATAAAAAAAATTGGGTCAAGTGTATGTTTTAAATGACTTTTGATGAGTAAAGGACCAGAGCCACGAACGGCGATATCGGCCTAAAGTTTTCGTATATTTTCAAACACAGACAATGTTTCTAAATTATCAACAAAAGGAAAGGAGAACATTTTGTCTTTCGAAAACGTGCGAAGTTACGAGATTCCGGACATGTCTTAAGAAGATATAGAGCCCAAAACCAAGCCAGGATTGGCATTTCCGGTATTTTTGTGAGTTTTTATGAAATTTGATCGATAATTTCGTATAGGGCCGGACATTCTACCAAAAAAATAATTATATTTAAATATTCTTTGTTTATACCTGTGATTATTTCGATGAAGATTTTTTTGGTAGAAGGTCCGGTCGTAGTCGAAAATTAAATTTTTATGAGTTCTCTGTTGGCACATTTCTTGACAAATTGTTCATCAAAGATGGTTAGAACGTTATGAAAAAGACTTCCCAGACGATGAAAATGAGAAGTTGTATTTCAAGATAGGTAGTAGATGATCTGAAAGCTTTTAAAATTATGTAAAATTTTATAAATTTGGCTGTTGATTACTTTTACACCTATTTCAAATTATTCCAATCCTTCAGAAAACTGCTCCATAGTAGATAATGTTTGTGACGTCATTTATACCAACGACGTCATCAAAATTGACGTTTATGAATTTCCTGAAATGTCAAGTTGTGCACTCGAGTAGTTACGATACATATTTTCGTTATACTTAAATCTTTTGAACCACTCTATGTCTTCCCTGTATATATCGGCATGTATACACGTGATGCTAAGAGGAAAAAATAAGAGAATAATTTTAAAATCTTTTAAAGAAGGCATATATAATGTATGTGGGATTTTGGGGGTTTCGGTTCATTTGTTTGTTATATATATATGTATGTTATTTCCTAAAATGTTCCTAAAACGGGAATAAAATATGTAAACAAAAAATGCATCGGCTTTCTACAATTATCCCATACGATAGTAAAAGAAATTAGAAGATATGATTGAAATAATGAGAATTCGAAACATAAAAGAAAGACGTTATATGAATGCAGCATAAAGAAGCAAAATAGATCGACACCCAGGAAGAAACATTTATGATCTAATTCTTTTAAAGAGGAGGTGGGGATTTTTGAAGACAAAAAATAAAAAAGATAGAAAACTTTAAATCAATTTGATTAATTTGAAATAAATGATTGATGAACGATATCGAACCAGCGAATTTTGATTGAGGTTCAAACTATGCTGGATCAATTCTCTGTCCGTTTATTTTGATGTAATATAAAGTCCAGCGCCCAATATAATGGATAACAGGGGATAGGAGACCGTGATATAATAATTTATTCAAAGATACCAATTTCCTGAAAATAAATTTTATTGAAAACGTAAAATTTATTCCGACGGGTCTGGGTTGAGAAAAAAAGAGACATAAAAAGTTTTATTTGAAAATATGCAGTAACGACCATAATATTGTCGAATTTGTAAAATTGAATCTCCATATACCTCCGTTATAAAAACACAATACATTGTAGGTGGCGCCAGCGAAATGAATAAGAGCTGCGCACCCCAAATTAAAAATGACGTTTTCAAACGGCTATAGCAGTGAATGAATGCGTTAGATTCGCCTGAAAATTTGAATTTATACAAATGAGAACGTAAACTTTCATATGAAAAGAAAAATTTTGCATTTAAAGATTTTGTAAAATTAATTAATTTTCAAGGACACCGCACTGTTATAAAAGCTTTATCATCAAGTTCTGAAAACAAAAATCACATCATTTAAAAATGTTGACTGCAAAATGGGGAGAGTCTAGAACATGCTCCCCTTCTCGCCCTGGCCTCATCCCTCCCTTTAGATTCGCCAATCATCCGATATTGCAAAAATGTGAGAAAAAAATTTTGATTCTTAAAAAGTACGCGAACGCTGCAATTCATAACATTCGAACATTAATCATCTTTGCTACAGTCCATCGATTCAGAAATTAATAATGTTGTGCATCTATGACATCGTTTTGTCACATTCATGGTACTGTTCTGGCAGATTTGGATCAGTGGTTTTCTTATTCGTGTAACGTACCTAAGTTTTCATTCCTCTAAGCGCGAATCATTACGTACATGTATTCGTATTCCATACCTCGATCTCTATCTTGATCACATTAATACACGCTGTATTATTGTAACGATAGTCGCAGCCATCGTCGCTATCGTCTCTAAAATATCCAACTCGCCGACTATCGATTCTATCTCTGAGAATTGATTAATCGGAGTAAATAGATCTACACCTCTTTGAAAAATGTTCTCTCTTCACACAAAATGACACTAAAATGTATCAGAATGGGAGTCATGGCAACGGATTCTAGTTTAATTATGGAACGATTATCGCTGACGATCGATTGTCGGTCGTTGAATGGCCAGCGATGAACATTACTAATCGATGTTGAAAATCATGTCGCCGACATCGCTGATTACCGGATTGTCCGATTTAGTATCTTGGTTTTGATAAATTCGTGCATTTCCCTTTTATACTATTATTTTTTTCCTTGTACTTCAAAGTACATACTAGTGTATGACATTTTCTGTTGCATGGTATTCAAGAAAAAGAAGCTTGAACGAATTGATAGGGTATCCATAGTAGTTGTGATCGAAAGTGCTTTACTCAATAAAACAATTTTATTCAAAGAAATAATGATTTGGTGTTTATTTCAATTCATTGTTGGTTGCAAAATGAAGAAAAGAAATGTTTTGAATTTTCCGATTATAGTAATAATGGGTTATGCCCATCCGACTATTTCCGCTTATCGATTATGATTTAACATGCGATTGCCCAACACTTATACTAGTACTAGCACATACATGTCAGAAGAGTCACACGTATTTCTCTAATCAATAATTATATATGTCATGATAAGAACGGGAGCATGAAAAGTAATTTAAAATACGAAATATTCAAAATGCAACCATCGTTTTTTTTTCTCTATGTTCAAAGTCCGCAACCATTGACCCGAATGGGACCCTTCGCTTTTATGTTAGAAATATCCTGCCCCCTAATTCCTGTATCCGCCTCAACCTCTGCAAATTGGTATTACACACTGATTTAAGAACGAAAATCATGCAATGAATTAAGACATTATTTTTATCATTTTTTCAGCTCGAGTTTTATCTGTACTTATTTATATTGAGTCATTGACTCATATGCACCGAAGTGTACGGAAGGGGTTTTCACTATCTCTGTCTAGTCCAGCAACTGACCGCGAAATTGGATTAAAACTGATACGTGTAATTTGAGCCTACTAGTTTATAGGAACAAATTTGAAGTACTTATAGATGTCAAATTGAGTCACATCAATGTTCATCTTCATACATAGCTGACAGTGGTGTATCTACGGCAAAATTAAGTGGATGCTCTGCAGCAGATATAGAACCGTGTTTTGATGTTGTACAGGGGTATTCACTTTTGATTGGAGATATTCTGACAAATTTATTACGAGAAAATCTTTTAATTTAACGGTATTTCAGAAATTTTCGGAAAAAATGAAGAAGCATACATGGTATTCCTTTGTCTGATCTGATACAGCCGAACACTCTTCTAGGACAGTTTGAACGTATCGGATCCGTGATTCATGAAGATGGTAAACATGAAGTCTTTCTTTGTTTTTTTTTTCATATAATCATAAATAATGACATCAATTTCTTGTAGATCAATGCAGCTTACATCTTACGCAATTTAAACGAATACAAAAAGTAAAAGTATTACATTGAAGACATGCATACTGTAGTTCCAGGACGAACATTTTCAGCCTGTGATTTCGAGGAAGGAAAACAAACACGGATTGTACATAATAGACTGTACACATATTGTATTTATAGAAATTTTCAAAATATGTTTCCTTTAAATTAATATTTCACACATTTTCTCAATGTAGAAATATCTCTTATCATTTCTAATACTTAGTAATTCATGGTACTTGTCCTGACATTATGCGACGTCATATGTGAAAATGACGTCAAATGACGTCGCAAACGATATACCATACCCTCCATTCACATGAAAATATTTTGCTTCAGCAAGGTCGTAAATCACAAAGTTGGCCAGTTCTGAAGTGCTGAAATATGGTATTATCAAAATATAAAAGATGAACGTTGTGGCAAATTAGGTCGATTTTGCCGTTCGTGGCTCTGGTCCTTTAAACAAAATTCTCAAATGATAATAAAATTGCAGATTGTAAACCAGAGCATAAGTATGCCAGAGATCACAATTATAGTGTGTTGCATAAGCCAGATGTGGAGAGTAAAAGCATTGAAGTACAGACAGATTTGAGCATGGATGGTATCAAAGCTATGGAAAAGGTACACACAGTGACACACATATATATAGATATATATATGTATATTCATATATCATCTTTTGTACTTCCCTCTCTTTATGGATATATGTAACATAAACATGTACATAAAAAAGTATGTAAATAAAGCAAATGTTATAATATATCAATTATCATTTTTTTCTAAATATCAATATCATTTCTTCATGACCTTTCAATTGATTACCTAGATTTTTGAATTATGCTTTTGTACTATCTGCAACCTTGACCTCTGATCCATGACCTTTAAATTCATATTTCTTCCTTTAGTCAAATGAAATAAATGTAGGGAGTTGGTGGAATATCTATTAAAAAGTTGACCTCCTAGTACAGTCATGGATTTTGATTCAGTTTACCTTGACCTTTGACAAATTACCTTGAAAATTATGGTGTTGTTTCTAGGATCATAAGCAATGTGCAAATACTGATTGAATTAGTTCTTACAAAAAAAGTGCACTCCTTTTAGTAGACAAGTATTTGGGTGAGTCCCATATGTGACCTTGGCCTTTGACACATGACCTTGAAAATCAATATGGTTAGATCTTGCTTATGCTACAAGTTATACATTTATAAAAGCTTGCTCAAAAGTGTAAACATTATAGAACATGTACGAGGCCATATATTGGCTTACCAGTTATTATTTTACCAAAATATTGTATGATTTCTTCTTCTACTGTATTTCATGAATTCCCATTTTCTAGGAAATTATGACAGACGTGCTTGTTGAAAGGCTAACCAAATCAGATGCAGCAGTAAAGAGAAATTTTGGTGTTCCATCAGTTCATATTTTGTTTGGATTCTTTGGTAAGTACAGAATGTATGACTAACACTCTATTTTTTACATTAAACTGAAGTTCAGCTGACAAGACATTATACAATCTGCATGCAAACAGTTTATAGAGACATAATGTATAGATGCATGCATAATTGTGTAATTTTTCAAACGTAGTCAAATAAATAAGGTTTATTTTTTCTCATTGAAAGTATTTTTTTTTTGTTTCAGCAATACTGGATTCTTCTTTCACAAACATCAAATATTGGCCAGGGAAGGAGAGTACACAGGACAAAAGATATGAGGTGGGTCAGAGCAAGAAGCCAGGTCCATCTAGGAAAATGACCTGAATGAATGAATTTTTGATGACTCTACTAAGAATCAGACAAGCAGTCAGCACTTCATTATTGGCAGATCTAATTGGGACTGCAGAAAGCAGAGTATCACAGATATTTTGCACATGGACAAATGTAATGTACAGTGTATTTGGTCCTCAAATTAAGTGGCCTTCAAGGTAACAGATAGTCAAATTCATGCCACGGAAGTTTAAGTCAAAGTTTCCTGATACCAGAGTCATTATAGATTGTACAGATTTTTTTATCCAGCGCCCACGATCACCTACAGCACAGAATCAGACATATAGCAACTACAAGAGTCACAACACATTTAAATGTCTTGTAGGAATAACAACTTCAGGTGCTTTCAGTTTTATATCAGACCTATGGGGTGGAAACGTCTCTGACAGATTCATTACAGCCAATAGTGGATTCCTTGACCTTATTTCTCCTGGTGATCTAGTCATGGCTGACCGAGGTTTTGTAATCAGAGACTACTTATTAGAGACAAAGGCTAAGCTGATCATTCCTCCGTTCACCCAAAACTGTCATGCCTATTTCTTTGAAATCCTTAGCTAGTCAAATTCTCGTTATTGCTGCATTTTTGTGCAATCTTGGACCACCACTGGTAAAATGAAGATTTTACATATAAATACCGGTGTTGTAAGTTGGTGTATAACCTGACCAAAGATTGAAAGAGAGAGATAAAGAATTCTTACATGGATATGAATCATTTATGGAATTCTATACATTGAATTCATTCAATTATGAAGTGACTGTTACACTTTATATACTGTTTATGTTCATATACAATGTTATTGTCATATTTGACAATTTGAATATTTTTATAATGAAATTTGTTTATTTTTGTTAACATAATCAATTTAAGTCATGAAGTTTGTTATACAATTTACAAGTATTAAAGAGAATTAAAATAACAATTATTTATAGAATGATTTCAAAGTCCATTACATGCATGCATAATAAGTCATGTAATAAAATCTGTATACTGGTATACCAGACATGCACCTACTAAGTACAAGTTCCAAATAAATACAAATTTGGTATCAAATTTTCTGCTGCCAATCATGCATGTGCATGTATTGAAATTCACATCCCTTTAATGGCAGTTATTCAGGTTATACTGAAAGCATGTTAGACAAATTACACTGTACTTCAGGTATATAATGTGTCATTAATTTTATGCAGAGTCACATCACTGATAATTTCACAAAGAATGGAGAATATGCATAATCTAAGTGAAGTTTTCTATAATGACAAGATTGCATTTTTAAGATATTTTTCAAAGAACTAATCACATTTGATAGATATTTCCTCAAACTTTGATGCATCAAAATAAATGCGTTCTTGAAATATGCCTCTCTTTGTATAGAAAACAAAATCACACCACTTGTAATCAACATTTCCTAGCTGTCCTTGTATTTGAGTATACCAGGGAGAGTCTTCCCTCAAATGAATTTTATTGTTTTCAAAATGTAGGTGATAATTTCTATCTTGTGCAACTTCTTCTACAGTTTCATCCCTGTGAGAGTATGAACATTTAATTTCAATAAGACCATTCCCACAACATTTACATGAGATTAAACCATCTGGAGAGGCAGCCATATAAGGCTTCTCTTAATAAATATGTTACCCGGTGGTCTTCACTCTAGCTTTTCGATGATTACTTTTGTATTCATCAAAGTAAAGCTGTCTAGCAATAGCTTCATTTCTTTACCAAATTTAATGGCTGGTAAATTTGAAATATTGTGATTTTGTTGTAAAATAACCCGTACAATATAATTTTCAGATGATTGTGATCCCCGAAAATTCATAATTTTAGAGAATACTGAAGCTGTGATCCGTTCATGTCTGTGGCGACACCACTCACCATTTTTATCTTGACCATTTGTTATGGAAGCTACATGGTTTATAACAGTTTTATCATAAATCGACTTTAAATGATCAACAATGTTCACATCAATCTTATTTGCATTTTTCAAGATAGGTCGGGTACATCATCACTATCACAATCTTCATCACAATCAAATGGAGGTCCTAGAGTTTGTGGTACGACGGCATTCGAATAACGGCAGAGATGGTATATTTTCTTTTCGACTTCTTTGATGATGTTTTCATCGATTGGCATTGGTATGGTTAGGACCTATTGCATCTTCTTTATTGATTTTCAAATTGTGAATTTCAGAGGGACGAGACACTTGTCTTGGCTTGTCCCATGTACACTGAACATCTGTGCCTACTTGAGTGTGTCGATCTTTGTGTCTGTCGTTGATGACGCAGCAAACATAAGTGCTGTACAATGCTTACATGACCCATCATCTCTAAAAATATAAATCTGAAATTTAAGGATATATAATAAAGAATCTTAGGTGATCATCGTTAAGTATCGTCAAGATAAACATATTTGGAATTGGTTAAAATGAAATATTCATTCATCAGCGATCGGACAAGAAGTGTGGGATTATTATTTTGATTTTAATCCAATTAATGAAATATTTGAAAATCAAACTTACACAACACAGGTACATCCACCTGAATGGATTTGGGCATTCTTCTCCACAAGAATCCATGTTAGGTATGGTGCTGCATTCTGCCTTGTTTCTGGGGTTGTGGAACATTTGATATAGTAGATGTTCTCCGACAGGACAGCAAGTTTAACATTGTCGATGTGATTGTTTGTGAATAAGAAATACCCATTGTCCTGTTTGTAAAGTTTTAGCCGTTAGTTGTCCCATCCGGTGTTTAAAAGCATAATAAAGACGTCGGATATTTCTATATCAGGCATAAGAGTCAGATCATCGTCCCAATTTGTGATGCTGTTTACACTTGGACAAGTTTCCTTGCCTATTGTTCTTCGATTTTTATCCATTTTTTCATAATCGTCCTTCATTTGTACATCTTCCAGTTCAATTTCAACAGCCAGTTTTTATAATTTGATAAGATGATGTTTTAAATACATGGAACATGTCATTCCTTTCAGTGACAGAAACTGCTTGAGCTCAGAAACATTCCATGAATCAAAATCAAAAACACGTGGATCCGCCATGTTGTTTATATAGAAACGGAAGTGGAGATGCCCTACATTTCGCCAAAACGCTGTGTATTACCCAAAGCGGAAAGGTATCTCGGAAGTTCCGTATTAAATCTCCATATACCTCTATTGTAAAAAACGCAATACATTGTAGGTGGCGCCAGTGAAATGAATTAGGGCTACCCAACCCTAATTCAAAATGACGTTTTCAAACGGCTATAACTGTAAATTTATGCGTTAGATTCGCCTGAAAATTTGGATTTATACAAATGAGAATGTATACTTCCATATCAAAAGAAAGATTTTGCATTATAAATTTTGTAAAATTAATCAATTTCCAGAGACACCGTACCTTTAAATGTAGAAATATAAGTCATCGACATGTTCAGTGTACCTAAAAAGAACAACGTTTTGTGAGCGGGGGAGGGGCCTTCGTCCAAAAAATAAAAAAAAAGAAACAAGCTAGGATTTTTTTTACATAAAGAGATATTCTGGCCCAAAGTGCTGACAACAAAATCAGGACCATGCAACAACTGAAAAATATCATCCGCCCCGAAATACGGCTCTTAAAAAGGCTTCAAAAGAGATATCCAGACAGGTACATGTAACTTTCGTCTCCTGACATCCCCCTACCACACACACATCACTGACGAGGGTTAGGTATCCGAAACGTTCATGTCTATTCCATTCAACATGTTCAATCTTATCTATTCTTAAATGATGCTATTACATTTGAAGACGTTTAACATACACACATAACGATAGGATGTTTGGTGATTGTTGTTGTTTCAAACAAAAGTTTTTAATTGAATAATTAAATAAATGTCCATCAAATTCAGGCGCGTAGCTGGCCCTGATTGGAAGTGCAAGCCCGAAATGGCGAGGGTCTGGTGGCCGCTTCATTTAAGCGGGTCAAGGGCGGAGCCCTGGTGAGGGGATTAGGGTTGGGGCAAGTCCCCCAACTGAGAACGATTTCAGCAAATCTGAATGCCTAACAATGCATTTTAAATGCACCTTTTTAAACAAATTTTCTCAATAACTGTACTGTCAAAATTTTCAATAAAATCAGACCACTGGAACGGCGCATGGGTACATTTTTGTCTGATTTTTTTTAACTGAATTTATTTTTGAAATCTACTTCATTTTCATTGCTTTTCAGTTATTTATTCAGTTTTCTTTTATTTCGTTTTTTTTTTTTTATCTCCGATACATGTGCAAGCCCGGGCTTATTGGCTTACATGGCAGCTACGCGCCTGTCAAATGTTCCATCAAACAGAATAACTTTTTTTCAATATGCAGTGCAACGTACCTGTTACATGAATTTTTTACGGTAGATTCGGGTGGGCCCCGGGACGCACATTTTAACTGCGGAAGGGGTTTGGACAGGATCTCGAAAGTAATATAGTTATAATCGCGGACATACTTGTACATGTATTATTTATTCCGGATATCTAATTCCTTATTGAGCTGAACGTCACGGTGATCATATTCTTTTGGAGCGGAGATAGTATTTAACTAAGCCTAACTTGAATATTTGTAAGGTTCCTCGGAAATCATTCTGTCCTCTCTGAATGTCAGTCTGACTACTCGGGTGATTACATACATGACCTCGCTACAGCCGGAAGAGCTGCTAAGTCTTCAGTAAACGGGTCAATTACATGGAGTAACTGCTTTTTTCCACTTTTATAGCGAGCTCCTTATAGCGAGCGGTGCTCGCCGCAAAAGCCAAAAGGGCCCTTGCGAGCAAAGCTCGCCCTTTATGGTTACGCGTATACACTAACTTTATTGAGAAAATATGCTGAATCAGTGAATGAGAATGTACAGTAAACTCAACTAACTGCGAACACGCTTATAAAGAATTCATATTTATTGCGAACCGATTTCAATTCCCCTACCAAAGCTCCCTATAAATATATGGGAAAAAAATATCTTTTTAGCGAATTTATTTAGTGCTAACTTTTGTTTATTGCGAAACAAATTTGTGGTCCCCAGAGTACGATTTCCTATGTAATACACTCCCTTATTGCGAACCGATTTATGATAATTGACAAAGGAGGGGATCTCCAACAACACCCGGTTGCAGTACCCACAGCAAAACCCAACACACCCAATACAAAAATACAAAGCAGACAAGCACGGAAATAGACGCATAGGGGACAAGGAACGTCAACGCACAACACAGAAACATCAAACACAAAGGACTACACATAAACCAACGAGGCCAATGGGCAACCGGTGCCGACTTAGGACGGCCATCTGCCACGGAAATAGCAGAAGGTGTGGTTATCCTGGATTACGTGCGCACAACCCTTCCACTTTTCCGATTACCCAGAAGTCTCAAGGAACGTACAATTGTGGTGTAAATCAACCTCCTCACTGTCAGATGACCACACACAAACAAGACCGCAAAACGCAAGGGCCCAAGCAACACAGATGAATATGTACATGGATATGAAAAGAGGGCGTACGTATATACAATCCGTGCTCTGCTGCCGCGAGCTCATGTATGTTATCACCCGAGGAGTCCTACTGACATTCAGAGAGGACAGGTGGTCGGGGCCCTGTCTTCTCTAAAGAGGTTTGGACAGGGCCCGTCATGGAGTCCCGTCGTCACAGTCAGTCAGAGTGCAAGTTTTAAGAATGCGCATGTACAAGACTGTAGATTGGTCATGTACCAAGCCTAGTGTCCGTCTGGTGACATTAGGATCATATCCACGGTATAAAAGGCATTTGATGATTCTGACGCATTTTCGATAGTGATTTTGTCTATGTTTGATCTCTCTTATCTTGTTAATAATGTCACCATAAAATACAGGTTGTGAAATACCCAAAGTAATATACTCTGTTGCCTGTATTGGTCCGAATTTCAGAAGAAGTTGACGATAATTTTTCTAAAATTTCCAGAAAGTCTTTACTAGTTTGTGAAAGCGAAAACCTTGTCCTAAACGTTTCTTGGTAATTTGTAAATTTCTACAATGAAAATCCAAAACATCAGTACATGCTCTAGCATACCGGATGAGCTGTGAAATGTAGATACAATAGGACGGTAATCTAGGAACATCACCGTCAAGCCATGGGAAATTTACTATGTTAAATCCAAAATCATTTCTTTTGTCATACACACTTGTATGGATCTCTCCGTTAACAATTTTGATATTTAGGTCCAAAAATGGTATTTCTGTGTTTGAAACGTTTGCCTTGATTAGAATCAATTCTTGTGGATAAATAACATTTTTGTACTTTTCAAAAACAGGATTGTCGATAGTAAGAATATCATCCAGGTACCTAGAAGTACCAATGAAGCATTTCACATCATCATTTTTTCTTTGCTTTTGAAGATTTTGCATAAATTCCTTTTCATACGTGTTTAAAAATAAATCTGCAACAAGAGGCGCACAATAAGTACCAATTGGAATCCCTACAACCTGCTTGTAGAGTTTCTCACCAACTCTTACATAAATATTGTCCAAGAGGAAGGACAAGGCAATACACAGGTCACCACATGTCCATGAATTGTAGATTTCTATTCTGTGGCGGAATAGAAACCCTTCTATTCAGAAGTACAAATATAAGTTTTCCCCTCTTGATCAAAACACCATTTCATGAGTTTGGACAGTCGAGCATTTATTTTGTCGTGAGGAAGCGTGGTGTACATATTAGGAAAGTCGTATGAAGATATCTCATTTGCTTCAAAATTTCTTGATTTCATTTTGTCAATCGCATCCCCTGAATTTTTAATAGACCAAAAGAAGTCTACGCCATTCCTGTTCATGACAGGAGTATAATTGAGTATAATTAAGCAATAAATCAGTAAGCTATTTTTCACCTGGGATCTGTTAGAAGGTGATATATAATTACATTGTTATCAAAACATGTTATAATGCTTACATGTCCCATGCATTTAACAATGGAATATACAGCCCTGACCAGTCGAAAGTTTAATATTCAGAGATTGCTTTCAAAATTTTGAATACTCAAGCGATGACGAAATTTCGTCAGCGATTTTTCGTTAACTAATTTTCGTCAGCGATTCCTTAGCTTTCAAAATTACGTCAGCGATTAGCGATTAGATAACCACAAATCAGCTCTTGCTTCGACACTACCAATTTAGATTGAGATTTACCATACTTATACTGCATACCTAAAATGCATAAGAATCCGTACAAACAACGTTTCATCGCTGGTTCCTCAAAATGTTCTACCAAATCTGTATTGATCTTACTCACCAAAGTTTTATCTGAAATCAAATCTGGGCTTCAAAAATATTGTTCGACAGTTTATTCTCGCAGTGATATCAACCAGATGTGGATTTTAAAGAATTCGAAGGAACTTTTAGAACATCTGAAATCCACTCATTCTAGTAGAGTCCATTCGATCAAAGCCTTTGATTTTTCAACACTTTACACTACAATTCCACATTCTAAATTGAAAGAAAGACTCGCAAAAATTATAAGTAATGCGTTTACAAGTAAGAACGGTAATCGCAAATACAAATTTATTGTTGTTAACTATAAAAAAAAACCTACTTTGTAAAAGAAAAGTCCGATTCTGAAAATAAGTACACTGAAACAGACATTATTCAGATGTTAAACTTTCTGATCGACAACATTTTTGTGGTGTTTGGAGGAAAGGTTTTCCAGCAAATTGTCGGAATTCCAATGGGGACCAATTGTGCCCCACTCCTTGCCTGCCGACATTTTCGTTTACTCGTACGAAGCTGAATTCATTCAATCTTTGGTCTCTGAAGGGAAAAGATACTTAGCTTCCGACTTCAACTTCACTTACAGATACATAGACGATGTGTTGTCCATCAATAATCCAAAATTCGCGGATTACCTGAGCAGTATCTATCCTTCGGAGCTTGAAGTCAAAGAAACTACAGAGACAAATAATTCAGCATCCTTTTTGGACATAATGTTGTCCTACGACACTGATGGTCACATGAACACCTCACTCTATGACAAACGTGACGACTTCAATTTCAGCATTACAAAGTTTCCTTTTCTGAGTAGCAACATCCATTCATCGCCTGCTTATGGCGTGTTCATATCTCAGCTGATACGCTATGCCAGAGCAAGTACCAAATATACGGATTTTGTTCTGAGAGCTAGGCGTCTTTCAGATAAGCTTCTCAGTCAGGGATACGTTTGTGACCGACTAACATCGTCACTGAGGAAGTTCTACGGTCGATATGGGGAACTCGTCATACACTATGATGTCCCACTCTCCAGAATGGTGGATGATATTCTGTCATAGACCATTTGAACCATACAACCAAAGATTGTACTCTTTGTCTTCCAAAATGGAAGAAACCGGATGTGACAGTTCTACCGAATTGAAGCGACGGGTATTGCATGCAAGCAGGAGATGCTTACTCTTCCTGGGCACCTGGTCTCACTCCCATGTCGGGAGTTCGCTTCTTTTCATATGGTGGAGGTTTTTGTTTGTTTGCTTTGGTTCCTGATATGTCCTGATTTTGTATGCCTTCGGTTTCTGATTTTCTGAATTGTCGCTTTGTGCTGTAAACTGGGATATGGTCATTATCCATATTTGTCATTTCAAAGAATTTGAAAGCTATAGTTAACGAAATCTCATCCGCTATAGCTTTCAAAATTTTTGAAAGCTAATCGCTGACGAAACTTTCGTTAACTATAGCTTTCAAAAAAACTTCGATTGATCGTCTGTCTCTTTCACGCATTTGAATTTTTCTGTTACAAAATTTCTTGAAATTTCTAAAACGTGGGTCCTGTAGCATCATATCCCATCCATTCGTCTGTCGGTACATTTTTGGACACAATACTTTTCATACTTTTTGGCCATTTTACATTGTTTAGACTAAGGATCACTGACGAGGGTTTTGTATCCGAAACGTGCATGTCTGGTCCATGCTGTAAATTTATCAGGTCTTAAATGATGCCATTGAAATTGAAGACGTTTAACACATGGCATCCGACCGTTCAAAAAGCTTTCAAAATTTTCGTAAGCGATAGTTTTGAAAACTTTCGTCAGCGATAGCTTTCAAAATTTTCGTCAGCGATTGCTTTCAAAATTTTCGTCAGCGATTGCTTTCAAAATTTCGTCAGCGAAATATTTTGAAAGCTCCGAGATGACGAAAATTTGAAAGCTCATAGCTTTCAATTTTTTCGCTAACTAAGATTAGTTAACGAAATTTTCGTCAGCGATTTTTCGAAAGCTTTTTAGAGCTTTCAAAATTTCGTCATCTCAGTAGCTTTCAAAAAATCGCTGACGAATAGTTAACGAAACTTTCGAATTTAGCTTTCAAAATTTAGTTATCTCGGCGTTAAACTTTCGACTGGTCGGGGCTGTATAAGACAAAGACGTAAAATTCACAAAATTCTGAGACGAAGTATCAATAATAAGTGAAGTTTACGAGAGGCCTACTGCATATTATTTCGGTATTCGAATTAAACATATTGAAATGGCGAGTCCATATACATGTCAATTATATTACATACCAAATTTTGAAACTGCGTCGATATATGCATCAAAGATCATTAAGATCCTGTATGCACACAAACGCTGAGCATGTTTTATTTTATATAAACGATTTGAATCTTAATTAAGTTGGTCTGTTCCTGGTCTTGTCCGAGGAGCTTGTAGGAGATATAAAAGAAATGTATTGTTTGTTAAATGGCGGATGGGAACTGTGAGGCGCTCAGTCAATGACATGTTTGGACTCGTTTCGGACGGTCAGACTTTAAGCGGCAAACATTGCATACAGTATATATTTAGAACGTTTAAGGAAAAAAACCTTGAAGAAAACCAAAACGTGAAATTATTTGTCGAGTAATCAGAGTTAAATCCATAGAGGTAAATACTACGCTCGAAGAAACCCTCCCCAAATAAAAAAATCGTCCCTGGGATATTTACCATGCGGATGAATCTGGGCTATTTTCAACATTGATTGCTTAAAAAAACAAATCTTCATCGACAGAATAGGGGGTAATAAGACATAAAATGTGCAGATTTAATTTCATACGTCTTTTTTATTTCTATTGTGAATAAAAATTGTTGTTATAGCGGAGATGCTGGATATTGCCATTTACATCTTTTTTCGACTCCAAGTTGACGTATATGATATTCTTCAATTTTTGTTTATAAGTTAAATTTATTGACATAATTTTTCGTAAAGCAGATTAAGATATAGCATCGAAAGCTCGGCGTTAAGCACGGAATCTTTGAGAAAAACCGACTTTTCCGTTACATTTGCAACGTTATTCTAAACGGGACGTTTTGCTCCGATTGCCTTTCTCGTCCCTAGTGGTCTCATGCTGTCAGAAGTTGTTTTTTTTTCTTTTGGTCGATATGCAATGAGACAAATTATTTTCATTCAACCTTTTTCTTACAAAATCAAAATGGCTTAAAATAAGAAAAATTATATGTAGGAAATATATTAGCTTAGGTCGATGGCCTGTTAGGGCTGACCAGTTCAAGCTAAGATGACTTCTAGCTGAGCAACGTCTACTGAGTTCTTTGAAACTAGAATCATTGATATAAGTTTTCAAATTCAGACACCGTTTTTTTTTTTTTTTGCTCGTAGTTTTCCGTAAATCAGACGGGACCCCCTCCCTTTCCTATCTAATATCTGCAAAAAGAACGAATATTTCTGTTTCCACTTACACTACCGGCTATACTTTTTCGGGGAGAGTCTTCTAATACGAAGTATAAAATATGATAAACTATCATAGTTTAAGATGAGAGAACAAAAAAAAAGAAAGCTGTATAAGATTTTTATCATATTTTAGCCCCCTCCCCTACAAATTTCATCTGTAGGTCTGTCTACCAAAAGAACAAATGCTTCCGTGTTTCCACTCGCCCTAATTACCTTTTTTGGCAATCATCAAACAGAAAGTTTAACAGATATTGTAAGAAATACCGTCATAGTCTAAAACGCAATTAAAAAAGAGAAACATTTCTATTTGAGGATTAAAATTTAATCATGTTTTTTTCTCTCCGCTCGCACAAAAAATCTTTGTCTTGATTCATATTACTCACTATAACCGAAACACGTCGGTATGATTTATGTGATGTTGCCCGAATACTGAATGTCTCCATTGATAAAGTTAATACTCGAGCTTTACAAAGTTTTACAAATATTGTCAGATATATCGTCATAGTCTAAAACGCAAGAAAATAAAAAATTCTTTTTTTTTTTGATTAACATTTAATCATATTTATTTTCTCTCCGCTCGCACAAAAAGGCTTTGTCTTGACTCTATTTACTCACTATAACATAAACACATCAGTATGATTTGTGTGATGTTGTCCGAATACAGAATGTCTCCATTGATGAACTTAATACTCGAGCTGTTTGCGACATAAAAGTCATTAAACAAAAGATTTAAATGTATCAATGCCTCACTATCGTCCTAATAATTAGTAGTATCTACTTTTTACATCTAAAATACAATGTATTTGTACCTTAATTCATACAAACGACCAACGCAAAGTTACAGTAGGTCCAATTTAAATTCCCGAGTGAAGATTGTATATCATCGTGTATTGAGAAAATCTTTGATAAGGTTGTTAGTGGATGGTTTCTTTACAAATGCGATGTATTTGGTCGGTATTTAAATAATCTTATTACAATTGAGCTCTCGGTATCGAGATCTAGCAACGTCAAATTGAAGTTCTTTTATTATTTATAGTAGTTCATGAGACGTTCCGGATAAAATCTTCCAAAGCAACCCTCAAATTCAAAATTTGCGGTCTCCACAACAAATGTTACTTTTCCCTCATTTTTAAAACAATCTATAAACAAAACTTGTTGATATTGTAGGACAGTATGCAGATTGCTTAAAGAGGGTTTGACTACCAAGATGATGGCAACATTATTTGTTTTCTCACTTCCTATGAAAAGTTCAGTCTGAACTTTTTTCAAAACAATTGATACGCTAATTGATATACCCATTTGATTATCCTGATGCAGATTGAATAATTTCCGGCTTCATTTGAAGAAATAATGGCGATTTTCGAAATTATGGACTTTAGGAGTTTTAGCCATGAGCAAACCACGACGTCATTTCGACGTTTTCGGGGAAATTGGCTTCACAAACCTTCGCATTCAAAATGCAATGAAATCATCAATACCAAACGTATCGCATTGAAACCTTGCACTGTTTAAAAAGAAAGTTCAATCTTCATCACAGTGAATTCGCTGACAAATCTACATTACATGTAAGCGGAATGTCACTTCATTGAAAATGAACGATTTTAGAAGGAAAAATAGGAAAATATAAAGTTTTGTTGATCAATTTCGGTTGATCGTTTCTTCAACGCAATCAAAATTTCTGTTATCAAAATTTCTTGAAATTTCTAAAAAGTGGGTCCTGTAGCATCATATCCCATCCATCCTGCTACGTCTTTCGGTACCCTTTTTCGACATAGTAACTTTCATACTTTTTGGCATATTACATTGTTTAGATTTAGGATTTAGGATCACTGATGAGGGTTAAGTACCCGAAACGTGCATGTCTGGTCCACCTTGCCAATTTATTTGTTCTTAAATGATGCTATTCAATTTGAAGACGTTTACATTTATACCACTTGGTGAGTGTCACTGCTGGTGGACCAGGAGTCCCCGAGGGCACATGTAGCCAAGTTGATCAATTTCGGTTGATCGTTTCTTCAACGCAATCAAAATTTCTGTTATCAAAATTTCTTGAAATTTCTAAAAAGTGGGTCCTGTAGCATCATATCCCATCCATCCTGCTACGTCTTTCGGTACCCTTTTTCGACATAGTAACTTTCATACTTTTTGGCATATTACATTGTTTAGATTTAGGATTTAGGATCACTGATGAGGGTTAAGTACCCGAAACGTGCATGTCTGGTCCACGTTGCCAATTTATTTGTTCTTAAATGATGCTATTCAATTTGAAGACGTTTACATTGTAATACTTTAATCCTAAATTCAATTTCTCTCATTTAAACATTTCTGGACATTGTTGACGAATTTTTAGTTTTTGACAAAGATTCATCCACAGGAATCCTAATAGTTAGCTATCAACTACAGTCAATTGGCTCGGAATTGCAATTTTGTTAGCGATAGTATCATATTTTATTCCAGTATCCTACCTTTGTTTAAAACACAATTCATCTCATCTTTTCCATATATAAAGTTTTACAAATATTGTCAGATATATCGTCATAGTCTAAAACGCAAGAAAATAAAAAAAAAGATTTCTTGTTTTTGGATTAACATTTAATCATATTTATTTTCTCTCCGCTCGCACAAAAAGGTTTTGTCTTGACTCATATTACTCACTATAACATAAACACATCAGTATGATTTTTGTGATGTTGTCCGAATACTGAATATCTCCATTGATAAAGTTAATACTCGAGCTGTTTGCGTCATTAAAGACGTTAAACAAAAGATTTAAATATATCAATGCCTCACTATCGTCCTAATAATGAGTAGTATCTACTTTTTACATCTAAAATACAATGTAGTTGTACCTTAATTCATACGAACGACCAATGTAAAGTTACAGTAGGTCCAATTTAAATTCCAGAGTGAAGATTGTATATCATCGCGTATTGAGAAAATCTTTGATAAGGTTGTCAATGGATAGTTTTTTTTACAAATGCGACGTATTTGGTCGGTATTTAAATAATCTTATTACAATTGAGCTGTCGGAATTGAGATCTAGCAAAGTCAAATTGAAGTGCTTGTATTATTTATAGTACTTCATGAGACATTCCGGATAAAATCGTCCAAAACAACCCTCAAATTCAAACTTGGCGGTCTCCACAACAAATGTTACTTTTCCTTCATTTTTAAAACAATCTATAAACAAAACTTGTCGGTATTGTAGGACAGTATGCAACACCAAGATGACGGCAACATTATTTGTTTTCTAACTGTTAAGTACCCGAAACGTGCATGTCTGGTCCAAGTTGCCAATTAATCTGTTCTTAAATGATGCTATTCAGTTTGAAGACGTTTACATTCCTATGAAAAGTTCAGTCTTAACTTTTTTCAAAAAAATTTATACGCTGATTGATATACCCATTTGAGTATCTTGATGAAGTTTGAATAATTTCCGGCGTCATTTGAAGAAATTATGGCGATTTTCGAAATTATGGACTTTGGGAGTTTTAGCCATGAGCAAACCACGACGTCATCAAATAGCTTTACAAACCTTCGCATTCAAAATGCAATAAAATCACCAATACCAAACGTTTCGCATTGAAACTTTGCATGTGTTAAAATAGAAAGTTCAATCTTCATCACAGTGAATTCGCTGACAAATCTACATTACATGTTAGTGGATGTCACTTCATTGAAAATGAACGATTTTAGAAGGAAAAATAGGTAAAAATAACGTTTTGTCATATTTTAATCCTAAATTCAATTTTTCTCATTCGGTCATTTCTGAACATCGTTGACGAATTTGTTATTTTTTGACTAGGGCCTACTAGGACACGAGAGAGAAGGAAATCGTGGGGGTTTTTGGTGGGTTTTTTTTTTTTATTTTTTGTTTCTGTTTGTTTTGTTTTTTTTTTTTGAAGGGCTTGGCGATGCGAAAGATAAGAATTACAATAATAGAAAACTTTGTAATGAGACTGAATATTCACGATGTACGGTAAATTAGTTTTTGTTCTCCGGTGATGTAATTTGAATAGCAAGAACACTTCAATTTTTTGAAAGAAATGAAATGATAAAAAAGGACGTGCAAAAATACATTCACTTTGTCATGGTATAACATATCTAGCACCAAAACAGAAAAATCATTCCATATACTAAATAATGACAAAACAAGTACAATAAATGTATGATTTTATAAACATACAAACCAACGTTATCGAGTCGTAAAATGATATCCGATTTCTTGTTTTACTGTGTGTTACTCCTCCCGGGCACCTGATCCCACCTCTAGCTTGCTAGGGGTCCGTCTGTGCTCTATTGTGAGTGCTGTTGAGATTATCGTCAGGATCTTCTTTTACTCATATGTGTCACACTTATGCTCTTTGCCGTGTGGAGCTCGTAAAAAAGTTCCCCGCGAGGGGTTTGACAGTAAGTGTTTTGAATATTTTCCCTGACATGGTCGCCATAACACTTTCTATATAGACATAACCTCAGACAATGCATGCATTTTAGATATTGTTTTCATTTTTTGTGCATGAACATCGACGGCGGGTGCGGCTAGCCAACAGGGGATGCTTACTCCTCCCGGGCACCTGATCCCACCTCTAGCTTGCTAGGGGTCCGTCTTTGCTCTATTGTGAGTGTTGTTGAGATTATCGTCAGGATCTTTTACTCTTATGGAGCCATACATGAATAAAACAATTTTACAAAACGAAACTCTTTATTCCGATGTTTCCTCCTCTGATTAAATTCAATTTTTTCCAGCATTTTTGTAAGCAATGGTATAAAAACATAAATATCGAGGTTATGTAAGAGAATTATAAAAATAACTCCGACATCCCTGGATTTCGTTTTTTTTTTTTTTTTTTGTTATTACAATCTTAAAATTCTTGGTTATTAAGGGATGGTCATTAAATTCTATAAGATTATTTTGTTAATGTTGCATTTCCGCGCATGAAGTTTATCATGCAGTTAGCACACACCATCTTTAGTGCTAATTGATCTAGAAATAATGTTTCAATTATCTGTATTTTGCAATATAGAACACGTCATATTCAACCTTAAAAATCAAAATCAAGAAAACGTATCACCAAGATCGCCCGTGCGGGCGTATAAGAAGTGAAAAATAAAGCAGAACGAGTAACGGACAAAATAAAATAAACAAGCGATGGATGATATACATTAAATCAATTTTATATTGATTTCTACAATTAATACATGCGCTCCATAAAAAAAAACATTGAATCAAAAACAAAAATATATCTTAGCATGGCGATGCACAATCAAATGGTTGTGCTATACTATATTCAAATATAAGCAAATCATAATGAGATATTCCATTTTCGAAAATGAGTTTAGAGATATTAAAGACGTTAAACATTTGAACTACTTTGTGAGTGTCAATGCTGATGGACCAATCTTCCACGAGCAAATTCGAGATCAACTTTGGTTGATCGTTTGTCTCTTCAACGCATTTGAAATTTTCTGTTACGAAATTTCTTGAAATTTCTAAAACTTGGGTCTTGTAACATCATATCCCACCCATTCTGCTACGTCTTTAGGTACATTTAAGGACATAATAATTTTCATACTTTTAGGCCATATTACATTGTTTAGACTGAGGATCACTGACGAGGGTTTAGTACCCGAAACGTGCATGTCTGAACCATGCTGTAAATTTATCAGGTTTTAAATAATGCTATTCAATTAAAGACGCTTAACATTGCTATCAATACAGCGGGTAGTTGAACAAAGGTACAGTTTCAGTTTGATATTATATACTTGTTATTTCAACTAGACATTCGTCACAAGATTCTTGTTCATTTTGATCAATGATTCTAATTCGCTTGTTGTTTATTCGTATGGTGTTATTAAATGTTGAAGTCTTACAAATAAATACTGACGATCCTGTCTTCGTGGAGTTCTTTGGAATATTTTTTATTATTTTAATGGACATTTCCACTTAATGTTTATTATTCTGTATTTTACTATCTATTTATATTTCAATGATATTTCATAGTATTACAAAACTTTCTCGGCATTATCTTCGCAGAATAAAACATTCTCAATATTGATAGCATAAAACATGCCCATTTTATAACGACTAGTTCTTGTCAATTGATAGTATATGAAAAGGAAGATTCATCAAACATGTTATTCTTTTATATTTCAAGAACGTATAAAATTTAAAACAACGGGGCAATGAATAATAATGTTAATAACTTATCTAAGAGAAACGAATGATCAACTAATTTAAAAAAAAACATATATTCACTCACCAATTTCCTTTTCTTTGTTATTCTTTTCTGTCTTCACTGCTCGAAGGAAGCATTCAAAATGCACATCAATAGCTCAATGGTACAAGACGTCTTTATGTTGCACTTTTCTACGCGTAAATGGCGGAGTATTCTTGTGACTTAAACATTTAAACACATCCATGGTAATTTGATAAGCATCTACATAGCCGTTCAGACATTGGCACGCTAATAATATTTGTACTAAACAATGTCTTGTGACGAGCCGTTTTAAAAATTTTTCTCGTGTTACGGGACTTCTTGTTGGAGATCTCCTCCCTTCTTTCTATATTGTCAAATTATGTTTCGTTAATAATGAAAGTTCATTCTGCGATAATGTGATCTTTAAAGGCAAAGATATTTTACACAATTCATTTTTTTAATCAAAATTTTATTTTTAATAAACTTTCATTAGATTATAGTAATGTTCTTTCTTTTTCACTGTTCCATAGACAACCAACTTAAATCTCGCGAGCGTTTACAATAAAAACACGAATTGTACATTAGAATCCCGTTGGAATAAAATACGCAATCTACAATATAATCCCGTTACTTTAAAAATATCAAATCATACCAAGCAGATGAAGAGTTGTTGTGATACACATACGATACCGTGACGTCGATTCGTTATTCCATTGGTCTTCTTTCAGAAGCGTCGTTTCAGCTGCAAAGCAATATAAATTTCACGAATAGTCTGTACCATTCAGCTGTTGGACATTCAAATAGTCCGAACATATCGTAAAATCCAAAATTAAAGGAATACAAAAACTGCGTATAAAAATCCTAACAATTCTAATCAATGTCCCAACCAATATCCTAACAAATTCTTACTAATCCTACTCCAAATCCTAACATCTCTCAACTCTAAACAAGAGGCAAAAGGACCAATCAGATCGAGCGTGCTAACGATGAATAATGACAGCGCCCATGATAGAAAAATAGAGAAAAAAAGGAAATGTCAAGTAATTCACGAATTATGCAGTTTATTTCACCTGCGAACATAGCACTAAATCAACTGATGTAATTAATCAATATTTAGTTAATGACAACACGTTTGTTCTAATTAACAACTTAGTATTTTAATATACCCCCCCCCGCAAACGAAGGTTGGTGGTATCTAGGAAACACCCTGTCCGTCCGTCCATCCGATCGGTTGAGAAGTTCTTTAAGAAGATAACTCTTTAAGTATAATTGATAGGACTTTCATATGTTAAAAAGTCTTCAAATTCAATAGAATCATTTAAAACCTAATAAATCTATAGCATGGACCATGCATGTTTCAAGTACTAAACCCTCGTCAGTGATCCTTAATCTAAACAAAGCAATATGGCCAAAAAGTATGAAAATTATTCTGTCCAAAAATGTACCAAAAGGCGTAGCAGAATGGGTTGGATATGATGCTACAGGACCGAAGTTTTAGAAATTTCGATGATGTCGATGGGTTCCAACTCTATACCTTCTTGAATAAGATTCCCAACCAATTTCCATGCCCCAGACACGTGTTTCGAATATTAAATTCTCATCAGTGATGCTTCTTGTAATTTGGTGCTCAATTGTGAGTGCTGTGTAGATTTTCGTCAGGATCTTCTTTAACTCATTTTCGGAGCCAGCAAAAAATCATTTTAGTAGCGCCTTCTTTAATTTTTGAATTTAGGTTTGTACATTTACATTGCAGAGAGTGCACGGCTCCAAATTTTCAGTATCATATCCAAATAAAATCTGTGTTCAAAATAGCATTGGCGGAAAATTTTGTAGCAAAAAAATTTCAAATGCGTTGAAGAGACAGACGATTAACCGAAGAGGATCGAAACATGTGCTCGTGGAAGATTGGTCCACCAGCAGTGACACTCAATAAGTAGTTCAATTGTTAAACGTCTTCAAATTCAATAGCATCATTTAAGACCTGATAAATTTACAGCATTGACCAGACATGCACGTTTCGGGTACTAAACCCTCGTCAGTGATCTTAAGTTTAAACAATGTAAACGTATGAAAATTATTATGTCCAAAAATGTACCAAAAGACGTAGCCGAATGGGTGGGATATGATGCTACAGGACCCACGTTTTAGAAATTTCAAGACATTTTGTAACAGAAAATTTAAAATGCATTGAAATTTCAAACATGCATTCACCATAATAAGTACTACATTTAAACACCAAGACATTTGACCTAGTGACCTTGACCTCGAACTTTGACCTTATAATTATATTGTGGTTAAGAAGTTCTTAAGGAGGCTCAATAATCGTTTGACGTCATCATATTCCCGGCGTCAATACGTTAATTGTACCGAGTGCGGTTTTGGTCTTCAAACTCCTCTTATTCGCTTGTTTCTTGATGGATTTCGACAAGTTTGGTATCGATGGAACCAGAACATTATCATCTGCAATCGGATTGCAAAAATATATGTACCCAAATGTATCGTTAAGTATATATATACAAAAATATCCCGTAAGTGAGACACCCTGGCTACCGCCCCAAACGTATTGTTTTTTAACGTCATCATCGGAAATAAAACCGCTTGTTGCTTGGAAACAAAATGAAGTAGGTAAATTTAAGTCAATGAACAAAAAACGATATTTCTTGAAGGGTTTTGCGATATCATAGATAAGATATTTTAAGTTCAGTTTCTCTATTTATTTTTTCTTGTAAAAAGAATTTTTCTTCTTTTTTGTCAACTTTCGCACTTCACAGCGATATGTTATCGAATAACGTTTCCATATTCAAAGACTTTGAGCGAGAGAAGTTTAGTTTTAACCCTGCTTTGTTCAAATATATATCCATTGTACAGATAAGTGCATACATTATCGAGCACGAAGGAGCTTTGTGACGTCAACTTCGTGACCTAGAACAATACGTTCAAAAACGCTTCCGTTTACATTTTTCTATTTCTCTTATTCATATTTCTGTATCTCCGACACCCGGCGATTTGTAACCACTTTCGTTGTACTTTGAAAAGAAAACGATTATTTTACATTGCCAACCCTTTTAAAAAGCAACTGTAATTTGAAATTTCACCTCATTTCGAAACGCCCCCTTCTTTAAATATTATTGAGAACCTTATTCCCCCCTGAAAATCTTTAATATGACAACCAAGTATTTTGAATCAGGATGAACGAAAACATGTACTTTTATTACTTTATTCGAAGAAAAGAGATTGTCGTTGAGAAATATGTAAAAGAAAATAACTTCTGACAAAGACTTCTTATCACTTTGATGACAAATAAGGGAAGTGGGCACTGAAAGCATTATCTATAAAGAAATAAACATATTTGATAATATCATGGTGCAAATAATAACAAGAATGGTTCCAATGTGGAATTATTATCCCTATATCATGTATTCATCTATGAAAATTCATTACCTTACGACATATCTCGGAATTGGTTTACACATGTATCTTCGGAGGACCACTTGTCAATCAAATGAACGATAATATGTAATCTTAATTACAATAGTCAGATATGAATGTCAAATAAACAGAATATTTTTTTTGATCTGACAAAGTGTTCTTGGATTATTGAGCCACCATAAAGCATATATTTTTTTTTCACATATCAGTGATAAGGGTTTCATATTTCATATCTACATTCACCATAATAAGTACTACATTTTGATATCAAGACATTTGACCAAGTGACTCGACTTTGACCTTGTAGTCATATTTTGGTTAAGAAGTTATTAAAGCGAATATCTCATCAAGTATAAGTGATAAGGCTTTAATATTTCATACACGCATTCATCGCAACAAGTATTATTCCATGCCATTTGACCTTGTGGCCGTGATCTTGACCTACTTTGAAACTATGAGTAGTAGGGCTTTGATATTTATATATATATATTCCTCATGACTAAAGCTTTCATTTAATACCATGGTTGTGACCTTACTGACCTTGACCATTGACCTACTTGTAAAGTATAAGAGATAGGGCTTTGATATTTCACATTTATATTCCTCATGAAGAGATCTTTCATTTTAAGATTATGACTTTTGACCTAGTGACCTTGATCTTGACCTTTGACCTACTTTTTAACGATAAGGGATAAAGCTTTGATATTTCACACATAGATTCCTAATGATTAGAGCTTTCACTTGGTATCATGACATTTGACCTAGTGACCTTGATCTTGACCTTTGACCTACTTTTTAACTAAAAGGGATAGAGCTTTGATATTTCTCATAAAGATACCTCATGGCCAGAGCTTTCATTTGATACCATGACAAATATGGAGAATGACCGTATCCCTGTATAGAGCACAAAATCAAAAATTCAGAAAAGCATACAAAATCAGAATAAAACAAGAACCAAAGCAAAAAGAAACTCCACCATATGAAAAGAGGCGAACTCCCGATATGGGAGTGAGACCAGGCGCCAAGAAAGAGTAATCATCTTCTGCTTGCATGCAACACCCGCCGCGTCAATTCGGTAGACTTTTGACCTAGTGACCTCCTTTTCAACTTTAAGGGATAGGGCTTTGATATTTCACATGTAGATCCCTCTCGATCAGAGCTTTCATTTGATACCATGGTTTTTGACCTAGGTATCTTGACCTTTGACCTACTTTATAACTGATATGGCTTTGATGTTTAACATATAGATTTGTATTTCATAAATGAATCCATTTTGAGACAATGGTCCCATGGGGGTATAATTTGTCACTTTAAGGGCAGTTCTAGTTTTTCACTGCAGGATATTTAAGGGATTGTAGTGTTCATTTTTCTCACACAGTCCTATGTTTTTGGTAATTATTAACCAGTACTTTTGGGGTTTTGATGTTTATGCTGCAAGTAGGTCTGTAAGTAGCCGTGTGGAGCTCGTAAAAAATTCCCCGCGAGGGGTTTGACAGTAAGTGTTTTGAATATACTTCCCTTACATTGTCGCCATAGCACTTTCTATATAGACATAACGTCAGACAGTGCATGAAGTTATTATATTTTCATTTCCATGCTTCATCAACATTGACGGCGGGTGCGGCTAGCCAACAGGGGATGCTTACTCCTCCCGGGCACCTGGTCCCACCTCTAGCTTGCTAGGGGTCCGTCGATGTTTAATTTTGCGCTCTATTGTGAGTGCTGTTGAGATTATCGTCAGGATCTTCTTTAACTCATTGTTTGAGTTTCCCTCCTTTCTTTGAATAATGCGGAAGGGTTCCAACCATATACCTTCTTGAAGAAAATTTCCAACCAATTTTTATGCCCCAGACACGTGTTTCGAATATTAAATTATCATCAAAGATGCTTCCAGCCAAAGTACCTTTAATAGATTAAATTCACTTGTGCACTCTTGTGTTATTTGTAGAATTTAGATATCTGCATTAAAATTGTAGAGAGTGCGCGGCACCAAATTTCCTGTAGGGTCAATTCATTAGCATATCCAAATAAAATTTATGTTCAAAATAGCAGTGGAGGGATAGTGCTAAGATGTTAACCTCCTTTAATTTATATGATATTTTACGATGAAATCGCACGTCTCCGAAATAGCAAAAAATTATATATGATGTCACATTAATAAAGGGCCAAAACAAAGCTTCTTTCAGGCGACAGAGCTGGAAAAAAGTAATACACTTGACACTATCAAGTCACGGGGAACGTGAAGTAAAATAAATTGTTATACACAATCTTTACATTTTTAAGACAAGGTCATTTTAAGAGCGAAAAGCATTGGAAGAAACCTTTGACATTGTGGTGGAAGTTGATTTTATAATTGTGATGTTGTCGAAGTTTTCTTTTGACTCACCGTTAAAAGAGATTTTGTTCAATGGAAAAATAAGCATTGAGAACCATCCAATCGTATAACAAGCTCCTGCATATGTGAACGAAGATTTCCCAATGATGCTAAAATAGTTCATGTAAATTAGGCTATTCCTTGTTTTTATTCTGTTTTGCGTCCTTTTCAAATCGAAAAACCTACCAGCCAGCCAGGGAGAAAAACAAACAAGCATATACAACAAAGTTGCAATTTCAAAATATGTGAAGTACTATATGTACCATGTGAAATCTGACAAAAACTTGTTTCATTTGAATATTAACAGATTTTAGACAACAAAGGAATTAATGTCTTGAATCATTGAAGTACTTTTACATGTAATATAAAGAAATAAACAATTTTTCGTCATATGGTGGAGGTTTTTGTTTGTTTGCTTTGGTTCCTGTTTTATCCTGATTTTGTATGCCTTCGGTTTCTGAATTTTCAATTTTGTGCTGTGTGCGGGGATATGGCCATTATCCATATTTGTCATTTCTATAATTTTTGTACAAAATACATAAATTTGCAAATATTTTGTTTTGTTTTATGACTATGGGCTCAAAACCTACCAAAACGAGGACGCAAAACAGAAAATAACAAAGAAATGGCCTTAACACGCACAGCCGAAAAAAAGTTTCTCCGTTAATGCTAAAAAATTGTCTGCTCTTACATGTGATGATGTCGAATTTGAAGACGTTTAACAACTGTACCACTTGGTGCGTGTCACTGGTTGACCAGCATCCAATTTCACGAAAATTCGTAAGTATTTTCTTAAGAGCCATTCTCTGTAAAAACCAAAGAATTTTATAGGGGTGTTCAAATGACCACCTCAGATTTTCGTGATTTTGATAAATTTTGGTCAACATAAGACCTGTATTCAAAATTGATATCATTTTCATTCATACATGTAACGGTTGCCATGGTAACGCACTGATTTGTTTGGCCCAATTTCAGGTGGTAAAAAATGAGGTAGGTTTGTAACCCCACTGTTTTTAAATTAACTTATCAGCATTAGATTTAATGCAAACATTTGACAGAGTAACCCAGGAACTTAATAATGAAGAAGAAAAATTAAAAGAAAATTATTTCCAAATATGTAAATTTTCAAGACAAATATGCGTAATTTTGCCAAAATTCACAAACTCGTAAATTAGCACTTTTCATGAGGTATCTACAAAATGATGCAGGCACTCGCGCCTGATATGATACTGTTTTCAGATAATTCAATCTCTCCTCATAACAATATAAAAAAAATTGGAGATGTTATTTTTGTTTAAAGAAAATAAACTTATTTTGAAAATTGTTACCATGGCAACATCTGCATTTTACTCGATTTCTGTTTTACGAGCAGCATTTCAAATTCAAAAAAGATGAAAATACCAAAATAGTATGAAAATCAAAGTTAGAGATCTCATAATATTCTTACGTCAATTGAGGCTGTATTTTGTAATCGGTTGCCATGGTAACCATGTCATAAAGTTACAATATTCACTATTTTCAGCATTTTCAAGTCATTTGTCTTTGTTCCTGTGCCTTATAATAAACGAAAATTAACAATTTCATTGTTTTCGTATAACAGGTATATCATATTTTGAAGAAATCATTAAATTGTAGAGGAAATATATGAAAAAATCACATATTTCTCGATAGCAACGCAGCATATTCAGATGTACCGAATAGCAAAATGTTCATGGGTATGCTTTAATTTTCAGTTTCTATAATGTTATCTTGAATTATTCTATACTAAAATCATATTAAAACACATACCTAAACGTTAAATTTTAAATAAGCTCACTCGTAGTGTCTGATATTGTGAAAATGGCTGGTTACCATGACAACAAAATTAACTAATATTAATATATCAATTTCAAAATGTTGTCTGTATTTTACCAATTTTGCTTCTCTCTTAATGGGTACATGACGAGATTTTTTTTTCAAATTGATGATGGATGCTATAAACTCTATCAAAATACATGAAACAAGTTTCAAAATGATAGTAGTTGCTATAGTAATTTGGCAATACGATCTGGAAAAAAGCATTTTCCGCTATTTTTGAAGCCTTTTCCTTGAAAAAAGAAACATGCTTGCACAACTACTTTTTCATATATGACAAAGCAAAGTCTTAACTTTATTTTAGATTAAAACGTTTTCAGATTACTTGACCTTTGATGCCCGTATCCAAGGACTCAAAGTGGCCTCATGTACATTTTTACACATATGTTTCCATAGCAACGGACTATTTCCTAAATATTTGTGTTGAATTTTCTTCCATGTAAAGAAATGTCTAATTATATACATTTATTAATTATCATCACTTTCAATTAAAGTTCAATGATCAAGTAAAAAACGGACACTAAATTAAGTCTAAAATTACTTTTATTTTTGCTATTTGAGTTTATGTTGTCATAGCAACGATACCAAACTTTGTTCCAATGTGAATGCTGATGTTATATTTGCATTAAAAAACTCAAAAATAAAAGTTATTTATCATTGAATTTTGAAAAAAAAAATGCCAAGAGCAATTTTTTGATAAGATACCTTTGTTGTTGCTATGGGAACATATAGATTATGCATTAAACCTAAATTTATCTAAATTGAAAGAGCAATGATAGGGGACTAATAATTCATCAGTGTTTGTTTTAGATTATGCTGCATAACTGATGTATGTGACTTCAGAAACGCCCAGATATGCATTTTCTCAATATGTAAAGTCTGTTTCCATGGCAACCTGGTGTGATATTCGGAAAAAAAAACAATTTTCTTTACTTTTTGGGTCAGACCCAACCTTATGTATATTTTTATCAAACTCTTAGGCATGCCGTACCATGCCTCCCTAATAAAAGTGCAAATACTTAGTACAGAGGATAGCTATTAAGACTTCCTGTCATCTCAAATGCATGGTTGAATGATAAATACATGAGCTACTGTCAAACTATCAAATCGACAAAAAAAATTCAAACCTCCTGATCATAACTCCTGATGACTAACAGTTCTGCTCAGTAAATTTTTGAGATGGATATGCACTATTCATTGAAAAGAAACAAAAGTCAAGGCCAAAGATAGATATTTCATAACACCAGTTTTATGTCCCCGTAATCGAAGATTCGGGGCATATAGGTTTTGGTCTGTCCGTCCGTCTGTCTGTCTATTTGTCTGCAAAAACTTTAACTTGGCCATAACTTTTGAATGGTAAGTGATAGGTCTTTCATATTTCACATATGACTTTCTTGTGGCAAGACCTTTCCCTGGATATCAAATTTGACCTTGTGACCTCAACCTCAAAATGTGAACTTCTTTTCAGCTGTTTTACCGACAAAGATGCCAACGGGGGCATTCGTGTTTCACAAACACATGTTTTTTTCAGCTCCGTGTGTTCAAACTTGCCAAAGGGCCAACTCTAAATATGTTAATCCATGGTATACCAGAAGCGCAGCATTAACCATGATTCTTGATTTCATAACAAGGAAATTTAAGTCATCTGGGGGGGGGGGGGGGGTTTACAACAATTTATTTCATCAACACACAAACTTGTGAAATATGGCATTGAGTTCTGTGAGACTTGAAACCTAAAACGTTCTTTCTTTCAAACACTGAACCCTGATAAAAGCTATGGTTTTTTTCCTCGTTTTGCATACCTTTTTTTCTAAAAGCAATTTTCTGGACACATCCTCCCTTTCGGAATAAAAGAAATCTGAATCTGCTAATATCAAATGGTCTTTTCAATGTTTTCAACAGAGAGGTTGTGATCCTTACTGTGTAAAACAATGATTGAAACGGGACATTAAAAAATTAATTGCATAATTTTTCATGAATAAAAAAAAAGACACCTTGTATCATCAGTATCGTTGTACAATTGAAACCAATGAACAATTTACCATATTGCAGTTAATGTAAACGAGATATCTGAACTGCTTTCTGATAAATGTTAATAGGATGGTTCCTATAATTTTGTACTAAAAGATCCAATGGACAGAAAAGAGGGATACAGTTAAAGTTACCCTTTTGGTGTATTCAAAAGAAACACCTCCCCTGCCAAAAATTGTTGTTTCTCAGTTTTTACGTATAACTGTACCGAAGTCCATAGGTTTGACCCCCCTCCCAACCTGATGCCTCTGATCCCCTCCCCTTGAATGATTTTCTAGAATTGCTCATGTACCAGAATTTGGAAATAAAATAGAATTGCGGAAAACCTGTACATCACACTACCAAAAGAGCAATGGCAACTAATAAACCAGTTATGACATAACATTTCCTTAGATAACAGGAGAATCATCATTGATAAAATTGTACAAAGATACGATCCCTTTTTCAATTAAAAACTAGAACTGCCCTTACAAGTTACAGTGATGAATTATACCCCCGCGAGATGTTTGTCTCTAAACGGATCCCCTATCCCTTATAGTTTAAAAGTAGGTCAAAGGTCAAGGTCACTAGGTCAAATGTTTTGGTATCTAAATGTAGTACTTATTACGGTTAAAGTGTTTTATGAAATATGAAAGCCCTATCACTTATACTTGAAGAGTTAGCTTTAAGAACTTCTTAACCTGACGGACAGACGGACAGGGTAATTCTTAAAAAAAAACCCCAAAGTTTGTTTGCGGTGAGTATAATTACAAATTTTTATTTTTTACATGTACGAGAGCTGATTGATATGTTGTGAGCCTTGGTTTTCTGACCAGTCAAGATAAGGATTTGTTACACACCGGTGGCAAAAGTGTAAAGATACTGAAGGGGATTATGTAGAAAAATAATGCAAAATGTCTAATAAAATTTTAATCCATCAATACGAGGTTCACAACATATCAATCAGCCCTCGGATAGAAAAAAAAAGAAACTGTTTCCCTTGAATTCTCATGGATCTTTTACAACTACAAAAACTTCATACCATTTGATTCAATGCTCAAAAGGTAATAGAGAATTTAAGATAGAAACAAACTCATAATGGAAATTTTGTAGCGTGCAAATCATGACTATGACGTGTTGCTATTGAGAAGTTTTCATTTTTTCCATTCTTTTCTGTCTACCGTAAATTAAGAAAATTAGAAAAATTAAGTACCTGGAAAATATCTTATACATTATATTAAAAGGTAAAGAGACTCCAAAAGATGATAGATTATAAAAACACAAAAATTGGCAATGAAATTTCACAAAACAGTAATCTTGAATAAGATGTATAAACATATCTATATAGCGTTTTCCATCGAGTATTTGCATTTTCAGAATTAAAAAACTTTGAAATTGTGGCAAATACACATTGAAAAACATGGTTGTCATGGCAACCGATCTCCAAATTAGATAACTTGATATTTTTAAATTAATGAAACTGATATAAAGATTAGCATGTTTGATCAAGTTTGTATAATAATACAATCTTATATGTTCAGGTGTTTGTTTGAAATAAGAATATATGATAAGAATTTATTTCCCAGTTTTTCGTGATTTTTCTTTAAAATTTACTATTTTCCCTTAAGTTTTATGACTCCTTTTTTCTACAATTTCTGTTAAAAGCTTCATGTCATTTATTTATTAAAAGTTAATCAAATTAAACTTTGAAATATACACGATGAAAGACAGAAAAAGAAAATTTTAACATAATAATGAAAATTTCACTGTCTATTGATGATAACAATTGTTCGTTGCTATGGAGATATCCTAGTATTTTTCATATATTTTCCTTTGATTTTAGTGATATTAGAAAAAAAAATATCCTATATGCGTGAAACAAAGAAATTGTCTTTCCTATTTTCATAAAAGGCAAAGAAATAACAAGAAAAGACGGAAAATTGCTTTTAAAAGTGTCAATTTTGCCTTTTTAGACATGGTTACCATGGCAACCGATGATAAAATATAGACTAAATTTCAATAGAAATGTCAGAAAAATTGAAAGCTTCAATAATATATAAAAATTACATGTTTCTGTCTTCTGTGATCTGAGATACTTTATGTTATCCATCAATCACATAAAATGCAGATGTTGCCATGGTAACAATTTTTGAATAAGATTTATTTTCTTCAAACAAAAATAACATCTCTGGTTTTTTTATATTTTCCTAATAGATAGTCAAACATTCATTCAACAATATTCAATCACTTCACTTAGCCTGGGTTATTTTGCTATGCATAGCCGAAAATGATGATTTTTTGTGTTTTCGTAAAATGTCAAAATATTGAAACTTTGTCGTGAAATTTGAATGATTTTAAAAGTTTTTCGACCATAATTTAATGACACAACTTAAAGAGCAAGGTATCAAGTTTTACAATTTGGATGAAAAATTGAACAATTGAAAGGCTTTACCTCAGCAAATTGTACTTGAAAGTAGTTCATTTCATGCTCGTCAGTGCCCCCTTTTCCTGTCAAAATGGGATGGGGTGGTTACCATGGCAACGGATTGTCGTATACGATAACAAATGTTATTTTTACTATCAGGGGGTCAAACTTGGCTCAGACACTCAAAATCATGAAAATCTGAGATGATCGTTTTTCGACCACTTTGGTCCTTACAGAGAATGGCTCTTAAGTAAACGTACTTACGTATTTCTTACGAAAATATTTATGACAATTTCACGAACGCGTTCGTAACTCTTTAAAATTCTTTAGAATATTTTCGTTACGTTTTTCGTGAGTAATTTTATGTATAGCAACGGAGGCTTCCTGTGCTTATGAACATCCGCTGTTCGTAGGCGTTTCTTTTTGTTTTATCATTATTTTATTTTTTTGAAGTCATAAGAACATTGCACAAAGTATATTGGTGTCTATAAATGACTTTTATCGTAAAATAAAAACATCATTCACTCTTCACAATCAAACCACTTCCATATATGTCGTGCATCCTTGCATACCCATTCATACGCCTTCAAATGTGACACAAATAAAGTACTAAACATACAAGCATGTAGTGTATATCCATAAATGTACTCAGTACATAATTATTCGATTTCATATATCGTGTCCACAGAATATAGCATGTAAGAATATGATAAACATCATTGATCTATGATAAGCAATAACGTCACTGATACTTTGTTGACTTCCAGACAATAATATATGTATATAAAATGAAAACATTGCCACTCGTAATAAAGTAAAGAAAACATAAATTCAAAGACTTTCAAAAATGTTATCCAAGCTGTTCCATATCCTGTTAAAATGGACTTGTTTATGGTTCCTAATTGCAAGATATTTTTGAATCTTGAAATGGAAATAAATTTATCTCAGTAAAGAATTTACTTGTACAATTTTCTCTAGACGCGAACATTTGTAGATAAAAGATTTGGTATATAAAATAATGAAATTTATAGGAATATGTCTTTTTGAGTGAGATTCCCCAAATATTATATTTTTAAAATTGAAACCGATTCTGTTGTTGGTTTTTACATAGATATGATAACTTAAATTAACCCACAACTGTGAAATACTTTGACAGGTAACAAAAGCATGCGTAAGATCTTCTTTCTCATCACAAAATCAGCAACTGTCCGAAGATTTTATTCCAATAGTTTTAAGTAAGATTTAATAGGAAGAATTCTGTGTAATATTCTGTATTGAAACCACTGCATTGATTTATCTTCCGTTACGAAAAAACAAATTTTGAAAGCATCCTTACTGAGTGGTATCTCGTTCAAAAATGAAAGATCTTTTTCCCATTTTTCAAAAGAAGTAGGTTTTAAATTTTCGTCTTTATTTACAACATCATATACATGTTTTGAACATTTTTCTTGGAGTAATATAGTCTTTAGGTGTGATGGTAAGAAAGGATATTCGGGACGTTTAAAGGATTCTTCTATATAACAATACTTTTTTAAAAAGGATGATATGGAAGACTTTATACAATTGTAATACATTATATCCACAGTTATACTGAATTTAGTTTCGATTTCAGTTTTAGAAAGGAGGTTACCTGATTCATCAATGGAATCAATGACATATTTTATACCGGATGTATACAAATTTCTTTTGAAAATAGGTGCATTATTAATTGTAATATGACTGTTTAACCATACTGGTACAAGTGTAATCTCTGTTGAGTCGTTAAAACTATGCATCTGTTTGTTAAGAAACAGTTTCCATGCTACAAGAACATCATTCCAAAAGTTATTTTTTGTTTCATTGATAAGATTTTGTATATAGTAATCTCCCATGTCATATAATGAGTTAACTGAATCTTCACTAAACATTAGGGTAAATAAATGTATCCACATTTTGCCCCCCTGTAAATATCCTCTTAATCCAAGAGCATTTCATAGCTATTATATGGTTATCAATGTTTGTCATTTTAAGGCCACCCATATGTTTTTCTTGAGTTACAATGCTACGTTTCACCTTATCGCAGTTAGCTTTCCAAATAAAATGAAAATGGATTGATTAAGGTAAGTAATAAAATGTTTTAGTTGGATTAGGAGGGCTATGAATAAATGGTTAAGAACAGGTAAAATTAGAGATTTTGCTACTGTTACCCTCCCTATTGGTTAATATTCTCCTACTCCAATGTTGAATCAATCGTAGGCGTTTCTACTTCCGATTCGTGTTTTGAACAGACAGGACGAAAATATGTCGGCTCTTTATGACGAAAGTATTTCTGTATTCACAATAGGGGAGATAAAAAACGGACAACCAACTGGAGCAAAGTACTTAGCTTCTAACTTCAACACCACTTACAGATTCATAGACGATGTGTTGTCCATCAATAATCCAAATTCGCGGATTACCTAAGCAGTATCTATCCTTCGGATGTTAAACGTCTTTAAATTCAAAAGCATCATTTAAAACCTGATAAATTTACAGCATGGACCAGAAATGCACGTTTCGGGTACTTAACCTTCGTCAGTGATCCTCAGTCTAAACAATGACAGTTATGGATAATGACCATATCCCTGTATACAGTACAAAATCGATAATTCAGAAAATCAGAAACCGAAGGCTTACAAAATCAGGATAAAACAGGAACAAAAGCAAATAAACAAAAACCTCCACCACATGAAAAGAAGCGAACTCCCGATATGGGAGTGAGACCAGGTGCCCAGGACGAGTAAGCATATCCTGCTGGCATGCAACACCCGCCGCTTAAATTCGGTAGAACTGTCAAATCCGGTTACTTCCATTTCGGAAGACATAGAGTACAATCTTTGGTTGGATGGTTCAAATGGTCTATGACAGAATATATCATCCACCATTCCGGAGAGTGGGACATCATGTATGACGAGTTCCCCATATCGACCGTAGAACTTCCTCAGTGACGATGTTAGTCGGTCACAAACATATCCCTGACTGAGAAGCTTATCTAAAAGACGCCTAGCTGCTCTCAGAACAAAATCCGTATATTTGGTACTTGCATGGCATAGCGCATCAACTGAGTTAGGAAAACGCCATAAGCAGGCGATGAAGGGATTTTGCTACTCAGAAAAGGATAGTTTGTAATGCTGAAATTGAAGTCGTCACGTTTGTCATAGAGTGAGGTGTTCATGTGACCATCAGTGTCGTAGGACAACATTATGTCCGAATAGGATGCTGAATTAATTGTCTCTGTAGTTTCTTTGACTTCAAGCTCTGAAGGATAGATACTGCTCGGGTAATCCGCGAATTTTGGATTATTGATGGACAACACATCGTCTATGTATCTGTAAAAAGAAGGGAGGAGATCTCCAACAAGACCCCGTTGCAGCATCAACAGCAAAACACCCGATGCAAAAACACAAAAAACGAGTACAGCACGAGACGGAAAAGAGACACACGACATGTAAACATCAAACACAAAAGACTACACATAAACCGACGAGACCCATGGGTAACTGGTGCCGACTTTGGACGGCCATTTGTCACGCAAGTAGCAAATGGTGTGGTTATCCTGGATTACGTGCGCACAACCCTCTCACTTCTCCAATTACCCAGAGGTCTCGAAGAACGTACAATTGTGGTGTAAAACAACCTCCTCACTGTAAGATGACATCACACAAACAAGACCGCGAAACGTAGAGGCCCCAGAGACACAGGTGAATATGTAAATGGATATAAAAAGAGGGCATGCGTAATACAGTCCGTGCTCTGCCGGCTGTAGTGAGCTCATGTATGTAATCACCCGAGGAGTCCGACTGACATTCAGAGAGGACAGGTGATCGGGGCCCTGTCTTCTCTAAAGAGGTTTGGACAGGGCCCGTCATGGAGTCCCGTCGTCACAGTCAGTCAGAGTGCAAGTCTCAAGGATGCGCTCGTACAAGACTGTAGATTGGTCAAGTACGAAGCCTAGTATCCGTCTGGTGACATTATGATCATATCCACGGTATAAAAGGCGTTTGATGATTCTGACGCATTTTCGATGGTTATGCTGCCTACCTTTGATCCTTATTATTCCTCTGTAAGTGAAGTTGAGGTCAGAAGCTACGTATCTTTTACCTTCAGAGACCAAAGATTGAATGAATTCAGCTTTGTATGAGTAAAGGAAAATGTCGGCAAGGAGTGGGGCACAATTGGTCCTCATTGGAATTCCGACAATTTGCTGGAAGACCTTTCCTCAAAACACCACAAAAATGTTGTCGATCAGAAAGTTTAACATCTGAATAATATCTGTTTCAGTATTCTTATTTTAAGAATCGGACCTTTCTTTTACAAAGTAGGTTTTATCATAGTTAAGAGCCAATCCGGCATAAAACCATGCAAAATCGTAAAAATCGTCCAAAAGGGTGGTCAAAGTTTTACATTTTTATGTATATTTCTGTAATCTATGATGGAAAACATTCGAGAAAATTTTTTTTTAAGATTCACATATGTCCCGTTTTATAGTAATGGGCCCATATTGTTTGTATGGCATATCGCCATTAAATTGGCTAAGAATAAACACTAGAATAACCCTATTTTTATCGTTGAATAAGATTCGAACATGATGCGCAATACATTTCTGTATGATAAAAGCAAATACTTAATCAATCTATCCTCACCATAGCACTCACAAAGATACGATATTCGATTTGACTCGACACCAGGGGGCGCTCTAATACTACATATATTTGGATTGGACTAAAACTCCCCTAATTTGATCATGAATAAAATTTATAAGAGAAAATTTTCCCATAAAATTTCAATGTAATAAAGTAAACATATTATAGAATGATATATCAAAAAATTGTCGCTGCCAAATGTATCCAAGATATATAATTTTTGTCATCAATATTCATAATTTTGCAAATGACAGCAGAAAAAAATACAAGAAAAAAATCTTCGATGCTGCAATAGATATGTATCATGAATCATGATCTACAAATAAATTATATGACATGATCAAAATATATAATGTAAATGTTGAATGTCGCTTTTTATCTTCATCGTTTCCCTTAAAGGCCCCAATTTCTATATTGTTCCTTGTAATTATCTCCCCCTTGTAGAACTCTCTTTATTGGAGATCGATTTATTACCTGTAACAACAACAAATTGACGGCTGTTAATCTTACTGTGAAGTTAATGAATTTATATCATGTTTTATACGCATTTTTCCTTTTATACTGCCAGGTTTTTACATTAACACTTTTTAATGAATATATGCCCATGATGACTGCCAGTGCAAATGACTGTGATTTTAGTTTTTATACATCTTGCGAGTGAAGTGCCACCCAGTCCAAAATTTACAAAATATATGAGTGCGACAAGCCTACAGAAAACCACTTAACTTAATTGAAATCGTCAGAGAAAGTACCCGAGAGTCATTTTGACGTGGCAGATGGCCGTCCTAAGTCAGCACCGGTTGCCCATTGGTCTCGTTGGTTTATGTGTGGTCTTTTGTGTTTCATGTTTCTATGTTGTGAGTTGGTGTTCCTTGTCCCTTTTGCGTCTCTTTCTGTGGGTGTCTGTTCTGTGTTTTTTGCATGGGTGTTTTGGGATTTTGCTGTGGGTGCTGCAACCTGGTGTTGTTGGAGATCCCCTCCTTTCTTTGATAAATACACCATACCCGAAGGATTGTTAATACTTTATAGAACTGGAATTTTTACACTAGACGAAGCAAGTCTCAACCTTGAGATTTGTGATAATCACAGGAATAAACTTGGACTTTGTTGGCGTAAAAACACAAACATTTGCTGTTCATCATACCATGATAATAAAAGTAAAGCGAAAGCAGAGAAGGGGATGACACCTTCAATGGCCAAGTTGCACTGGCTCAAAACACGGAATGTTCTTCCTGTTGGATCTCGTGAGTAAAGTTATCGCATGTTTCTCTTGAAATACATCTTGTCATATATCTGATTATCTCTTTTCAATATTAGGAAATAAATATACATGTGTGTTCAGTGGCGGATCCAGTGCCCCTTTGCTGAGGGGTCGAGGGGCTAATTTTGCCTATTTTTACTGAAAACCTGATTTTGAAAATTTTTTGGTCAGTGACGGAGAGGGGGGGGGGATCGGCACTCCCTGAATTTAATCCGCCACTGGTGTTTTATAGATTTAAATGTGACAACTTCAATAGTGGCCTGGAATGGAACACCCAATTGTTTTAAAGCATTTAAATCTCATTATTTTCTCTCCTGTTATGTATACATATACATCTACTACATGACCATAACATTATCAAACACAACATTAACGTTGCGACTGAGTCTGGGGAATCCATGTGAAAAACTTCTACACTCAGATGAAATTCCCCCATCTCAGTCTCAACGATGTGTTTGATTAAAATAATGTACTAAAAGATTTGATACAGTCATGGTTCAGCAAGTGTCAATATGTTACTGGGATGATGATGTCTTATTTGCAACGTCTATTAATCTTGACCTAGGTATTTGACCTAATTTCAAGAAATGTTTTTATGCCAAATCTCTTTTTAATGCATTTTGGTGGTTAAATGACAGGAATTTTACCATGTTTACAAAAACAGTGAACATGTACATGTTGTAATATGATGTGAAATGAAGATGAACTTAAAGCCACCCAAATATTGGTAATTAACACAGTATAGAAATGACAATAGAAACATAAACATGATAAACATGGATTGCGTTAATAAATCTTTTGTTTGTAGATGTATGCAGACATTGCTTCTCCAAGCTGAGGATTGAGGCTGAGAATTTGAACATTAATTTTGCAAAAGAAATAGGTAGAATACATTTAAATTTTTGTTTGTATATTCTTCTCATTGCTCAAAGCTTATTTGTTTCACAATAAATTTGGATTCCTTTTACCATGTTTACGCACGTACACAACTACATGTGCAATAATAATATTATGTCAAAGACCAGTCAAACTTTAAGGATTATGCGTCACACTGTGTCTGTCCATCTGTCTATCTGTCTGTCAATTAAATTTTCTTGTTAACCCAAATCCCCTAAAACTGTAAACGGTAAGAAAGAATTCTTTTTATATCAATTAATATAATGGGCCTGTGGTCTTAAGTTGTGTATCTGATATTTTCTTTGAACCCCTAAGGTCTTGGAAATTAACGCGTCCTCAAACAGCTACGACATATCATCTGATGATGTAATGAATTGGTAAAATGGGGCTCCAGATGGGGAACATATATTTTTGACACATTTGTGGCTTTCAACTAGCTACTTTTACACGATTTCTATATTTTGGGGAGTATATAGTCGCCGTCATGTCCCTCTGTCTGTCCGTCCGAGCTCATATCTCCTAAACCTTACATTAGAAGTTAATCATATTTCACCATGTTCACACAAATGTTCATTAGAATTTATCCTTTGGAACATAGGTCACTTCAAGCATCAAAGGTCAAGGACATTTTCAGGCTCAAAATAGCTTTTTTGTAATAGATAATTTAAAAATTCATGAAACTTCAGTATTTTTTCCGAAAGGTCTGAAATTTTGAATGATGACAGGTTATGCGAATTGTTATTGTGTTGATGAGAAATTGTGTGCCAAAAGGAGGGAGTTACACATAAATTCAACTTCAGGTGAATGTAAATACAATGTACATTCATACACAAAAGCTGCATATGACTCATTATGAGAATTTCATCAAATATCTAATAATATTTTCTTAGAATAGGATATTTCATTCAGGAAAAAAGTCACCTAGGGTCATTCATAAAGGTCAAGGTCATTTTCAAGCTGAAAACAGCTATTCTATGAACAATTATTTTAAAAATTGGAAACATGAAAACCAGCGAATATTTCTACTGTGTACATTACTAAGAACGTTTTTTCAGATATCAGTATAAAATCCCATATTTTTGACTGGATTGCAAAGAAATTCTGGTCTAAAGATAAGCCATGTTTGTCTGTATAAGTTTCTGATTGAAGCAAATCTTGTGAACTAAGTGCAGTAGAATCATAATACATGTATGATACAGGGAGGTTACCCATGACAAGACATTTCAATTGATGGTGTTATATTATACCTCTTGACTGTAGACTTTGACCTACTTTTAAAAAAAACTGACTTTTGGGCTATTTTTAGTGTGAGGCTTTCATATTGTATATATAAATTCCATGAGACACAACTGTACATTTGATACCATGACCCTTGAAGTACTGACCTTGGCCTTTAAGTTTTACCTCTTATTTGTAAGAAATTAACTTTGGCCATATCTCTATATATACTTTTGATATTTCACATGTAGATTCATAGATATATGAGCTTTGACATGTTACTATAACCTGTAACCCAGTAATCTTGAGTTATTGATCTTTGGCAATGTATGTTTATTTCCAATATGTAATAGTATAAGGCATGTTGTACTTCAGTTATACATTTGAGCAAGATGCGTTCAAACATTTGTGCATGATGAAAACTTACTTTGGAATCTGGCCATACTGTCTTTAGCATTGTTTTATTCAATGTTGTCCATAAAATGTAGAATTTTCATTTAAATATTTTTTTTTCTTAAATATTAGGGACTTATCTAGATATGAAGCATCGATGTGAACTCGTCAATGGAGATTGTGCCACAGAGCTACCAGAAAAAGGAAGCTTTGAATTCATGAACCTTGAACAGGAGAACAGAATTTGGGGTGGGTAAATTTTTTTTTTCAAGTTTTATTTTAGCAAGGAAATGAGTACTCAAGCCGTTCAGGTAAATCTCCTCCAAATTGGCCACACTTCGTCCGCAAATCAGGTGAGCGATGTAGCTCCCTTGGGCCTCTTGTTTAGTGAAGAAGCACATTTCTCTCATATTTCATACACACATTCATCTTGACAAATATTTTCCTAGTGAGTAGTTATTGAATTCTGACAGTCTGACTTCTTGGTTATAGTATTTTTAAGAACTAAATTTTCATACTAAAGCATAGAATTTGAATGTGAGTTTCATTATACCCCCCCCCCCTGCGAACAATGCTTCGGGCAGAATATAGGAATCACCCTGTCTGTCTGTCCGTCTGTCAGCCCATCCATACCTTTTACCTTCACAAAAGGCACTTGACCTTGATCCAAGATAACTTTTCAAAGAATATAAGAACACTGCTGCGGGGGTATTTTGTCCCATTAGGGGCAAATATCTACTTTGAACAGTTGAATGTCATAAATTTGATCTGTTGTTGTCCCCCGCTTTCGCGAAAGCACTGGACATTAATAAAACCGTCCTGTCTGTCTGTCTGCGTGTCGGTTTGTCTGTCCGTCCGTCTGTCTGTCTGTCTGTCTGTCAGTCAGAAAAATGTTTAACCTTGTCCGTAACTTTTGTATGGTAAGTGATAGGGCTTTCATATTTCACATGTGTACTCCTTGTGACAAGACCTTTTCATGGATACCAAAAGTGTTGACCTTGTGATCTTGACCTTGAAGTTTGACCTACTTTTCAGAATTTTTAACCTTGAGCATACCTTTCCATGGATACAAAAAATGTTTGACCTTGTGACCTTGACCTTGGAGTTTGACCTACTTTTTGAAAAAATTTAACCTTGACGATGCATTTTATATACTGTGTTCTTTATCGTGCATTAACATCGACGGCGGGTGCGGCTAGCCAACAGGGGATGCTTACTCCTCCCGGGCACCTGATCCCATCTCTAGCTTGCTGGGGGTCCGTCGATGCTCAACATAGTGCTCTATTGTGAGTGCTGTTGAGATTATCGTCAGGATCTTCTTTAACTTTTTTGAATGGTAAGTGATAGGGCTTTCAAATTTCACATGTGTATTCATTGTGACAAGACCTTTCCATGGATATCAAAAATTATGACCTTGTGACCTTGAACTTGGAGTTTGACCTATTTCTTTTTAAAAAACTTTAACCTTGACGATAACTTCTGAATGGTAAGTGATAGGGCTTTCATATTTCACATGTGTATTTATCATGTTTATTGTGACAATTCCTTTTCATGGATACCAAAAATTTTGACCTTGTGACCTTGAACTTGGAGTTTGACCTACTTTTCAAAAACTTTACCCTTGACGATAACTATTGTATGGAAACTGATAGGGCTTTCATATTCCACATGTGCATTCCTTGTGACAAGACCTTTCTGTCGGTAACAACATTCGGACCTTCTGACCTCGTCCTTGGAGATTGACCCACATCTAAGAACCTCAACATCGACCATAACTTTTGGATGGTAAATAGTAGGACTTTCATATTTCACATGGTAATTCCTTTTCACAAGATCTTTGCCTTGGTAGCAAAGTTTGGACCTTTTGACCTTTTCTTGCAGTTTAATCTTTTGATATTTAAAACTTTGATAGTACATGAGATACATTTTGAAAACTTTAAAATAGTATGGGTGGCTGTAAGCATTTCTTTAAAGGCAAACACCAAGAATCGAAGGAGCACAATTCCTTGAATTTGATGTTTTAGTTTAAGGGGGGGGGGTTAATTCCTCACTTGAATTCTATCAAGCTTTTCTGTCTGACTTTATATATTATATATACATGTAATTTTTCTTCTTTATTTACAGGCGAAGATACAGAAAATGTTAGAGGCTCAGATTTACCAGTCCATATGTTTGAAATGACTACAGGTAAAATATGAAACATTTTCATGAAAACACGTGAAGAGACTTTTTCTATACATATACAAAATACTTAATCTTACCTTAGTGGTATGCCTTTCATGATATTGTACATGCTTTTGTGTCTGGGCCATATCAGGCCTTTTATTTTATATCATTACTTTTGGTCAAGTGACCTCGGACATTGAGTTTTACCAACATGTGTAGTACTTAAAAAAATACCTGGGTTACATGTACATCTCAAGTACTATAAGGGATAGGGCTTTGATATTTCACTTATATATTCTTCATGACCAAATCTATCATTTGATAATGATTTTTGACAAAGTGACCTTGACATTTACATTTGACCTACTTTTAAACTATAAGAGGTAGGGTTCTGATATTTCAAACAGTTTTCTCATGACCAAATCTTTCATTTGATATCATAACTTTTGACGAATAAGTGACCTTTGCATTGACCATTGACATACTTTTATACTATGGATGGTAGGATTTTGATATTTCACATATACATTCCTCGTGACCAAATCTTTCATTTGATATCATGAAGTTTGACAAAGTGACCTTGACATTGACCTTTGCCCTACTATATTCTGTTTTGATATTTTACATACCGGGTATAGATTCCTCATGACCAGATCTTTCATTTGATATCATGACTTTTGACCAAGTGACCTTGACATTAACGTTTAAGCTATTAGTGTTAAGATTTCTCATGGTAAGATTTTTCAATTTCTATCATGACTTTTGACCAAGTGACCTTGACCTTTGATCTTCTTTTGAATGATAATGTGTAGGGCTTTAGTATTTCACACATAGAATCCTCATGACCATAGCTTCTTTCATTTTGCAATAGTATTTATGACCTTTTACCTTTCTGTCTGCGCAAAAAAAGTATACGCCATCTGACAATTAAGCATTTAACAGCCTTTAGTGGTTTATTGTTTATCTAATGTTTTCTTAATATAGATTCTATGTAAAAACCTAAAAAATCAGACATGTTTGGCCACGACATGTCTCAGATTTTGGATATCTTTTGTGTATAAGGTAAATATGATGTCCCCAGAACGAATTGACCTTCCATTTTTTTCTCCGACGTTCCGTTGCCATGGTAACCAAGGTTTTGTATAAAAACACCTTTAAACAAGGCATTTTTATGCATCCCGTTACCATGGAAACAAATGTTGAATGTATATGTAATTTTCCGAAAAAATTATTTAAATCCTCTTAAGTTGATACAATTTGATTTTTCGATGCTCCTTCTTTCTGTGAGTCATGTAAATTCATTTCAATTTCAAGAAAAATTGCTTATTAAAAATGAGCCATTTTCGGCCAATTTAGGCCTTATTTTACCTATATTTTACTTACTTTTGACAAGAGTAATAATGCAATTGCACAAGATTTGAAATACAGTTGACTATTTCCTGAAGAGTATTATCCTAGGACTTCATGGGAATCGAAGGAAATTTATCTAGAAGTGAGATTTTTCTGTTTACATGCCTTTGAAATAGGTTACCATGGCAACAATTGGTACTAAGTTGTAAATACCTGTCATAAGTAAAAAGCTAATTTCTACAGATGTATGCCTGCTATTGTTACAAAACTTGGTATGTAGATGTATTAAAGACCATTTGATGCTATCATGACCTTGAGAAAATGTCAAGGTCATTTGCTCAATTTTCAAGGTCATTTAAAAATATATGCTATTTTCAGGCCAAATTTTGTGGTTTTTCACTTAAAAGAGACATGATTAACAGTAAACAGTATGGAACCTTGGCAAAACAATCAATTATCGGTAAAAGTATGATAAATGTATTATTTGTTGGGATGAGTATCACATTTATCAGAGTCCAATGAAGACCCCCAAAAATGTCACATATTTTACGAGAAAATTTTAGAAAATCGCAATTTTATGCTCTTTTGAAAGTATGTCATACATAGAAGTGAAATACAATTTAAGAAAATTGTGATGAATTCTACTTCTTTTGATCGGTTGTTCAACTGTAAATATTTAAAATCAAAATATCTAATGAAATAAGTAAGAGAAATCAATTTAAATTAATTGGAAATCCTGATTTTTGTCTTAATTTTAGTCTAAATTTAGAAATGACCTTGAGATTTGGACAGATGACCTTGAAATGATTTGAAGGTCAATTGATAATGATAAATATTATTTGTATACTGGTATGCTATTTCATAATTATAGGACTCAAACATGAGGAAAAAACAATGTTTTTAAATATGCGGTATATGGTAATATGGATTCCAAGTTGCTATAGCAACGGATCTTGATTGGCATTCATGACAAAATGGTGAGTTTCACCATAGATTTTATTTCTTGATTTTTCCCAGCTATAGACATTTATTTTGGCAAGGTGATGTTAAATACCCATAACACTCACCGAATAATGGTTTTCAACCTTTAAAATAATCAAAAACAGGCCAAAAATGACCCTAAAATTAGACCTTATTTTCTGCTAAATTTTCACATAATTTGACTGAAAATCAACAACTACCTGATAACCCCCTCCCCCGAAAAAGTTATTCTTGTCAGAGTTAAACTTACAAAGAAAAGTTTTTGTGTTCATAAAGTAAATTTTGACCATGGTTTCCATGGCAACAGAATGCCACAATATGTCTTATCTCTCATATTTATGGGGGTGTCAAAAAGATTGACCCCGTTACCATGGCAACCGTTGTTCAAATATAACAATATGGTTTGTTTTCATTGTTTTTACATTAAGTATGATAATTACAGAAAGTTTCATCAAAATCCATGATATGCCGTGGCCAGCTGTTTTAGGTTTTTACAGAGAATCCATATTAATAAGTATCATACTTCCTTTTGATTTCAGGTAACAGCCTATCACAACAGACAGCTTATTCATCAATGACACATTTATCTCGACAATCAGCGTGTTCATTATCAACAGTTTTATCAGAATGTACAGCTTCAGACTGGGAAACTGACAACCTCACAGAGAAAGAAAAATTTGATAAAGCTATGGGTATTCTCAGTGATCACACATTTCCGAAGTTAAAATGTCAGCTAAACCTTCCTTGGGATAATGTGTCCAAAAGTACAAAAGCAATGTATCTGAAATTATCCGCAGATGTAATAAATCTTGTTCTACAATACGTAGTTCCAGGACAGGTTGATAAAATTCTTTCAGATTTATCCAAGAAATATCATGATGAGCAAGATCCAAAAAGGGATGTCATGACTGATGCACTGATTAAAGCTTACCTGGACCAGGAAAACAGACAAACTCAGCTGCAAATATTATCATTATTTGCAAACAAATTTCCAAAACAAGTACTTCTTCAACTAGTTCCTGGATTGACCATGAATAAGATAGATGCAGCTAGACGACATGCAAGATTGGAAAAACCTGGGCAAATAATCAACCCACCCAAGCTATTTAGGATTCGTTTCAGTCGACCTAAAGTGACACATTTTATTGAATTCATTTCAAGTCCCACTTACCACCAAGCAGTTGGATATGGATCAAAAACTCTTGTTCTTTCATCAGGGGTGGAGATGAAAATTCCTAAGGTAGTTCGGAATATCATTTCAGCTAGACTGATTAACACTTATAACCACACCGTCTGCTATTTACGTGGCAGATGGCCGTCCTAAGTCGGCACCGGTTGCCCATTGGTCTCGTTGGTTTATGTGTAGTCTTTTGTGTTTCATGTTTCTATGTTGTAAGTTGGTGTTCCTTGTCCCTTTTGCGTCTCTTTCTGTGGGTATCTGTTCTGTGTTTTTTGCATGGGTGTTTTTGGATTTTGCTGTGGGTGCTGCAACCTAGTGTTGTTGGAGATCTCCTCCTTTCTTTTATATCTACACTTATTTCGTGTTGCAGTGTGGAGTTGGTAATACAATTCCCCGTGACCCGATGTTTGAAGTGTTTTAATTCCATTTCGTTCTCTACAAACTCATTAAATGGTGCTATAATCGAGAGGGGAAAATTTATATTTGTACATCTGAATCAAAGGGTTTCTTTTCCGCTACAGAATACAAATCATACAAATCATGGTCATGTAGCGACCTGTGTAGTGCCTTGTCCTTCCTCTTGGACAACATTTATGTAAGATTTGGTGAGAATCTCTACAAGCAGGTTGTAGGGATTCCTATGGGTACAAATTGTGCGCCTCTTGTTGCAGATTTATTTTTATACACATATGAAAAGGAATTTATTCAAAATCTTCAAAAGCAAAGAAAACATGATGATGTGAAATGCTTCACTGGTACTTCTAGGTACCTGGATGATATTCTTACTATCGATAATCCTGTTTTTGAAAAGTATAAAGATGTTATTTATCCACAAGAATTGACTCTAAACAAGGCAAACTTTACAGACACTGAAACACCATTTTTGGACCTAAATATCAAAATTGTCAATGGAGAAATTCATACAAGTGTATATGACAAACGAGATGATTTTGGATTCAACATAGTAAATTTTCCCTGGCTTGACGGTGATGTTCCTAGATTACCGTCATACGGTATCTACATTTCACAGCTCATCCGGTATGCTAGAGCATGTACTGATGTTTTGGATTTTCATAATAGAAATCTACAAATTACAAAGAAACTTTTAGGTCAAGGTTTTCGCTTTCATAAACTAGTAAAGACTTTCTGGAAATTTTACAAAAATTATGATCAACTTCTTTTGAAATTCGGACCAATACAAGCAACGGAGTATATTACTTTGGGTATTTCACAACCTGCATTTTATGGTGACTTAATTAACAAAATAAGAAGGATCAAAGGTAGACAGCATATGTATCGAAAATGCGTCAGAGTCATCAAACGCCTTTTATACCGTGGATATGATCCTAATGTCACCAGACGGACACTAAGCTTGGTACTTGACCAATATACAGTCTTGTACGAGCGCATTCTTAAGACTTGCACTCTGACTGACTGTGACGACGGGACTCCATGACGGGCCCTGTCCAAACCTCTTTAGAGAAGACAGGGCCCCGACCACCTGTCCTCTCTGAATGTCAGTCGGACTCCTCGGGTGATAACATATATGAGCTCGCTACAGCCGGCAGAGCACGGACTGTATTACGCACGTCCTCTTTTTATATCCATTTACATATTCATCTGTGTTGCTTGGACCCCTGTGTTTTACGGTCTTGTTTGTGTGTGGTCACCTAACAGTGAGGAGGTTGTTTTACACCATAATTGTGCGTTCTTCGAGACCTCTGGGAAATCGGAATAGTGGGAGGGTTGTGCGCACGTAATCCAGGATAACCACACCGTCTGCTATTTACGTGGCAGATGGCCGTCCTAAGTCGGCACCGGTTGCCCATTGGTCTCGTTGGTTTATGTGTAGTCTTTTGTGTTTCATGTTTCTATGTTGTAAGTTGGTGTTCCTTGTCCCTTTTGTGTCTCTTTCTGTGGGTATCTGTTCTGTGTTTTTTGCATGGGTGTTTTGGGATTTTGCTGTGGGTGCTGCAACCTAGTGTTGTTGGAGATCTCCTCCTTTCTCTTACATGGCATATTGCCAGGATCAAAATTATGAGACATTTAGTCGTTCAACTTTGTATAATATTCTGAATGTTTGCTTAGCATCCCAGAAGAAGAATCTTCATGGATTAGATAACATTACAGCCGACGGTATGATAGCAGTTGAGACCCTAAACAAAGTTGTAGAAAAATTGTCAATGTTTGGGCTGGAGGAGGCAAAAGCACAGAGGCTAAAAGAAATGATTGTCACCACAAACCAGCACCTAAAATTTGAAATCAAAGGACACTTGGCTACAGAATCATCTTGTATAGATCATTGCACTTCCTACAGTTTGAGTGACCCCACTTCTGATGCTTTCCGTGCAACATGTGAGCATGAACACTCTAAGGGCTGTGAAGATTGCAGTATGGTAGACAAATGTTTATCGGAGCTGAAGCTTTCTTTTAGTAGCATGAATACGATTCCATCTGATATCGTTGATGAGTTAGACCATGAAATAAAGAGGTCTGAAGAAAACCTATTAACATGGAAAGCACATTGTGTCCGTACAGTGCATCAAGACCAAGCCAAACAAGATGTCTTGGAAAATCTGAACAATAACCAAGCATTGGTAGTTATGGACTGGGCCATGAAATTGCTTCCTGTTCGACATAGAGAGGCACAATCTGACTTTTTCGGAAAGAAAGGAATGAGTTGGCATGTATCCTCCATTATCTCAAAAAGCCAACAAGAAGAAAATGGTGATTTCAACAATACTTTGGATGTTAACACTTTAGTCCATATCTTGGAATCAGGAATCCAAGGATGGTACTCTGTGGCTCACATTATTACCGATATTTTGCATCAGATCAAAGTTGTTGCCCCACATATCACTGAATTTATATTGAAGAGTGACAATGCTGCTTGTTATCATTGTGCTCCTTTGATATCTTACCTACAGAATTTGAACATCAATGGGGGCTTATCCGTCAATATATCCGAATATAATTTCAGTGAAGCCCAATCTGGGAAAGATATATGTGATGCGAAAACAGCTCATTGCAAGATGCATATTCTACGGTAATTTTTTTATATTTGTTATCTCAAATTAGTCCTGAGAGCTTAATTGTACCCAAGCATGGTCATCACAAAAAAATTTCACTTTGGCTTATCTTCTGAAATGTAAGTCTTCGGACTTTAATAAATGATATATATATATTCCTTATTATTGGACCTTTCATTTGATATCTTTGAACTTTGACCTAGTCTTAATCTTTGAATTTGGACTACAACTAACGAAGATCCGAAAAACTTTAATCTGGACTAATTTTCACTAGATTTATTAGACCTGAAGCCTTGACATATTAAATTTGATTTCCTAAAATGTGACAAGAACATACATATAAGACCTTGACACCTTGAGCATGTTGAGTTTGACCTACTTTTGATAAAAAGATCTAACCAGGGTTTATTCTAAGTCTTCAGATTTATAAGGCCTAGGCCTTTGATACTTTGTACTTAGATTTTGTATGCTTTATTTTGACAATACCTATCCGTTAGTGCAAATTTAATTATTTGATCATATAACATTTCCTGTGACCTTTGACCTTAGATATTAGCCTTGTGGTTATTATTAGTTAATAGGCTGATTGAATTTAAAGAAGTTTAACATTGTTACTGACCTTCTACAGAGATTTGTTGGTTGATCAAGCAAATAGAAGGCGAGGCAAAGCCAAGCCTTTAATGAGGTTGATCAAACTGACAAATTTCTGTGGACAGTCAGTAACAAACCTATTTTGTCGAGACCAAAATCTCTGATTTTTTGTTGCAGAAAGTTGGCGCTTCACGAATCCTTTTACATGCAATATTAATTTGTACGGCAATGGGGGAATTCCTAACGGTCTATAGAAAATTAGACGGCGTCCACGTACGTGATGCGATTTACGCTCTCTGATTGGTTCAAACTAGTCGGTGGCAACATAAATATATGTACATTGTCATTTTCAAAACTTGCCATTTGATTGATATTATATTTTGTTACATTGTAATAAGTAATTTTAACACACGTAACACTTTTTAGGTATTCTGGCGAAGGACATGATGTTTTATCTGCCAATGATATGTGGACAGCTATCAATTCAAATGGTGGAGTCAAAGGTGTAGCAGCATGTGTGGTAGATGTTGGTTTCCAATCAAGTAAACCTAAGACAAAGATTGCAAACATCAGCTCTTTGAACAATTTTGAATTTTGTTCTAATGGAGTAACAGTCAGACGAGCCAATAAGGTTGGCAGAGACAATCTCATCCCTAATGCACAACTGAAAGATAACATCTTTCCAGACGTAATGAAGGTTAGAATTGCATCGTCCTTTTGTCCTTAATCTATTGGTCTCCAGACCTTTTATTTGTGGAGATCCAATGTCTTAGATACATAGTATATTCCAATCATTTTTTGCTTTTGCCCCTCGTCTAATAATAACTTTTATCACATGATACACCCTTTATTCAGTTACATAAATCCATTTCATAAATAAATGTTATGATAACACGTTACATATCACTTTGGGAGCGTGGTCATTGGATAAAACGCTCCATATCCTTTGTGACTTCACAATAGAATAGGCGACGTTGGCGCGTTATTTGCAAGAAATGAAGTTGGATTTATTACATTTTATTACATTTTGACGTTATTTTGATACGTCATATTTCATGTGATAAAAATAATCTCAAATGATGTTAGTTTTCCATACATTATTTATTTATTTCGTTGTGTGATTTTAATCCTCTCGCCAAGGCTCGGGGATGTAACATTCACACAACTCGTTTCATAAATACCGTATGAAATAGAAAATCATTTGAGATCCTATATATGTTCTATTATGATTGCCCTTGGGATTTTGTGCCAGGTACATCAACAAATCATATCTCCTTTCAAACGTTTCAGCAAATTTTCGTCCGCCGGTTTCGCGAAAGCGTGGGGACATTCAAACCGTCATGTATCTCTGTCTATCCATCTGTCTGTCCGAGTGTCCCTCAGTCACAAAAACTTTAACCTTGTCCAAAACTTTTGAATGATTAGTGATAGATCTTTTATATTTTACATGTGTATTTTTTGTGACAAGACCTTTTCATGGATACCAAAATTTTTTACCCTGTGACCTTGACCTTTAAGTTTGACCTTCTTTTAAACTTTAACCATGACCATAACCATAACTTTTGAATTGTAATTGATAGGGCTTTCATATTTCACATGTGTATTCATTGTAACAAGATCTTTCCATGGATACCTACAATTTTGACCTTGACCTTGGAGTTTGACCTACTTTTCAAAAACTTTAACTATAACCATAACTTTTGAATGGTTAGTGAGTGATTGATCACACGTGTATTCCTTGTGACAAGACCTTTCCATTGGTAACATTAACATTCTGGCATTGTGGCCTTGTCCTTGGAGGTTGACACATAACCTCGACAATAACTTTTTATAGTGAATGATAGGACGTTCAAATTTCACATGTTCATTCCTTTTCACAAGACCTTTCCCTTGGTAACAAAAAATTGGACCTTTTGACCTTCTCTTACAGTCTAATCTTTTGATATTTAGAATTTTGATACTGCATGAGATATACATGTATTGTGGAAACTTAAGAATAAGGGGGGGGGCAGGGGGTATGTTAGCACTTCTTGATGACAAACACCCAAAAGAGGGGGAACACTATTCCTTGAATTTGATGTTTAATCCTCAGTTATGTTATCGATCTATCCTTCAATTCAAATTTTATTTGCATGAAAAAAATGCTTCTATATATTTCTTCTGATCTTTTTTTAAGGTAACGACTCCTTTTCCACCTTTTGAGTCTAACCACCATGGAAACATGAAGGTGAAAGATCCAAGCACGATTAAAGATCCAAGCACCGATAAAAATCCAGGCACCGATAAAGATCCAACCACCGATAAATATCCAATGAGATAAAGAAGCACCGATAAAGATTCAAGCTCTGATAAAGATCTAGGCACTGATAAAGATCCAAGCACTTCATACATACTATTGTTAAGTCAAGCCCCCACGTTGCCAATTTATTTGTTCTTAAATGATGCTATTCAATTTGAAGACGTTTACATTTATACCACTTGGTGAGTGTCACTGCTGGTGGACCAGGAGTCCCCGAGGGCACATGTAGCCAAGTTCGATCAATTTCGGTTGATCGTTTCTTCAACGCAATCTAAATTTCTGTTATCAAAATTTCTTGAAATTTCTAAAAAGTGGGTCCTGTAGCATCATATCCCACCCATCCTGCTACGTCTTTCGGTACCCTTTTTCGACATAGTAACTTTCATACTTTTTGGCATATTACATTGTTTAGATTTAGGATTAAGGATCACTGATGAGGGTTAAGTACCCGAAACGTGCATGTCTGGTCCACGTTGCCAATTTATTTGTTCTTAAATGATGCTATTCAATTTGAAGACGTTTACATTCTTTCATCTTGACCTTAACCCAATTTCTATGTGACTTCTTAATCAATTAAGATCTTCAGTTTAGATGTACTTAAAACAGTTGCTTCAAAATGTATTAGGGGCAGCTCTATGACCGTTTATTTACTCTATGTGCTATTGTGCTTATGCTTATGTGCTTATGCCCTTTGCCGTGTGGAGCTCATAAAAAAGTTCCCCGCGAGGGGTTTGACAGTAAGTGTTTTGAATATACTTCCCTGACATTGTCGCCATAGCACTTTCTATATAGAAATTACGTCAGACAGTGCATAAATTTTATATATTTTCATTTCCATGCTTCATAAACATCGACGGCGGGTGCGGCTAGCCAACAGGGGATGCTTACTCCTCCCGGGCACCTGGTCCCACCTCTGGCTTGCTGGGGGTCCGTCGATGTTTCATTACGTGCTCTATTGTGAGTGCTGTTGAGATTATCGTCAGGATCTTCTTTAACTCATTTGTGTCACACTTATGCCCTTTGCCGTGTGGAGCTCATAAAAAAGTTCCCCGCGAGGGGTTTGACAGTAAGTGTTTTGAATATACTTCACTGACATTGTCGCCATAGCACTTTCTATATAGAAATTACGTCAGACAGTGCATAAATTTTATATATTTTCATTTCCATGCTTCATAAACATCGACGGCGGGTGCGGCTAGCCAACAGGGGATGCTTACTCCTCCCGGGCACCTGGTCCCACCTCTGGCTTGCTGGGGGTCCGTCGATGTTTCATTACGTGCTCTATTGTGAGTGCTGTTGAGATTATCGTCAGGATCTTCTTTAACTCATTTGTGTCACACTTATGCCCTTTGCCGTGTGGAGCTCATAAAAAAGTTCCCCGCGAGGGGTTTGACAGTAAGTGTTTTGAATATACTTCCCTGACATTGTCGCCATAGCACTTTCTATATAGAAATTACGTCAGACAGTGCATAAATTTTATATATTTTCATTTCCATGCTTCATAAACATCGACGGCGGGTGCGGCTAGCCAACAGGGGATGCTTACTCCTCCCGGGCACCTGGTCCCACCTCTGGCTTGCTGGGGGTCCGTCGATGTTTCATTACGTGCTCTATTGTGAGTGCTGTTGAGATTATCGTCAGGATCTTCTTTAACTCATTTGTGTCACACTTATGCCCTTTGCCGTGTGGAGCTCATAAAAAAGTTCCCCGCGAGGGGTTTGACAGTAAGTGTTTTGAATATACTTCCCTGACATTGTCGCCATAGCACTTTCTATATAGAAATTACGTCAGACAGTGCATAAATTTTATATATTTTCATTTCCATGCTTCATAAACATCGACGGCGGGTGCGGCTAGCCAACAGGGGATGCTTACTCCTCCCGGGCACCTGGTCCCACCTCTGGCTTGCTGGGGGTCCGTCGATGTTTCATTACGTGCTCTATTGTGAGTGCTGTTGAGATTATCGTCAGGATCTTCTTTAACTCATTTGTGTTGACCAGAATGTAAACATAGTAACAATCTTTGTATCCTTTTGAGTAGAAATGGGGAGATGTCCGCTCAAGTCTTAAATAGCAGTTTTCATAAAAAAAGGACAGATTTCTGGATATTTTCTATAAAATGCAAGCGATTCCTGTAATAAAGAAAATGTATTCATGGTTATACAATCGATTTATCTGGTACTAGCAAAAAAAAAACCAATTACATTTCCCCTCTATTTTTGAGTAAAATGGAGGTTGTGCATGCAACAATGTTTGTTATATAATCAGTAAATTTTAATATGGATGGTTATGTCTGCTGTCTGTCTTACACGCCTGCTGTCTGTCTGCTAGTTTGAGATAAAACAAATATTAATGGAATTTCTCCGCTAATCGCGTAAAAGCTGCCAAGATCTACATTTACAATCGTTTTTTTCCAACGAAAAAAAAATCTTTTATCAAACATAGTCTGTAAATGACAAATATGGATAATGACCATATCCCTGTTTACAGCACAAAATCGATAATTCAGAAAATCAGAAACCGAGGCATACGAAATCAGGATAAAACAGGAACAAAAGCAAACAAACAAAAACCTCCACCATATGAAAAGAAGCGAACTCCCGATATGAGAGTGAGACCAGGTGCCCAGGAAGAGTAAGCATCTCCTGCTTGCATGCAACACCCGCCGCTTCAATTCGGTAGAACTGTCACATTCGGTAACTTCCATTTCGGAAGACATAAAGTACAATCTTGGGTTGGATGGTTCAAATGGTCTACGACAGAATATCACCCATCATTCTGGAGAGTGGGACATCATAGTGTATGACGAGTTCCCCATATCGACCGTAGAACTTCCTCAGTGACGATGTTAGTCGGTCACAAGCATATCCCTGACCGAGAAGCTTATCTGAAAGACGCCTAGCTCTCAGAACTAAATCCGTATATTTGGTACTTGCTCTGGCATAGCGTATCAACTGAGATATGAACACGCCATAAGCAGGCGATGAAGGAATGTTGCTACTCAGAAAAGGAAAGTTTGTAATGCTGAAATTGAAGTCGTCACGTTTGTCATAGAGTGAGGTGTTCATGTGACCATCAGTGTCGTAGGACAACATTATGTCCAAATAGGATGCTGAATTATTTGTCTCTGTAGTTTCTTTGACTTCAAGCTCTGAAGGATAGATACTGCTCAGGAAATCCGCGAATTTTGGATTATTGATGGACAACACATCGTCTATGTATCTGTAAGTGAAGTTGAAGTCAGAAGCTAAGTATCTTTTCCCTTCAGAGACAAGAGATTGAATGAATTCAGCTTCGTACGAGTAAAGAAAAATGTCGGCAAGGAGTGGGGCACAATTGGTCCCCATTGGAATTCCGACAATTTGCTGGAAGACCTTTCCTCCAAACACCACAAAAATGTTGTCGATCAAAAAGTTTAACATCTGAATAATATCTGTTTCAGTGTACTTATTTTCAGAATCGGACTTTTCTTTTACAAAGTAGGTTTTGTCATAGTTCACAACAATAAATTTGTATTTGCGATTACCGTTCTTACTTGTAAACGCATTACTTATAATTTTTGCGAGTCTTTCTTTCAATTTAGAATGTGGAATTGTAGTGTAAAGTGTCGAAAAATCAAAGGCTTTGATCGAATGAACTTTACAAAAATGAGTGGATTTCAGATGTTCTAAAAGTTCCTTCGAATTCTTTAAAATCCACATCTGGTTGATACCACTGCGAGAATATACTGTCGAACAATATTTTTGAAGCCCAGATTTGATTTCAGATAAAACTTTGGTGAGTAAGATCGATACAGATTTGGTAGAACATTTTGAGGAACCAGCGATGAAACGTTGTTTGTACGGATTCTTATGCATTTTAGGTATGCAGTATAAGTATGGTAAATCTAAATCTAAATTGTTAGTTTGGAAGCCAAATGAAGCAAGAGCTGATTTGTGGTTATCTATTATTTCAGAGGCAGAAAGGTTTGTAGGGGTGTAAGTGGGATTTCCAGGTGTCGAATTTAAACCCAACTCTTTAACTAGACTGTCGAAATAGTACTTTTTGCAAGTAAATGTGTAATTATTTGAGGCTTTGTCCGCTGGTGTGATGACATAATGTTCTTGGAGGTAGGTGAGCTCTGTGATAACATCAGGGTCTTTAAATATAGACTCGAATCTGGTGTTCACAGTTGATTTTAATCGGTTTATTCTAGATAAAAGTAACCCTCTGATGGATTTTATCCATTCGGAAAGAGTATCGAGCTGTACATCCTCTTTCTTTGCCCAGCGTCTTGCATATTCCTCACAAGAGTCCATGATAATTTTCAAATTTTGGTTCCATGTAAAGGACATACTTGTAAGTGCCTGCAGATATGATCGTTTCCACCACCTCCCCCACCCCCTTCTTTCTTTCTCAGAATCATGGCTAAAATGACCGTGGAGTAAAGAAGGGGGAAAAAGAAAAACAAAATGTCCCTCCTTTTACTTCACGGCCATTTTAGCCATGATTCTGAGAAAGAAAGAGGGGGAGGGGTTGGAAACGATCATATCTGCAGGCAACTGTGATACTGACAACATAAAATAGTGAAGAAGCAGGGATGTATATATTCGTAAATGGTAGAAGAACTTTAAAAAAAGTTTTAAAAAATACTTTAGATACATGTACTTAGTATACGTCTATTATGTATCTTAAATTCATGAGGTTATAGCATATCTGTCCAACATTTACCTAAACCAATTAGCGGTAAGATCAATGAGATCAATTAACTAAGTAATTATGCAAACAAAGTAATTGGTACTACCTAAAATCCTGATTGTCCAAAAAAAATATACCACATTTTTACCTTTTTATATAAATGTTGGACAATCAGGATGACGCCGGTATATCTTATACCAGGTGCCTAGCCTTTTATACCAGACCCCTTGTGACGTCACAATGTAATCCGACGTGTTGACGTCCAATCACTCTATGGAAATTATCAAATAGGTCGTCAGTGCAGTGGGGTAAATTCGTTACCTAGTCATCTGGTGACATAGTACGGGATGATACCAGGTCACTAGGTTTTATACCGGACACGGCTTCTCCTCGCCCGGTATAAAACCTAGTGACCTGCACTGGGCGAAAAAACAGGTTTACGCAACTGCGTAAACTTGCGTAAACTTGATATTTTCAGGTTTCCGCAATGCGTATACTGGCAAATAGTTTCCGCAAGTTTACACAATGTTTTCGCTGATGAAACTTGATAAATTTTCCTTGATAAAGTTTCCGCAATGTAAACTTGGAACAAATGGTTTACGCAGTTGCGGAATCCTGATGAAACCTGTTAAATTTCTTTCCATTTTATTTCAACAAGTTTCCGCAATGTAGACTTGGAACAAATGGTTTACGCAGTTGCGGAATCCTGATGAAACCTTTTAAATTTGTTTACGCAGCTGCAGAAACCTAATTAAACTTTTCAAATAGTTTATGCAGTTGCGGAAACTTGATATGTAGCCAAGTTCGATAAACTTCGGTTGATCGTCCGTCTCTTTAACGCATATGAAATTTTCTGTACAAAATTTCTTGAAATTTCTAAAACGTGGGTCCTGTAGCATCATATCCCACCCATTCTGCTACGTCTTTTGGTACATTTTTGGACATAATAATTTTCATACTTTTGGGTCATTTTACATAGTTTAGACTGAGGATCACTGACGAGAGTTTAGTACCCGAAACGTGCATGTCTGGTCCATGCTGTAAATTTATCAGGTCTAAAATGATGCTATTGAATTTGAAGACGTTTAACATGTAACTACTTCTATAGTTTACGCAGTTGCGGAAACCTGATAAAGTTTTTATCATTACTTTCTTTTTTATTAATTTTTATTTCTTCATTAATTTATTTGTTTTATTAACATATTTAATTTATTTATTTACTTTATTAATTAATTTCATTAATTAATTTATTTTATTAAGATATTTATTTTATCAATTAATTTATTTTATTAATTAATTAATTTTATTAATTAATTTATTTTATTAGTTCATTTATTTTATTAATTTATTTATTTCATTAATTTATTTATTTTATTAATTTATTTATTTTATTAATTTATTTATTTTATTAATTTATTTATTTTTTAATACTTTATTTATTCTATCAATTTATTCAATTAATTCATTCATCTAATTATAATTAATTTTTTTATCAATTAACTAATTAATTTATTAATTTATTTCATTAATCAATTTATTTTCTCAATTTTATTTATTTTCTCACTTTCATTAATTTTATTTATTATATTATTTTATTTATTTCATCAATTTATTTATTTCATTAATTTATTTATTTTATTGGTGTATTTATTTAATTTAGTTATTTCATTTTACTAATTAATTAATTTTATTTATTTATTCATCGCATTAATTTATTGATTTTACTATTTAATTTATTTTATTTCAATTTCTTAAATTTATTTTTTTTTTATTTATTTTTTTTATTAATTCATTTATTTTCATTAAATTATTTACTTTGTTAGTTAATTTATTTTATTAGTTTATTTATTTTTTTCATTTATTTATTTTTTTCATTTATTTATTTCATTCATTTATTTATTGAAGAAATTTATGTATTTATTAATTAATTTATTTTATTAATACATTTTTTAATTTATCAATTATTTTAACTTATTCTACTAATTTATTTATTATTAATTTATTAATTGTCTTATTTATTTATTTCTTTTTATTTTTTATCTGTTTAAGTTTATTTTTTTTATTAATTTGTTTATTTTCATCATTTTTTTATGTTTTATTTAATTATTTCATAATATATTTACATCTGAATTTATTTAATTTACTTTGATTAATTACTTTTGGAAATCTACCTATTTTTTATTATTAAACTGAGATAACGTCATTGGCTTGGTTTTCAAATGCAGTAGATTTGATTGGCGTGATAATAGCGGCGTTCAAATGATTTCAGCAGTGTATGACATAAAAACACAGTACGTAATCCTAATTATGCAAATGAGTTACCACTACATCACCAATAACCTGTCAATCAATTATGCTAATGAGCTACTCCTACCTCACCTAGCTATTTCTGTCAATCAAATTTGAGGGATATAAAGGTCGTAGCAATGACCAGTCGAATTCGATAAATATGGTAACGTTCGAAATTATAATGACAAAATTTTTACCTATATCATAATCCAAAGGTCTTCTGTGTCATATATTGATAAATTGTAAAACTTGTGCTTATGATTCCTCATTTTATTTATTTATTTATTTATTTATTTTTTTAAATACAATAAAAACACTATATTATTGTATTATTGTATTTATATAAGAAACGACTGTGTTTTATTTATTCACTTATTTGTTTATTTATTTATTCATTTATTTATTTATTTATCTATCTAAATACAATAAAACCACTATATTATTGTATTTATATAAGAAACGACTGTGTTTTATTAATTAATTTATTTATTTATTTATTTATCTATTTATTTAATTAATTATTTATTTATTTATTTATTTATTTATTTATTTATTTATTTATTTAGATAGTTATATAATTAGTTTATAAATTTCTAGACTAAGACGCATATTGTTTTTAGGAAAATATACATTGAGAAACTGTTTATTTACCATTATGGGTTATTAAAATTCTCTCTCTCTCTCTGAGGGTGTGTGTGTGTGTGTGTGTGTGAATATGGTAACTGATGCATGCATGGTATGCTTCCTTTTTCAATATTCTAGATATGATACATTTTTCCTTTCTTCATATTCAATCGTTTTTCAACTTATTATTTAGAAATATGCAAGTATATTAAATTACAATATAAATGACTTTATTTCAAAAAATCATTTTTTATCAGCTGATTTCACTCTTGAATTCTTTTTATCCATTTTTTTTTTCTTTTGTTAAATTGAAACATGTAAGTGTCCAATTCTGTACATAGAGGTATCCGGACATTTGAACATTTTGACAGTTTGACAAGTACACAATCACTAACCCGTGTAATTTGCATCCGCGTGTCAGTTATATCATGATTAGTATTTGGTTAAGGCCCATACCGGGTAAAACCAAAAACCTCTACGTTGTTTTGACATTGTTTTAATAGAATTAATAATGAAGTTAGATTTTATTTTTGCATTTTATCTCTAAATTTATTTAATGAAATTCTAACTTTATAAAATTATACAAATCATTAAAGTTTAGCACCAAATTAGAATTCAATTAATTTGCAAAATAAATTGTATATTAAAGTTTCGGCTTACCTGTAAATAATGGAGAAAAGAACAAATTGAGTTCGATTCTATATTCTGGCTCAATTGTGATGACCAGAAACGCGCGTACCATGGTTTTATACAGGGTCTGCGAGGATTTACAGGCAACCAATCAAAATTAGGGGAAATCTTAACTCCGTGTAGAATATTGCTACGCGACGGTCATAATTTCAACTTTGACCTTACACATGTACTAACAAATTTGATACTTCTATCTTGAGCCGAATAGCAGACAATAATTCAAAGATTATCACGCCGTGCGATTTAGCATCAGAAAGCGTACATTGCCTTAAATCTTCAGAATTATTGTATAACTTTCTTCTAAAATCTATGTTTTTCTTCCACTTGAAATACAGAATGAATATAATGTAAATTGAGTTTGTAGTAAACAAAGTATTAATTCCGTAATATTAGAAATATCTGTACCCTGATATTGAACTTAAATGATTTGTATAATTTTATAAAGTTAGAATTTCATTAAATAAATTTAGAGATAAAATGCAAAAATAAAATCTAACTTCATTATTAATTCTATTAAAACAATGTCAAAACAACGTAAAGGTTTTTGGTTTTACCCGGTATGGGCCTTAACCAAAATATTAATCATGATAACTCTCCCAACCTTTATGTGGATTTGGACCCCAAATCCTATGTGTAAATAAAAAAAAGAACATTGAAAACACATCACACAAAATTATAATAATAAAAAAACAAGTTCATACAAGTCTATATACACTATTAACAATGCAGTATGAAGATTTAATGTAATGTACATTGGAGAGTATAATTGTTGATAATCTTTAAAAGTAACCTTTAATGTAGAATGATTGTTGATAATCCATAAATGTGCCCTTTAAATAAGAATTACTTTTAAAAGTAGACATTTTTTTTTTAAATCGATTTTTCGTAGTTAAACCCTTTTTTTTCACATGGAGTATACATACGTACATACATACATTGAAATATGATAGATCATACACTACACAAAACGCAAGAAAAAAATTTAAAGTCATGTATGACAAAACCCACTTTTGCAATGCAAATTCACCATTGCTATGGTATCAACAGGACATTTTTTTATTCTAGAATTCTATACATGTTTTGATGACTAGTCAGAATATAAGCCGAAAATGGTTGAGTTACGATTCTAGAAAGCTTTCTATAGTTGAGAAAACTTAGACTAATATCACTAGGAATTTGAACAGTTTTGTTAGTCATCTTATTTGTTACCGAGAAATTTCGCCAGATAGCATACATTTTACAGGATGGAAGCGCAGTAATACTAATGTCGTCTATTTCTGGGGTTGTAATGTGCCAGTAGGAAGGACACAAAGGCAACCTTAAAATTGGCATCATGACGCAATCTGCCCCAGATGGTCACTTCCAAATAAATGCAGGTACCACTTCTTTGGCGATGCTTGCAGTAAAGTAAAATAATTATCAAAATAAGTATAGCCAAAACAATGAGGCTTAAAATGATAGAAGCGTGTACCCAAGTAAATTCTGAGAAAAGCTTAACAAATTCAGTGGATTCAGTCTTTGAGTTTTGATTTATTAACTTTGGGTCCTTATAAACAAATGATGGCATTTCCTTACTTTGGATATTCTTTGCCTGTTGCAGAACAAGAAGAGTTACAGCCATTTTTATTATTTTACAAAAAGACCAAATACAAATAATTAATGAAAAGATCGCTATTGCCATGGTAACAAACACAAGGATTGCATTCAAATCGGGCCAATCATAATCAAAAAATATTCTACCCTCAAGTAAAGGTTCTGTAAGAGATTTGAAAACCATTTCATCCTTTTTTGCAGCTTTTGCCATTTTTCGAAGACTTAAATGCTGTTTTTGGTCTGCGGCCAGAAACTGATCAAAAGTGTGATTATAGATTCTAAATTGAGGTACTACTAGATCGATTGGCTTCAAAAATGTTGTATCACCAAAAATATGAGTCAGTTGCTTTTCTTGAAAAAATTCTTGCAGTAATGCTAGATTGACAGGGTATACCACAGTAACGTTATCATTCATATGAGCTTGACATTTTACTAATCTTGGTGGGTAAAATAAAGTACTTGTTGAGAGTGAACATTGACAAGGTACATTTAATATGCAAAATGAGCAACCCTTTTCCATTTTCTTCATGCCTGGACAATCAAAAGCAATGTTGTCAATATTGTACACAAGAACTGTTGTAGGAGATATCTCATAGAAATTAGGTTGAAGCAAATTCGGTACGAATCGAAAATTGCAGAGTTTGTTAATATTGATTCTGTCATTAGTGAAAATAGCAGTTAAACAATTTGGTACTGTAATGGGGTGAAGTGGTAAGTTAAACGTACATGTTAGTATGGTTGACCCTTGGCATGCATCTAGGTCTTTAGAATTTAAGATAGCGTAGTGATCATGGCTGTGTGTTAAAGCAAGATAATCTGGCGAGTCAAGAAGCTGAGTTGCGTGATTAGAACTTTTGTTAACCGGAACCGGAAGTGATATTACTTTGTACAGCGTCAAAGGGTGAATGAATGAAGAAATAGGAAATCTTAAAGAAATAAAAAGTGATGCTTTATGACGTGCATAGAAAAATTCAGCATGTTCATAGTAATAAGCAGGTTGGCTGTGAATTAGAATGAATTGGGGATAGTTTTTCCGCAAAATACGATTAACGTCTCGAATGACCGACATCATAGACAACTTTGGGATTAACATTGGAGTTATTTTACCTTGTACTAATGCTTGAATTGAAGATTGCAAGTTATTTGAATGATTTATATATTGAGAAGTTTCAGAGGCCTGGTTCATCAACAGAGCTGTAACATTTGTAAAGGTTTTCGCAAAATTCTCGAATTTCTGATCAAAAGCTTTAGACATGAGATTTATTCTATCAGCATTGAATTTTATTCCATTCAACAAATTTGAGGTTCTGTTATCGACAATATCAATAAGAGATGCCATGTGAGAACCATGTCGTTCTAAGGTATGGACCATTTTATTAGAAATTTGAGTCAGTTGATTTATTTTACTTTTTAAAATATTTACGTCGTCCATAGTTGCAGTGCCAAATAAACCTCGTGACAAAGAACCAATGAAAGGTAAGAGTACCAAAATATTAATCATGATAGTTACTTTTACATCATAAAAGAAGCGATTTCATTCATCAATTCTTTTTGTCCGTTTTTTTTTTCTTTTGTTCCTTAAATTATTTATAATCAGTATATCATTTTATGATTTTATTTTATTTTATTTAATTTTAAGGTCTGCTTTGAAAAATGCAAGTGTCCAGTTCTGTGCTTAGAGGTATCCAGACAATTGAACATTTTGACAGTTTGACAAGTACACAATCACTAACCCGTGTAATTTGCATCCGCATGTCAGTTACTTTTACACGAGAATACAAGATTATATATCGATATGTTCTAATTATAAGCGAGTGCCATTTTTTAAGAATTTCGTCGAGTTGTTCTATATATTCCACCCTTTCCCATTTGTGTTGATAAATGGCCCCTAGCAAAATATCAAATGCAGATAAAAATGACTACTGAACTTTATATGCTGTTCTTGTAGTTGAATGGATGGTTTCAATCCCGAGTGTCTTAAATTTATACCCTATAAACCCCCCCCCCCCCCTTAAAAATTTCAAATATTTTTTAAAAAAGCTTAAAGCAGCATTAAAATTAATGAAGTCCAAAATCCTGTGACCTCTAAGGGTCCACGTTGCGTACCCATGGATATGAGAGTCGCACGGGGGGGGGGGGGGGGGCGTAGGGGCACTTTTAAATCATGTCCAACTTGAAGATATTTGCGCGCCCTCATGACAGCATGTTTTGGATCGGCACCCGAGTGTGCATTTCCTCAAAAAAAAATTTCTGTGAACTATTACAGGGAAAGATGAAGAAATAAATTAATTGAAGCTCAAAATAATTATGTATATTTGTAATCAACAATTATTTGTCAAACGGACAGTGATGGTTTTTTTTTTTTTTTTTTTTATCGCTCATGAACCTAAGGATCCGCTGCTGACATTAATATCTGCTCTACATATTTTATTTCATAATAACATGAAATAGGATGGGGCAAAAGTTATAACAACATTACATAAGCCCTCTCCTTATCATATACAACATATAAATATCAAAATGGCAACTTAAAAAAAATATGTAGATGTACTAGTTAAAAAAATACGAAGAACGTCCATCCACGGCACTGACTCCAAATTTTCAAATTACCAGGTATATTTTGGTCCATTTACAGAAAAAAACAACAGACAAAATCGGCAAAATTCGCCCCTTGATCCTCCAGCAAAAGGAGTGCTTGATCCGCTACTGATACTCGACCAATATTAATTGTCTGGATCTCCGAGCTGGAAACACAAAATCACCTGCTAATCACCTCTAGGCCTAGTGAATATTTATTTTCTTTTCGAGGTTTAAAATATAATTATTCATTATGGCAAAATATATGTATATGAAATAAAAAACAGAACAATCTAAAAAAAAAAAAAGAAAGAAAAGGAAAAGAAAAGAGAGAGTGAAAAAACGCCGAAAAATACAGCGGGCTCTGTGTTCGCGCTAGCACAATTTCAAATCAAATACTGACCAATCAGAGGCGAGCATTTTATTTGTATACAGAGGAAACTCAGAAGCGGATTGAAAGTTGTTTTCCCATGAAGAAACTAAACAAAACATGTTTATTTGGGTAATCCCATTGCGATAAATGGTAAGATGCATTTTTAAGTCATTAATATTTACTTTTTAACGAGCATTTCCCAAAATAAAGACGCCGGCTTGGTCAGTTCGACCCACGCGCTGATTTTTCTTGTTCTGGCTTTTATTTCACGGCGATCCTGTGGACTATTTGGATCACTTTTTTTATATATTTAGACATATTTGTATGATTACTTCCTTCTAAAAAGGAACATATACCAGGTAAAATCTTTGTTTACTTTGTTACAAGCTACCCCCCCCCCCCCCCTTCCCTTTCGGCCTTTGCCATGGGAAGGATTGGGTAAACTTAAAAATACATGTTCTTCAGGGTGTCAGGATTTTCATACTGATGTCTTTTCTAGTGTTGAAATGATAGTCGCTGAATCTTGAAAAGTGCTGACTATCAATGACGATAATGATTTCGAAAATCGATACACCGATACACAGTGACGCTATGCGCTTGCGCAACTTTCCCGGCTGACACGAGTTATCGCTCTTGAATTTCGAGTAAACGCAAAGAGAAAGTACACAGACGCAGGTATGGGTTGACGTGATGGCGTATCACTGTGCAGTGAAAAACTGCTCAAATGGTGCATATAGACTTGGAAAGTGGAAGGCTGAGCTTTGTAGGGATTGCAACGTCCAGCACAAGGATAAACACTGCAGTTGCAGTCCACCATTCAGGTATCACAAATGTGTACATGCACATGTTATTCACAATACACTGTAATAGGCTTATCATGTGCAATGAAGCAAAGGGATCCCAGTCAAACATCTCCTTCTATTGAGTACTGACATTAATTAAGACAAGACACCAGGGTACAAACATAGGAATGTGATATATTTTAACAAAGCAATCCCAATGGCCACCCCCACCCCTTCCCCGTACACTTTCTACTTCCAAGTTCTATTGATCCCGCAGCTCTCTTTGGAAACTGGATAAATGCGATTTTGACTATTTTATCATGCAGAACTTTAAATAAAATTGAAACCATTCAGTAGATCTCGCTTAGTCGTAAATTTTGGTATAAGTTAAATAATAGTCAGTGCACGCGATCAAAATTAATAGACAAAGCAAAGTTTAAATGGGCCATTTCCCATGCTAATTTTTCCCGTGACGTTTATGCAAAAAATTAAATCTATTAAAAATTCCCCTTTTGAGTGGGTAGTTCACTCACATATTTAGAATTTTTTCCCCAACGTATCAGCCCTGACCCCCTTCCCCCAAAAGTGAGAAAAAAAACACTGACAAACTTTTGTATAGATAGAGGTCTCTGTTCTCTCTTAGGGTCTGTAAAAAGGTGGTCCTGTGTTAGTCTGAAATACCTGACTCCCATGCCCTGCCTTTGACAGTTACTTGGACGGATAGGGGCAGGTGCCTGTATTCATCCAAATAATTGTCAAAGGTGGGATGTGAGGTCAGATATTTCAGACTAGTCCCGAGTTAGCCTGTACAGAGACGGCCAGATTATTTATTTTGTAACATTTCAAGGTCAGTATATTTATTTTCAATTTCAGATACAAATGTAGTCTGAAATAGATATGACAAGCGAAAAAATGAGAGAATTTATCAATACAACATGTATGTACTATTATGCTTCATTTAAGAGATGTTTGTTGTACTACTACTGTGATGTATGACATTTTCTTTTGTTATTATTACAATAACATACATGTAGATACATGTATTTTTCTTAATCAAGTGGTTACATGTACATACAATTTTGTAGGGGTATGTAATGCAAATTACCTTGACTTTTGCCACTTTACTCAATTAACTGATCTGATTTTAAACTTTTTTAGGTTATTCCCTTTCCCAATGCAAAAGAAGGACAGAGAGAAAAGGGAGCGATGGAAGCAACTGGTAGGCAGGGCTGGTCAAGGGAAGAAGTTATGGTCACCATCCAAAGATTCCCGTATCTGTAGTAACCACTTCATTGATGGACAGCCAACTGTGGACAACCCATATCCAACACTGAATTTGGGCTATGATGGATACAAGGACCGAGTGAGACGCATAACTCTTTTCGGAACTAACAAAGCACACGAGTTACAATGTTATAAAACTAAGATTGTGAAACAATCTCAACATGGCAATGGTCCCGATACTAGTGTTGAAGATCCGCCTTTGGGAAACTTGCCCAGAAGGAAAGGCATATTTGAGTTTGTTTGGCCCTGGATTGTGTGGGTAATCAACTTAATCATTCAGCTTGTGAATGCCAAAAGAAAGACAATTGCTTTACAAAATGAAAATGAGGAACTTAGAGCTACTATTAAGAAACTGAAAACCGAAAACCTGAAAGTTTCAATGGACTCTGATGAAGATGTAAATTTTCACACCGGTTTAAAGAATCGCTCCTTATTTAACAAACTACATGATGTTGTTGCAGCACTAGTAAAGCGGCGGTGGACAGGAGTGTTGTCAATGACTCGTGGTCTTCGTAACTTACAGAAGAAGCCTTCAACATTCGGACCATCAAGGAAATTGCCTTCCAAAAGTGAATTTCTGTCAATGCTCATGAAGCTTAGATTGGGACTTCTGAATAAGGACTTGGCTAAAAGATTTCAGATTTCTTGCACTCTCTGCTCAAGGATATTTTTTCATGGCTTCGTGCAGCCAGTCAGGCGCTTCGTCATCTTGTATTTATACCTGATCAGGAAGCTATCTTGGCTTCAAAACCGGACCGGTACAGATCCTTGCCCGATTTACACTCCATAATTGACTGTACGGAAATATTTATCGAAACACCGAAAGACTTACATTTACAGGGTGCATCGTGGTCTGAGTACAAACACCACAATACAGTAAAGATACTTATTGCTTGCACAGCAAATAATTTCATATGTTTCGTATCATCTGCTTATACAGGAAGAATATCAGATAAGGCTTTGACTATAGACTGTGGATTCTTAGACAGAGTTCCGCCATATAGCATGATAATGGCCGATAAAGGTTTCAATATCGCCAGCGAATGCGCAGTGCGACATCTTTCACTTCATGTACCGCCAGGAAAGAGAGGACAGTCACAAATGTCAACCGATGCTGTGAAAAAAACAAAACGCATTGCAAATTACCGAATATTGATAGAGCAAGTCATAAGACGAGTAAAGACGTTTAGAATTCTAGCGAATGAAATTCCAATATCTTTGATAAGTCATATAGATGACATTGTTACAGTTTGTTGTGCCTTGTCAAACTTGAAAAATCCGATATATAAAACATAATTACTAATGAATTCATTTTGGCTTTGTAATCTGTTTTATGAGTGAAGTTGGATAGTCTACAAGTAGATTGGTTTGCATTTAGATTTCAGCTACATGTATATAGGGATAAAATCATGACAGTCCAAAAAATTGAAAATGCAGTTTTGCTGTATTAGTTATCTTGTATTGCATGGTATTTCATATTCATGAATAAAACCTGCCATTCAGTCTGCGAAATCAAGTCTTAGCTTGCACTTTATTTATATTAAGGTATTAGGGGGTATGATAACAATATCGTCGAAAAGTTAGATATTATGTACTTCCATATCTTACATATTTAAAAAAAATTGATATATTTTTTAATGTTTCATTCAACTACCTGTATCAGTGTATGGTACGAAGTCGTGTGATTTCGGCGAACTTCGTGGAGTTTAATTTATCTGTAATTCTGTTACAGGTATCAAAACGACCGGAAGTAGAGTATTATACCCCTAATGCCTTAAGTTAATTTTCATGCCCTAGAATGAAATTTGGGGTCATCTAGTTTTTGGCATGTCTGTCTGCGACTCCTACTTTAACAATGACTATAACTGATAGAGACTCGATACTTAGCATGAACATGATGAATACTCAAATGATACCAAGCTTGATGACCTTCAGAACTCAGTATATTGTCTTAGCCCTATTGTTTATAACCTTGGCCATAATAACTTTTCAATGAGATAGGACCTGACATCTCATATGTATATTTATGACCAGAGCTTTTCACATTATTCGAAAGTTCCAGATTCAATCTTGGTACAGCAGAGTAGTTCAAATTAAAACTGGAGACAAACAGAACAAAAATCATGATATTACTCCAGTATCTTCAGTAAGCTGCATCCGGATTAACCACAATTAAGACTTGTGACTTTCTCCCTACATGCATGATATGTATTACAGAACTAGCCTGCTGTAAAATCTCGAACAAACATCCAGTCTATTAATCTCCGCCTATTTTTGTGCTGTAGAGCTTGTCTGGCGTAAAATCTCCAACAAACTGTCAGTCCGCTACATGTTAGCTCCGCCCACTGTAGGAATAGAAATAAGAACTAGGTAGTTGTGGTTTATTGTCCAGTAATTCCCCTCTTCGCATAAACCAATCTAATTATCACTGAGCTGCGAAGCAGCAGCTCGGTGATAATTTGATCGGTTCATGCGACAAGGGTAATTACTGGACAATAAACCAGGGCTAGCTATTTCTTAAACAGAGGCAGCTGCAAACATTGATTTTCTCTGCTGACAGAGGAATTATTCATACACAAAATTTCCAATCGGCAGCTAGGATTGAGTCACCTCGATTAAATGAAATGTTTGCAGGTAGAGGCTGTTCAGCCAATGGGAGCTAACCTTTAATACAAATCCAATGTTTTGTATAATGTGTGACACTGAAATTATGTTTGCAGATGTCTCAATTTGTTGGACATTTGGAGCTTAATCAGGATCTAATATTGGGACATGCTATGTTTTTAGTAACACATATCTCATGGTAACAATTTATTAACAATTGTCATAACAGATTAACACAACCATGACAACATAATGAATATAAGCCATAATTATGCATTGCTATCACTGTTCAAAGTGTATGTACATTCAAAGTGATTTTAGTCCTCTGATTTACAAGAGTCGCACATCCACTCGCTACCATGATCAACCTCTTTCAAACCAACGCATACAAAGTGATACCATACTTTGCAGCTATCACAGTTAATTGATTCTTCGTTGTAATTTTTTGGTTGCTCTGTGCATACAAGTCCACATTTACCACATGGGTAGACGTTGTCTCTTCGGAAGTTTAATCTTTCTGCGAGAGTTTTTGTTTCCAGTATGTTGATCTGTTTTACTTCTAGGTACCATAGCATTGTTATTTACATCTGCCAATAAATTTTTAGCACTTTAATCACATTCTTCTTGCTCTTCATTTTCTATATTATCTATCTCATCATCATCATCTAACATTGGCTTTAAAATTTCCGGAATAATACAATTATCCCAGAACCAATACAATTTCTCAATCATAATTTCCCAGAATTTTTTATCAAATTTGATACGTATTTTCATGTTGCCATGAAAGGTAAATATATACAAATCACAATATTTTTTATCAAGTATGCCCATTTGACCTTGCACCTGAAAGAAATATTCATGATTTTCATTTAATGTCCCATTACTAATGTAGGTAAGATTTTCCTCACATGGTTTTGCATTCTTAATGGTTTCTGGGCATTTTATTTCACAGAGCCCTTCACCACAACAGTCACATTTCACTTCCAAGTCAGCACTAGCACATAATAAATGGCTTTGATGTATACAGGGTTAGACCACTTTCGGCTGCTTTGAAATTTTTATGTATTTTTTTTTTTTCATTTCTTGCACATACGCTTTTTTAGCGACAGGCTCTAGCGTGGTACCATGTTTCATAGCCTTCGTTGGTCGAACTTCTTTATAACCCATCAAACTGTGAACAAGAGCAGCAGAGCTTGCAGTCTGGTCCTTTCTTAAAGTAACTACACGAGTACATATGCGCTTAAAATTGCTTGCAGTTAGTCTAGCTTTTCTATGTTTTTCAAAAGTCTGAATGTGCTTGGTCCTTTGTTGCATTTTTAAGCTGCAATACTTGATCTTCATTAACTTGTATTTTTTTCAGAAGAGTCTCGGCATTTTGAATTTCTTCACTTTGTAACTCTGCTTGTGCTGCAATTACAGATATGGGTAATATTGTCAACCCCGTTGATTTTCATACGTCTTTTTTCCATTATCAATGAGAAGCAAGAGTCGGGAATGTCCATCACGATTTTCTCATGCAGATCTTTCCAAAATGTATCTCCATTACTCAATTCCTCACTCTGCTGCTTTGTTATGGGAGTAAAACTATTTTGAAATTCGGGTTTGACGGGATGAATCTTCAGAGGCAGTACAAGCTTTGTTCTATTTTGAATAGTGGCTTTTTGTCCACTCTGCATCTGACACTTTTATTGGCTTAATTGTAGTTTTTGAACTTGGAATATTCCACTCGCATGGCTTACTTGTGCAAGACGCTGAAGTTGCTCCTGTTTTTACTGCAATGCATGCTCAACTCGAAAAAGAAGGCCTGTTATGTGATTACAACAACCGAGCATACCAGCTGTACAAGTGCAATAACCACTAAATATCTGACCCCCCGGCTCCGATTTTGTATCTTTCTTTATTGCGACCCAGACATCATATTCTTTATTGTTGACAGACTGAGAAGGTGTGACTTTTGCTTTTAATAAACACGCTTCACTTCTTGCACGAAAAGGGTTGTATAGTATCTCCTTTACCCAGTCACAGCTAAAGTACCTATAGGCTTTCCCTTCTTTATATTCGTTCATCACTCGGTGAACAATATCACTAGGACTTCTACAGTTAAAAAATGTGGCAATGTCCATAATGTACAGTGATGGCCAACTGAGTAATCCCGTTGTTTCGCCAAGCCATCCATCCTCTAGGGTAAATGGATCTGGTATGATCTCGCCATTAAGTAATCGAAGCTTTGCTCTGTACTCATCAAGAAGTCGTGCCTCCGAATCCTCTGCACTGGACTGAACTGGAGTGTTTTCCTCCCATGCACAAAATGCCCTGTAGTAGTTAAAAGAAAAAGGTTTTCGAAGACAAATATATTTGATAGAAACAGCATGAAGAAAGGGATTATATGGAAAATTGATACTGTAGTGCTATCATACTTATAATTTTGTTTACAAGGGAAGGGGGCGTGGTCACAAATAAAAACTCATACTTATAATTGTGTTTACAAGGGAAGGGGGCGTGGTCACAAATAAAAAATAACTTTTTAATATAAGTGTGTGCGAACCTATATCATAATTTCGTATGCCGATACCCGATTCTGCATATATAGGGAGAGAGAAACTAGAGAATGTGGCTAATTTATGTTGTACATGTGCCACTTTTCAAAGGCGATCCGTGCTTGTTTTATCTTTATCGTTACATGGTGCGCTCTGCACTGCATGAGGACTTCTCCTGTGTATTAGCAACAAATGCATAAAAGGATGAAAAAATGTCAATACCTTGCCGACAACTCCTCAAACGTTCCATCAGTTGACTTGCCCCTCTTTAACAGAAAAACCTTTAGGGAATGAGGGGTCCAAAGTCTGAACGACTCCAGCGTCATATGCGCGACGTCCATCTTGTTTTGTTTACTCGAAATTTTTCCAGTGCCGGCGCGCCACCTAGCGGCGACCGAAATTGTGTATCGGTGTATTGTCTCTGTTGAAGTTACACGAAATGATCTCAGTGCGAAAAGTCTTTGCTATAATTCAAAACTAAAAACTAGACGCGATCGCTTTGGCAAAGTTACCAGTTGAGGAGGAGCAGATTTATCCATATCCCGGCAGTACTAAGTCCGCAGCATGGGACTGTTTTGGCTTTAATATAGAAAGAAAAAGGAAGGCCCCCCTTCTATCATGTCTAAAGCAAACCTCGAGATAAATACCGTTCTTTGCAAGATCTACTTGCATACGTACGCCCTGAGTATTCTCCTTCTGAAGATACAAATGAGTTAAAGAAGATCATGACAATAATCTCAACAGCACTCACAATAGAGCACCAAATTGAGCATCGACGGACCCCTAGCAATCTAGAGGTGGGACCAGGTGCCCGGGAGGAGTAAGCGTCCCCCGTTGGCTAGCCGCACCGGCCGTCGATGTTCATGCACGAAAATTAAATCAATATATAAAATACATGCATTGCACTGTCTGAGGTTATATCTATATAGAAAGTGCTATGGCGACCATGTCAGGGAAAAATATTCAAAACACTTACTGTCAAACCCCTCGCGGGGAACTTTTTTACGAGCTCCACACTGCAAAGGTCATAAGTGTGACACAAATGAGTTAAAGAAGATCCTGACAATAATCTCAACAGCACTCACAATAGAACACCAAATTGAGCATCGACGGACCCCTAGTAATCTAGAGGTGGGACCAGGTGCCCGGGAGGAGTAAGCATCCCCTGTTGGCTAGCCGCACCCGCCGTCGATGTTCATGCACGAAAATAAAAACAATATATAAAATACATACATTGCACTGTCTGAGGTTATATCTATTTAAAAAGTGCTGTGGCGACCATGTCAGGGAAAAATATTCAAAACACTTACTGTCAAACCCCTCGCGGGGAACTTTTTTACGAGCTCCACACTGCAAAGGGCATAAGTGTGACACAAATGAGTTAAAGAAGATCCTGACAATAATCTCAACAGCACTCACAATAGAGCACCAAATTGAGCATCGACGGACCCCTAGCAATCTAGAGGTGGGACCAGGTGCCCGGGAGGAGTAAGCATCCCCTGTTGGCTAGCCGCACCCGCCGTCGATGTTAATGCACGAAAATAAAAACAATATATAAAAAACATGCATTGCACTGTCTGAGGTTATATCTATATAGAAAGTGCTATGGCGACCATGTCAGGGAAAAATTTTCAAAACACTTACTGTCAAACCCCTCGCGGGGAACTTTTTTACGAGCTCCACACTGCAAAGGGCATAAGTGTGACACAAATGAGTTAAAGAAGATCCTGACAAAACATACAACAATTTTAAAGTAAAAAAGAACAAAACATACAACAATTTTAAAGTAAAAAAGTCTGATTCTGATTGTGATATCGATGTACTCCTCCAATAGTTTCCGATAATTGATAGTCAAATTTTTTTCTGATTTTACAACTCTAGTCTTTTCGTATTGAGTTCTTTTGTACTTTTCGTTCCAATACGGAAGATCGCAAATATACTTCTAACCAAGACTATACGAATGTTCTCGCACACTCTTCGATTGTTCTCCATTGTTATGACGTCATCAATTTACTTGGGCAGAAAAGGTGCCCAAGTTTTGAACAATGGTTTAGGTAGGTGACTAAATGAAAAATCAGAACGGACACGCTGCACACGCTGTATTTGCGATCTTGCGTATTATCAGGATTTTTCGTACCAATAGATGATTTTCCAAAAAACTCGTGAGACAGTCAAACACCATCGTCGGAAACCCACGTTCCGTCACGCAAGCTTTCCCGTGGGTCATATCGGCAGAATTTTCGCTGGATAGCATTACAAAAATTTAATGCGATTACTTGTCCATGTTGTCAGTGAATTAGCCATTTAAACCAACTATGTAAGCAATATTGTTTTGTAACTCCTAAAATTAACAAATATTAATCACTGTCAACATTATTTCTAATTTGTTGATGGAAAAATGAAATAGATGATATTTTGCTATCGATAACAAATTAACCAACAAGTACTCGCATTAGATTTTTGTAATGCTATCCTGCAAAAATTCTGTTGTTATGACCCACGGGAGGTGAGCTTGCGTGACCAAGCGGGGGTTTCCAACAATTGTCAAACACCAGACATAAGTACGAAAGATCCCACTATCAAATTTTGAGGAGCTCAAGTAAATCAGCTCTATATAGCAGAAACATCATCTTTTTTTCTGCAATATGTACGAAAGATCTCAGTAACCATGGTAACAGGTACGAAAGATCCCGTACGAAAAATCTCGGTACAAACAGGAATAGGTACAAACATGACGAAAGATCCTGGAACCATTCATCAGGGGCGGATACAGGATATGATTTGAGTTGGGGGGGGGGCGTGAAAATTTGAAAAACGGATAGGGTTTTTAGGGCCACCTAGCATTTTCATAGCTACACAGTGCTCCAAGTAGCATTCAAGATTTGGTTGCCAAAAAGCGACCTTGCATAAATTTCGGTCGCCATATCCAAAATTTGGTCGCAATAAGCAAATTTTTTGTCGCTATTTGTGTATAATTGACTTTCCAGAACCAAAAAATCTGTATTTCCTCATAAATAACTTTTTAAGTCTATACAGGGAAAGCCACGCTAGAAAACACTTTGACATAATCAGTTTAATCCCTGCATCGTCAGGACTCACGCAAGCTATCTTTCTTCAGTAGCAAACCAAGTTTTAAAACGAAGAAAGAAAATTGTACTTGACTTACTAACAAATCACAGACATTCTAAAGTGTATACGTGTATGAAGCCATTCATTGTACGTTAAAAATAATTGCATTCATCGCTAAATAGATAACTGGATTGCCGGGGTAGACGTTGCCGTGGTAAACATTGTTAAATAGTGTACAACATGTACGTATATGTGTCAGTGGTCTTCTTTTATCGATTTTAGAAAGGTACTTTACCTTTTACTTCACGTCTGTAATTCATAACTGGATTGCCGGGGTAGACGTTGCCGTGGTAAACATTGTTAATTAGTGTACAACATGTACGTATATGTGTCAGTAGTCTTCTTTTATCGATTTTAGAAAGGTACTTTACATTTTACTTCACGTCTGTAATTCGTGTGCATCTGAAAGATTTTTTTATTATCGTAAATCGAAGAACGGTCGAAAAAGAATGAACCTACATTTCTGAGAAAAAACTTTCTAATTTAGAACTGACAAACACCCCTATTCAAACATTATGAAAATAATGTCCACGTAGTTTACGCCTATAGTACTTCTATATAAGATCGAAGGTTAGCAGTCAATTGCATATGACTGAGTAGTTTTTACCGACAAAATACCGGTTTCAACATCTTTTAAAAGATATCACATTCCCGCTCGTAGTCTCTCCTCGGCAATTGTTTATGTATTTTCATTTATAGCGTGAATTGGGGTTAAATTTTAATTCTTACACATAAGTACAAAACTTGTTTAACTCGGCGCCCGATTTTTTTTATGGTCGCGATTTTGCAAGTTCATTTAAATTAAGGTCGCAAAAACTAATTTTCAGTCGCAAATGCAACCAATTTAGTCGCAACTTGGAGCACTGCTGCATACCAAAAGAAATTGTTCATGATTTTATTTCTTAGCTTTTTTAAGTATTATAGGTAGGGCTCGGCAGATCCCATGATGGGTTGATCCAATGCGTATTGCGATATCAATGATAATCTCTTCAAAACAAGCGTACATAATTTGCTCCCCCTTGTTGGATCTCAAATCAAAAATTTTATATTTCCCACAATTCTCTGAGCGCCATCTAGCATGTCGAGTGAGCATTCAAAATTTATGTCTCTTGAGAGTTTGTCATCACTAGCCAATTAATCAGCACACATATTTCGATAGTTTTCATTAGATTGTGCTACATAATGAAGTAACTGACATATCTATGAAACATAAGAAAGGTATTGCTAAATATTTTACGCCAGCGTCTTCGGCAGATTTCTGTGGGCGTGTCCGTTTTATTTCGAACCTTCACTTCGTATGCTAATCAGGACACTTAAGGTCGATTCTCATTGGTCCAGTGGTTTTGTACATTTGTCTTGAGAAGATGCATGATATCTTACCCTTCCTCATCATAATAAGTGTTGTTTTGAATATTTTGATGTGTCAGCACTTCAGAGAATGACTGTTCATCACCAATTGCTTGAATAAATCGCGTCATCATTTTTTTTCAATAACAAGGGGCGTGTCTTTATTCAAGAACACGAACAGTTAGCATAGCTAGTTCCGAAGAGTCCAATGGGGTTGTAGTTCAATGTGTTCAAGGAGGGAGATAACTCTAGCCAATTTGGAGGAAATATTGTTATGTGGGAACATTCAGACTGATTATATAAAAAATTTAGATCTGAAACATTGAAATTTAATTTTGGATTCCTCTTTGTAGCGTTGACGGATCTTCACCTTACTACATGTACACGATGATGCTCAGTGGTCACTGGTATGCTGGACTTTGGCTTCTAAAAGGATGCCCTTTCTGTAAAAGATGCTGCACAATATACATGAAGGATAGTATGCCAATATTATTTTTATTAATTGGTAAACAGATTCTCTTTCTTCTGTGTACATGAGATTTGTATATACATGTACTTGTCTGTCATACAAAATTGATGTCAAAACACACGTATACAATCCCTCCCCCTTGTGACATGATAAAATGCAATAATAATATTAAACCAATATTTTCAATATTATACTTTTCAATCATAAAAATCAGTCTGTTCTTTGACATCTACACTTGTATGCACACCAACTTAATAATTACTTATAGATTCAGGTAGGTCTAATCTTTCTAGAATGTGACAAAGTATTTAAGCTTGAAATCTGATTTTATTTACATTTTACAGGTCATCATTTTGCTGTCACTAGGGATGACTGGCATGAACCTTTGCCGTGTTTGCAATGAATATGTTATCTAGTTTAAGACAGCAGTAAGTACATTACATTACATACATGATACTTTGATGGGTTTTCGTAAGCGCTGTCACAGTTAACTGAAAATTCGATTACCCTCGGTTCACGCTTGGTCGGTTCGATTTGAATAGTACTTTACAGAGTTCGCTTCTGGTCTGTCTGTATGTCTGACTGTTTGTCCGCAAAAACATTAACCTTGGGCATAACTTTTGAATGGTAAGTGATAGGGTTTTCATATTTCACATGTGCATTTCTTGTGACAAGACCTTTCCATGGATACCAACATTTTTGACCTTGTGACCTTGACCTTTGAGTTTGATCTACGTTTGAAAAACTTTAATCTTGGGCATAGCTTTTGAATGGTAAGTGATATGGCTTTCATATTTCACATATGAATTCCATGTGGCAAGACTTTTCCATGGATACTTAATTTGACCTTGTGACCTTTACCTCAAATGTGAAACTACTTTTCATCAGTTTTATGGGGCATTCGTGTTTCACAAACAAAGTTTTTTTTTATTATTTTGTTTGTTGGTTATACATGTATCAAGCTATAATTAATAAATAACAATTAGGGCTCACGATATGATATGTATTGCAACATTTACTCACGATATGATTGGAATCACGGTACAACATTTTTAGCTTGCTGGGATGAAAAAGTCCGGAGAGCTAATGCCATACCCTCATTGTCGTCATTGTTCGTAGACAAAACTTTAACCTGGGCTTTATCTCTTGAACTATAAGGGGTAGGGCTTTGATATTTCACATGTAGATACCTTGTGAGAAGACCTTTCATTTGAGTCCATGAGCTAGTGACCTTGACCTTTGACCTTAACCATTTTCCAACTTTTTAATTACTCGTACTTTGGCAATATTTTTAGCTCTCTCAGAGATAAGACTAACATTAGATGAATAGAATCCTCATAACAATACTTTTTGTATTTTGGAAGTTATTTGATTTTTTACAAAAACCTGCTACTGCAAGCTATGTAATCTTTGATTACCCCATGTTTAATGTAGATATGAAGGTATTTCTGTAATTCGTCAGATATTTTATTAAAACAGCAACAAATTAAGATCATTTTTAATTTGAATGATTCGAGAAGTATGGTATTGACTTGAAAAAGCAAAAAAACAAAACTCAGAGATAATCTTTGATGACTCGGCTTTGAGCATTGCCATGTTGATTGTTTAAAGAGAAAACTAAATGCCGAAAACGAGCCATAAGTCAACAATACGGCCTCTTCTTGTATTGTGTATCGAACCATCGTCAAGAACCACAGTGAATCAATAATCACGGTGAATCGAGAACCGCGGTGAATCGTCACAGCCCTAATAACAATGAACACTCTATATCCACAAATTTTCGGCCACTTGGCCTTTATCAAGTGGAAAAGCACGAATATAAAAGAATTCTACATAATATCCATAACTGCTGTAACTGATAGATAATTGTTTTCTCATTATTCATAGTCTTTGATCGACTGTCCTGTTCACTAAATCCAGAGCACCCTGTTTTGGCAATTCTCTCTGAAGCATAATGTTGTCAACTTAAAAATTGATATCCAGTCTATCCAACTCTTTTAGTTTAACAGAAAATGCCTCCTTTTTGGTTGTACATTGCTTACTTAAAAAATACGACGGAAAATATAATGTCTATGTGAATTTTCTATAGTAAAAACAACTAAAATGCATGATGCCGGACACCATGACGTCAATGTTTACCATTGTTTGTACAGAGAACAATATGGCGGCAGGCTGAAATTAACATGGGAATTTCCCGTAGACATTTTATTTTTCGTATGGCAGGCTAAATACCTATGAGCACCAAACTCTATGAGCACCAATTCTCAGAAAGTATAATTAGTAGAGACTAGAGAGTAATTCTTTTCCATTACATCAATCATTTTCTGGTCTTGTATTTTGCTTTAGACCCTGATCCCCAGGGTCCAGGAAAATGGGTGTCACTTCGATTTATTAAAGCAAATCAGTCTCATAAGAGACTTCTGGTATTTAATGATTATTGTTCTCTTGTATTGTTGCATGTATTTATAAATTGTTACTTTGCATTTATTTTCAGCATCTAAAGAAGATTCATGAGCTGATGCAGTTAATTCAGGGAAATTTAACCTCAGCATAATTTGTGTGGCTAGCAGACCAATATCATCAATAGTGACAAACTTTTGAAATGGTTACAAATTTGTAACATACTGACATTATGTGGATTTTTCACTTTGAAGTTGTCAAATCAATTTTCAACACATGCATAATATAATCAATGTTGTTAAGGGACATATATCACATGTAAACATAACTTAAGGAATTATATCTTGATTAATAGGAATTACCCGGTCTGTTGATTACACATTTTGAAACCTTTATACACATGGTTTCCAAATAGTTTACGCAAGTCTAAACATGATATTGTAAGATTCCAAATGGTTTACGCAAGTCTGAACTTGATATTGTAAGATTCCAAATGGTTTACGCAAGACTGAACTTGATATTGTAAGATTCCAAATGGTTTATGCAAGACTCGAGTAAGATTCCAAATGGTTTACACAAGTCTGTACTTGATATTGTAAGATTCCAAATGGTTTACGCAAGTCTGAACTTGATATTGTAAGATTCCAAATGGTTTACGCAAGACTGAACTTGATATTGTAAGATTCCAAATGGTTTACGCAAGACTGAACTTGATATTGTAAGATTCCAAATGGTTTACGCAAGACTCAAGTAAGATTCCAAATGGTTTACGCAAGACTGAACATGATATAGTAAGATTCCAAATGGTTTACACACTGCATAAACCAGTGTTTATTCAGATTCCAAATGGTTTACGCAAGTTTCAACAAGATTACACATTTGAAAACTTTTATAACGTCAGTTTCTATATGGTTTACGCTAGCCTGAACTTGATCTTGAAAGATTCCAAATGGTTTACGCAATGCGTAAACTTGTGTTGATTCAGATTCCAAATAGTTTACGCATGTTTCCATATGGTTTACGCAAGCAGAACCTTTATATCATAAAACGGCAATCAAGTTTACGCAAGGTAAACTATGAGTAAACTATCTGGAATCCTGAAGTTTCAATTGATTACGCAAGTTGGTGTCTTTAAGTTTCAGTTGCGGAAACTTGATGGAAATTACAAGATTACGCTTGTGTAAACCATTTGGAATTTGAGTGGGTAGTCGGGTTACGCAAAGCGTAAACTTGAGTTTCAGCGACGGAATCCTTGCGTAAACTATATGGAAACTTCAGGTTTCCGCAAAGTATGCCAGCACTGGGTGAAAAAACAAGTTTACGCAATGCGTAAACTATATGGAAACTTCAGGTTTCCGCAAAGTTTCCATATAGTTTACGCATTGCGTAAACTTGTTTTTTCATCCAGTGCTGGCATCATCCCGTACCAGGTCACCAGATGACTAGGTAACTAATAATTCAAGGATTCACTCCAACTAGGTAACTAATAATTATAGGATTCACTATCACTCCCATATCGGGAGTTCGCTTCTTTTCATGTGGTTAAGGTTTTTGTTTATTTGCTTTGGTTACTTTTTGTCCTGATTTTGTATGCCTGCGGTTTCTGATTTGTCGATTTTGTGCTGTATACAGGGATATGGTCATTATCCATATTTGTCATTTTTACCACTGTTCATGTGTCACTGCTGGTGGACAAATTGTCCCCGATGGCACTTGTCGAGCTGTCTTTTGCTTACGGACACATACGCAACAGGTAACTTAGGTGGCCTTAGAATCAGTTTACATGACATTAGAGATGACACATTTGTAGTATGTAACAACCATGACTTTTGGTATAAACATGCAGATGGGTATATTACTAGAAGTCTCTGACGAGACTGTAGCTCTCCTGCTTGTTTTGTTTTAAAAGATCAATTTCCTTTCCTTTAAACCAAAGACAATTTTAAGGAAGCAGGCGCTTTAACAAATTATAAGGAGCATTGCATAACAAAACAACATATCCATTAGACTGCAACTAGAATAACACTCATGGAATTCATAATATCCCAGATAAGATATTTCAAAAAAAGAATGCCATGACCATTTTTCAATATTCTAGTGGCCAGGGGCTGCTAGCTCAATAACACAAAAAATAAGATTCAAAGAGTTATATAGGTGAAAATGACCACACCCATTTTCTAAGACCCTGGGGTCAGGAGCTCAAAAAAAATATCAGAATCACAACTAAACCACAGATACATCATATTGCAAAACGATTTAAGTCTCCATCATTTATAGTGTCAGAGGAGTTGCGAGCACAAAATTACATAGAGTTATATAGGTGAAAATGACCACACCCATTTTCTAAGACCATGAGGGTCAGGGGCTCAAACAAAATATCAGGTACACAACTAAACCACAGACTCATCATATTGCAAAAAAAGAATAAGTCTCCATCATTTATAGTGTCAGAGGAGTTGCGAGCACAAGATTACATAGAGTTAAATAGGTGAAAATGTTCACACCCAATTCCAAAGACCCTGGGGGTCAGGGGCTCAAATAAAATATCAGGTGCACAACTAGACCACAGACCCATCATATTGCAAAAAGAATTAAGTCTCCATCATTTATAGTGTCAGAGGAGTTGCGAGCACAAGATTACATAGAGTTATATAGGTGGAAATGACAACACCCATTTTCTAAGACCCTGGGGGTCAGGGGCTCAAACAAAATATCTGGTGCACAACCAGACCACAGACCCATCATATTGCAAAAAGAATTAAGTCTCCATCATTTATAGTGTTAGAGGAGTTGCGAGCACAAGATTACATAGATTTTCATAACCACGCCCATTTTCTAAGACCCTGGGGGTCAGGGGCTGAAACCAAATGTCAGGTGCACAACTAGACCACATTCCAAGTAGGATGCAAAAAGAATCAACTTTCTATCTCCTATGGTTTCAGAGGAGTTGCGAGCACAAGAATTGTTTACGGACGGACGAACGGACAGACGGACGGACGCCGGGGTATCGCATAAGCTCGACTGGTCTGAGACCAGTAGAGCTAAAAATCAAGCCCTGTGAGATTGAAGTGGTCGACATACTAAAATAGCACACATTTTCACCAAGCGACTGCTCAATTTCTAAGTGCGGCACGAAGAACTGCAAAACTTTTAACATCCTTATAAACAGACACATCATTCTCAAGTAATCTCACAAAAAAAACCATTTAACACGCATAGTTTTGAAAACCTAAAATTTATGACATTTAATGTTGTCTACGGAATAAAGTGCTCACTTTGTGGATTGATTTATGTGGGTTAAACCAAAGGACAGCTCCGAACCAGAATGTCGGGACACCGGTCAAAAATAAATAGTAAAGGAAGTCAACTCCTTTATCGACATTTTGACCAGGCCGATCATTCTGTTTCTGTTTTATCTATGAGAGCCAGAATCCTGGAGGAAATATATCACCCCACAAACAATCCCAATTTGAGCACACCTTTCCGTCGCAACAGAGAAGAGTTCTGGATGAAAATCTTAACACTGCAGCGCCCTATGGGTGCAACGATAATATCAACAGCTTAGGAAACTTAACAAGTCCCGGTTGTCAACCGGTAAATGTAACTAGCTTATTCAACAGACCACAAAGAAGACCTCGAAGTGATGGCATTCGTAAATATAATAGGCCTGAGATACATGGTTTCTCCTTCGATGACTTCATTCCGTATTTGAATGAGCCTCTAGGCCTGCATTATATTCGTACCAAATTATACTCTGTTCCTTTACGAAAGTTACACGAAATCTACGAAAACACGAAGGACCTCACATTTACCGATACACGTTCCGCAGAATACAGACTACAAGGAATAATCTTGGACATCTCAACTTTTCGTTTATTTCAAGCAGTTAGATCAGATAAGTCAGAGGAGAAAACAAACCGTCCTTTCATGAAAGTAAGATTTGCAAAGAAAGGTATTAATGAATTTAATCTTGGTCAAATTTTGAATCACAAAACTGTCACAGAAAAAATCCCACCATATTTCAAATGAAAAGAAACTCCTTATTTCCTATAGCTACACACCACCAACAGTTGAATCTGTTACAAATAATTCTTGCAGTGTATTGATTTAAGTAATCTCTCACTACATCCATTTCCTTGCGAATGTTCTTTATCGGATTTCAACTACTCTCCTTGTGGACACGTTATTAATGGTGACCTTAGTATAGTCAAGAACGACAAGTTGAGAGAATTTTTAAAAATGGGTCCCAAATACAGAGAAAGTATGTCCTTAACATGGAATCAAAATGTCAAAATCATCATGGACTCTTGTAAGGAATATGCAAGACGTTGGGCAAGGAAAGAGGACGTACAGCTAGATACCCTTTCCCAATGGATAATATCCACCAGAGGGTTACTTTTATCTAGACTTAACCAATTAAAATCAACTGTGGACACCAGATTCGAGCCTATATTTAAAGACCCTGATGTTATCACAGAGCTTACCTACCTCCAAGAACATTGTAATCACACCAGCGGAAAAGCCTCAAATAATTACACATTTACTTGCAAAAAGTACTATTTCGACAGTCTTGTTAAAGAGTTTTAATTGTACACCTGGAAACCCCAACAAACCTTTCTGCCTCTGAAATAATAGATAACCACAAATCAGCACTTGCTTCTGTTGGCTTCAACACTAACAAATTAGATTTAGATTTACCATACTTATACTGCATACCTAAAATACATAAAAATCCGTACAAACAACGTTTCGTCACTTGTTCCTCAAAATGTTCTACCAAATCTATACCGATCGTACTCAACAAAGTTTATATGAAATCAAATCTGGGCTTCAAAAATATTGTTCGACAGTATATTCCCGCAGTGGACGTAACAAGATGTGGATTTTAAAAAGTCGAAGGAACTTTCAGAACATCTGAAATCCACTCATTTTAGTAGAGTCCATTCGATAAAAGCCTTTGATGTCTCGACACTTTACATTACTATTCCACATATTCTAAATTGAAAGAAAGACTCGCAAAAATTATAAGTTATGCGTTTACAAGTAAGAATGGTAATCGCAAATACAAATTTATTGTTAACTATGACAAAACCTACTTTGTAAAAGAAAAGTCCGATTCTGACAATAAGTACACTGAAACAGATATTATTCAGATGTTAAATTTTCTGATCAACAACATTTTTGTGGTGTTTGGAGGAAAGGTCTTCCAGCTAAGTAACGGAATTCTAATTGGGACCAATTGTGCTCCACTCCTTGCCGACATTTTCCTTTACTCGTACGAAGCTGAATTCAATCAATCTTTGGTCTCTTAAGGGAAAAGATACCTAACTTCTGACTTCAACTTCACTTATCGATACATAGACGATGTGTTGTCCATCAATAATCCAAAATTCGCGGATTACCTGAGCAGTATCTATCCTTCGGAGCTTGAAGTCAAAGAAACTACAGAGACAATTAATTCAGCATCCCATTTGGACATAATGTTGTCCTACGACACTGATGGTCACTTGAATACCTCACTTTATTACAAACGTGACGACTTCAATTACAGCATTACAGACTTTCCTTTTCTGTGTAGCATCATCCCTTCATCGCCTTCTTATTGCGTATTCATATCTCAGTTGATATGCTATGCCAGAGCAAGTACCAAATATACGGATTTTGTTCTGAGAGCCAGGCGTCTTTCAGATAAGCTTCTCAGCCAGGGTTATGTTTGTGACCGACTAACATTGTCACTGAGGAAGTTCTACGGTCGATTTGGGGAACTCGTCATACACTATGATGCCACTCTCCAGAATGGTGGATGCTATTCTGTCATAGACCATTTGAACCATCCAACCAAAGGTTGTACTCTATGTCTCTATGTGTAGTTTAGTATTTATTTAATCATGAACTTGGGGTTTTTGTAAAGTTAATGCAGCAAACCAGTTGAGGAATAGGAAGACTTTTGGAAGCAAAATCTCTATCATTATGCAATATTTTTCCGAAATACTTCTTCATATTCTTCATTCTTGTGTATAATACACATGTTATTTGTTCAACATTGTGAAAATCACCAATATATGGCAATCTGCCTGATTCTTATATGGAATAGTACTTTGTTCAGTTTTATGAATACAAAATGAAATAAAAAAATGAGTATCAGAATAACATTTTTCAAACATATTGTAGCATACACTGTCAACTAGTCCGAGTCACCCGCCAAAACATTTCAAGATCAAAACTTCTGTATGATATTGGTTATGAAGAACAATTTTATAATCTTTGAACATACACTCTCAACAACCTCAATAACCACCTACTCAAAAAAGGGAAATAACCATTCGAAAAATGAGTTCCGTTTTAATACGCACAATAAATTTCCGCTTCTTTATATATATCTTTTTATCATGTGTAAAATAGTTCAAAGGACGCTTGAGATGGCGGGGCTCCCCTCTTTCTTCTTACCTAATTTCCTAGCTTTCTGGACAATGCTGTAAATTTATCTGCTCTAAAATGATGCCAATGAACTTGAAGACGTTAAACATTCAACTGCATCATCAAACTTATTTGAAATTAACATACACAATTGAAAATTTCACGATGGAATTATGGACTGTGCTTTCAAGGATCAGAGTTTAGACAAACTCGACCGACTAAAAGTGGGAGTTTCCATCCTGAGGTTCAATCGGTTCGGAGGAGAAAGAAGCATCATTGACTTGAAGAATTCTCCACACCTGGAAATGCTCATAATCCAGCATGGAGATGTTGATTGCGCAAGCATTCGTGTCAATGATATAATCAACGGAGAGCCCTGCAAATACAGATGAGTTAAATGTAAACGTCTTCAAATTGAATAGCATCATTTAAGAACAGATAAATTGGCAACGTGGACCAGACATGCACGTTTCGGGTACTTAACCCTCATCAGTGATCCTAAATCTAAACAATGTAATATGCCAAAAAAGTATGAAAGTTACTATGTCGAAAAAGTGTACCGAAAGACGTAGCAGGATGGGAGGGATATGATGCTACAGGACCAACTTTTTAGAAATTTCAAGAAATTTTGATAACAGAAATTTAGAATGCGTTGAAGAAACGATCAACCGAAATTGATCGAACTTGGCTACATGTGCCCTCGGGGACTCCTGGTCCACCAGCAGTGACACTCACCAAGTGGTATAAATGTAAACGTCTTCAAATTGAATAGCATAATTTTAGAACAGATAAGATGATCCTGACAAAAATCTCAACAGCACGCACACGTCGATGTTTGAGCAGGAAAATGAAAACAATATATGAAATTCATGAACTGTCTGACGTAAAGTCTATATAGAAAGTGCTATGGCGACAATGTCAGGAAAATATATTCAAAATTCTTAACGCATTCTAAATTTCTGTTATCAAAATTTCTTGAAATTTCTTACAAGTGGGTCCTGTAGCATCATATCCCACCCATCCTGCTACGTCTTTCGGTACACTTTTTCGACATACGTTTTCGGCATATTACATTGTTTCATACGTTTTTTGGCATATTACATTGTTTAGATTTAGGATCACTGATAAGGGTTAAGTACCCGAAACGTGCATGTCTGGTCCACGTTGCCAATTTTTCTGTTCTTAAATAATGCTATTCAATTTGAAGAAGTTTATATTCAAAACACATACTGTCAAACCCCTCGCGGGGAACGGGTATCATTAAAATAAATTTGTTATTGCTGAATATTTTGTAGTCCTTTCACACCAATAGATCTAGTACGTCTTCAGATTCACCAGTCGCATCCTCTCTGGTCAATCCTCTTTCCTCTGAATCAAGAGTATCAACGGATGATCCCCAGACTAAAATGGTAAGAAAAGAGATTGGTTCCAAAAGTGCATGACAACCATGTAATCCTAAAAAGAAAAATTATGTTTAAGTAGCCATTGTAATGACTTGGTACATGTATGTCACCTTTATATATATATATATATATATATATATAATTTTGTTCTGTCTAACCCTTCTTTAAATCTTTTCTATTTTTGTAAAGACCTCCACAATGCTTTCATTGGAACATGCAATCACCCAAGATGACCATAACATTTCATGGACAGAGGTAAATGACCTGAAAATCCCGATATGTGTCTTGAACGGTTAGTTACTTTTCATCACATTATAACATAAAAATCACACTTATTGACTGAATTTAATATTATTACATACCAAAGTTTTCCAGCCATAAATACTGGTTTAAAAACCTCCTCCTCCTTTTCAGCACTATTTTCTCTGGCTGTGCTTTGTTTCTCTGTACATCAAATTAGGAAAAAGAAAATCAACACTAGATATGGAACTAAAATCCTCATCTTCCAGACAGAGGAATCATCCTGATGACTTGGATGAAATCCCTTACTACAAATTTAAGGACTCTCACGTGGAACAGGACTGAAGTACCACCACGAACTACTATGGTCGAAAATATATCTATACTAATATTTGACTGATCAGAGGTAATCCTGTAGTAGTCCTTTGAATACAGGAAGTGAATCTGAGAGTTAACAACTGCTAGGAAGATTTATGGTGACCTCCATTTTCTTCCTCTCTGTACTCTACTACAAAATATCTGTATAACTAATAGACTTTGTAAATATCGGTATACCATTAGCATATCATTGTTCATCGACAAACTGCGTTATTTTGAGTGGAAGTAGACAATTATGGGTTTAAAGCCGTAACTCATTTGCTTCAATGGTTTCTACGCTGTTTTTGAAAGTACGGAATCTCCAATTGAATATCGTTGAGACGTATTTCAGGAAAATCTATCATTTCAAGAAAATAAAGTGGTACCATATTTTTGGTTTGTTGATTTACTTAATCACGCCCTGTAAAATCGGCAAGTTAACATATATGTTGAAAATATCAAAAATGGATAATTGAAAAATTAGAAAAAAAAAATTACGATTAAGGATGAGAAAATATGAAGACTTTCAGAAGTGCAATTTGGAAGGTCTCGATGACTAGCCTATACGACGAAGAGCAATGTGAAGGTCGAATTGCCTTCACATTTCCTTTGACACGGTTCTCGATACGGGTGACAGATTAGACTCAACAGGAAGTTGCACTGGTGAATAACAATGTTGATCATCTACACAGGAAGAATAGACGTTTCTTGATCGATCGGTACCAAGTTTTCACCAATTGCACAAAATTTGAGCTAGAAATTGATTGGGTAAATCGGGTGATCTGCCCTTGTGTTTGTTTATGTATTATAAGTGGAGGTGAGAGGGGGATTTATCCTGTACCATTTGTGTACTGTAGCCCCTGTGATAATAATTACTTTTAATAATGACTATTTCTAATAGGAAAGGTGTGCAAGAACCACTCGCCATATGAAAGGAGTTGAGTTTAGGACTGATTTTATTCAGGGTCGCCCATCAGATATTACATCAGCAGTTTATCGATGGGGAGACATCAACCATTTTTGTAAGCAGAGCCAATGTCTTCACCGATATTATCGATGAAATAAAGCAGCAAGAGAACATACGCTTGGAAGTGTCCTCTTTTGGGTAAGGCTGTGGATTTTTGGCCATTCAGTATGTTCTCACAAGTAATTAGAATAAATATTGAAAAATATAGCGATCTAAAGATAATACTCTAAAGAGATTTGATTTGAATTTAAATGGGTGTTTCATGTTACTTTTTTTACTCGCACAGTCAATTACTTCGTGTTCAACTGTTTTCCCGTTAAAGTCAGAGTCAAATTTTACAAATTATCGGAACTTGTTAACAAAGAGATACATAAAAAGGTTGCGGTTTGACTCGCTACTAAATGTTTTCGCACTGGAGATATTCGCATTTGACAACCCTTTACTAGTTCAACGCCGAATGCACGCACAACGTTTTAAAACATTGAGGATAAAATCCATATGACTTGATCGCTAAAAAATGGGAATATTGACTCAAAATTTTACGGTCAAACGAAAAGACTAGGACATCTATTTTTTTTTATATAGCTTAGTTTCTATCAGGTCTGAAGCTCTTGAACAGTGGAAATCGTCAGGACTTATTCATTTTGCCGACCATTTCCTCAAAATTATATTCCCCTTACCTTAAATTTAATTTTATTTGGATTATTTTCCTCGTCTATACGTATTAATTTTATAACAAAAATAGGTAAGAGAACATCCCTCTTATTTGCTTGGACCCCCCCCCCCCCTGCCTTGGAAAAAAAATCTAAATACGTTCATTTAGAAAGTCTAACTAATTCTTAAAAGGATCAGGTTTTTATTCGAAAATGAGGAGGAAATGACATGTCGTGTGATTAACTTTACTTCACAGGAATATATTATACAGGAAAGATAACTGTAGCAACTTTTGTATTTGAAACTTTGAAGCTGATCAGATTTGCCTAGCTTTAACATACAAGTATTGATGGAGACCTCAGTGCTTCATGTTTTTTTCTACTTTTTATGTCCCAGTACATGAATATTACATAAGTTGCATCTCCCAAAAAATATTCTGCAGTTTTTTTTATAGATTTCTATCATGTGTACAGATTTTGTGCATTGTTTCATGAGACTGTCATCATCTTCATTATCAGTTTCTGATGAAGTATTGATGGAAAGGTGTATCAAAATTACTGTCATATGCTTCAAAAGCACTCATATTTTCAGTAAATAACAAAAAACTGAAAAAAATTATTCAGATTTTAATTTTTTTTTCTGTCATTTATACAAGCAGCCACTCGTTTCCCCTTTACAATTAAAAAAAAAACCCTATCAGACTTAATACAAAATATTTTCTTACAATTACTCTTGAAATATATCCTTTTCATTCTTCACCATAAGCCATTCATAGTTATCCATTGAATTTCGCATGTCTGTAGAAATATGTATTTTTGTTGTGACTGATTGATAAAATTGAGCATAGTTTTGAATAGTATTTATAATAGGAGCTCGTGAAAAAGTTCCCCGCGAGGGGTTTGACAGTACGTGTTTTGAATATACTTCCCTGACATTGTCGCAATGGCACTTTCTATATAGACATGACGTCAGACAGTGCATGCATTTTATATATTTTCATTTCCATGCTGCATAAACATCGACGGCTGGTACGGCTAGCCAACAGGGGATGCTTACAGGGGATGTCTTCTTCCTTTACTCATTTGGGTCACACTTATGCCATTTGTACGATGGCCGATAGCAGCCTGTACTTCTCACTTGCAATTTTTGGCACTGTACATGTACATTTTTCAAGAAATGTACATGTACATTATACACTTAAACCTTAGTTGCTGTATGTACATGTACATTTTCCGAAAAATGTACATGTACACTTTACACTTTAACCTTAGTTGCTGTATGTACATGTACATTTTCCGAAAAATGTACATGTACACTTTACACTTAAACCTTTGACTTATACTTTGACATATCAATACCGACCTTGAACTGATTTATTAATATAATATGAAGCAGCTGTTCTTTGACATACCGAGAAGTTTTCCCACACCGTGTTCGAAGAATAATGGACGCCTCTACAACACATTCGACGCGTAAGTATAGTATAGTTATACAGTTTGTATATAACCTTGCCACAAATTAAGATGTTCAAAATTTCAATGCTGTGGTGAATGTTGATATATATAGATATATATTTTATTTAATTCTGGCCTGTTTGACGTTCGACCCGGAAAGGGGGGATGGAACTTATTTGTTATTTCAAAAAACTTAATTATTCAGAAAGCCTGATTATATTTTATACTATACATATTTGACCTCGACTTTTTTTATTTCCGAGGTAGTGCTTAATACGTCGTGAACAGAATTATGACGCCAAACGATTACCATCACCTATCTCTGTTTTATTCACACATTTCGAATTCTGATGTCCGTCTATGAAATTCCGTTACAGTTTATCTTTATCTTTAAAACAGTGGTCGTTGTCGTAATATAAAAATGCAATAAACCCCGTATCATGAAATATATGCCCTAATTCATTCCTCTTTCAGATGAACTTCTTGTAAAGTATGCTTCAACGAATATGACATATAGAGAGGTATCTCGATCTTATACTCAAGAAAAAGCACGAAGTCGTCCTAAAGTAAACTCAGTTTATATCTCTTGCATGAATAAGCTCTCCTCCGTCGAACACTCTTTGATCGTCGTTTTTGATATGTTTCGCTTAACGAAATAAAATCAAACGTACTCAATACATTAACGAACACAAGCAAATTTAACCCACATAAAGTAAAATCAGTGGCGGATTTAGAGGGGGGGCCAGGGGGCCCGGGCCCCCCTTTTTCCACCCAAATTTATTGAAGGCTCTTTTTATTTATGTATACTTCTTTTTTTCTTTTACCTTTGTCCAAATAATCATTAATAATTGACAGTATTTTCAAAACATTAATTGTAAGTCACACAAATCACAGTTATAATACGGTATACAGTACCACTAGATACATTAGACCAGACCACACGCGGGACTATAAGCTTTTTTTTTTTTTTTTTTTTTGGCTTTTCACTTTTTTCACTTTCGCCCCCCCCCCTTTTGCAAAATCCTAGATCCGCCACTGAAAATAACAGTCATAAATATTTTGTATTGAATTTGCAAGCTTACAACAACAAAAAAGAAGCTTGGTTTCTTATTTTTGATTTAACAAATATATGTTCTATTACAAAAGATAAATATCAGGGACGTATGTACATATCCCTTTTATATACGTCCCTGTTATAGAAAAAAATCTAAGATATTAATATTAGCAGTAGGATTTGATCATTCGTAAGAAATTACCTCTTACTTTGGATGTATTGCAAATTTTCCGAGAATCTCTTCGCGACAGTCATTACTAATTCCATTTGTACTTAATTTATATCAGACACCAAATTTAGCATGAATAATGCGCATACTGAATGTGAGAAGACATTATCCATTTGATATGGGGGGGGGGGGCTGTCGGGGCAAGATTAATAGTTTTTTTCCGCCCACGAACCGAGCATTATTTTCTTACAAAGTCAGAGAAACCATTCTTTTTTTCTTTCAATTGATGTAATTATGTCTTAATGTACAAGAATGTCTGTGTTTTATCAACAGAAGTACTTTATTTGTAAACAAAACTAGATATTTAGGAATATTGACAGGACTGTAAAGCCGAATTTTGTGGGCCATGAGAGCAAGATTTTTTCTTCTGACACACCATTGGAATTTTATTTCATCAATATTAAGAGCAAACCTTTTTCTTAAATTGAATACCCCTCCCCCCCCCCCCCCCGCCCCCTGCATATCAAAGGTACCATGCCTAATATAAAAAGAACCTTCAAACCAAATAATACGTCCTTCACGATAGGCAACTAGAATTAAAGGATAACTAGTATCTCTTTGACCATCCTCGGTACCCCAGGCTATTTGCGCTTTGGCTGAAGCGCAAATAGCCTGGGGTACCGAGGATGCCCTTTGACTTGCGTGCTAGTTTTGTGAATAGATTCATCCTTTGAAGAGGCGATGTGAAGAAAGAGTATCCATTTGTATTTGTCATACTTTTAATTAATTAAATGAATTCGCTTTTCAGTGCTAATGCCATTTGTAAACGCCTCAGATATGCGAACTATCCACCGAGGCGAGGACCTACTGTATATAGTAATGCAGATCTCAAACTGAAGATTGAAGTGAGTATAAATTACATTTAGTTAACGGCGTAAAGTTTAGTGCTCTAATTGCGGTCATAAGTTTGAATGCTCCTATATTTCGGCACACTCTGAATGTAATCCGGCTAGATACCCTGTAACAAATAAAAGTGACACCGTATCATAAGCTCAACCCATAATTTGCTTAATATGCCCCTCCCCCCCCCCCCCGTCCGAAAATATAGTTTTATGGCTGCGACTGTTCAATGTCTTTTTATTTGGCGGATGATCATATTCCATAAGGGAGACCAGGGGCAATCCGAGCTTCTTATTCGATTATAGGATTATAAAACAGATGAACCTATTCATCTTTTATAGCGGTCATATGCATCTATTTTTTTTATTATTATTATTATTATTTTCATAACTTATAGAACTACAGTATGGTGCAGGTGGAATTTGGATGTATTAAAAATCCCAGTGGGCAATCCACCTGAAATCACAGTGGGCGACTCAGGTGGAAATTTACCTGTGTTTTTCACCTGTCCACTCTCAGAGTGATTTTATTACCCCCTATCTACTTCAAGTTATCCTCTGTCTCATATGGTCTTCACACCTTTGCTCCTACTAGGCCTTTGATGTTACATAATACTGATTCTTACCTGATTTACATGTATTTATGAGTATTTAATATAAATTGAGAACTTCAAAGAAGAAATAAATAAATAAATAAAGTAAGAAAGAAAGAAAGAAGAATTTTTAAAAATGCCAAAGAAAAAATAACAAAGAACAAAAAATAACAATGAAGAAACAAAATAAAAAATAAATCATACATAAGAGAATGAAAGAACCAAAGAACCAAAGAAAGAAAAAAATAATTCAAAAGAATAGATAAATCAATAAGGAAGAAGAAGAAAATTTAAATAAAGAAACGAATAGATTATAAATAAATTAAAAATAAATAATAAATAAAGGAATAGAAAATTTAAAAAAAGCAAATAAGTAAATTAATCGAATAACTGCACGTATTTCCAAAGATTTCTACGATTGAACTTTTTTTAATCAATTTGATAAAATTAAACAGATAAATAAAGTAATAAACTAAAAAAACCCACATTATTTTCAAATCCACCCCTCTCTAATAGTCTGTAAAGATTGATGAGTGGAGACCAAAAAAAAAAAAAACGAATAAACAAACTAAAAAAATCAAACAAATAACTAAAAAAAAAGAAGAAGAAGAAATAAACCGAAAAAAAAACCCGAAAAAATAAAAAAGAAAAAAAAAAGACCCCCCGGCAAAAAAAACCTGTTGATTACTATCCATGTGTTACGTGTATGTGTACCTTTGTTTTGTTGCTATTCATACCCTCAGTCTTTTATTTTGTGCACTCGCATTTGTTTCATTGATCTTCTCTGATCATCTTTTCATGTGTTGTCCTTTTTATTATGCTCACTGAGTAAAAATGGGGGGGGGGGGGGGGGGGGCTACGGAGACGAGGTATCATAGACTGGTCACAGACCCTTTCCTTAGCAGAAACCCTATGTATTACAATTTGTTTCTGTAAATTGTATGCTTTGAATATTCCCACTAAATATGTTTAACTAAAAATTAGACTTGCAGAGGCAAACTACGATACGGTTGTCACCCTTGATGCGGGTACGGCATGCTTGTACACTCCGTTTTTGAAGTTAAATACATCTATATTCAAATGCATGAAAAGAACGTACGTTTCTCTATTAATATCTTTAATTTGAATGATAGCATATAACATTCATACAAAGCATCTGTCACGTACATGTATAATTTAATTTAACAAACATAACACAGTAGTCAGTACTTTACATTATTCATAAATAGTCCATCAAACAAAGCGCGCGCATACTACAAGATCACAAGATTTGATATACACTTCACAGTCTTGTGTACTCCAGCCCGTTGTCAACAAATGTCTCGATCGGATCGTCACACTGGGGAGGTACTGGAATATCAATCACGGCAGCAGACGGACGTTTTCTTGGACGCGACTTCTTCTCCGTGGGTCGACGAAGTCCCTCGTTGATCTTAGTTACTACCATGGCATTCCAGGTGTCCGTCGGTCTACACTCTGGGTAGAAATAGCACACATAGGTACGAATAACCTCTCTGCGTTGGAGTTCCAGGGGTTTCTTTCTGTTGCAACCACCACCATAAAAAGAGTACTGGAGACGTAAATCATCTACACCGAACAGTTCCGGAAAGAGGCGAACAGTCAAACGTTTTGCGAAATTTCCGGCACCAAACGATCTGCTGTTGATACCCCTCAATGTCTCCATCTCAATCCTGTGTGGCTCAAGGATAGAGTCTAGGGCGTGGTTGGTGTCTGGGGCAACGGTCGGGATTGAAGGTGTCTGGTCAGCCTGGGTTGCCTGCAGTCGTTGCACAGAAGAAAGAATAGTTGAGTGTGCGTTTTCCAGGGTCGACAGTCGTCTGAGAATGACATCCTGCTTCCTGGAAATCTCACCCATCATTCGCATCATCTGGGACTGGAACTTGGACAGAACCATGGTAGACGATCTGGGCGTGGTAATGGGCGTTGACGTGTGCATACTAGGCAGAAGGCTCGGTGTAGGCATTGTATGAGGCTCCGTGCTTCCGGTGAATGTAAATACGTCCCTCAATAAAGGCGAGGCTGGGGTAGGGGTGCTTATGGCGGGTACAGACGAAGGTAGCAGAGGCACAGCTGGAGATGCAGGCGCAGGTACCGGCGGTACTGGAGGATCCGCTACCGAGTTGCTAGGTGCTGGACTCCCTCTTCCAATAACTGTGGCCAAGTTCTTCACAACCGTCTGTAAAATAATAAAGATAATATGAAATATCATTATATCACGAAATCAATTTGTTCATTCTTTCGTTCGATCGTTCATTCATTCAGTATTTTAATAAATAAATAAATAACTTGCGAACCCCCCCCCCCCCTCCCTTACGGATTTGATCTTGCCCGCCAATATTTATTTGAAGATTCAATTATCGTCCACCTGGCCGTACACAACACAACCTGCGGCATGTCAATTTTTTATGTACCTATACTGATAAATAATTTTACCTGGAAAAGTTTTTATCTATTTAATCGTAGAATATCATTTTATCATGTCTCCTAATTTTCAAATTTCTATTGTTTATTTTTTTTCAATAACTATATTTTCCCGTGTGTTTTAATGAATGGCTTCCCCACTGGTGATTTATCCGGACAAATTTTACGTGAATCATCTTTCGGGAAAAATTTTGCGTATTTCTCCGAAAAACTCAGAGATCCAAATGTACATTCTCGAGCTTGCTTACTATTTGCAAAAGATTGATTTTAGTCGGAACAATTTCTGGATGTGTTTATTTCTTATGAAAAGGATCACGGATTTGTGCAGTCTACACCCCCCCCCCCCCCCCTCACACACACAAATATCTGCAGGGGTGATTGCAAACGAAATGCATAGCAAATATAAGCAATATTAGCAGAATTTCATATTCTGATGGGATCCTGTATAGACCTTAAGTACATTATGAACAATTATTGAAATTCAATTTTCTATTTCTATTGGCTTATTTTACGCCTTCTCTTATCAGCTTCTTCCACAAATCATGATTATATATGACATCAATAAATAAACTGGTATTCAGCATTGTCGTAGCAAAGTGAAATGACCGGGCGGAACTACTTAGACGAATCAATAAAGTTTTAGGGTGAATAGATTATGAATTGCATATAGTAATTCGAGTAACTACTCATCACCTGTAATTTTTTATCACCTGGTCAGATTTTCCGCCCGTTCAGGTAAGTTTGCTTCGACAATAGCCGAGTCGAAACAAAGGAAAATATATTTACCGTTTTTGAGGTCTGGAGTCGGGGTCTCTTTGGAGCCGGCTGTACAGGGGAGTCGGGGTCTAATGGACTCACTGGAGGAGACTAGTGTGGCGATCTCAAAGGTGACCATTCTACGTCTGATGTATCGGCTTCTAAAACATGATAAACCAAAGTTAAAAAGAATTGTATGATGACTTGACACCCCCCCCCTTTTTTTCAAATGAGAGTAAGGCACGGTCCATTTGATATTCGGAGGGGGGGGGGTCGAAGAGAAAAAAAATTTGCTCTAAATTTTGATGAATAAAATAAATTCGCTTATGGTGTGACAGAAAAAAATAATTTTGCTCTTACAAGTAATCTGAAAACATAAACATTCTTTATATATCGCATATCACTAACCTAATGTTAGGAAAAAATTCTTGCTCCAACTTTACAAGAAACCGGTCCGTGTCGAAAAAAATAATCATGCTCTGACAAAAAACCAAAGCGCCCCCCCCCCCCCCGAATATAAATGGACCATGCTTTATGAATGAACAAATTAATTTGTAAAATGCAAACGATAAGTCCAATACTATAAAAGAAATAATGATAATTGATAAACACAAAAGGCTACGACTTCAACATTGATAGAACCCGGCCGCCCCAGTGCCTCACTCACAACATCCATACGCAAACACGCACAAAGCGGGGTTTTTTTTAATACAACATCACATTGTCAAATATATTACAATAGCTGTTGGAAATATATAAGTTTCAACATTCGACAACTACGACTTGAAAAAGAACTGAACTTTCCAACGTCTGTTAGCACACTTAAGACTTTCAAGAATATAACGATAGCTCTGAAAGTAATTTAGTTAAATAAAAACTCCAAATTATATCACCATAGAAACTATTTTCTAATTATCGAAATATATACTATTTTGTAAAACAAGATGTCCCAGGTCGACATTACGCTTTACATGAAAGATAGAAGGGATAATGAATTAACCAATTAGCGTAGGGTAAAATTTACCTGTGTTTTACTTTACATGTATAAAATCGATTTATAAACGTGAAATTGAGGAGATATTTATCAGTATCTTAATTATTGCAGGAGTTTATTAATATCAAAAATATGATTTTCATTTTCTTAAAAAAGAAAAATTCATATATTTTGTATATGTTTCATTGGCAAATGCGTTAACACCTCAACTTTTAGAGGGAATTAGAAATACGAATAAAATTATGTTAACAGAATTGTTGGTTCGCCGATTTAGAACAGAAAAAATATTTTAGGGACATTTAGCTACATGCTATATTATTTTTATTAAATTAACGGTTCTTATTTTACCAGAAAATCCACAGAAATATCGATTTTCACTAAATTATCTAATATGCAGGTGCTATTTATGCCTTTTCCATACATTGGGAGGTTATTTATTTCTATTTCATTTTTTTTTTCTTGAAAACTTGAAATAAAATATATGTATCGAATGCATGGAAACAAAGCGTAAATTACAATAGCATTTAAATAGTATACATAAGTCACATTGTCAAACGCCCTGATTCCTAGTACTGTACATGTATTTATTTATCAATGAATTAACCTTAACGTACTCTTTGATTTAATGCTTCAGTGGTCACATGCCAATGCTGTGAGGGAAAAGCTAGCGGTACTTTAATTGAAAAGCTATGACCTTACAGTGCAACTTTGTCAATAATTCATACAACTTCAGTTCCAATTATCTTTCTATTTTCACCCTGACAACCATGTTTCATAATATTATAGAGGTTTGTAAGGAACATTTTATAACTTGGTTCTATGAAAAATACTTATAAAGAGGAATTTTACGTAAGTTTATTTGCCGTTTTGATCTCTTTTTTTCTTAACCTCTAACGAAAGGCAATGTGTCTTTTCTATACTTTTCAACACATCTCCTGGAGTGGCTATTTTTACTTTACTTTAAACTGTATTTATCGATGAAATGAAAATAATTTGATAAATGTTTTCACGTTCTATCATATTCATTGTGATACACTAAATTTGATAGGAGTTTTGGGTTTTTCTGATATATTGTATATTCTGTGCCCATGAATCCAAGAGTATTTGTTTCAAATCCCGAAAGTAACCAACAACCCCCCCCCCTTTTTTTTTTTCTTTTGTTTAGGTTTTCATTTTTTTTTTTTTGGTTTTCATTTTTCCGCCTTTAATGCATTTTTTAATATTTCATTTTAAATAATGTGGATAGTTTTTGCATGTCATTCTTTTTTTTTTTTTTTTTTTGGTCCGTACGATTTTTTTCCGATTAGTTACAGTTGATTACAAAATGAAATTTAATATCAGTTAAATGCTTTGGGACGTCGTTTATTGAATACATTTGGATCCATTAGACTTGAATTATTTTTACGCGGAATATTACGGATTAGGGATTTCATTCTAAAATATTATTTTTTTATTTCAATTTTTGAAACAATAACAATATAATTATATATTACCTATCCTTGATTTCTCTTGTTGTTCGAATTGTCTCATCGTCGTGTAGTCACCACTGTGTAGGACAAGGGCGTCGTCGATGTCACAAAAAGCGCCCCACTGGGTAGGGTAGGTCTCTCCAACACGAACACAACCATCATACTTGGTATGGGATCGCTGACGCAACTGGATACTGTAATCGCAGGTGTAACGGACCACGTAGTGAGAAGCATCTCTATTCTGGTGGGCAAGAGAACTTGCAGTCATGGTGACTTTCTGTTCATTAATGAACCCGTTTCGACAAAAAATGTATTTATTACCAATGTTGGCTTTGTTTATTTTTGACATCAAGCCATGCAGTAATTACAATTATCTGACGACTCTGATTCTAGACATAATGAATTTTATTTGGTTGAATTGTGAGAAACCAGCTTAGTTTTCCGACTTTGATTATATAATTAGTGTCAACATTTAATCACAATATTTCGTTGATTTGTTTTTGCAAAATATGTAGCTTCTCAAAACAGTTATAGGCAGTGATGATAAGCACACGCTTCAAAGGGCTATCCACACGTTTATTGTCGCCGCCCAGTGGTATCATATTAACTTGCTTAAAACCGTAAATTTCGTACGAATAATTTTTGTTATATCGAAAGCAAATCTTGTTTAAAGAAAAATTTTATGGTTAACAGTTTTAAGTACATATATGTACATTTGTCAATATTTAAGCAAATCGTCTGTGACGGCGAGCAAATTATCGTCTAGAAATATGTGTATCTGAAGAGTTAAGTTTATAGCACGTGAATAGGCGTACAAAAAGCAAACAAACAAAACAAATAAAATAATACACCATGAATTTAGTTCAGTCGACTGGAACGCCTCGGAGCAGTCAGGTATAGCGCGTCAGCCGACGTGCGGCACGTCAAAGAAAATATTTCCACTGTGCTTTTCACTCTGAGGGTGGGCTCTTGAGAAGAGCAAGATGCAGATTTCCACCGAATTCGGTGATTTTTTTACCGCCCACCAAAAATTATGTCCACCGAATTCGGTGAAAATATTAAGACTTTTATGATCTGTACTGTACATATTTCACTTTAGGACCTACGTTTGACTTTGCCACATACAGTTGGATACAGACACATGACCGATATTTTGAAGAATATGGGTATTCCTGCTCGAAGGTAATCAGCAATGTTTTTACTACTATCCTTCCAAATAATCGTCAAAGGCTTGGTATTTGGTAAGTTATTTCGAACTTAACTGAAAAGCATATTCTGAAATACTTTCTATATAGACGTAACCTCAGACAGTGCATGTATTTTATGGTTTTCATTTTCGTACATGAACATCGACGGCGGGTGCGGCTAGCCAACAGGGGATGCTTACTCCTCCCGGGCACCTGATCCCACCTCTAGCTTGCTAGGGGTCCGTCGATGCTCAGTTTGGTGCTCTATTGTGAGTGCTGTCTTTAACTTATTTCTGAAAGTGCTCAATATTTGTGTAAAGCAATTATTCATATTGTTGTAATTATCTCGTTGCAGGGATAAGGTCATGCAGATTATGAGAGAAGTTGATCCCTCAGGCGTGGCATTCAGAAAAAGACGACGGATAAAAAGAAAAGTTTATTACTCTAATGGGCCTAATTACATATGGCATGTCGATGGGTACGTAACTGATGTATCTGCACCATTGTATTTTTTTTTTTAAGAACTGAACTTTTTTTATATAAAGGAGATCTGTAAGTTCTAATCTATTTATAGGTATGATAAGCTGAAACCATATGGTTTTCCTATTCACGGGTGTATTGACGGGTATGTATCAGTTTAGATAAGTGTTTTACTTCAATTAACTTTGATTCGGCAGCACTGAATATCTGTCAATGTATCTATTTAAAATATGTGTTTGTAGTACCAACCTGTTATCTCACATATTGATATATACCACCATTTGTGAACTTACCATGGTAAAAAAATTACTTTTTACCTAGGCCTTTGACATTGAGATAAATTGTGTAAAGTTTACAAAAAAAGATAAGAAACCATTTGGCAATCCGTATTCAGAAGTTTCTTGTTTTTGTTGTTAACTCACGTTCATGTATACTGTATTGACGTCATTATTCTTTATCTAGGTTTTCCAGGAAGATTTTATGGCTTGAAGTCGGACCTTCAAACAATGATCCTGCGATAGTTGGTCGAAACTATATGCAATGTGTGTCTTCACTTCAAGGTACAGGGGTTGTCAAAAAGTACTAAATATATATAATAAACCATTTGAAACTTATATTGTGATTTCGCTTCTTTTCGTGTAATGGAAGTTCTTACGCTCTCCGAAAAATTTCGGGGGAGCATATAGTCGCCGTCATGTCCATCTGTCTGTCTTTCCGTCCGTCCGAGCTCATATCTCCTACATGTTAACCCTACATTAGAATTTGATCATGTTTCGCACAGATGTTCATTATGATAGATCTGTTGGGACAGATGTCACTTAAGGTCAATCATCAAATGTCAAGGTCATTTCCAGGTTAAAAATAGCTGTTTTTCAATAAATATTAAATATCAGTATTTTGTCCGAATGTTCTGAAACTTTGTATAATGATAGATGAATGCATAAGCTTTTACATATGTTGCGTGTTTAAGATTTTTCATTGCATCGATTAAAAATTGCCTTCCAAAAAAAGGGAGGGGGTATTTCACAAATATATAGGCTGCTGACAATGTCATCATAATGCCCTCAATCATTTATTAGGGTAGCCCCTTCAGGACGAAGGCCACATGAGGTCAATCATCAAATGTCATGTTCATTTCCAAGCTAAAAATAGGGGGTTCTTTTGTAATAAAAAATATTTTACTTCATCAAAAATCAGTGTTTTCTCAAAATAGTATGAAATTTTGAATAATGATGTTACACATTACTCCAGGTGAATTTATGTACAACGTGTATAGGCTGTTTTGAGAATGTCATCTACAATTTATATCCATCAATTGTTTATTGGCTAGACCCTTCAAGACAAAGGTCACTAAAGTTAATTTATAAAGGTCAAGGTAATTTGCATTCCTGCGAAAATTTTCATTCTTTTTTTTTTCTTTTGCGTTGACGATAAATTGCGTACCAAAAAGGGTGGGAGGTATTACACATGGGGAGAAGTAGTTCTTTTACAAACTGTTTTGCATGATGTGTGCTTTCAGACAAAAATCTTTAAGGTCTTATGAGGGTCAAAGGTCAGTGTCATTCATTATCATTTCAGAAATGTAAAACAAACTTTTCGTATCAAAATTATTGTGTTCGGGGAGCATGCATCAGTTTTACAATTTTTGTCTTTTTATTTGTTTGCTTTAGTTCCTGTTTTGCCCTGATTTTGTACATATGTGCATTCGGTTTGTTGTCAATTTTGTTCTGTGTTTTTGGTTAACTTTGGTTGTTGTGAATATTTGTCATTTGAACCTTCCCGAGGTATGTTTTTTTTACAGTTGCTGTAAACGCACCATGTAACAGTTTTCTTTCTTACGTTCAATAGGATGTCCCACTGTCCTTCAAAGCGATCCAGGTACAGAGAATATAACAATGGGTGCACTTCAATGTTTATTTAGACACAATGGTGAAGACATACTGTCTGGAATCCACAGTTACAGAGTAGTAAGATCTGTGTTCAATCAGGTAAAAGTTTCTACAATTTTCTCTATTTCCAAATTTGGGCCCTTGTGGGCATAACATAAAGAGTTAAATTATGATTGTGTTTAATTATGATTGCATAGAAAACACACATATACATGTATAAATAAATTTATTTCAACTTCAGACCCGACAAACTTTCAAGGTCCATGCTCGCTCAACAATGAGCAATGTCTTGAATAATTTTGACATGAATTTCACTCTCCCATTTTCAACACTTTTCTGTTAATTACATCCACGTAGTAACAGTCACTGTAATTCTTTTTAAAACTATAGAAAAATTGTTTTTATGTGAACACCTAAATGCCCTCACCTTTGTTTGCGTATGATCGTGTTTCGTACATCGCTATATAGCAGGATTCGAAATTGGCGGTGGTACGTCAGCCAGAAGTTCATGACATCAGCTTTTATTTGGTATACTTTTCTCTCACCCCGGACATAGATTTCTCGTTCACTTAGTTACGTCGTGAGACAAAAGAGAAAACGTAGACGTACCAGTTTGAGAATTCATAACGACTACTATTATGACGTCATAGAAAGTAACGTCCCGCCTCCATAAACTAATTCATCATTTACAATGTACTTGCATGGTGGCTGCTACAGAATTCAAGAAAGTGACATGACCATGACACTCTCACAAACCTTAATAGAGACATTGAAAACATGTAAATAAACAATAATGGATATAGTCCGTGAGCCAGACCCCCAAATTCGGGGTCATTGGTACCATCCGAGGTGAATAAACGACACCAATATATTCTGATAGATTGATATCTCTAGTATCTGAAAATGTATGATAGCAATGAATAATAGGTAGCTAAGGCAATTTTTTGGGGGAAAACCTTGTTTTTTAGTCGAAAATCAATGAAAATAGGAAATAAATTATAAATTTTAAATGGTTGATGATTGAAAAAATTGAAAAGTGTGAATATGTAGTATTTTTAGTGTTCTTTCAGATGAAATAAGTTTCAATTTCCCATTCCTATTTTTACTGTGTTTTGGGGTAAAAAAAGTCGAATTTTTGCAAAATTTCATAGAAATTCGAGAAAATTTTAATTTATTCCTGCTACTCAGTTCCTCAATATTGCATATGATCGTCCAATGATGATTTAAAAAACATCTTTGAAGCTTTCTCTTTCAAATGACATATATTTTGTATTCTTAATTTTTGCGGAATCTTGGAATTTGAGTTTTTATACAGAAAACTGTATTTTCAATTAGAAATCTTCGATTTCTGTACATTAATTTAAAGAACCCTATCTAATTATGCAAGCAATGATTGAAATGACAAATATGGATAATGACCATATCCCTGTATACAGCACAAAATCGATAATTCAAAAATCAGAAACCGAAGGCATACAAAATCAGGACAAAACAGGAACCAAAGTAAACAAACAAAAACCTCCACCATATGAAAAGAAGCGAACTCCCGATAGAGGAGTGAGACCAGGTGCCCAGGAAGAGTAAGCATCTCCTGCTTGCATGCAACACCCGTCGCCTCAATTCGGTAGAACTGTCACATCCGGTTACTTCCATTTTCGAAAACCAAAAAAAATAAAAGCTATTTTCTAATTTAACTTTTCAGATTATATATGTTTTACTGATATTTCATTCAAAATTAAAGTGTTTTGAGGAAAAAACGTATTTTTCATCCAAAAATTGCTGATTTCTGAAGAATATTTATTGAATCTAAAGAATTTCTTAAAATGATAGCAGGAATGTATTTTAAAATGTTCTTATCAAGGTTCATTCATGAAATACATATTTGAAACATATAGGTATATATTTCTACTTAATTTTGGGGCAAAATGCCTGTTTTTTGTCTAAAAATAACAGATTTCTGGGAAAATACCATTAATTCATTATCTTAGCTAAAATTATATATTTAAAGCAATTATCATTAAGAAAGTAATTATCTTGTCAGATGATTATGAACTTAAAAGTAATTATTCATTTAATCCAACATTTTTTGATAAAATATTTATTTTTTTTACGCAAAAACAACTTAGTTTGAGAAAATAAGTACTAGCTCCTTTAATCTGCCTTAATTGATATCTTCAAGCTTTGGTATTACGCTATTTCATATTAGAAATGGATAGGAATGGCATTTGATAACTGAAATTTAATTTATATGTTATTTTGGGGCAAAAAAACCTAATTAATGTGCAAAAATCACTTATTTCTGTGAACATTTTGTGAAATTTTTATTTTATCAAAGCAGGAGAGGTTTCATATAATTTGATGGCATAAAAGTGACCAAGTTTAATGAGTTAGAGGAGATTTCTTTCATTATCTTGCTAGTTTAAAGGGGGAAAATCTCAATTTTTATTTAAAAATCACTGATTTTTGGAATAATTTTATTACTATGAAATGGGTCATTATTATTTATATTCGAAAGTGTTCCTGGGTATATCATAGTTTGTCCTTGTAAGTCAAATCCATTTAAAGTATCCTCTGTTAATTTAATGGGTATTTTGGGGCAAACAATATTTTTTTACATAAATATTTAGCCTAAATCAAGAAAATTACTATAGAAAGTCTCATATTTCAAACTATGACTATTATTTTCTGTATTTCCTTTTTAACTGTTTATTCTTTCTAAACTTATTTATCATTTCTCTTAAATTTTGTGTATATTTTTATATTTGGGGTAAAATACATAGTGTATTATTGAATATTAGGTCACAAAGAAACCAGTTACGTATCTTCTTCGTGCCTTGAGGTACATAAGGTCTTCACAGGTCACAAAGAAAAGCAAGCTTTTATTCTCAAAATTCTTGCAATGTATAACCTCGAAATTTGTTTTATCACATTTTGTTTATTAAGAGCTTGATTTTCCATCTTTTTTTTTACCCCAAACATACTAATATTAACATTTCAAAACATAACAATAAAATGATAAGTTAAGAAAAATTAAACAGTTAAATAGGAAATACAGAAGACAATAGTCATAGTTTGAAATATGAGACGTAATTTTAGACTATAATTGTATATAAAACATATTTTTTGCCCCAAAATACCAATTAAATAAACGGAGGATTCTTGAAATGCATATGACTTACAAGGACAAACTATGATATACCCAGGAACACTTTTGAATATAAATAATAATCATGACACTTTTCATAGTAATATTTTCCAGAAATCAGTGATTTTTAAATAAAAAAATTTGATTCCCCCTTTAAACTAGCAAGATAATGAAAGAAATCTCCTCTAACTCATTAAACTTGATCACTTTTATGCCATCAAATTATATGAAACCTCTCCTGCTTTGATGAAATGAAAAATATAAATTTTAAAAAATATTCACAGAAATAAGTTATTTATGCTTATTAATTAGAATTTTTGCCCCAAAATAAGATGAAAATTAAATTTCAGTTATCAAATGACATTCCTATCCATTTATAATAAGAAACAGCATAACATCAAAGCTAAAATATATCAATTTAGGCAGATTAAAAGAGCTAGTACTTATTTTCTCAAAATAGGTGGTTTTTGCATAAAAAACACATATTTTATCCAAAAATGTTGGTTTTAATGAAATATTACATTCAATTCCACAATCATCTGACAAGATGATTACTTTCTAAATGATAAAAGCTTTAAATCTATAGTTTTAGCGAAGATAATGAATTAATAGAATTTTCCCAAAAATTTGTCATTTTCAGACAAAAAACAGGCATTTTGCCCAAAAATTAAGTAGAAAATATACCTTTTACTAGTATTTTTCAAACATGTCATTTATGGGTGACACATTCCTGCTATCATTTTTAGAATTTCTATCGATTCAATAAATATTCTCCAATAATCAGCGATTTTCAAATGAAAAAAAATACCTTTTTTCCACAAAAATACTTTGATTTTGAATGAAATGTCAGTAAAACATATATAATTTTAAAGAGTGTGAAAAGTTACATTAGTAAATAGTTTTCCATCATTGCTTTCATAAGTAATAAGGGTTCTTTAAATTAATATACAGAAATCTGAGATTTCTGATTGAAAATCAGTGTTCTGTATAAAAACATCAATTTCAAGGATTTTGCAAATAAGAATAAGAATATAAAATGTATGTCATTTGAAAGAGGAGACTTTAAATATGTTTTGAAATCATCATTGGACGATCATATGCAATATCAAGGAACTGAGAAGCAGGAATAATTTGAAATTCCTCGAATTTCTGTGAAAATTTGCTAAAATTGACTTTTTTACCCCAAAAGACACAATAAAAATAGGAATTTGAACATGCAACTTATTTCATCTGAAAGAGAACAAAAAATACTACATATTTACACTTTTCAATTTTTAAAATCACCATCCATATTTAAGTTATAATTTTTTCCAGAAAAAAATCATTATTTGGCAAGTACGCAAGGGCAATAACTCTTGTTTACCCCTTAAGCTACCTTTGATCAAATGCTATCATGCATTTTCTGAAACCTCTTGGGTATATCTATCATAATATCAACATAAGATTTATTCACCCCAGATGGTACCGACCAACCCCTCTGGCTCACGGACTAATTGACAGATAGGTTTTGGTATCGAATCTAGTTTTCAAAATCATACTCACAGTAGTGGTGATAAAATGAGGTGAGCGAGAAAAATAATCAATCACGACGTTACGATTGAGACAGGGAATTTCATCATGTGCAAAAGATTTGTTATGCAAATGTTTTTGAAAAAAAATTAAACTTGGCCATAACTTTGGAATGGTAAGTTATAGGACTGTTATACTGTATGTTTATAAATTTCTTCCGACAGAGAATAGAATCTTGGTGGAGCATGATGCGAAGACATCAAATGGAGTGGTGGATAACATCCTTTAAAGATTTGGAAGCCTTTGGTGGGTTTCGAAGAGGCAATGAGAACGACATGTTAGTAAATTTTAAAGATAATATTATTTTAATGTTGAAGATACTAAATCTGTAATGCTTTATGTAAGATTTGTATCTCGAAGAGGCAATGAGAAGGACATGTTAGTAAATTTTAAAGATAATATTATTTTAATGTTGAAGATACTAAATCTGTAATGCTGTATGCAAGATTTGTATCTAAGTGCAAGAGTTATAATTTTATTAAAGATTATTATGAATTTTGTACTTTGTATACATGTAACAAGTATAATTGAGCAACATTGAAGTTACGGTAAAGCGGACATTTGATTGGCCGGACACCTATAGAAAATAGTTAAAGCACCTCTCATAATTTCTACTAAACTTTAAATCATATACTCTTCTAAACAATCTTTCAATGATAAATTACCAATAAATATTTGATTATCCGTTTACATGCTACTTTTTCCTTACATGCAGATATTCCATACGGTATTGTTTCATGCCCCTTCTGCAAAACGATCTTAACACATTAGTTGAACAATGGAACAATCACTCAATTTCATACAATAGACATGCAGCGTGTCCACATGGGAAACCATCTGTTTTATACACACTTCCTGAAAGTAAGGGTACGTAAAGTTCATTGCAGTGTTAAATGTAAGATCATTATATTTTGGCAGACAATTTGCAAACTATGTATGCAGTCTATCTCTTTGAACATAGAACTTAATGGACTTAATTACATGATATATGATCATTTTAGGATTCAATGACTGCATTTATCCTGTTGCTGAAGAAGATATTGACTTTGGATTTTCACAATGTAAAATTCCAACCAGAAGTGGATCAAATGAATTTGACAGAAAAGCCAGTGTTTTTTTTTCTGCAGACGAGGGTGGCATGATGCATTGGTTTGGCAAGATGCTATCTCTCAGTACTCTGACCTCTCAGGATCACAGTTGTAGTCATGATATCTTACTATATTTGATAGTTTTTGTATGGTTTCTTTCCTGGCCTGAATAAAAATTGAAATGTCAGACACAATTGTATTTTCATTTGTTATTATGCCATTTTGTAAGAATAAAACCTTTAATTGTATATATTGATATATGCATGTAAAAACACAAAGGGGGAAACAACAATGTTCACTATTTTAAAAAATTGCCGGATCGGCTTCGGTTCCTTTATTCTTACGCGACTTATAGCCTTTGGAACGTCATGTATTTACTAGTTTTGAAGCGAATGTGAGAATGTATGATATGTGTTGAAAGGGAAGAATTCCCTTCTGCTGGTTAAAACACTTTTAGTGTCGTTATCACTAACAAACACTGTTTTCGCCTTTGATACAAGCATATTTATATATAAATAGCATAAAAGAAACGACACTAAATATAAAATTAAATTCTCAAATGTTCGATGCTCCACGGCATCGTCTTCAGATAGCCTAGCTTACATTCACAAAAAAAGAAAAGAAAAAGAAAAAAGGAAACACACTAAACTATCCTCATATCGGAGCTACAAACTAGCGAAAATCAACGAAGTCAAAACTGCAGGACATAAAATATTCATGATAACATCAACCTATATTGCCTTGATTAAGGTTGATTAAAAACCACGGTAAAATAGAACAAAACACACAGCACTAGGATAAAAAAGAAACAATCGAGAACACGGCTCCGAACCTTATTATGCAAATTTTATGCATACAATCGGAAGAATCTCGAGTCAAGATTTTACCTTACGCACGACGGAAAAGAAAGTCCGTTCCTATTCTAATTTTATAGTAGTCTCGTCTCAAACATTCTCTCGTGGACTTCCGTTCGAAATTTGAACACGTAGAAATGCTTCTTTCATGAAAGTAAACCAACTGTTCAAGAATACAGACACATGGCTCATCTTAAGGTATGTTTTTAAATTGATTTATGTATCACGTGGAACACATATGATGGGATTTTAAATTATTCTTCTTATCAGAAATACTCGACCTGGGAGTGCTCCATGTTTTCGTGTGAATGAGTTTCATGATTATTTATCGGTGTAAGCGAATATCTCACAAATATTTGTTCTTTAAGGCCATTCCTGTCTTTCATTACATCTTCATGAACATCTAAATATAAGTACACACCATGAATTTGAATAAATTTGAAGTCAGTGTTAGTTATAATCAGTATCAAGTATCAGTTCTGTAGCCTGGTGCTGTAGTGTTGGTGGAAACAGTATTTGAATGGTTTTAAAATTATTTAAAGAGGATGAATTTCAAATCAATTGAATATTTTATTTATTCTTTACAGTAACAACCATAACTGTCAGAAAAAGAAGGAATATACTCTGAGAAAAGTCTTCATGCGCATGTGTGCATCAGATCCAATGAAAGAAAGTGCATCAGAATAGTGGAATACTTGTAGTGCTACTAGTACCATACTTGTAAAGATGAAGAAATACTGTGGAATATAATATTACGATTGTACTACCATATATGATGTTGGCCACCATGGTGTGAAAATAATTCACTTGTGAAAGGAGAACGAAGAAAAATGTTCAAGTGCATATTTCTACACGAAAAACATATTCAATGTGTACATCGACAACATTTTCCTTGTGAAACTGTGATCCAGCATGAAATGAGATTTTGTGTTATAATGTAGAGGAATTAATCATCAATAGAATAGTGAGATCGACAGATGAAAGTGTATCACAGCCTCTTGCAGTAAACATGCTGATATAGCACTGAAGAGTAAGTTGTACATATACATGTGTAATACATGTAATATACATGTTATAATAATTTTGTAAATCTAATAATACAAGTACAAATAACATTGTATTTATTTCATATTTTATACGTGTATCCCTTGTGATTCACCTTAAATGGTAAGTTACATGCTTTCATATTTCATGTGTACAAACTACATGTACAGTGTATTGTTTGAAACAAGACCTTCTCATGCATACCAAAATTTGTGACCTTGACCTTGGAAAATGACCAACTTTTTAAAATCTTACACCATGGCCAGAACTTTTGAATGGTGAGTGATATATAGACATGTGCTTTTGTTGTGTAAATTTCCATGGATATCAAATTGTTGTCTTTGTGACCTTGAACTTGAAGATTGACCTACTTCCCTATTATTTTCTAAAGTAATATTATGCTTTTAAGTGATAGGGCTTTCATATTCTTATATATATTCCTTGTGATAAGGTCTTCGTATTAATACCAAAATTTTGACATTGTGACCTTGACCTTGAATAATGATCAATTTTTGAATAACTTTAACCATGTTAACCTTGCCCTTGGTCACAACATGAATTGCATGTGATATTGCTATCATATTTTACATGTGTATCCCTTGTGGTAAGGTCTTCACATTAATACCTGAATTTTTACATTGAGACTTTGACCTTGGAGTGTGAAATACTTTTCTACAATATATCTGACAACAAGGGCATTCATGTTCCACAAAAAAAAATATGGGTTTAATTTTTCTTTGTCCTAAGCGGGCTCTTAAACATGACACCCGTTTTTAGCTCTACTGGTTATAGTCGAGCTTATGCGGTACCCCCTTGTCGAAGTTGTCCGGCGTCCGTCCATAAACAATTCTTGTGCTCGCAACTCCTCTGAAAGTATAAGAGACAGAAATGTAACTCTTTTTGCATAAGACTTGGTCTGTGGTCTAGTTGTGCACATGACATCTTGTTTGAGCCCCTGACTCCCAGGGTCTTAGAAAATGGGTGTGGTCATTTTCTCCTGTATGACTCTATGTAATCTTGTATTCGCAATTTCTCTGAACTAAATGATGGAGACTTTATCCTTCTTGCAATACGATGATTCAGTATTCAAGTAGTGCACCTGATATTTTGTTTGAGTTCCTGGCCCCCAGTGACTAAGAAAATGGATGTGGCCATATTAGAATTTACTTGTCATTAAGTGAATTAAAAAACAACCAAGAGAGCTACAGTCTCGTCAGAGACTTCTGGTTGGGATTGGATCGGGCCTTTCAAATTGGGAAAATTGGCAATACATGTATTTTCTTCAAAATTGAATATGATAGATTTGGTCAATGGATTTAGGATTTTTTACTTTCTTTTTTTTTTTTAGAATTTTCTATGAGGTACATGTACAGTATGTATCAAATTGGGAAAAATTGGTCAATAAATAGGAAAAATGATACTATTTTGCATAATTTGAGAATGGCCGATCGAAATCCCTGTATTTGTATGTTAGTACTACTACTGAAACTTTACAATTACATGTCATGTAATTTATATACATGTACATCATTATGATATATACTACTGCTGCATGTTCTGGTAAATGTATGCAAAATTCATTCATTTTAGAGCTTATTTAATAATATTAAAATGAAGTTACTAGTATTCAATTTAATCCATTACATCTTTTACTTTCAGAGTGAGACTGACATCATCTTCTGTACATACATGATAGCTGGACAATAAATTCCTCATTTCTGGGTATCAGATTGAACATCTACCTCATCCTTTAGTTTTACTATAGACACTGGAGAAATCACTGTATTTGAATATTGAACATGTTTTGTGCTTACTTTCATGTGCTTACGGGTACATGTACATGTATGTACTAAATGTAGGTTAAATTGCCTATAAATGCATTGAAAACTTTTTACTTGAGAATAGACCTGCACCTGTTGAATGGGGAAAAAATTTTATTCATTTCATTGTTTTCATAGCAACAATTTATGACTTTAAATTCTAGGTACATATAGACTAGACATGTAAATTCATATAAAATATTAATTTCAAAAAGAAATAAGCATATGATAAATTATAGAGAAAGAAAAATATCCTTTCGCAAGTACAAAAGTATTATGTTGTAAATTGATTAGATTCTGAGACTTTGCTCCTTGAATATCCACAAGGGCTTCTACCTGTACCAGTACGCTGGCTAAGCGCCTGAAGATGAATGCATATACATAAAATGTATACTCTTCGTACGAGTGAGAGTGAAAAAGATTCCCGTATATTGTACATGCATGTATCTGTTAAAACGGCCAGAAATTATTGAAATTACATTTATTTATATATCGTATTGTGTTAGTTTGCTGTGGTTGGGGTATTCATTTAATATATTGAAATTTATCAAAATTTTGGAAAAAATCAGAATATAATTACGGGGGACAGGTTTGAGTTTAGAGGGGAAGTGGAATACCTCAAAGCCCTGTAGCAGGTTCTTGTGGGAACCCCACTCCCCAGCGAAAAATTATCTCGCATGATATATAATGTATATAGAGAGCCAGCGAAATTGTTCAATTATCAATTACTTATAGTATATACAAGTATCAGAAACAGACCGGTAAAAAAACATAAAAATAAAGGTTGAGTCGAGGAAGGGGAAACATTGCTTCATTGGCTATTGAGCATGGAATGGACATATTTCTGTATACCCCTGTAAAACACTGTATAACTAATAATATCATGCTTATACCTTCGGAGTTTTATTTCAAACCATGATATCGGTAAATATTCTAAATAAAGAAACATGGCGAGCGGCAGGGAGCCAGCGAAAACTTCGACTTCAAACTACCAGAAATTATGTTTACACATACTTGTTTGAGTCCAAGTAATTCCTTATTTTTACGACTTTAGGGGAGTGGGGGGTGCCAATGGATTGGTAGGGAAAAATCAGGATAGAAAGAGTAAACTTGTTTGTGAATTTTAGATGTAGGTGCCACCGTGTGCAACCCCCCCCCCCTCCCCGCGCTATTGAATCGGATGGGGGCTAATACACGAGAAATTATCATTGTTTTCCTGCTGTTATCGAGAAATATCAAATTAAAATCTTATGGGTACAAATGTATGCAAAATTGATAATGTATAGAATCGCTCAGTATTCAATCGAAGCGGGGTAAACGAACCGCAACGATAAACTTTGAAACGAACTATAAAAAGTGAAATTCGTGATTCTTCAGTGCAGTAACGAATTATCCATGGCTTGAATATTTAAATAGCAACGTTCAAAAAAATTTAAATGACAATAACATTGGGAGCCGTGGAGAAGGTTAGAATAAAAATGCTCGCAGTCTTTCTCCTTGCCTAAGGGAAACTTACGGATCCCAGAGGTGGGATACATGTACATGTTGTTTAAGAAATAAGATATAAAAAGGACAGGAAAAAATAAACAACAACATTAGATATTCCAGCAGTGACGGATCGACCCAGAGCTAATGCATGCACCACTCGCAAATTACATTATTCTGCATGGATCATGTATATATGTGTCATAGAATCGCAATTTCTGAAAAATTGTGCGAGATATCGCGTGACAAAATATGTGGAAAGATTTGACCTCCGTGACCTTGAATTTTGATCTTCTGATCTCAGTATCATTAAGTGAGTTATTGTTATCACGTCACAAAGTAAGTGTGGACAGACAAACGCAATTAAAGAAGGGCCCTTATAGTTTCCTTTCAAAAGTATTTTTCTTATACCCAAAGATGACATTCACCTCTGCACTTAAATTTTAATCAACACATATCTTCCTCCTGTCAAAGGAACTGTATGGTGTTGTTTTGTTTGGTGGGGGATTCATTACTGCTGTCAATCTGTTAAAAAAGAAAACTAGCAAATAAAGTTTTATGAATGTTTATTGTCAAAAACATCCAAATATGCCAAAAACATCCAAATATGACTGCATAATTAAAATTGCATATAAATCAATACCTGAGATATAAGGTACAAAGTGTGAATAAGTTTGTAACATTTATAAACCCTGTTATTTAATTTCAAAACAAATTGTGAATTGGGGGAAATGAAAAGCAAAGGAGAACGTCCATGATGCAGAAGCCAAACATGATTATAGAGTACTCCGATTAACAGAGAACACTTGAGTGGAAGAACGGCAACTATTAACAAATTATTTCGTATGAAAATAATTCAAAACGGATATGAGAATTTTTAAATAAAAATAAAGAAAACAAAACTTTGGATGAAAATTGGAAAAAAGTAAAATCAAAGTACATATATTCAATTATCAGAATGGATCATATATCTATTTGACAATTTGATAATACCTTCCAGACACGTCAATATGTGTCCTTAGAGATTAAATCAAAACAAGATATGTTTGCGAAACACTGATGCCCCTGTCGGCAACAATGTCGAAATGTGTAACCTCCCCCCCCCCTTTATTTTTGCTAACATTTCTCCAAATTATAACATTCAAAAATCCATATCATATGTTAAGGATGATTCTTGATGCATGAAAGATATCAGCAGTTGGTCAAAGGTAAAGATGGTCTCAAGATCACCAGTTTTTTTATCAAAGAAAAGTAATACATACGTCAAAATTCGAAGCAATTAAAAGTAATTCATGATCCATATTAAAGAATTTTTCACAGATAAACAGAAACACAGACGGATGGGCCAAAAACTGGATGTCCCTGAATCTGGGATTACGGGGGAATGAAAATATTTAATGCAAAAATACACTTCTTTTAATCATTTGTTGTTGTAACATATTTACAATAAGATGATAAAAATGTGCTGATATAACTTGATATGTCAAATTAAATGGTTTGCTTGTTAGATTGTCAATAAAGAAGATACGAATAATATGCATATCATATATAAATAAACATTTTCTTGTTTCAAGTTTGACAGCTTAACAATTAAGATTGCAACCATGAATGTAAAAAGCAATAAGAAATAGACTGCCATGAAATGCATCTTACCAATACATGATTGTTTAATGAGTCCTCGTGTTTTGAAAGACAGTAGCATGATTTGACATTTACAAAAGGTTTACAATAAAACGCATAAAAAATACACGACTCCTGTATTACCAACAGTTTAGACACGTGTTGGAAAGTAAAAATTAATATATTATTTTAATTATCCATAAATCAGAGGGAAAAACATTTCTACAATAAGATAATTCTTTGATGCATATTTTCAGTATTTAACAGGAGACGAACATCCTACAATAACCACGGTTCGTCCGAAAAACAAGACAATGAATATAGATATCTGTACAGAAGAAATTATCATGTGAAAAGGAATTATATACTCTCAAGATTTCATTTCATGAATTAAGCAAGTCACAACAGCAAGATCTGATAAAGCACAATTGGTAGCAAGGATTGTCATGAAAACAAGCACTTATACTATTTAACCACATCTGTATTTCGCAGTCTAAATATAATATCTTGGTTTTTATTTAGAATGAAATAACGAATGGGGGGGGGGGGGGGGGGGTAAGTTAAGATGTATCTGGCAACGTGGCCCTGTGGTACAGAGTTCACATTCTGGCTTTAACTACTAAATACCAAAAATTGTGATTTGAAAACCTGTTATGTTCTACTTCTTGAGCATGTAGATGATGAGAATCAGATTTTTTTAATTGGGCCAAATCTATTAAAATGCAACTTTGTGAACTTGGTATGCCTGACTTATGGTAGGGTCAAGGTGAATTAATTTTTAAAGTAAATTTTCCATTTATAATACAAGGTATTATCATGCTTTTCAGAGCAGTATGTATGTTTCATCAAAATGTTTTCTGTATCGTCTCTTAGTAGACACTTTTTCACTTCAATATTACTTATGTAGTCTTATACGAAATATTTACCAAAAAAAAGTTAGCAAAAAATAGATTATCATCAAACCAGCTATCAATAGAATCTGGTAGACACCAAACTATATCTAGAAATGAAAGTTAATGTCCAATATGTAATTCTGAATTAGGGGATGAGTACCATTTCATACTCATATGTCATGCTTATTCTGATCTTAGAAAGAAATATATAAAAAGATATTACTGGAATAGACCATATATGTATTTAAGCTTGTTCAATTGTTGAGTGTAACAATATCAAAGTTTTATGTAATCTTGGGAAATTTATAAAATCTACACTTGACTTAAGAAAAAAACTTATATCACATAGATAAATTATGACAATTGTAATATCATTGCTTAGTAACCCAGACGAACTCTTGTTTATTCGCCACACCTGTGTTTATATTTATTTACTACATGCTTATAATATGTAACATCAATGTAACTTACTGCATGTTACACGAAAGAAAGTAATTGAATTGAATTTTTCAATTTAACCCAAAATGGGTGTTTACAAATGCCAAATCAAGCATATCGAAATTCAATTCCCCGAGTGGCAAAAACAAGCAATTTATGCATGTTGTTGCCGTAGGAATATTGCCACCCTCGACAAATCTTATGGCGGGCCTCATAGAAAATCCAAGAAGTGGGATACCACGGGAACCCGTAGCAAAGGCGAGGATATTTTCCAACGTTAAGTAGTCACCCCTTCTGCCACCTGTTAAAAAAAAAGAAGGAATTGATGAACAACTATAAGAAATATTTCGTCTATGTGGAGAGCTTGTCACGAAAAATATAGAATATTCAATATTCAATAAACCCAATCCTTAACAAGCATTCATTGACCAAACGGTAACTTCCTGTACATTCATACATACAGTATTATTTTTTACTGTCTTCAACAATTTACACTAGTCATCAACTTAATCTGCGTGTATGAATTGAAGCACATCTCCACTTTTTAAAAATATGAAGCTGTAGAACCTTTTTCATGCTTTAACAAAGTTTAGCAGATGCAGTGGCGGATCTAGGATTTTGGGAAAGGAGGGGGGAAGACTTCAAGACAGTAAAAAGCAAAAAAAGATAAAGCTTTCAGTCAGATCCGCGTCTCGTCTGTCTAATGTATCAAGTGGTACTGTATTATTACTGTGTAAAATTGTGTAAAATTCTACCATTATGCATATCAAAAATTCCGCACCCCCCCCCCCCCCCCCTCTAAATCCGCCACTGCGATGCAACTTCCGTAATATGAATTTCTATGTAAGGGCATCTCATCCACGTACATTATGTCTTCGTGACTAATATATTGGAGTTCATTAAGTTCGAAAGAACAAATCGCGGAAATACTGAAATTGTTTGCATTCAAAGACAAAGCCGTGGTTGAAAGAGTTATTAATAGCGTCGCATACCGTACTAGACTCACTTGTTGCGTGACATTCAATCAATCTATGGATTTCATCAAGAGTATCGGGGGCATTGGGCGGTACTTATCTTGCATCGTCGATAAATATAGCAAACAGCGTGCTAAGCACGTGCATTGTAGCAGACGAATTTTGACACAGAATTAATAATGTACTGATGAAAGTATTACATAAGGAAGCATAATAATATTAAACTCGAAGCCGTCTTGAATATGTAATTTGTATGCATTTATGTCTAGGAAGACAGATGTTGATCAGTTTAACATATATGTATGACCTACATATCTATAATGGAAGGTGGAATTTCGAAAGGTACATGAGAGGCGACAAAGAGTCATTTCATCGAGTATATCGCAAAGATGTCAAAATAAAATTCATTCTTTTCATTTTTATTTACATGTTTAAATTATATCTCTTCTTTCCGTTAAAAAAATACAAGGAATATAATAACATGTAATAAATCTGTCCGTCCCTAAGTAAGCCTCTTGTTTTTTTGCGCGGATCTGTGCATTAATTAATTCTGGTCATAGAGTAGACAATAGCGCTACACGGCATGTTTCTCTCGAGAGAGAATCGCTCAAATCTGGTTTTGAAAATTAAAGTTGCACATTTTGAATAGTATTAATTAGTGCATGGTTCGCACCTTTGAGCAATAGATAATTGCCGGTCAGAAATGACTTGGTGCGCACCAAGTACGGTCTCAACGCTTCAGTGCTTCAATACCATGTTTTGACAGAAAAGGGAGCTCTCATTTTACTTCTAAGAGAGAGGGATGGAAGAAACTGAAAAAAAAATACTCCAGATTGAGATTTTCTGACCAAAACAGCCGAAAACAATAAGGATCATATACAGCCGTCACTGGATTAAATTAGGACATAAAAATAAGATCGGGCTGCCCCCCGCCCCCCCCCCCCCCCCCCCATCAATATAAAATCAAATGATTGCTCCCTAAACATTAAAAAAAAATCCGGTAACTTTCTAAAGGCTCTACATCAAATGAAAATCTTTACAAAATGATGAGCAAAAAGATAACAAGCAAAACGAAAACCAAAATAGATAAATAAATGAACATAAATCACAATTGTTTAATTATTTTTCCAAATTTCGTAAACATCAAATTTCAACGCAGTAGCATATTTGCTATGAACACGGAACAGTTTTCCATTACAGCCCCACCCCCTTACCGACCTTTGGTTGTTTAATGTTTATGATGTTGTATAATCGTCGGGAAGGGGGGGGGGGGTTTCCAGCATATGGTGGAATAAAAAACGTCATTAACGGAAAATAAATCTTTCTTAGGGCAAATTCAAGAGGTGGCTCTGTAATCGATTCCTAACATCCCTCTTGCGCTTGTATTTTTTCTTCTTTTTTTTTTTTCTTTTTACGCAATGAGAATTTATTTCGGCTTTTATTTTGTAGTACCTTTGCTTGTCAACACATAAATCACGAATATATAAGTACGATCTTCTAGAAATGTTAGAATATGTGAGGATATTTCCATGCTAGGCCTTTACCAATTAATAAAAAAATTTAAATCCAATTTCACTTCTGATAGAAGATGACAGACAAAACAGAATTCCGATAGACGGATTAATGGTCAATGATTAATTTAATTATTCTATTATACTTCATTAATAGTCAATGATTAGTTCATTTAATTTCAACTCGTCTTGTTAAGGAAAATAGCATACAATTTTGACAGATTTAGGGGTTATATCAGAAAACCCTTACATCTGCCCGATCAAACCATGCACTAAGTCGGTTGGTACACTCTTTTCTCGTCCCCTCGACATGCTCCCTCGCTTCGCTCGGGACCATATCTCGGGGTACTTGAAAATCATGTACCAACCTTAACGTGGTGTCACTGAGCATAAAAGGGATCTACATACAGAGAATATATTCTTTATAAGACCTTGGAACTCGGGACTTTTCACATGTTGCAGTAAACGAAAGAGAGATTATATTTACTGAGAAAATACTTGTACATTTGTCGTAAATAAAAATGATTTGTCTCATAAACAAGACAAATGCACATTGGATATACTATAGTCACGTTGTCTCTGAAAACTCATAACACACATTATTGAGTTTTTTGATTCAATATTTTCATCAAATGGGAAAAATGTGAAGAAATAAGGTAAGAATTGTTTAGCGCAGTGTAAGATGTAAGAGCGCAGGCTGCATCTTCAGAAAACGCGCTATCGGTAACCGTATCATGATTAATATTTTGGTTAAGGCCAATACCGGGTAAAGAGCCAATAATAGGTACGACTAAGCATCCGGTATCAACAATAACAGAGTTAGAAACGCCCACATGTCACTCTTTTGCATTTGAAAATGTATCCTTCTTACATAATTTGGAGTGAAAATACTCGATTAATCTCTCAATTAAATTTCTACATTTGAACTTCGTGTCTAGATGCATTACATGTACTAGTTTTATGTACAAATTGAGTTGTTCAATAATAAGGAAAACATTATTCAACTCACCATACACTTCACGAACGTACTTGATGAATTGAGTGTAGGTATTCTCCTCTAAAATTCTCCTCGAGGATCCCTCTTCGGAAAAGGCGACCTCAAACAGATGCAAGAGACGACTGACGTTGACATCTGTAGTCGCAGTTGGCCTAAAGAGGTATTTGTCATCTGTATCAGCTGTAAGTTGGTATACTATATTACTACGTATTCCACTGTTTTATAAATATTTCACACATCTATTCATTTTCTTATTTTCAGACCCCCTTCCCCACCATTTGAACTGTTACATTTTAAATGAGTTTTCACTAGATTGTTACTAACATCCATTATTATAGTTTTAATAGCAATACACAAGAAACAACTATGTATAATTTAATTTAATTTAATTTAATGTAACGCCTTCATGGCTAAAATCAAGTAAGGGTTATTCTACTGTCTCCGAGGGCGTAGCCCGAGGAGCAGTTGAATAACCCATTTGTTGCACGGCAATTGTTAGGCTATCAAACAATTATCACCACTGATTGAGTAATTCATCATTGCTAGTTAAAGAAAACTACTCATGATCTCAGTCAACTAGTCAGTCAATCATTCAATCATTACTCAATCATTAATCTAATCATTGCTACACAATGAAAATTATTGCACCGTCTGGAAAGGTGTTAATTACCGTCTACAACGTAGACCGTGCAACAATAGCTGATCATCGTCTGACCAATCTATTTATGTTAACTAGATGCATTATAATTTGTTGTACTTGATTATTCTGTTGTTAATGTGTATGTATGTGGCTAACGCCATACTTGTGGTTCTTGCCAGTGAAGTTGAATTGAATTAAAATATATATAATTTTAAATCGTCCCTGTATTTTGGTGAAAAGAGACAAATTTACTAGTCAATTTTCACTTGATGCGCGCAGTAACATTTCATCCAGATATGTACACATGCCTGCTGTGAATTCCAAAATAAAATGTTAATGTGTGCGCACATCCCCTCCCCCTAAAATTCTCTCCCCTTCCCCTTTTACAGACACACACTCACAAAAGAACAAAACGTATTGCATGTCGTTCTCAATGATAATCATTTTCAATTAAATTGGAAAATGTATTAGCAAACAATCGGAGCTGCAGTGGTTGCGATACCGAGTCCTGGGATTAATTCATTTCAATAAGGCACGGTCAATTTTATATTCGGGAGGGGGGGGGGGCTTGGTTTTTTTTTTCGAACGGTCAGTTTAGAACGCTTTTAGATCTCATTTTTGCAAAAAGAATTTATCTAGTATTTTGCGAATTCTAAATAGTTTCTTATTCCGAACTTTCTTTAAACCTTGAACTCCGGCTGTACAATAATATTGAAAATAATAATAAAGACAACTTTCAAATAGAAATATCCTGATTAAATTTTTTATTAAGCCCTTAAGTGAATCAAAAATGTAATCATGATAGAAAGGAGATCTTAATTACCTGCATTATTCCCGTCCTCTCGAGTCCTTTTACCAACTGCATTTTCTCTTCACAGTTTGGGGTGTTCTCAAGGACAGAGTCTACGAAAGTTGCAACAGGCCCTCCTTCTATGGCACTGAGACCTGAAATACAGGAATTAATAAATTGGAGACTAGTTTCTTAGCAGTATAAATATCCAATCATTGGCATAACAAAGAAGACCATCTCTAAATACGTGTATACCATTTGGATAAATGAAAAGATATCTTACCGATAAATATGCCACAGAAGTAATAGTGGTTTCGAGCCAGAGCTTCAGGGTGCCGGCGTAGGATCACTCTGCCCTCTGAGCTATCAAGTAATCTTTCTCTAAACTGGTCTAAAATGAGAGAAAAGAATTCTTTCCGTGGACCTCCAAAGTCTTCGGCATTTTCGGCGTGGAAGTTCACTTCCAACGGAAATCTGATGTTTTCCGCCGATTTTATTTCTTCCATGGCATCCTCGAATAAGTTCAAGCGACTTATAAATATGCTCGTCGTCTCGCCATCTATTACAACACTTTCTTCATTAACATCCAACGGCCTACCTTGAAGAAAGGCTGCCTGATATCTCCTTAGAATGTCCACAGGTTCAGCTGTTGTGCCCCTAAAGGAGAAATCAAAAAGGAATAATTACAAATTAAGCATTATCTGAAAATCTTTAAAAAGTTTATGACATAATGATTGTGTGTTTTGACTTTATGAATAATATAATATATTCATGGGATCTTCTTCTTTTCAAACTTATTTTGAAATACTCTATTTACTTTTTAGGGAGAAAAAACACTTTATATCAATTAAGCATATGCTTCTATGAAGTACTACAAATAGAACAAATATATTTCTAAGAAGAACATTTGTTTGTGTATATCCATGAAAAATAACATACTCCAGTGCTCCTTTAACAAGACATGTAGATATCTTGCAGTCATCCGCTGCCTGATAATTTGCCCTGATTGGGCCATCTTTGTTAGCTTCATCGTCTGAGTCTTGTCTGAAAGAAACAAAACAAATGAAAAAAAAAAGCAGAAGAAATTATTAAATATAAAAAGTATAACAGATAGTACTTGCAGATATATTTTAAGCAAAAACATACCCTAATAAAAATAGAACAGTTGATACTAGTATCCCCATGTTGAAATAAAAACTTAATGAACAAAACGAACTAAAAAAATAAATGCCAAAATGTAGAAATTGGGGTTATAGAAAAGAATAATAAACTTTGACAGATTCCAAAACCGAAACATTGGATTAATTGAAAGAAGTGACAAAGGTCAATACTCTGGGAGGGAACCTTTGACATAACGGCACAGACCCTATATGATGTACATCAACATGAATTTCGTTTGCATCTGACAGCTCCATTAAACGGTCCCTGCTTGTGAGAATTCTGTCATCAGTTGTTAGTTTGATTTCCAATCTCCCTTCCCCAAGTTTAGTTTCAGCATATTTCATCAGACTCTAAAACGAGAAAATTCCGTAATGTAAGTTTTCTGTTTTTGGCGGTAGGTGGGGGGGGAGGGGGTCTTTATGAGATGGATCATTCTAAAGTGGGAAACAGAAAGAGACAAATATACACAAATAGGCACAACGAAGATAAACCAATCAAATCGAAAGATATCTGTTTGCTTTTGTTTTAATTTTGTTCTCTTTGTTTCGATTTGACGAAAGGCTAGCATGTTTGTTTTGTTTCGCTTTGCTTCGTTTCGCACTTTATAGGGATGAACATATTAAACTAACCTCGATCGTAGCATTGTTTGGGAACGAATCAGTAAAAGTGTCTCCTTTGTGATGAAAAACTATTTTTACAGTTAGTTGTAAAGACTCGTTGTTTAGATTGATTGAACTAGACGTAATAACTGTGGGTGGTAATTCATCAGACGAAGTTGAGGAGTCAATAAAAATCTCTACGTCGGCGTTACTTTCATATTCACCTGAAATGAAGTACATAAGTTTTCGTAAATCATAATGTGCGAATGATGAAAACCCTCTTTTTTATTTATTTCATCAACATACATCTATAGGAAATAATTAAATATAGGGCCGCCGATTTTATTTTCCCTTTTTTCCAAATATTCTTAATACATGTTTGTAGTTCAAGAGACTATTTTCAATTTTAGATCTTGAATGTCCCAAATACGCATCTTGAATATTCAAGATAATATATTGACAGTATAAGTTAAATCTTGACTAAAAAGATTTAAACATACACTATCTTGAATTTTCCGGTTAACACTGTCATCTTGAAATATCAACTTACTGTCTTAAAAATTAATTACTTAATTTGTACCTTACCATCTTAAAAATACAAAAAAAAATTGCTGAATGTTCATAATTCAAGATGCTAGGTTAAAATTTGAGATAGTACATGTATCTGTATTTCAAATATTAACTCGAATTTATAGTAAGTTTACAAAATAATTTGAATGTTCAAGAAGCCGATTTTAAAATTTAAGATGGCGTCTTTGATATTCAAGAGGGTTTCTTGATATTACTTAAAAACTGTAAATTTTGGATGGTACAAGAAAAAAAAAAAATTAGTCAAATGTTTAATATACAAACTTTTTGTGCATAAGTATAATCGGAGTCTCTCAAAACGTTTCTGGGGATCCACGCTATTTCTGTACTTAAGGAGAGAAAATTCCTCTCCCGATCCAGGTATGTTTCGGACAAGGGATCCATCGGGATAAACCAAATAAAACAAATCGCTAGATTTGTACTTCTGTCGGAAATTGCGATTCTGTAGCGTGAATTTCTCAAAAGCAGCTTTTTTAATTTCACATGTTGTATTCTGTGTCTTTGAAAAAGGGCCAACTGTAACAACTCCGCCACATCCAGAAAGGCTTAGTGAGTTTATCTTGCAAAACACACCGTTTTTAAAATATCCGTGACCTACTGATATCTGAAATTGCATTATTTTATGAATTAATTAATTAATCAGCACATTTATTTTTGTGCAAACAAAAGGACCTTTTTAAAGAATTCATCACAATATCGAATAATTTGATATATTTATTCTCTGTAGAGAGTAAATGTTACATACTGTTGTCCATTCTGTGGCTTGGTTTCTTTCTTTTGAAGTGGGACCCTTACTCGATTTGGATGTTGTTTTTGAGGCAAGTTGCTTTCGGTAAGATTCAAACACGCCAAATCTAGAAGCGTTGGCTGGAAAAAAAGGCTATATGGTACTTATTTATATTCCTTGTTCCTCTTTGATAATGTATTCTAACTTCATTAAACATGGGCAGACGCTTTGTAAAGAAAGAGACCAAGGGTTCACATCGCTCACACTTGAAATCTAATCTATGAAATAGTACAGACTACACCACCATTTGTGCCTCTCATGAAATTCATATAAAATGAGCACCATGTAAATTTCCGTGAAAGTTCATGTGAAATTCATATAAATTTCACATAAGATTTATTTGAACAATATTTCACATTGATTTCACATAAATTTACTTCAAATGAAATTCACACGAATTTTTCTTTGTGATCTCCTTGCGAAATTGAATTCACATAAAATTAATCTCAGAAACTTCACATGAATTTCATGTTAAACATTTCATTTAAATTTCATGTTTGTGCTTGTTTACCTTGGATCCATCGGCTTAGAAAAGATACAAATTTACTGTCTTAAAAAATCATTAAAAATCCAATCCCTGGAGAGATCAAGCCGAAATGAACAAACTTGGTAGAAGATCGTTAGTACTTCATGCATAATTATACCTGTAGTATAATTTTTTCATAAAAATCATCCTCACGAGAAGTAAAAAAAAAATGATAGGTTAACGGAATGACGACGGAGGCCGTACAAACTGGTATGACAATAGCTATCTTTTTTACAAGATACAAGATACAAGAGCACCTATTTTCACCAAGCGATTGCTCAATTTCTAAGTGTGGCATGAAGAACTGCAAAACTTGTAACATCCTAATAACAGACACTTCATTCTCAAGTAATCTCACAAAACAAACATTTAACACGCATAGTTTTGAAAACCTTAACTGCATGACATCTAATGTTGTGTACGGAATAGAGTGCTCACTTTGTGGATTGATTTATGTGTGCGAAACCAAAGGCCAGCTCCGAAAAAGAATGTCAGGACACCGGTCAAAAATAAATAATAAAGGAAGTCAACTCCTTTACCGACATTTTGACCAGGCGGATCATTCTGTTTTATCTATGAGAGTCAGAATCCTGGAGAAAATATATCACCCCACAAACAATCCCAATTTGAGCACACCTCTCCGTCGCAACAGAGAAGAGTTCTGGATAAAAAATCTTAACACTGCAGCGCCCTATGGGTGCAACGACAACATCAGCGCTATAGGAAACTTAACAAGTCCCGGTTGTCAATCGGTAAATGTGACTAGCTTATTCAACAGATCACAAAGAAGACCTCGAAGTCATGGCATTCGAAAATATAATAGGCCTGAGATACATAGTTTCTCCTTCGATGACTTGGTTCCATTTTTGAATGAGCCTCTAGGCCTGCATTACATTCGTACCAAATTATACTCTGTTCCTTTACGGAAGTTACACGAAATCTACGATTATACGAAGGACCTCGCATATACCGATACACGTTCCCCAGAATACAGACTACAAGGAGTCATCTTGGACATTTCTACTTTTCGTTTATTTCACGCAGTTAGATCAGATAAATCAGAGGAGAAAACAAACCGCCCTTTCATTAAAGTAAGATTTGCAAACAAAGGTATTGATAACTTGAATCTTGGTCAAATTTTGAATCACAAAACTGTCACAGAAAAAATCCCACCATATTTCAAAAGAAAAGAAACTCCTTGTATTTCCTATAGCTACACACCAACAGTTGCATCTAAAATTTACAATTACAAACGATTCCTGCAGTGTATTGATTTAAGTAATCCCTCACTACATCCACTTCCCTGCGAATGTTCTTCATCGGATTTCAACTACTCTCCTTGTGGACACGTTATTACTGGTGACCTTAGTATAGTCAAGAACGACAAGTTGAGAGAATTGTTAAAAAAGGGTCCCAAATACAGAGAAAGTATGTCCTTTACATGGAACCAAAATGTCAAAATTATCATGGACTCTTGTGAGAAATATGCAAGACGTTGGGCAAAGAAAGAGGATGTACAGCTCGACACCCTTTCCGAATGGATAAAATCAATCAGAGGGTTACTTTTATCTAGAATTAACCGATTAAAATCAACTGTGAACACCAGATTCGTGTCTATATTTAAAGACCCTCATGTTATCACAGAACTTACCTACCTCCAAGAACATTATGTCATCACACCAGCGGACAAAGCCTCAAATAATTACACATTTACTTGCAAAAAGTACTATTTCGACAGTCTAGTTAAAGAGTTGGGTTTAAATTCGACACCTGGAAATCCCACTTACACCCCAACAAACCTTTCTGCCTCTGAAATAATAGATAACCACAAATCAGCTCTTGCTTCCTTTGGCTTCGACACTACCAATTTAGATTTAGATTTACCATACTTATACTGCATACCTAAAATGCATAAGAATCCGTACAAACAACGTTTCATCGCTGGTTCCTCAAAATGTTCTACCAAATCTGTATCGATCTCACTCACCAAAGTTTTATCTGAAATCAAATCTGGGCTACAAAAATATTGTTCGACAGTATATTCTCGCAGTGGTATCAACCAGATGTGGATTTTAAAGAATTCGAAGGAACTTTTAGAACATCTGAAATCCACTCATTTTAGTAGAGTCCATTCGATCAAAGCCTTTGATTTTTCGACACTTTACACTACAATTCCACATTCTAAATTGAAAGAAAGACTCGCAAAAATTATAAGTAATGCGTTTACAAGTAAGAACGGTAATCGCAAATACAAATTTATTGTTGTTAACTATGACAAAACCTACTTTGTAAAAGAAAAGTCAGATTCTGAAAATAAGTACACTGAAACAGACATTATTCAGATGTTAAACTTTCTGATCGACAACATTTTTGTGGTGTTTGGAGGAAAGGTCTTCCAGCAAATTGTCGGAATTCCAATGGGTACCAATTGTGCCCCACTCCTTGCCGACATTTTCCTTTACTCGTACGAAGCTGAATTCATTCAATCTTTGGTCTCTGAAGGGAAAAGATACTTAGCTTCTGATTTCAACTTCACTTACAGATACATAGACGATGTGTTGTCCATCAATAATCCAAAATTCGCGGATTACCTGAGCAGTATCTATCCTTCGGAGCTTGAAGTCAAAGAAACTACAGAGACAAATAATTCAGCATCCTATTTGGACATAATGTTGTCCTACGACACTGATGGTCACATGAACACCTCACTCTATGACAAACGTGACGACTTCAATTTCAGCATTACGAACTTTCCTTTTCTGAGTAGCAACATCCCTTCATCGCCTGCTTATGGTGTGTTCATATCTCAGTTGATACGCTATGCCAGAGCAAGTACCAAATATACGGATTTTGTTCTGAGAGCTAGGCGTCTTTCAGATAAGCTTCTCAGTCAGGGATATGTTTGTGACCGACTAACATCGTCACTGAGGAAGTTCTACGGTCGATATGGGGAACTCGTCATACACTATGATGTCCCACTATCCAGAATGGTAGATGATATTCTGTCATAGACCATTTGAACCATCCAACCAAAGATTGTACTCTATATCTTCCAAAATGGAAGTAACCGGATGTGACAGTTCTACCGAATTAAAGCGACGGGTGTTGCATGCAAGCAGGAGATGCTTACTCTTCCTGGGCACCTGGTCTCACTCTCATATCGGGAGTTCGCTTCTTTTCATATGGTGGAGGTTTTTGTTTTTGTTTGCTTTGGTTCCTGTTTTGTCCTGATTTTGTATGCCTTCGGTTTCTGATTTTCTGAATTATCGATTTTGTACTGTAGACAGGGATATGGTCATTATCCATATTTGTCATTTTTACCACTGTTCATGTGTCACTGCTGGTGGACAAATTGTCCCCAAGGGCACTTGTCGAGCAGTCTTTTGCTTAAATGGATAGAACTCAAGAGACTTACAAAGTGGCTGGGGAGTCGCCCACTATAAAAAGGCCCCAACCTGTTGCGTCTACGGACACATACGCAACAGGTAACTTAGGTGTCCCTGGAATTAACTTACACGACATTAGAGATGAAACATTTGTAGTTAGTAACAACCATGAGTTTTGGTATAAACATGCAGATGGGTATATTAAAATCAAGCCCTGTAAGATTGAAGTGGTCGATATACTAAAAGAGCACCTATTTTCACCAAGCGATTGCTCAATTTCTAAGTGTGGCATGAAGAACTGCAAAACTTGTAACATCCTAATAACAGACACTTCATTCTCAAGTAATCTCACAAAACAAACATTTAACACGCATAGTTTTGAAAACCTTAACTGCATGACATCTAATGTTGTGTACGGAATAGAGTGCTCACTTTGTGGATTGATTTATGTGGGCGAAACCAAAGGCCAGCTCCGAAAAAGAATGTCAGGACACCGGTCAAAAATAAATAATAAAGGAAGTCAACTCCTTTACCGACATTTTGACCAGGCGGATCATTCTGTTTTATCTATGAGAGTCAGAATCCTGGAGAAAATATATCACCCCACAAACAATCCCAATTTGAGCACACCTCTCCGTCGCAACAGAGAAGAGTTCTGGATAAAAAATCTTAACACTGCAGCGCCCTATGGGTGCAACGACAACATCAGCACTATAGGAAACTTAACAAGTCCCGGTTGTCAATCGGTAAATGTGACTAGCTTATTCAACAGATCACAAAGAAGACCTCGAAGTCATGGCATTCGAAAATATAATAGGCCTGAGATACATAGTTTCTCCTTCGATGACTTGGTTCCATTTTTGAATGAGCCTCTAGGCCTGCATTATATTCGTACCAAATTATACTCTGTTCCTTTACGGAAGTTACACGAAATCTACGATTATACGAAGGACCTCGCATATACCGATACACGTTCCCCAGAATACAGACTACAAGGAGTCATCTTGGACATTTCTACTTTTCGTTTATTTCACGCAGTTAGATCAGATAAATCAGAGGAGAAAACAAACCGCCCTTTCATTAAAGTAAGATTTGCAAACAAAGGTATTGATAACTTGAATCTTGGTCAAATTTTGAATCACAAAACTGTCACAGAAAAAATCCCACCATATTTCAAAAGAAAAGAAACTCCTTGTATTTCCTATAGCTACACACCAACAGTTGCATCTAAAATTTACAATTACAAACGATTCCTGCAGTGTATTGATTTAAGTAATCCCTCACTACATCCACTTCCCTGCGAATGTTCTTCATCGGATTTCAACTACTCTCCTTGTGGACACGTTATTACTGGTGACCTTAGTATAGTCAAGAACGACAAGTTGAGAGAATTGTTAAAAAAGGGTCCCAAATACAGAGAAAGTATGTCCTTTACATGGAACCAAAATGTCAAAATTATCATGGACTCTTGTGAGGAATATGCAAGACGTTGGGCAAAGAAAGAGGATGTACAGCTCGACACCCTTTCCGAATGGATAAAATCAATCAGAGGGTTACTTTTATCTAGAATTAACCGATTAAAATCAACTGTGAACACCAGATTCGTGTCTATATTTAAAGACCCTGATGTTATCACAGAACTTACCTACCTCCAAGAACATTATGTCATCACACCAGCGGACAAAGCCTCAAATAATTACACATTTACTTGCAAAAAGTACTATTTCGACAGTCTAGTTAAAGAGTTGGGTTTAAATTCGACACCTGGAAATCCCACTTACACCCCAACAAACCTTTCTGCCTCTGAAATAATAGATAACCACAAATCAGCTCTTGCTTCCTTTGGCTTCGACACTACCAATTTAGATTTAGATTTACCATACTTATACTGCATACCTAAAATGCATAAGAATCCGTACAAACAACGTTTCATCGCTGGTTCCTCAAAATGTTCTACCAAATCTGTATCGATCTCACTCACCAAAGTTTTATCTGAAATCAAATCTGGGCTACAAAAATATTGTTCGACAGTATATTCTCGCAGTGGTATCAACCAGATGTGGATTTTAAAGAATTCGAAGGAACTTTTAGAACATCTGAAATCCACTCATTTTAGTAGAGTCCATTCGATCAAAGCCTTTGATTTTTCGACACTTTACACTACAATTCCACATTCTAAATTGAAAGAAAGACTCGCAAAAATTATAAGTAATGCGTTTACAAGTAAGAACGGTAATCGCAAATACAAATTTATTGTTGTTAACTATGACAAAACCTACTTTGTAAAAGAAAAGTCAGATTCTGAAAATAAGTACACTGAAACAGACATTATTCAGATGTTAAACTTTCTGATCGACAACATTTTTGTGGTGTTTGGAGGAAAGGTCTTCCAGCAAATTGTCGGAATTCCAATGGGTACCAATTGTGCCCCACTCCTTGCCGACATTTTCCTTTACTCGTACGAAGCTGAATTCATTCAATCTTTGGTCTCTGAAGGGAAAAGATACTTAGCTTCTGATTTCAACTTCACTTACAGATACATAGACGATGTGTTGTCCATCAATAATCCAAAATTCGCGGATTACCTGAGCAGTATCTATCCTTCGGAGCTTGAAGTCAAAGAAACTACAGAGACAAATAATTCAGCATCCTATTTGGACATAATGTTGTCCTACGACACTGATGGTCACATGAACACCTCACTCTATGACAAACGTGACGACTTCAATTTCAGCATTACGAACTTTCCTTTTCTGAGTAGCAACATCCCTTCATCGCCTGCTTATGGCGTGTTCATATCTCAGTTGATACGCTATGCCAGAGCAAGTACCAAATATACGGATTTTGTTCTGAGAGCTAGGCGTCTTTCAGATAAGCTTCTCAGTCAGGGATATGTTTGTGACCGACTAACATCGTCACTGAGGAAGTTCTACGGTCGATATGGGGAACTCGTCATACACTATGATGTCCCACTATCCAGAATGGTAGATGATATTCTGTCATAGACCATTTGAACCATCCAACCAAAGATTGTACTCTATATCTTCCAAAATGGAAGTAACCGGATGTGACAGTTCTACCGAATTAAAGCGACGGGTGTTGCATGCAAGCAGGAGATGCTTACTCTTCCTGGGCACCTGGTCTCACTCTCATATCGGGAGTTCGCTTCTTTTCATATGGTAAAGGTTTTTGTTTTTGTTTGCTTTGGTTCCTGTTTTGTCCTGATTTTGTATGCCTTCGGTTTCTGATTTTCTGAATTATCGATTTTGTATTGTAGACAGGGATATGGTCATTATCCATATTTGTCAATTTTAGCCTTTGGCTCAGGTGAGCTAAAAAATAAAACTATAATGTGATCTCAATTACATCACCTCTTTAAAAAGCACCACCATAAACTATTTTCAATTAATGTCATTCATTCTTTACTTACGAGCATCACTATTTATTGCCAAATAGATTCTGTTCAACACATGCCAACCGCCATCTGGCTCCACAAATATGTTTTCACTGCAGAGAATATGATGTTGTTTATCAGCATCAGTATCTTTATATCTTAATGACGTGGCACGAGGAAATGCGCTTCCTGAAAAATGAACAATGATTTTTTTTTCATTTCCTATTATTCTTATTGAAAAAGGTGAAAAGTGGAATTGTGATAAAACACGTTTTTGGAATACCTTTATTTATGTCAAACTTGAAACATTATGCTACGCAATCCGGCTTTTTTATTAACCGTTAGTTTATATACTTAATGATATTTCCCTTTGATTAGTTAGTGTTCTTTAATTCGGATATAATTCATTGATTTGGACTGGACCCACTCTGACAAGAAAACTCTAACCCCAAGGTTATAAAACTTCTTGCCGTGCTCAACTCAGATTCATGCTCAATATTAAGCTTTTGTATTCAGTAAATTTTTTTCTGTATTTGAGATATCTTCAATTTATTCTTCTTTTTCAGCCTAATACTTTGAAAATTACGGGAATTTTAAAAGGAAAAGAGGTACGGAAATCACCCTCTTTTAATGAAAATTGTTTGTTTCCCTTCCCCATTTAAAAATTTCCTAGGAACACGTATGTATTCATTCTTTATTTTGTAAAGATAATAATTTGGTCCTATTTTAAAAAAATCATTGTTAAATAAAGTATGTATTATGCAATCAATTTGTTAATTACTTACGCAAATCCTCTAGTGTTAACATCTTGTCGCTTGAAACAGGGAAATATATTATGGTGCCTGTATCCTCGTCATCAGAATTCCTTATTGGTATATGAGACCTGTTTGGAGCATATGAAATTTCAATATTTTGACCAATTATAGAATGTTAATGAATTCTTAAAATTTTTTCACCAAAAAACTATTTAGAGATAAGCCAAATTTACAAGAAAAGATTTATATAAAAGAGCACAAAAGAGGGTGAAAACAAACGCTCGCTATTCAATCAGTGTTGGATCCATCAAATGAATACACGTCACTTGGAAAAAAGATAAAGATAGCACAAAAAATAGAAGTGACAACAACACTAAACGTGTTTAAACGTCCCGCGGAAGGGACAAACGTACCCTTATTCCGACGGGACACACGTATATATATATATAAAAATAAAGAAAATAAAGAATAAAGGTATAAAAATAAAAATAAAAATAATAGAGATATATATATATCATTCCAAATATTTATATATTCATTGCCAGGGAAGACAAGAGATATGTCTATATTCATCATATTTACACAAATCGTCAATTTGAAGATCTTAAACCATACTATACAACGTGCACAACTCAAGATATCATCGAAGGTGTCAAAGATGATCAAACATGATAGGCTCTATAGTTATAATTTACTATATGAATATAAATTTAGATATTTTTAATCATAAAGAAATAATGTAAAAAGATATGAAACTCACATTTTGCATATATGTAGATGTATCGGCAACTCTCCGTGTTCTTGAAAATCTCCCGAATATCGCCAACGTGAGACCGACCGAATGAAACTCTACATCTACATGTCTGCTTTTAATTATATTCCATCGTGAGAATGTTTAGTTCTCACTGTATATTTATTTTTAAGGCCATATCATGTTATATCAATGAAGTAGATCAAGGACGTTTGGATAAACTTTCAATGTAAATGTACATGTAAATTTTTTGGAAAATGTACATGTACATACAGCAACTAAGGTTTAGTTGTTAAGTGTACATGTACATTTTTCGGAAAATGTACATGTACATACAGCAACTAAGGTTTAAGTGTATAATGTACATGTACATTTCTTGAAAAATGTACATGTACAGTGCCAAAAATTGCAAGTGAGAAGTACAGGCTGCTATCGGCCATCGTAGGATATAGTAGTAATGCCGTCATTCATGTATAAGTGACTGTGTGTGTGTCAGTGTGTAACACGTTTGTATACAGTTTGGAGGGCACAGTTTTGATTGTTCCATAACCAAACTTCATAATCTTTATCATGCTGCCGTAATTGAAGATTCGGGGACATATAGTATTTGTCCTGTCCGTTTGTCTGTCTGTCTGTTTGTCTGCAAAAACTTTAACCTTGGCCATAACTTTTGAATGGTAATGAAGGGATAGGGCTTTGATATTCACATGTCTATTCCTTGTGACAAGACCTTTTCATGGATACCAAAATGTTTGACCTTGTGACCTTGACTTACTTTTACTCACAAACAATCCCTCTTGGTCACACACGCATGCAATATTACCCAAACAAAAAAAAAATAGGTAAACGGGATACTCTAACATGATACTAATGTGATATAGTATCAAAATTCACATGCAAATGAGGTTAACAAGATACCTATGAGATACCAATGGGATACTACGATATGATGCTAATGGGATACCCAATGGGATACACAATGGGGTAGTATAATGTGATATTAATGGGATACTTCTCACCTGTAATTGCCTTTGAAAGAAAATAGTACCAACATGATACCAAAATGTGATATCAATGAGATACTTCCTTTGTTACCATAAAACAGTAATAAAATACTAATGTGATATTGCAGTATATATTTTGACCCTTATACGGGAATAAGATGGAGAACGTGAGGGTTTGAATTTGTTTATACCTCACTCATGGATTTGAATGATTACAGAACTTCAAAGGATAAATACAAGGGTGCGGCTAGCCAACAGGGGAAGCTTACTCCTCCCGGGCACCTGGTCCCACCTCTAGCTTACTAGGGGTCCGTCGATGTTTAATTTTGTGCTCTATTGTGAGTGCTGTTGAGATTATCGTCAGGATCTTCTTTAACTCATTTGTGTCACACTTATGCCCTTTGCCGTGTGGAGCTCGTAAAAAAGTTCCCCGCGAGGGGTTTGACAGTAAGTGTTTTGAATAAACTTCCCTGACATTGTCGCCATAGCACTTTCTATATAGACATAACGTCAGACAGTGCATGAATTTTACATATTTTCATTTCCATGCTTTATTAGCATCGACGGCGGGTGCGGCTAGCCAACAGGGGAAGCTTACTCCTCCCGGGCACCTGGTCCCACCTCTAGCTTACTAGGGGTCCGTCGATGTTTAATTTTGTGCTCTATTGTGAGTGCTGTTGAGATTATCGTCAGGATCTTCTTTAACTCATTTGTGTCACACTTATGCCCTTTGCCGTGTGGAGCTCGTAAAAAAGTTCCCCGCGAGGGGTTTGACAGTAAGTGTTTTGAATAAACTTCCCTGACATTGTCGCCATAGCACTTTCTATATAGACATAACGTCAGACAGTGCATGAATTTTACATATTTTCATTTCCATGCTTTATTAGCATCGACGGCGGGTGCGGCTAGCCAACAGGGGAAGCTTACTCCTCCCGGGCACCTGGTCCCACCTCTAGCTTACTAGGGGTCCGTCGATGTTTAATTTTGTGCTCTATTGTGAGTGCTGTTGAGATTATCGTCAGGATCTTCTTTAACTCATTTGTGTCACACTTATGCCCTTTGCCGTGTGGAGCTCGTAAAAAAGTTCCCCGCGAGGGGTTTGACAGTAAGTGTTTTGAATAAACTTCCCTGACATTGTCGCCATAGCACTTTCTATATAGACATAACGTCAGACAGTGCATGAATTTTACATATTTTCATTTCCATGCTTTATTAGCATCGACGGCGGGTGCGGCTAGCCAACAGGGGAAGCTTACTCCTCCCGGGCACCTGGTCCCACCTCTAGCTTACTAGGGGTCCGTCGATGTTTAATTTTGTGCTCTATTGTGAGTGCTGTTGAGATTATCGTCAGGATCTTCTTTAACTCATTTGTGTCACACTTATGCCCTTTGCCGTGTGGAGCTCGTAAAAAAGTTCCCCGCGAGGGGTTTGACAGTAAGTGTTTTGAATAAACTTCCCTGACATTGTCGCCATAGCACTTTCTATATAGACATAACGTCAGACAGTGCATGAATTTTACATATTTTCATTTCCATGCTTTATTAGCATCGACGGCGGGTGCGGCTAGCCAACAGGGGAAGCTTACTCCTCCCGGGCACCTGGTCCCACCTCTAGCTTACTAGGGGTCCGTCGATGTTTAATTTTGTGCTCTATTGTGAGTGCTGTTGAGATTATCGTCAGGATCTTCTTTAACTCATTTGTGTCACACTTATGCCCTTTGCCGTGTGGAGCTCGTAAAAAAGTTCCCCGCGAGGGGTTTGACAGTAAGTGTTTTGAATAAACTTCCCTGACATTGTCGCCATAGCACTTTCTATATAGACATAACGTCAGACAGTGCATGAATTTTACATATTTTCATTTCCATGCTTTATTAGCATCGACGGCGGGTGCGGCTAGCCAACAGGGGAAGCTTACTCCTCCCGGGCACCTGGTCCCACCTCTAGCTTACTAGGGGTCCGTCGATGTTTAATTTTGTGCTCTATTGTGAGTGCTGTTGAGATTATCGTCAGGATCTTCTTTAACTCATTTGTGTCACACTTATGCCCTTTGCCGTGTGGAGCTCGTAAAAAAGTTCCCCGCGAGGGGTTTGACAGTAAGTGTTTTGAATAAACTTCCCTGACATTGTCGCCATAGCACTTTCTATATAGACATAACGTCAGACAGTGCATGAATTTTACATATTTTCATTTCCATGCTTTATTAGCATCGACGGCGGGTGCGGCTAGCCAACAGGGGAAGCTTACTCCTCCCGGGCACCTGGTCCCACCTCTAGCTTACTAGGGGTCCGTCGATGTTTAATTTTGTGCTCTATTGTGAGTGCTGTTGAGATTATCGTCAGGATCTTCTTTAACTCATTTGTGTCACACTTATGCCCTTTGCCGTGTGGAGCTCGTAAAAAAGTTCCCCGCGAGGGGTTTGACAGTAAGTGTTTTGAATAAACTTCCCTGACATTGTCGCCATAGCACTTTCTATATAGACATAACGTCAGACAGTGCATGAATTTTACATATTTTCATTTCCATGCTTTATTAGCATCGACGGCGGGTGCGGCTAGCCAACAGGGGAAGCTTACTCCTCCCGGGCACCTGGTCCCACCTCTAGCTTACTAGGGGTCCGTCGATGTTTAATTTTGTGCTCTATTGTGAGTGCTGTTGAGATTATCGTCAGGATCTTCTTTAACTCATTATTATGCTTGAAATACTTGCATTCATTTATATCAAAATAATTTGTAAAACATTTTTGGGTGAATATGGGCAATCCAATACATAAACTTTACATTTATAACAAACTATGTAACTTAAAACAAAATGTGTCATTTTAGAGGGGATGGACAGGCTGAAAGGGAGGTGGGAGGAGGGAGAGAGAGGGGAGGGAGGAAAGGGGGGGGAAACGGGCAGGAGGGGGGAGGTAAGAGAAGGGTGAAAAGGAGGGGGAGGGAGGTGGGGGGGGGGGAGGTAAGGGGTGGCAGGGGGGAGAGGTACCCCCCTGTCTGCCCCCCCCCCCCCCCCCCATTTTAATGAAATATTTTTTTTAATATATGCATTATTATAAAGTAGCAAAGAAACTTACTAGTCATGATACTTTCCAAGCAGACGGAGCACAATTCATCCATACATATGCACAATCTGGCACCCAATGTGTGTAAATATTATACTGTCCTTGATATTGTGTCCAATATGGTATTAATATCAGTCTGAAAATAAGTTAAAGTCTTGATATCCATCTGTATTCAGTTTTAACATAATCCTAACAAATCTCAAACTCCATGTGCTTGCATGTGTATCAGCCAGATTTGAAATTTGTGATGTCACTGATGACTCATTGATGACATCACATAGGATGTAGTAAAGCAGGGCAGTATCATATTAGTATTTTGTTAAGCTTCCACTACTGGCAGGACAGAACAAATTTCAAAGTGAAACAAAATACCAACAAGATATTAACAGAGGGAGTTTAAGTTTAATGTGATACCAATGCAATACTCAAGTCTTAATGGGATACTAACAGGATATTCATCCCTAATAAGACTGGAGTATTTTGTTAGTATCACATTAAGAGCTGATATCAACAAGATACTGTAAGATGATACTAAAGTGTATCTAAATAGTATCACATTGGTATCATGTCGGCATTTTGATAAAAATGATTTTTGTTTGGGTAAATCCCACTGTGCAACCTTGAAAGAATGGGATAATAAGGTTCAAAAGAGTATGTGACAATTGTTTCATAAAATTACCGTCTAGCTTTAAGTTCTAATCTTCTCTTCTTTTTTTCTTTTGTCTGTGCTATTGCTTTTCTTTTCCTGTGTTGTTCATCTCTCAACTTTGCAAGTTTCATTGTGTACTCGCCAGGTGAAAGTCCAGCTTTTAAGTTTACCTGAAAATATTTGAAAAATATAAGTATGTACATTAGGAAACAAAATTTACAGGTAAAATAAAAAAGCAGTTCGTGACACATTTCATATAAAAAACCAGATTGAGGAAATTTAATGTCCTTTTTTATCCAAATTCAAGTCTAAAATAATCAGAACCAATGAAGAGCTTTGTCATATTACTTTAAGATATAATTCACAGAAACAGAGAATTTAAATATCTTTTAACCTTTGAAACATAATTGTGTCCAAGGTTTTTTTTTTTGTGCTATTCCTGCTGCCACTCGGATGTTCAGACTTGATGAGCCACTTCGATGAAGTCTCTTGGGAGCTTTTGAGGCAATGGTATTGTTCAGACTTTCATTTGATTGTGATGATCCCAAGTCTGCTAATTTCTCACAATGAGGTTGGTAGCTTTCTAAGAGCTCATCGAGTGACTTTTGCAACTCCTTATCCTTTAGACATTTTCCATATGGAAGACACGAATACTTCCTCGTTGGATTCTTCAAATGCTCACACCAGTCACCACATAGAGAGTGGTCTCCGAATGGATGTCTTGATATAGCTTTGAGTCCTATGGAACCTATGGAAATGTCTTGGGGGTTTTTCCTATTATGTGACAACATATAACTCCAGCACTTTTTAATGTATTTGATTGTATTTGTAGAAACACATTTTGGATGTTTACGTTGCAGTGCAAATAGTTTGTTGGTAAATGTTTTCTTCATATGATTTTTATCGGACATTTTCTTTATAGTTTGATCAATATCTTTGTGTAGTTTCGATATGGTAGATGTATCTTCATCTCCTATTATGGTTGAAATTTTGGATCCTGTAGCATGGCACTTTCTTACCATGTCTACGACCATATCCTGTTCCATGGCTTTTGCACTACCTAAAAATACATTTTCACTGTGAATAAATCGTATTAGGCAATAACATGTAATAGTATCATCCACCAAAATGATATATACAAATAATATTTTACTCTGTCATGGTCTCCTATGAAACATACATCGGTTCCACCCAAGGGGCTTCAAAATCGTGTTAAAACAGAGGCTTGCTGAGAGTTTTGAAAAATTTTGAGACCCCGAGAGTAGAAACTACATGTATGTATCTTTTCTAAAAGAACATGAAAGAGTTTTTTTTTCATATCCAAGATTTGACAGAAAAAGGATGAAATTTGAACGAATTAAGTTTACCTAATCACAAAAATATTGTGATATTCGAATTCAGCGCCAAAAAACGATTTATTCTGTTCATGAATAAACTATAAATATTAGGCTTTTTAAAATATGATGCAAGAGTACATTGAAAAGCGATCTTTAAATCCATGTTTTCTATAAACATTGCCGCTAACTTGTTTGAAATAATGATGTCACAATAACATAAATAATCAAAATAATAGCGTCACGTGATATGTGATACAGCTGTCACGCGATATATCATACAGATGTAGCTCTGTGACATAGCTGTATTTCATGGGCCTACTCTGTAACACATACGCTGGTATGAGAGAATACAATAATCCTAGTATTCCAGTTCATTTTAATTTAAACTTGCATTATCTTAAAGGAAAACTTATGGTTTCTCTACTAGTATGTACTGTTGATAAAAATATCAATATTGCACTCTAATTGACTTCAAAGCATATGTTATATATAATGGCTTTCATAAACTTTCCACATAATACTAGTCCCCTATCAGATTAAGTTCATCTATGTATATTTATAACTGAACATAATTACCATGCCAATTTTTTTCTACAATCATGGGATGGAGGATCTGTTTTGTTTTTTGCAGCACTATCACAAATACGGCACGCCTTGCTACGAACACTATACCAAACAACTTTTCCTGTCTTTGATCCAACCATAGTTGCATGTCCTAAGTATAAATTAAAATAATTGTTGAAGAAGGCATAGAACAGATACAGCACTTTGTTTTACTAAGAATTAAGGCAACACAAGGGTGGCATCCCCTCACAATTGCATGTTCTATATTGTTGAGCAAAATTTTTCAGCCAAAGTCCACAGTGATCTCGACCTTTGACCTTGAAAAGCTATAGGCTTCCTCCTCTCCATATGGGGATCTTTGTTGAAGGTTTGATGTTTTTACAATGATTGCTTTGTCTCCTATGCTGTTCAGAAGTATTTTTAGCTTAAGTCCACAATGACCTTGACATATTCGACCCTTGACCATGAAAATCAATAGGCTTCATCCTCTCCATATGTGGAATGTTCTACTATGATTGCTTTCTCCCCTTTGTTGTCCGCAAGCATTTTTAGTCTAATTCCACAGTGACCGTGACCTTTGACCTTGAAAATCAATAGTGTTCATCCTCTTTTGTGGAAGGTTTGATGATTCTATGATGATTGCTTTGTCTTCTATGCTGCTCACATGAAATTGGACGCACACACACGCAAACACACAGATGCACGCATGGCAGCGATTCCCCTCTGCAACAGTGAATGCCCAATGCTTAATGTATCCAATGTACAAATGAAGATCTCGCGGACGTCTCGTCCATTTAAACAGTGTTAAAACTATCTCGGTAATCTTCGGCAGTGTCTTGATCGTTTCTGTGGCATGAGTGACGGTCAGCATGTTAACCTTTGATGATAGAAACCATTATTTATGTTGTATTGGGTATATTTAGGTAAAAATATGCCATGATTCTAACTATATAATACACTTGATATTTATTTGTACAACGGATACCTTAAAGAAACAAGCACACTAACACACACAGTGATGAAAGCCAGTGATGATATACATTTGTATACCCTCTGCAACAAACATCATATCAAATAAGATAATCAATTTTTTGACCGTGTCAATGTCAGGCGAGCTAAAAACCACAATATTTATAATTTATCTGGGAAAGTAAAAACATCACATTTTACCTGATAAACTGTCATATGATTTTCCACTACCCCTTTTCTGCCAACCAGCATCCACAGATACAGAGAGACCACTTTCATTCAACCTAAAGTACATGTACATGGATCAATAATGAGTTTATTAGAATATTAATATTATAATAACCAGTGCCAGAGACTGTAGTTCTCCTGGTTGTTTTTTTTTTTCTAAAACATCAATTTCCTTTTTTTTAAACCAAGACCATAGGGAGCAGACGCTCTAACAAATTGTAAGTAGCACGACAGAACGACATAATCCATTAGACTACAACTAGAATATCACTCGTATAGTTCATAATATCCGAGATAAAGTATTTCAAACAGGAATGTCACACCCATTTTCAAAGATTTGAAAAACAAGAAAGACAAGACAAGAATTGTTTATGGATGGACAGACAGACGGATGGACAGACGCCGGACAACGGGGTATCGCATAATCTCGACTGGTCTAAGACCAGTAGAGCTAAAAATCAAAAGTGGTTATTTCAGAAGCTTGTATTTTTAAAGAGTTTAAATGTCAAGAGACATCTTTAAGGTACACAAAATTGAAATATATAAATAATATATAATCAGGTATAAGCTAACCCATAAACCACTAAAGGCAGACTAAGGCCAGATTGTGAAGTGTTAATTTGTATAAGACGATGTATACTTTTTGTGCAGACAGAAAGGTCAAAGGTCAGTAATATTATTGCAAGATGAAAAAAGGTACGGTCATGAGGATTCTACATGTGAAATATAAAAGCCTAATCTGTTATAGTTCAAACGTACGTCAAAGGTCAAGGTCACTTGGTAAAAAGCCATGACATCAAATGAAAGTTCTGGTCATGAGGAATCTATATGTAAAATATCAAAACGCTACATCTCATAGTTTAAAGTAGGTCACTGGTGAAAAAATGTGTTTTGATCAACTGTCAATGTGTTTTGTGAAATATCAAAGCCCTACTTCTTATAGTTTAAAAGTAGGTCAAATGTTAATGTCAGTGTCACTTGGTAAAAAGAACTCATCGTTCACTGTGCAGGTTTTGATAGTAAAATGGCAATTTCCTTAAAAAATTCCAAGGTCATTAAGTCAAAAGTCATGAGAAATCTATGTGTGAAATATGAGACCCCTATCCCTTTTAGTTTAAAAGTAGGTCAAAGGTCAAGGCCAGGGTCACTAGGTCAAAAATCATTGTATCGAATAAAAGTTCTTGCCATAAGGAATCATGGTATCAAATATAACCTCTGGTCATGAGGAATCAATATGTGAAATATCAAAGCCCTAACCCTTATAAAAGAATTCTACGTAACATTTATTACTGCTGGTAAGCAAAGCCCAGCGTATTTGTGCTTTTCCACTTGATAAAGGCCGAGTGGCCGGAAATTTGTGGATATTGAGTTTATATAGTGTTAATTGTTATTTGTTATATATGTGAAGTATCAAAGCCTTGTCCCTTGTAGTTTAAAAGTAGGTCAAAGGTAATTTTAGGCCAATATCACTAGGACAAAAGTCATAGCATCAAATGAAAGCTTTGGTCACGAGAAATCCATATGTGAAATATTAAAGCCCTTCCTCTTATAGTTTAAAAATAGGTCAAAGGTCAACATCAATGTCACTAGGCCAAAAATCATTGTATCAAATAAATGTTCTTGCCATAAAGAATCTATTTGTAAAACATCAAACCCCTACCCCTTATAGTTAATAGTAGGTCAAAGGTCAAGTCAAGGTCTCAAATAATAGGTCTTGTCATGTGACATATCAAGGTCATACTCTTTGTAGTACATGCGGTAGTGCCCAGGTTTATTTTTTTTAAAGCAGGTCAAACCAAATGGTCAAGGTAACTAGGTCAAAACTCATGGTTCCAAATGAAAGGTCAGGTCATGAGATATCCACATGTGAAATATAAGAGCCCTATCATTTATCGTTCAAGAGATATTACCAAGTTTTAACTTATTAGTTAGATGTCTTGAAAACAATAAAATTTTTAAAAAGCCGCAATCTACATGTATATGACATAACATATGTATCACTTTATGAACTATACAAATTTAAAGGCATTTCAACATTTCACTGAAATTATCATAATGATATATTACTGTTGTGTCAAGGCAGTTTCTTCTTCTATACTTTCTAGAATAGAGTCATGAGCAACAGATTCCACAGCCAATCCCATTACTGTTTTTCTCTTATCTGCCAGCTTGTGATGAACTGGTGGTATGTTCAGGGCAGTCAAAAAACTGTTCAGCTGAGTGACCCCAATCCCTGCATGTGTCAGGGCTGAAACATTTTAAACAGCAATAAATATTTGAAGTCCTCTCATTATAGATGCATTACATATAATTTACATTTCTCATTTCTTTGAAGCCCGACTAAAATGGCTACAACACTTGCTGATGAAATACAGAAAGTGTGGATGATAACTGTTAGTGGATTGCTTCTTGTGGTTGATTACAATTGATAAGTATTAAGTTCCTTTGCAAAGTTGGTACATGTTAATTGATATAATTTTCATTTTTGAATCAATCTTGTCATATAACAATTCTATCATCTTGATATATTAATATATATAGTATTGTTTTATTTAATAATTTATAAGAATGAATGTAAATGTAGATTCTACCTTTGAAATATGTACTCTAAATTTTCAAATATATTTCTTGCTACAGGTACACGAACATGTAGACATTACAAAGCAAAATCCTTTACAATTTTAACATGATAAGGAATGATTGAATATAAATCTTTGATACTATATACCATTTGCAAGTTTTGAATTAACATCCCAGGTTCTTGATTGCTCTCCATGCCTTTTACCAGTTGGTACATGGTTTATGTACTTGCAGTTGATGTTACTACATGGTATCTGCAATTATATTGATAACAAAAAAATTACAACTGCAGATTTCTTAAACTGTGTCTCCACAAAAAGAATATTTCAATTTTCATACATTACATGTTAAGCAGTACCCGCGAGGGGTTTGACAGTAAGTGTTTTGAATATACTTCCCTGACATTGTCGCCATAGTACTTTCTATATAGACATAACGTCAGACAGTGCATGAATTTTATGTATTTTCATGTTCATGCTTCATGAACATCGACGGCGGGTGCGGCTAGCCAACAGGGGATGCTTACTCCTCCCGGGCACCTGGTCCCACCTCTAGCTTGCTAGGGGTCCGTCGATGTTTAATTTTGCGCTCTATTGTGAGTGCTGTTGAGATTATCGTCAGGATCCTCTTTAACTCATTTGTGTCACACTTATGCCCTTTGCCGTGTGGAGCTCGTAAAAAAGTTCCCCGCGAGGGGTTTGACAGTAAGTGTTTTGAATATACTTCCCTGACATTGTCGCCATAGTACTTTCTATATAGACATAACGTCAGACAGTGCATGAATTTTATGTATTTTCATGTTCATGCTTCATGAACATCGACGGCGGGTGCGGCTAGCCAACAGGGGATGCTTACTCCTCCCGGGCACCTGGTCCCACCTCTAGCTTGCTAGGGGTCCGTCGATGTTTAATTTTGCGCTCTATTGTGAGTGCTGTTGAGATTATCGTCAGGATCTTCTTTAACTCATTTGTGTCACACTTATGCCCTTTGCCGTGTGGAGCTCGTAAAAAAGTTCCCCGCGAGGGGTTTGACAGTAAGTGTTTTGAATATACTTCCCTGACATTGTCGCCATAGTACTTTCTATATAGTCATAACGTCAGACAGTGCATGAATTTTATGTATTTTCATGTTCATGCTTCATGAACATCGACGGCGGGTGCGGCTAGCCAACAGGGGATGCTTACTCCTCCCGGGCACCTGGTCCCACCTCTAGCTTGCTAGGGGTCCGTCGATGTTTAATTTTGCGCTCTATTGTGAGTGCTGTTGAGATTATCGTCAGGATCTTCTTTAACTCACTTAAATATGTTTATGAAGCAATTAATGAGACACAACTGGTTTGTAGACCAGTGTGTGTAAATTTGTGTGTGTGTTGGAGGGGGGGGGGGGGTTGCAGCAGTGAACATTTAAGACATTTATCAGTATATACACCCACTTTGAGTATAACAAATCTATCACTGTATCACATCAAGAACCTTCTATGTTGACTTCTGACAAATTATAATTAGTGTCACCTAGCTTTTTTGGTACAGAAGGACACTGAATGACTGTTTTACTGCAAAGTCATTCGTTGAAAGTACGTATGAGGCTAAAAATAGAAATGACATACATTCTTTACAAAAACACACTAGCCAGATTCCTGAGGCTAGTATAAATTTTGACGGGCTAGTACATATAGATTTTCACTTAAAGTTAATACATGTACAAATACCCATTAGAAATTGCCTTTGGGCTAGTGGTTGAAAAATGATTTCCTGAAGAATGGACATGTACTACAATGTAACATTGAATTTCATGAATTCATTAACAAAAATAGTGGCAGCATTCCAAGTAGGTTGGGTATTATTGACATACATTTGTTTGGTCATCCAAAGTATTTTGAGTACATCCTGATTCCTATTTACATTGAGGTAAACATGACGGACTACATATCCACAACCATTGTTTATCACAAAGATGAAACTGTTTGAAACAGTTGTGACGTCACAATCACACATGATATACAGAATGTCATAATTTGTGTTGTTATGGGTATGCGCAACTCAAAGTGCATTACTTGTATGTCATGTATAATAAATGTACTTGTTTTGCGTTGCATACACATAACAAAATACAAGTTCAGACACGTATCATTTGAGAGAATATAGACAAGGTGGAGGGAGGGGGCTTGTTAGATGACAGGTATTATCTTGAGGATATCTGCCAATCCATAATTTCTTGAAGAAATGGCATGGCTCAACTGCAAAGGATTGCTGCAGTTCTTGCATGACCTCAAATGACAAATATGGATAATGACCATATCCCTGTATACAGCACAAAATCGATAATTCAAAAATCAGAAACCGAAGGCATACAAAATCAGGACAAAACAGGAACCAAAGCAAACAAACAAAAACCTCCACCATATGAAAAGAAGCGAACTCCCGATATGGGAGTGAGACCAGGTGCCCAGGAAGAGTAAGCATCTCCTGCTTGCATGCAACACCCGTCGCTTCAATTCGGTAGAACTGTCACATCCGGTTACTTCCAATTTAGAAGATATAGAGTACAATCTTTGGTTGGATGGTTCAAATGGTCTATGACAGAATATCATCCACCATTCTTGAGAGTGGAACATCATAGTGTATGACGAGTTCCCCATATCGACCGTAGAACTTCCTCAGTGACGATGTTAGTCGGTTACAAACATATCCCTGACTGAGAAGCTTATCTGAAAGACGCCTAGCTCTCAGAACAAAATCCGTATATTTGGTACTTGCTCTGGCATAGCGTATCAACTGAGATATGAACACGCCATAAGCAGGCGATGAAGGGATGTTGCTACTCAGAAAAGGAAAGTTTGTAATGCTGAAATTGAAGTCGTCACGTTTGTCATAGAGTGAGGTGTTCATGTGACCATCAGTGTCGTAGGACAACATTATGTCCAAATAGGATGCTGAATTATTTGTCTCTGTGGTTTCTTTGACTTCAAGCTCCGAAGGATAGATCAAAGCCTCTGCAAGAACTCCTTACTCAACGATCCTCCTCCCCCTTGACCAATCAATGGAATCTGTTTCCACAATTACCTCGTTCTGTACATCGCTAATGTCAGGTTGACAATGTCCATGATCTTGCTCTGTAGAACTAGCACTAGGAGCAGATGTGGTACAATAGCCACCGTGGTCGTTCTCCACCCGCTGTCTATTCCATTTTAAAACGGCACTTTCCGACACTTTTCCCTCCTCTTGCTTTCAATTGTACGACAAAATCTGCCTTTTGTTTTACCAACGGTAAGTCTTGACCTCGTCATACCTGTAATGTTACTCGTCCCCATATAAACAAATGTGTACAATGGTACTTTCATACATCATGAATGTGTTTTCTGATAAATGAGCAATTTTGTGCTTATATTGTAATATCTACAGGTAATCATTTTATGATTTAACATTGATATCAGTATATTTTGTTGTATTGTGAATTTGTGAACATGCAACTTATAATTGTATTGTTTATTTGTAGTCTTGTACCCTCTCCGGGGGTTTGGATAGCAATAAAAAATTGCACAGTACAAGATCTTGGATACAGCTTACTTCACGGTTCCAAGGAATCCTCACGATGGCATCTGGTGGTTAAGGTGTAGAGCTAAGACAGGAACGCTCACTTACAGAACGGGGAGATGAAATCTTCACAGATCGTGTACAGATATATGAACGTTCATTACTCGAAGCGAAACGCAAAGTGGATGACATTATAAATGATAGGAGATCTTATCCTCCAATTACAGTTATTAGAGAACTGAAGGAACAGTCTGGAACATATTCAGATATTTATACAAAATACTGTGAATACCTTGACAGTGTTCGTACAGACAAGGGTGAAAACGTGAAACACAACGTTAAAGAAGCCTTGATGTCCTTTATTCATAATACTATCAGAGAACTTGAAGCAGATTCAACTGTCAGTCTGAGTAATGTGATTAAAACTGAAAACAGTGTTGGAGAGAAACTGAGTGATACAATAACAGAGGGTACTAAGCCTGACAAATATTCGTCTCCAATTAAGAAGGAAAAGTCACATTCAAGGCTGTCGTCCGTGAAATTGCATAGAACAGTCAAATCTACGTCATCACGCTCATACATCAGTTCTCTTTATGTGAAGCAGAAAGCTAAGCTTGAGGAAGCTCGCGTCAGATTGCAATTTGCTGAAAGAGAAGCTGATATTCTTAGAGAACAGGCAAATTTGAATGCTAAAATGAAAATTCTCGAAAGTGAAAAACAGGTAGAGGAATATGCACAGGGACTCAGCGCAATGGATGAATTTATGGATCTGGCAGAATCGGAATCTGGAGATAGTGAATTGTCTGACACTGTTAGATTGCGAACTAAGCAATTTGTACAAAATATCCAAAGAAATGGTGATGTTGGTGTAAATCTTAATCAGGATGATCATGTTTTCAGCTTACAGACAAATGGCGTAACTGGCGATGATAACCAAATTGTGCAGAAAAATAACACTTCGCTCAATTCTGACGCTGCTCCTTTTGTAAAAAGGGAAGATAATTTATGCATGGAATTTTCGAAATACATCGTGAAAAAAGACATGTTACTGAAACGAATTAATGATTTTGATGATAAACCGGAATCATACGGCTCGTGGAAACAGACTTTTCAAGATGTCGCAAATGAATTTAATCTTAGTGCGGCCGAGGAAGTTGACCTACTTATTCGGTACTTGGGACCTGAGTCTAAAAAGTCTGCAGTCAGTATTCGTTCTGCAAATTACAGTGATCCAAGTCGTGCGAAAGATAGAATTTGGCAGAGACTATCAGATCGTTACGCTCGACCCGAGATGGTTGAATCCTCTGTGAAACAGAAGCTACTATTGTTTCCGAAAATTACAAATAAAGACTATAAGCGTCTATATGACCTTGTTGACATAGTAGTAGAGATTGAATCTCTTAAAAGCGAGGATAAGTACAGAAGTCTGTTTGCATCATTCGACTCATCAGCTGGAGTCAATTTGATAGTAGCAAAGCTCCCGTATCAGTTACAGGAAAAATGGACTACGGAGGCAAGTAGGTATAAAGAGGAACATGATACAGCATTCCCGCCTTTTCGTGTTTTCGCATCTTTCCTAGAAAAGATGGCTCGGGGGAAGAATGATCCTTCATTTGAGGACCCTAATAAAGGGAAACCGGCAAGAATCGACTATGGTGGTTCGCAACGTGCTATTGTGAAAAGCACAGTATTATCGGAAAAGGAGAGCAAAGGACCATTATGCCCCTTGCATAAAACTTCACACACATTGAATAAATGTCTTCAATTTCGACAGAAGCCGATTCAAGAGCGGAAGGATTTCATACGTAGCAAAGGACTTTGCTTTAAATGTTGTGGTAGTAAGCCTCACTTGGCAAAGAATTGCCGATCAACCGTGAAATGTGGTATTTGTAAGGCACCACATCCTACAGCTTTGCATGAAAATAAAGCTGAACAAACAGAACAAAAACTGTTTGGTCCAGATAACCCTGGACAGGAACTTGAAGAAGTAACGTCGAGATACACATCTTTAAATGGATCGAGTAGGTCATGCGCAAAAACTATACTCGTTAAAGTGTACCCAGATAGTCAACAAGACAGAGCGCTTGAACTGTATGCTATCATCGATGAGCAGAGTAATCGGTCACTAGCAAGATCATCGCTTTTCGATCATTTTCATATCTTTGGACCAGAATTGTCATACTCTCTCTCATCTTGTTCTGGACTCTCGACAGAATATGGCCGGAGGTATTCTAGCCTTATCATTGAATCTATGGATTCTTCGTTTAAGATGAAATTACAGACACTTAAGAGTGTGACCTGATACCGAATCGTAGAGATGAAATTCCGTCACCATCGGCAGCGAAAATGTTTCCGCATTTATGTGACTTAGCAGATTTCATACCGCCTATCAGAGAAGAATGTGAAATACTTTTGCTAATAGGTCGAGATTTGCTTCCAGCGCATCATATCATTGAACAACGATTAGGGCCTATTCATGAACCATTCGCACAAAGACTACGACTCGGCTGGGTCATAACCGGTGACATATGTGTTGACGGAAGTCACAAACCGGATGAAAGATCAGTGATCAAAACTTTCACATTGAAAGATGGGAGAACAACATTGTTTGAACCATGCATGAGCAGTATCCATATTACAAATGACCCAATCTTTGCGAAAATTAAGAATGATGATACTCCTGGTCTCTCGTACGAAGACAAGCAGTTTTTAGAGCTTATGGACAGTGATATGTATAGAGGTCAGGATGGATGTTGGACAGCACCACTACCATTTCGGCAAAACCGCCAACGTCTTCCTAACAATAAGCCTCAAGCTATGAAACGAGCTTATATGTTAGATGCTAACTTGCGACGTAATGCACAGAAAATGGACCATGCGGTAGGCTTCATGAGAAAAATACTTGATTGCGGACATGCCGAAGTAGCACCCGATCTCGATGCCGATACAGAATGTTGGTATTTACCGCTTTTTGCTGTATACCATCCCAAGAAACCCGGAAATATACGTTGTGTATTTGACTCGTCAGCCAAATATGATGGTGTCAGTCTGAATGATGTCCTCTTAACAGGACCAGATTTAGTTAATTCGCTTCTCGGCATACTATTGCGATTTCGACTGGGTTTAGTTGCCATAACGGCTGATATAGAACAAATGTTCTATCGTTTCTCTGTTTCCGATAAACATCGCAACTATCTGAGATCCATATGGTACAAGGACAATAATCCGGATTGCGAGTTGATAGAATACCGTATGACCAGGCATGTATTCGGCAATAGCCCATCGCCAGCCGTGGCAACATTTGGGCTACGCAAGTGCGTATTAACTGCAGACGAGGAAGTTAAAAACTTTGTGCTGAACAATTTCTATGTTGATGATGCATTGATGTCAGTTGATACACACAAAGAGGCTGTTAGCATACTTTCTCGCACTCAGGCTACATTAAAGGAGGAGGGAAATTTCATCAAATTCTATTGATGTGATCAAGTCTTTCCCTCCTTATGACCTTGCGAAAGAGGTTATGGACATTAACCTGGATTTGAGTCAAGCACCATTACATCGCAGTTTAGGCGTAAGCTGGGACGTATACAAGGATTCGTTCACCTTTCAAGTGTACACCAATGATAGACCATTCACCAAAAGGGGTGTATTGGCAACGATTAACAATTTGTATGACCCTATCGGATTTGTGTCACCCGTGACAATTCAAGGAAAGTTCATTCTTCAAGATGTTATGTCTACAGTTACGGAATGGGATGAACCCCTAAGCGAGGAATACTCTACCCGTTGGAGGACTTGGAAGGATTCATTAGTGAACCTTGAATCTGTTGCTATACCTAGATGTTACGCAACTCTTGCGTCCAATGAAATCATTCGTAGAGAATTACATGTATTCTCTGATGCTTCTACTAGAGCTATAGGTGCAGCCGTATATCTGAAGATATTTGACATTAGTGGCGGTCATCACATAAGTTTTGTTCATGGGAAGCAAGGGTCGCACCCGCACATGGCCACACCGTACCCCGCTTGGAACTGTGTGCCGCAGTACTGGCATGCAATATCAAGGACACAGTAATCCAACACCTATCATTCAACATTGACTCTACAACTATGTATACCGACAGTAAAGTTGTGTTGGGTTATATAAACAATGAACGCCGTCGTTTTTACGTATACGTCAGTAATCGTGTCGACATTATCCGTCAGTCAACGTCACCTAATCAATGGACTTATGCGTCTTCAGAAGAAAATCAGGCTGATATAGTCACACGTTCAATTGCAGCAACCGATATAACTCATAGTGCTTGGATCCAAGGACCCACATTTCTGCATGACACCAGTTCAACCGTGTCATCTAATACAGCTGATTATCCGATGATCAACCCGGATTCTGATTCTGAAGTCAGACCTACTGTAAATGTTTCTAAAACTGATTGTACTTCACAAGGAAGTCTAGGTACTCATCGCATTGCGAAATTTTCCAGTTGGCACAAACTCCATTGTGTGATAGCTCGTTTGAAAAGGTTGGCTAGATATATCGCAAACCCAAAGGACCAGCCAAAACCTTTTGCGTTATCACTTACAAGCAGTGAACTGCAAGAAGCAGAAATATTTGTGTTGAAAGATGTTCAACTTTCATGCTTTCCGAAAGAAATTAGTGCTCTCATGGAGGGGAGGAACCTTCCGAAATCAAGTGCCATTTTATCGCTTACCCCGTTTTTAGATGATAACGGTATATTACGTGTAGGAGGACGTTTGAAACGTTACAAGGATGCGGATGAACTCGACCTCCATCCGATAATAATCCCGAGAAAACATCATATTGGAGATCTTATCATTCGTCTTTGTCATGAAGGTGTACAACACCAAGGCCGTCACCTTACAGAAGGTAAAATTCGAACTTCTGGCTACTGGATTATAGGCATGAAACGACAGGTCACCTCTTACATTTTCAAATGCGTTACATGCAGGAAACTCAGAGGAAAGTTCTGTGAGCAAGTAATGGCAGACTTACCTGAAGAGAGGATCACACCCTCACCACCTTTTACTTTTGTGGGTGTGGACACGTTTGGTCCATGGAATATTGTTGTTAGACGTTCAAGGGGTGGACAACTCAATCCCAAAAGATGGGGAATATTATTTACCTGTCTCGTGTGTCGCGCCATATACATAGAAGTTGTTGAAGAGTTGAGCAGTTCTTCTTTCATCAATGCAGCAAGAAGGTTTATAACCATAAGGGGTCCAGTGCGTCAATTTAGATCGGATCGTGGCACCAATTTCGTTGGTGCTGCTCAGGAATTGGGTATAGATTCCATTTTCATCGAGGATCACAACGTCAAGGAATTTTTGAACCAGAATCATGTCACATGGATATTTAATCCTCCCCATGCTTCACATTGCATGGGAGAGGATGATTGGGACCACCCGAAGAATTTTGGATGCTATGTTACTCCGCAACGACTCCAAAGCAATAACCAATGAAATACTTACAACATTTATGGCAGAAGTGTGTTCCATCATCAACTCAAGGCCCATTTTCCCTGTTTCATCGGATCCCGAGGATGCTACTGTATTGACTCCGAATATTTTGCTCACACAGAAGATAGATGCTCTACCTACGGAGTTACCTGATCACAATATCAAGGATGCGTATCGCGCTCAATGGAAGCATGTCGTTGTTCTTGCGCAAGAGTTCTGGAAAAAATGGCGTGAACAATACCTACCAGGACTTCAAGTTAGACGTAAATGGACATCCACTGAAAGAGACCTCAAAGTGGGGGACGTAGTGTTAATGCGAGATGACCAAATACATAGAAATAGCTGGCCAGTCGCTATCATTGAGGAGGTTTATCCAAGTGAGGATAATCGCGTCCGTAAAGTGCAAGTTCGCGTCGGAAAGGACAGAAAACGATATGTCCGTCCTATTTGTCTGATTATATCATTACTTTCTGTATGACTGTTAATTCAGAAACATCATTTGTACCAAACATGCATGTGGATAGTGACTCTTTTCAGAAATGTAACTTTGTTCTTGACATTTTCTGATAATCCATACCAACTTTCATTGAAGTACTTATGGTGAAATTATGTAACTATGTGTTTTGAGTACAGGTCTCAAACAGAGACTTATTTTTTCATAAGTAACTCTTTTCTGTATGTTTGAAATCATTTTTGAGAGGTTATTTTAAATAATAGTGATTTTAAGTAAAATCAGGAGGGGAGTGTAATGTTACACGTATCCGGATTTTTGTAACCGGTTATTGTTCCGACTTAGAATCTCTTTGTAAAGAAGATGCCCGTATGCTCGATAAAATGTCAGAGGAAATTTGCAATTTCTACTTTAAAATCAGGTGTTAGCCCCCACAGAGTATGTGTTTTTACAAATCTTCATTCTTATAACCTTTCTTAATATCTGTTGTAAACGCATATAATCTGTCAGTTCAATGTTAAGTGATTTTCCATGAAATTTTTGTGATGAAGCGTTCTCAAGTCAAGGTCCCCATATAAACAAATGTGTACAATGGTACTTTCATACATCATGAATGTGTTTTCTGATAAATGAGCAATTTTGTGCTTATATTGTAATATCTACAGGTAATCATTTTATGATTTAACATTGATATCAGTATATTTTGTTGTATTGTGAATTTGTGAACATGCAACTTATGATTGTATTGTTTATTTGTAGTCTTGTACCCTCTCCGGGGGTTTGGATAGCAATAAAAATTGCACAATACCTTTTATTTACATTTTCTACCTTTTTTTATTTACATTTTCTACCTTTTATTTACATTCTCTAATGAACCGGAAGTATACTTGACAGACGATTGTAAAATCGCAAAATGAAGCATGAATGGTTTAACAGCAACAAAAATTGATTCATCTTGTATCATTATCTTTTTCTTTTTGTTATTTGATGAAACAAAAATAAGTTTTTTTTATAAACCTCCTGTTCATGTTTCTAACACTTTACGTCATTCTGACCGATTTACGATAGTTCGCGTTGCGCGGTGACTTCAAAATCGTCAGGAGCCAACCGCTTTAATATAGACACTATTTCACGTTGCAGCGTGGAGCAGTTAAAATCGGTCCCCGTGGCCTGATGTTTGTCAAGTGTATTAATTACTTCTTTCCAGCTCTGTCACCTGAAAGAAGCTTTTTTTTGGCCTTTTATCAGTGTGACATGATATATATTTTTTTGCTATTTCGGAAAGTAGCCATTTCACCGATAAATATCATCGAAATTAAAGGAGGTTAACATCTTGGCACCTTCCCTCCGATGCTATTTGAAAATAGATTTTATTTTGATATGCTACTGAATCGACCCTACAGAAAATTTGGAGACGCGCACTCTCTGTAATGTAAATATAAAAATCTAACTTCCAAAAAATTAAAGAGGGTGCTACTGAAATTATTTTTGGTGGCTCCGCTGAAAGCATCACTGATGAGAATTTAATATTCGAAACACGTGTCGGTGCATGTAAATTGGTTTGTAATTTTCTGCAAGAAGTTAGAGAGTTGGAAGACTTCGACATTATTATGACAGGGCCTGATCTAGTGAATAGCCTCTAAGGCATTTTGTTGCGCTTCCGGAAGAATGCCTCCTCAGTTATCGCCGATATAGAGCAAATGTTCTATCAGGTCTTCGTGTAAGCAGAAAAAAGGGACTACCTCAGATTTTTAGCTGTACTGGTCAAAGACCAGTCGAGCTTATGCGATACCATGTTGTCCGGCGTCCGTCCGTCTGTTTGTCTGTCTGTAAACAATTTTTTTGTGAGCGCAACTCCTCTGAAACCATAAATGATAGAAAGCTAATTCTTTTTGCATTTAGTTTGGTCCATGGTCTAGTTATGCACCTGATATTTTGTTTGAGCCTCTGACCCCCAGGGTCTTCGAAAATGGGTGTGGTCATTTTCTCCTATACAAGTCTATGTAATCTAGTGAACACCAATTCTCAGAAAGTGTAATTGAAAGAAAAATAATTCTTTTTACAATATAATCAGTCTCTGGTCTAGTTGTGCACCTGATATTTTGTTTGAGCCTCTGACCCCCAGGGTCTTCAAAAATGGGTGTGGTCATTTTCTGCTATACGAGTCTATGTGATCTAGTGAAAACCAAATCTCAGAAAGTATAATTAATAGAGAAATAATTCTTTTTGCAATATAATCAGTCTCTCGTCTAGTTGTGCTCCTGATATTTTGTTTGAGCCTCTGACCCCCATGGTCTTCAAAAATGGGTGTGGTCATTTTCCCTTATACGAGCCTATGTAATCTAGTGAACACCAATTCTCAGAAAGAATAATTGATAGAGAGATAATTCTGTTTGCATTATAATCAGTATCTGGTCTTGTTGTGCCCCTGATATTTTGTTTGTCTATGTGTGTGCCTGCTATGTTATTTCAGCATCTGACCTCAAGACTCTTCGAAATGAGTGTGGTCATGTTCTCCTATTTAACTCTATGTAATCTAGTGAACACCAGTTCTCAGAAAGTATAATTGATACTGTAGAGAGATATGTCATTTTCCATTTCCATGTGTCTGTGGTCTGATTGTGCCTGGGGTTCTGTTTAAGACTGACCCGTCTTTGAAAATGGGTGTGGTCATTTTCTCCTATATAAGTCTTTGTAATCTTGTGAACACCAGATCTCTGAAAGTATACCGGTAATTCATGGAGAGCAAATTCTTTTTTCATCACATGTATTATGTGTCTGTGATGTAGATGTGCATCTGATGTTTTGTGCGAGCCCCTGTCCTTCAGGGTTGGAAAATGGATGTCAATTCAGTGAATTTGATAAAACAGCCAGTAGAGCGTCAGTCTCATTAGAGACTTCTGGTTAAGCATCACGTGATGGTCATGGTGGCGGGTGTTTAGAAAAAAAAGACGAGGTGTTTTGGATGAAGTATATCTGTGAGTATCCGTGAAACATGAATTGGTTTGATGTTAGCCAATGTGATAGAAAATAGAACTATGAAGTTTAAGAGATGGAATGACAAATATGGATAATGACCATACCCCTGTATACAGCACAAAATCGATAATTCAGAAAATCAGAAACCGAAGGCATACAAAATCAGGATAAAACAGGAACCAACGCAAATAAACAAAAACTCCACCATATGAAAAGAAGCGAACTCCCGATATAGGAGTGAGACCAGGTGCCGAGGAAGAGTAAACATCTCCTGCTTGCACGCAACACCCGCCGCTTCAATTCGGTAGAAGAAGGGAGGAGAACAGTCACATCCGATTTCTTCCATTTCGTACGACACAGAGTACAATCTTTGGTTGGGTGGTTCAAATGGTCTATGAAAGAATATCATCCACAACTCTGGAGAGTGGGACATCATAGTGTAAGACGAGTTCCCCATATCGACCGTAGAACTTCCTCAGTGACGACGTTAGTCGATCACAAACATATCCCTGAATGAGAAGCTTATCTGAAAGACACCTAGCTCTCAGAACAAAATCCGTATATTTGGTACTTGCTCTGGCAAAGCGTATCAACTGAGATATGAACACGCCATGAGCTGGCGATGAAGGGATGTTGCTACTCAGAAAAGGAAAGTTTTTAATGCTGAAATTGAAGTCGTCACGTTCGTTATAGAGTGAGGTGTTCATGTGACCATCAGTGTCGTAGGACAACATTTGGATTAAGAAGGAAATTTGATATTGTCTGTATTGTGAGTACGTAATTAGTCAGTGAACACTGACTAAACCATATATGTCCACCCCAAGACTTAAACGTAAACAAGCAGATTCAATTACCCCACCCCAAGATCAGAGATCTATTAGACGGAGATTCCGATCAGCAAGTGTGTCTGATTTACCAAAGTGATGCGATACAAATGCAGTCGCTACTGATGTTGATCACCAATCAAACGATCCCGATTCAAATATATCCAATATCGATACTGGGTCCGATCTATTGAATGTATCTAATGTGTCAGAACTTATGAGTTAAAGAAGATCCTGACGACAATCTCAACAGCACTCACAATAGAGCGCAAAATTAAACATGGACGGACCCCTAGCAAGCTAGAGGTGCCCGGGAGGAGAAGCATCCCCTGTTGGCTAGCCGCACCCGCCGTCGATGTTAATGAAGCATGGAAATGAAAATATATAAAATTCATGTACTGTCTGACGTTATGTCTATATAGAACGTGCTATGGCGACAATGTTAGGGAAGTATAACAAACACTCTATCGCACGATCTATTCGTAAGTTCGCTGGTGTCAAAGCTAGTTCCCATCCTTACCCCGGTCCTCTCAAATGCCCTCTCTCCCATGCTATCCGAAGCTGTAAAACGCCGCAGTAGAATCTGCTACTAAGCCTGAGGAGGAGAAGATAAGAGATAAGGGTGCACAGATCGATGCGTATGAGCAAAGGATCGGTTATCTGATGTCAGAAAATGAAAAGATGTTCAATCGCATAGTACAGCTAGAAGACGACACTGCATCTAGCATTCACAAGAGACGGAATAGATGGTTTAATATCATTTCTTACTAAGGAAGATAGTGATTGAAAAGCCCGAGAAACTAATTGTCAATCAGTTACCCAGAAGTTTTTGATATGTTTGGAGAAATAATGTATTCTAACTTCAAATGAATGTACGGATGCATCGACCAATCCAGTATTAATGCGGTGAGTTATATCCCGTGCGATTTGACTGCAGCCCACAGGTTAAACGCTATATTCAGTTTAAGCAAAGCGTCTATGAAAACAGTCGAATCTTTGACACATATTGCTCTGTATCTATAGAAAAACGTCATTTTCAGTGCCTTATTTCAATTGTGTTTTCTTTGCAGATATTTTATATCTATTTGCAACGCGTTGAATTCAAAAGTTACTGCTTTCTGATGATTTTTCGTAGGATTTCCTCCATTGTCAACACGTGATCAGTTGATTTGTGGTGTGAACGTATCTGGAGTTGAAACACTGTGTTAAAATTAGTTATCATATCAGTGAAATGGGATTTCAGTTGCGATGGAACAATGGATTTCATGGACTCCCGATGTTTTACTACATGAACAAGCCCAATTAATCCTTTTCAAAATGAAATGAACATTGCAAAGAAGCCAAAATTATGCAATATACAAGGTTACTATTATAGCTGCAGATATTGATCATTCATGATGCTTAAAGGAATAGGGGAGATTTGAAACATTAACTCCATGATCTGTACTGATGTGAATTGGCTAGGGTACGTTATAATTTCTTTGAATCTATATTAACAAACGTCAGCAAAACAATAAACCGTTAACCTACATATAATGTCAAATATGGATAATGACCATATCCCTGTTAAAATGATCAGTTAAATTTCTTAAATGCTAGTCTCCTAGAGGCCAGCTTACACAAATCAAAAGAAAAAAATGTCAGCTTACGCACGATGCAGAAACAATAATATTCCCATTGGAGAATGTTCATCAATAAAGTAGATTCTTTTGCAGAAGTACAAAGACTAAATTGCTTTATTGTGGAAGAGTATGTTCATATCTTATATAATTCTATTGCAGATGAACTTGCAACCATGAAGTGTAATTGGTATTTGTATTTCAAGTGGAGAGCCGACATCAGGATATGTAGTCCTGTCACATACCTCCCATGAACTATTTAGTGGCATTAGATTTAAGCCTCAAACATTAAAAAAGGAGATGGAGAAAACTGATAAGTAAAAATAAATCGATAAAGAAAATAAAGCCCCCGGTGGCACCTTTGTTAGCATAAACACCATTTTCTGTCGAGTATGTGAAAGGTTAAAGTCAAAACTTTTGCTATCAGTGAAAAATGTCTTCTCACAAGGAATACACATGCGACATATGAAAGTCCTATCCCTTACCATCCAAAAGTCATGCCCAATGTTTACATTTTTGAAAAGTAGGTCAAAGGTCAAGTTCACAAGGTCAACAATTTTGTTATCAATGAAAAGTTCTTGTCACAAGGAATACATATGTGAAATATGAAAGCCCTATCACCTTCCATTCAACAGTTATGCACAACGTTAAAGTTTTTCGGACAAACAGACGGACAGGTCAAAAACTATATGCCCCCGAATCTGTGATTCCGGGGGCATAAAAATAAATTGCAAGAGGCCCAAGAGGTCACAATGCTCAAATGAGAACCTGATACATATATATGTTCATGTTTAGATTGAGGATCACTGACGAGTCTGATCCATGCTGTAAATTTTTATGCTCTTAATATTAAACGTCTTTAAATTAGATCACGAAAAGAGTTACAGTACTCAGTAAGGGAAAGAGTTAAGGAAGTTGCAGCACTCATATGGTATGAGGGTTAACGCTTCAGTGTAGTGTGTGGTACAAGGTGATGGGAAGACAACTCATTCTCCACTGCAAATCGCAGTTGTTGCATCCAGCATCAGCAGCAACACGTGGCTGACCCGCGAGTACGAGCTTGGTTAGACCTACTTGATTATAGAACTACATCTTTGTTCATGGATAAAGCTAAGGTAAGTGTACGATTGTTGTTTATAGGCCCTGTATTATCATGTATATATATATATATATATATTATACAGATATCAACACCAGTTATTACGCGATTACGGGCAAAAAAGCTAAACGTATCCCAATGTAGGATCATTGCTATTGGATTATATTGGCATCGGTTCTTTTTCTAAGGATACAGGGGTCAATGTATTTGTGTACAGTTGAAAATATTTTCGTCTGGTCCCTTAATTTCCTCGTTCTTTAAAGATTGGTAAGAAAAAAGGCAAGTAGACAATTTTCGGAAAAACTTTAACGCAGTAGGTTTTTCTGGTTAGCTCTACTATACACTTACCGTTTCCGATCTTGCGACACAACATGATTTTTGACTTCTGAGGGCGCCCCTGCGGTAACTCCAATGACAACTGATTTCATTTTCTCCCGATTTCTTCGCTAGACGGAATTTTAACCCAATTTCTAGGGATTTGTATGGCACGGGGACGAATAGACTCGAATAGACTGGATAATCCAGCCTCTGGCCGCTCTGGTCAGCTGGTTGGTTATAGTTACTGTATCTAGTTAGAAGTTGCATCTGTACGTCGCCCTCATACTTGTTTCTGTAATATTTTCAATAATTTGGACGGTGTTAGATGTATGAGGGCGTCTGATCCCTTGTGCTTTGATTATGCACCCAGCAACGGCCACTCCGAAGGTTTCCTCATTCACTCCATGTATCTCAGCATAAAAACATGTCTGCGAGAATTTACCTACCACGATCAGGTTGGGAAAAGGTCGGAACGGGCTATAAAAGATCGAACGATCTAAGAAAGACCGTTCGAGCTTTGGATATGACCGTTTTTACAACTCTGGTACCGACTGTGAAAAAAACGAGCAGTAGGCGCGACCGTGACACCGTTACAAACGTCTACCAAACTGATTGTTGTTGACACAATAAAATCAGAAACTCAGCGTTGCATTCAATTTCACGTGTGCAGATGCATGTGCACATTCACCAAAGTGGAACAATATTGTCAAAACACCGTCATAATAGCCCAAACCAAAGTATTTTCTTTTGTTGACCTACTGGCTGACCCTGAACAATCATGTGCCCTGCCATGTTGGGAAATACATGTGGGTGTCGCTGAATAGCTTGCACAAGACCGAAGTTAGAGTGCAGACGATTTGTTGCAACCGATTCGCTCTCAAAAATCTCCAGCTGAAATGAATTTTACTTAAATTTTATATATTTCATTTTTATGAAATAATTGTAATCTGAAAATACAAGTATTCCTCTAAGTCTATCTACATAGTAATAAATATGAGTCCGATTTTTTGTAATTTCCCTGTAAATATCTTGATTTAAAAGCTGAATTTTTTACAGTATTTATACCCCCTGCAAACAAGCAAACAAAGTTTGGGGGAGGGGGTATATAGGAATCACCCTGTCTGTCTGTCCATCTGTCCGTTTGTTCACATCTTGTCCAGGCCATAACTTCTTACCCCCTAATCGGATCTGGATAATATTTCACACGCTTGTTGTCCGTGACCCAAGGGTTTGTCATGACCTTGAAACAAGGTCATATATCCAAGGTCAAGGTCACAGTGCACACATAGCCGAAATCTGTGTCCGGGCCGTAACTTCGTACTGCCTTGTTGGATTTGAATAATATTTCACACAATTATTGTCCATGACCAAAGGGTGTGTCATGACCTTGGCCCAAGGTCATAACTCCAAGGTCAAGGTCACAGTGCAACAAAGCCAAAATCTTTGTCCGGGCCATAACTTTTCACTAGTAACTTGGATTTGAACAATACTTCAGACAGTTGTTGTCCATGAACCAAGGGTGCGTCATGACCTTGACCTAAGGTCATATCGTCAAGGTCACAGTGCACACATAGCAAAAATCAGTCTTGGCCATAAGTTCTTACTGCCTTGTTGGATTCGGATATTTCACGCAGTTGTTTTCAATAACCCTAGGGTGTGTCATAATCTCCACCCAAGGTCATAGCCTCAAGGTCAAGGTCACAGTGCATACATGGCCAAAATCTGTGTCCGGGCTTTAACTTTTAGCTGGTATAAACTTGGATTTGACCGATACTTCAGACAGTTATTGTCCAAGACCCAAGGGTGTGTCATGACCTTGACTTTAGGTCATATCTCCAAGGTCAAGTTCACAGTACACACATAGCCAAAATCCGTGTCTGGGCCATAACTCTTTACTGCCTTCTTGGATTCAGATAATATTTCACGCAGTTGTTTTCAATAACCAAAGGGTGTGTCATAATCTTGACCCAAGGTCATAACCTCAAGGTCAAGGTAACAGTGCATGCATAGCCAAAATCTGTGTCCGGGCCACGATTTTTCACTGGTAACTTGGAACTGAATGATACTTCAGACAGTTGTTGTCCATGAACCAAGGGTGTGTCATGACTTTGACTTAAGGTCATATCACCAATGTCAAGTTCACAGTACACACATAGCCAAATTCCGTGTCTGGGCCGTATCTCTTTACTACCATGTTCAATTTAAATTAAACTTTGGCGCAGTCGGTTTGACCGGTGTTCGCGGTCTAGGCTTACGGCCTAATGATCGTCCTTAGGTTGTATGTCCGAACCCCACTGCACGATAGAGGGGTCCGGTCTCTCGGAAGGACCCTAAAAAGGGTGGTCCCGTGTCTGTGCTTGGCCGGGCACGCTAAAGAACCCTACTAAATGTCTATGGCGCGGGAGCCAGACGGTAGGTCAAGCCTTCTTTAGTCCGCCTGCACACTATGTGCCGTCACATATATGACTGAAATATCGTCGACTGTGACATAAAACAACAAATAAACAAACTTAAATTAAACTTCACAGAATTATTATCCATGAAACATTGAGCTATAGGTTTCCTTGCCATCTGTCGGTCCCTTCGTCTGTCAGTCCATCCGTTCGTCCCTCCGTCCACTCTGTCTCCTTGGTGTCCGTCCACTCTGTCTTAACTGTAATGAGGCATCCATCCTTTATATACTGTAAACCGTCTTTTATTCCTGAGCATTTTATTTTGCAATATTCGTGAGAGTTGGCAACTCGCGAAATAAAACGCCGCAAATGTACACTTCACTTGCATTTTAGACAAAATACTGTAAACCGTCTTTTATTCGTGGTGTTTTAATTTCGCGAATTCAACACCATGTACTAATTCGCGGCGTTTTATATTCGTGAAAGGTCCGCTTTATATCCGATATTATGTGTGAAATGCATGTGACAAGTATATTCGCAGCGTTTTATATTCGCGATTTGATCGTCCTCGCAAATGTCGCAATAATAAAACGCTCGCGAATAACAGACAGTTTACAGTATCAAGTATTAAACACCTCCCTCGTGAATATAAAACACCGCGAATCAGTACTTATTATTGGATTCGCTAAATTAACATGCCACGAATAAAAGACGGTTTTCAGTATTATACAGATCAACTTCGACTTTTTTCGCATATGACCTACTTTCACACGAGTTCTTTCTTTTTGTTAAACTTTAGTTTTCGGGACCTTTCTTTCTCTGTTGTCTACTGACATGAAATATATATGTATTTGTATTGACATTTAAAAAAAATTCAACTTTTGTCCTTTGATCTATTCTTACGGGAGTTATGTCTCTTTGAAATTTGTTGTGCTTCTGTGATACTTTCAAAATGCTTGTCTATGAGTTATGCCCCTTTTGGAACATAGATGATAGAATACCGTAAATTGGTAATTATTCTTCATGTACCAATTTTCGTCATTAAAAATTTGTCAGTGTCTGCAAGGACGAAATTACATACTGGCCAATATAAATACCAATGACTGTGTTACTGGTTCTGAATCTCTTGAAAGAAAGTATTGTCACACAGGCTCTATGGACACGATTGGTCTTTCTTGTATCGTTTATTTTATCATTCATGGCATCATTGACTAAACACCTGTGGCTGGTGAAAGTGACAAAGATTATAAATTGTACATTATCTGTTGAAATTAAGAATATGAATGATTGGCATTTCACTGAAACACATAAAGTCAAAAACTGCTTGGAATCTATTTCACTTAAAACTGTAATGGCGTTGGGCAACCCTTGTGTAGACGGAAACTGCAATTAAACTTTGCCATTTTGAACATTTTGCACATTATATAATATATCCACCCCCTTTGGCCTTTCTTGAAACAGTTAATTTAAGATACTACATTGCCCCCCCCCCGATACAATATGCTGTTTTGACAGCTTATTAGTCCCCTACTGGTTAAACCGGGGTGGGGGGGACTATAGGTTTCCTCCAGTCCCCTTTTGTCAGTCAGTCAGTCTCTCTGTCCATCTATCTGTCTGTCCACTCAGTTTTCCGGTTTTTCTTGGTCTTCCTTTGAGATATTGACTTGAAATTTGGTATATGAGTTTGTCTTGACGTAATGCAGATCAAGTTCGACTTTTGTTATGCTTAACCTACTACTATGTTAAAATTTAATTTTCCAGACTTTTCTCAGCCGTCTTTTGTAATATTGACATAAATTTGGTGTATGAATTTGTCTTGATGTAAAACAGGTTCAACTTTTGTCGTGGTTGATGTCCTTTTTCTTTTCTTTGGTTATTGCCCTTTGCAATAATTTAATTTTCCCGACGTTTATCGGACTTATTCTAGCTGTCTTTTACGATATTGACATCTAAATTGGTATATGAATTTACATATGTAGACATATTAATACAGAACAAATTCCACTTCTGTGTTCTTTCATTTACTCTTCCACGAATTATGCTTCTTTGAAATATGTCTGGGTCGATCGGGGAAATGTATTGCTTCAGGAATACTTTCAGAATGCTTGTTCGTATTAAACAAACACACAACATGCAAATGCAGACAATCCGAAAGTCACCAGACTCACCAGACAAATCTGGTGAAATTTGTTTCGGTCTGGTGAAAAATTTCAACTTTTTCTTAATAAACATGTTTAAATTCTACAAAAGTACAAAAATGTCTGGTAAGTTGTATAAACTTTCGCGATGTCTGCAAATGGAATCCCTTGATCAAGTTGAGGGGGAGTGATAATTTATAAAACTTTTTTCTACTTACAATTAATAATGCACAAAAAAATTTCAAATTGTTCAAATTTTTATGCCCCCATCCTTAAAGATTTGTGGGGGCATTTAGTAATTGGACTGTCCTGTGTATAATTCTATCCCACACATATTTAAGTTTGGATACAGTAACCAAACTTGGACTGTAAGTTCATCTTAGGATTATTAACACTTCACAATGTTCACTGACATCACACACCCCTGGGAATGGGGCGGGGTCAAAATGTAGAACTTAGAGATTTTGCCTGATTTTGACTAATATACTTACTTTGCTGTAACCTATATTTTTGAAACCTCGTGTTCAGTACTCCGAACATCAGCTCCAACGACTTCAAGAGGAGTACAGAAAAGGCATGGGAAAGGGGAAGGGGGATGAGGAGAAGGGAAAAGCACTTGCTCGAGAAATGGATTAGAGCGAAATTCAAGTAAAGGAGTAGGTTCGGTAACCATGGAATTCGGCCCTGTCGTACTTTTGAATGAAATTTTGTATGTTAAATGACAAATATGGATAATGACCATATCCCTGTCTACAGTACAAAATCGATAATTCAGAAAATCAGAAACCGAAGGCATACAAAATCAGGACAAAACAGGAACCAAAGCAAACAAAAACAAAAACCTCCACCATATGAAAAGAAGCGAACTCCCGATATGAGAGTGAGACCAGGTGCCCAGGAAGAGTAAGCATCTCCTGCTTGCATGCAACACCCGTCGCTTCAGTTCGGTAGAACTGTCACATCTGGTTACTTCCATTTTGGAAGATATAGAGTACAATCTTTGGTTGGATGGTTCAAATGGTCTATGACAGAATATCATCCACCATTCTGGATAGTGGGACATCATAGTGTATGACGAGTTCCCCATATCGACCGTAGAACTTCCTCAGTGACGATGTTAGTCGGTCACAAACATATCCCTGACTGAGAAGCTTATCTGAAAGACGCCTAGCTCTCAGAACAAAATCCGTATATTTGGTACTTGCTCTGGCATAGCGTATCAACTGAGATATGAACACGCCATAAGCAGGCGATGAAGGGATGTTGCTACTCAGAAAAGGAAAGTTCGTAATGCTGAAATTGAAGTCGTCACGTTTGTCATAGAGTGAGGTGTTCATGTGACCATCAGTGTCGTAGGACAACATTATGTCCAAATAGGATGCTGAATTATTTGTCTCTGTAGTTTCTTTGACTTCAAGCTCCGAAGGATAGATACTGCTCAGGTAATCCGCGAATTTTGGATTATTGATGGACAACACATCGTCTATGTATCTGTAAGTGAAGTTGAAATCAGAAGCTAAGTATCTTTTCCCTTCAGAGACCAAAAATTGAATGAATTCAGCTTCGTACGAGTAAAGGAAAATGTCGGCAAGGAGTGGGGCACAATTGGTACCCATTGGAATTCCGACAATTTGCTGGAAGACCTTTCCTCCAAACACCACAAAAATGTTGTCGATCAGAAAGTTTAACATCTGAATAATGTCTGTTTCAGTGTACTTATTTTCAGAATCTGACTTTTCTTTTACAAAGTAGGTTTTGTCATAGTTAACAACAATAAATTTGTATTTGCGATTACCGTTCTTACTTGTAAACGCATTACTTATAATTTTTGCGAGTCTTTCTTTCAATTTAGAATGTGGAATTGTAGTGTAAAGTGTCGAAAAATCAAAGGCTTTGATCGAATGGACTCTACTAAAATGAGTGGATTTCAGATGTTCTAAAAGTTCCTTCGAATTCTTTAAAATCCACATCTGGTTGATACCACTGCGAGAATATACTGTCGAACAATATTTTTGTAGCCCAGATTTGATTTCAGATAAAACTTTGGTGAGTAAGATCGATACAGATTTGGTAGAACATTTTGAGGAACCAGCGATGAAACGTTGTTTGTACGGATTCTTATGCATTTTAGGTATGCAGTATAAGTATGGTAAATCTAAATCTAAATTGGTAGTGTCGAAGCCAAAGGAAGCAAGAGCTGATTTGTGGTTATCTATTATTTCAGAGGCAGAAAGGTTTGTTGGGGTGTAAGTGGGATTTCCGGGTGTCGAATTTAAACCCAACTCTTTAACTAGACTGTCGAAATAGTACTTTTTGCAAGTAAATGTGTAATTATTTGAGGCTTTGTCCGCTGGTGTGATGACATAATGTTCTTGGAGGTAGGTAAGTTCTGTGATAACATCAGGGTCTTTAAATATAGACACGAATCTGGTGTTCACAGTTGATTTTAATCGGTTAATTCTAGATAAAAGTAACCCTCTGATTGATTTTATCCATTCGGAAAGGGTGTCGAGCTGTACATCCTCTTTCTTTGCCCAACGTCTTGCATATTCCTCACAAGAGTCCATGATAATTTTGACATTTTGGTTCCATGTAAAGGACATACTTTCTCTGTATTTGGGACCCTTTTTTAACAATTCTCTCAACTTGTCGTTCTTGGCTATACTAAGGTCACCAGTAATAACGTGTCCACAAGGAGAGTAGTTGAAATCCGATGAAGAACATTCGCAGGGAAGTGGATGTAGTGAGGGATTACATAAATCAATACACTGCAGGAATCGTTTGTAATTGTAAATTTTAGATGCAACTGTTGGTGTGTAGCTATAGGAAATACAAGGAGTTTCTTTTCTTTTGAAATATGGTGGGATTGATGTCTGCAGTTTCTAAAACTGTTTTCTTTTTTCAAGGAAATACAAGGAGTTTCTTTTCTTTTGAAATATGGTGGGATTGATGTCTGCAGTTTCTAAAACTGTTTTCTTTTTTCAAATATCTTAAAAATTGACGAAAATATGTGGAATCGTTTGAGGCATGGTATAGGGTATTGAGCGACGTCAATGACGTCGACACATGACGCCGTCACGACGTTGCGTTGCCATAAGAAATTTATGAACACTAGTTGTAACGGAAACAATAAATTAAAAAAAACAAGAAGAAAAGAAAGTATTTACATTTACGATTAAATTAGACGATTTTAAAAGATATGAGCTGGAATAGCCTCAAGTTAGAGAAGATGCGTGGCGTATTTTCATCGAAAACTCGAGATCCATGTCCTGAAAACTGCGGCCCATGCACACGCAGTCGGGAGCGTATTTTTCACATATTGGATTTTTTCTGCAGAAGTTTATTTCGTTATATAACAGTTATCAGGTCAAAAGATCTTACCTTTTAAAAAAAATGGCATAAAATTGCTTTACTAGTATACACGCAAAACCATGACAATTGAATAATTTTCTAATTGGTATACTAGTTAGGGGTTACCATGCGTGTGTTTTACAAAAACTGACAGGGTATCGGCGAATCCCCTGTCAGAAATTGAGTTTTACCGCGAGGCGTCAGCCGAGCGGTAAAACGGATATTTCTGACAGGGGATTCGCCGATACCCTGTCAGTTTTTGTAAAACATCAGTATGGTAACCCTATTCTAATGCTTTGGTCAGTAAGAAGCTAGAAAATGTCTGCTTTTAACGACGTCGCCATAGCAACGCATGACGTCATAACAAAAACTGCAGTGAAACGTGAATTCCCTTGCAGTTATTTAATCGCTCAGCCAATCAGAATGTGCGTTACAAACGGAGTGCATTAGAATTTCCGTTTCGATGTTGGTCCTGTTATTTTTCTTCTTCTTTTTTCTTTCTTCTTTTTTAATATACGCTTGTGCATTCAATGTATCCATATAAGTATATTTTATTTATCAAATGACCATCGAATTGTGTTCAAACTTACCTTACATGTAGATAGTGCATGTGTTATGCGGGATCAAGGAAGGTTGGCGGTGTTATTGTTGTGGGTGTCGACCGGTACAATTTAAGTGACATGCGAAATAAATTTTCTTGTCATCTTTCGGTCTTCTTAAATTACAACTTACTTCGATGAATCTTTTTACCAGTGTAAATGTAACTGTTGCATCATAGATGTCGTTTCTAATCTTAAAATATCCCCAGACACATAAGCAATGTGTGGGACAGACGACATACGGAAGCTATTTCACAATGCGCACGCAGGGACCGTAGCCAGATTTTTTTTTCTTATTCCCATGAAATAGCTGTACGTAGCTGATTAAATGGAAGGAGGGAAGGGTGATGGATTTTTGATATATGCAGAATAAAAAAAGAAAATCTGGCTACGGCCCCTGAATGAAAGTAAGGCACGGTCCATTTGATATTCTTTGATATTCTGGGAGGGGGGGGGGGGGGCTTGGGTTTTTAGTTGGAGCAAGATTATTTTTTTCGCCCCGCACCGGGGCAAAATTATTTTTTTCTTGCAAAGTTGGAGCAAGGAATTTTTTTTTATAAAAACTGATGTGAATATTAAGAATGTTTGTGTTTTTTCAATAGAAATTCTTCATTTTTACTTTAATTACTCCAAACATTATTTTTATGTAAAACTTGTATTCACTTCTAAACTGAGAGAGATGAAAGATTTTTACAATATGTGATATATAATTTTTAATAAACAAAATGTATATAAGGTAATGTAACATGTAAGAGGGCCTGATGCAAGTTTTTACATGTAGAAATGAAAACTAGTGAAAAAACTTATTTAAATTCTCCTTCCAAGCTTGTATATAAAATTAGACACCATGGTGATGCATATATCTATTAATAGTAATAAATTATATTGATTGTATTTTAAGCATTTTAATTGTTTCATTCACATGCATTCTGTTGATATTTTCAAATATGAACTTGCCATTAAAGAAGAAAACTACGGCGAGCGTGCCAACACTTTTTTATAGAAAGTAAAAACTGCGGCGAGCGAAGCGAGCCGAAAATTTTTTAGGAATTTTAAGCGAATTTTATGGTTATTCTTCAAATTCAGATTACTTGTAAGAGCAAGATTATTTTTTTCTGTCACACCATAAGCAAATTTATTTTTTTCATCAAAATTCAGAGCAAAATTATTTTTTTCGAAAAAAACCCAAGCCCCCCCCCCCCAGAATATCAAATGGACTATGCCTAACCAGAATCTTTAAGATCTCTGAATAGATAACGTATTGACACCTGAAAAAAAAAAACCACTTGCTTCCTGGACAGTTTCTTAATTTCAACGGGGTCCGTCGTTGTCTTTAGCTCATAATAATCCATTTCAGTGCCTGGTAAATGTATCTTTTACATTCTACAGAACTTAGATTGTGTTTCATTTCCAGTTATTGTGTATTTTTACATGTTTTACTAGATTTGAAAATTAACAAATCATAACATTCAGATTATCGCATTGTCCATTTATGTAATCGTTTGCGAAGTATAGTTGAAAAGTGCACATCCGATGCGGCAATATTTCATCTTTTATTAATGTTTAACGTCTTCAAATTCAATATCAGCATTAAGCATATACTAGAAAAAATGTAGATCTGCGTGCAAATTTGAAAAAAAAAAAGATCGAATTTCAAGCCGGAAGCTGCATATTACAAATTGATTGAAAAAATGAAACAGATAAAAACACAAAAACAAAGAATTGTGTGTTATACCTAGGCTACGATTGGATCATGATACATGAACATAAGCAAATTTTTAAAAAGTTCGTCTCATTATGTTAACATCCTGTCAAAATTTCGGGGCCAAGCGCGGATCCAGAGGAGGGGGGGGGGGTTTCCGGAACCCCCCCCCCCCTGGAATTTTCAATACATACCTTTTTTATTAATATACAAATTTCATAAGATCAAATCCCAATTCCCCTTTTGTTGTCATAATATTTGAAAAATATATCATGAATTTCTATTAGAAACCTTTCATTATACCCCCGCCATATAATTTTGATAATGTTTTGCCGTCAGCATTTAAAAAAAAAATTCTCGCTACCGCTCGCCAGAGTTTATTACATACATTGTACATGTACATTGTTTTTCAAATGATGCTGCGCTTTCCTATAAAAAAGGGCACTAAGAAGACGAAAAGAAACTGAAAAAGACACGATTTTATTCCAATTCTCCGAAAAAAAAAATTCGCTGGCTCGCTATTGCTCGCCATTTGTCGTAATCACATAATAGAACTGACAATCAATAATCAAGTATTATGATGTGAAAATTCAAGATTTTAAGCTTTCTGCTCGCCGTTACTTTCCAGTCACCTGTTTTAATAATGATAATAAGATACAGAACTGACAATCATCAATCAATATTATATAACTAGGATGTAACGTCGATTCTGATTGGCTGACGCGCGAGTCATTATTTTCCGATAATGACCGCTGACGGAAGATAATGACTCGGTGTGGTTTTTGTCCTGATTTCAGTATTTTCGAAAAAAATTTTTTAGTTTTTGTTAAATATTAAAAGTTTAGATGTATTTTTCACAAAAAAGTGGAATTAATTGTTGAATTCTTGATGAAAGATTATGTGTATATATTGTTTTGAATCATTATTTTAATCATATATACATGTACATGTAGTCTAACTATTACTTATATAATGTAACAAATAAGGACTTGGCCTCAGTCATTATGTCATTATAATGACCCGATGATATTTGTAATATCGACCTCGGCTTTCGGCCTCGGTCAATATTACAAATATCATCGGGTAATTATAATGACATAATGACCTCGACCAAGTCCATATTTGTATAACTATTTTCTTGCGTTTGCGTACTTTTTTTTTTTTGACAATCATCAATCAATAACTATTGCGTTTGCGATCTTTTTTTTTTTTTTTTGCTCTTAAAAAAATTCGGACTTTAGAACCCCCCGCCTGAAAAAATTCCTGGATCCGCCCATGGGGGCTATTGAGCGATGAACATGTCCGTCCATCAAACTTCCTAGTCGAGCTTCCTAATAGGTTATTCATGCCGGTAATAGATTTCTGGATTAAATCGGTCTACCCGTGTGTGTGTGTGTCCGTCCGTCCGTCCGCCATGGTTCTGAACATTTTAAAGAAAACCTTACAACTAAACGATTTGTTGTAAGGGTTTTATTTCCTTCCTCTTGATGCATTACGAACTCAGATCCCGGGTACATTTTGTATCAAACATGAACACAAGCTAAGTAATAAGCTAGAGTATCGTACATTATATTTGCATAATCTAAATTGGAATTTATAAGTCATACCAATAATAATAACATTTTCCGATACTATCTCTCTCTCTCTCATTTTCTGAATAGAAATTTCGTTTTTCTGTTTGTCGTTTTGAATTTGAGAAGGTATGAACTGTAGTCACAGTTATTACTATTTCTGTTTAGTGTTTGAAAATAATAATGTTGGATAATGAGCGAATTTTTCTTCATTTTAGTGTTATTCAATATATATTAACCTTCCATTACACTTGCTTAAATACATTTTTCATTCAACTTATTATTATTTTTATTTTTTTTTTTTTGTAATTTACGTATACAGGTCTATATATAGTCCATCTTTTTTGTTGCTATCGTCCGCGCAGCACACTTCAGAAATCGGAAAATCAAGATTTTGTCATCTTTATCTTTTGAAACTTTTGATAAGATAAAGGCCATTTGATAGTATTAGTTTTAATATAAATTCAGTACTGATATGAACATCGTATATTTATACCCAGAAACTCGTTTACTTTAACGTACACGATGTACTGAGCCTAAAAAATATCTTATAAAATCGCCCTATCAAACTTAGCTTCTGGTCCTGGTAAATATGTTATAGTAGCACTTGTTATATTAGTAGTTACCAGAAATCAAGAACAATAAAACTGTATAAAAATTATTCTCAAAATCTGTAGATCTGAAAAAAATTCTCGATTGTCTTATTTCTAAAGAGAGCTGTACATGCTAAATCTCTCTCAGAATGGTACAAGTAAAACACAGAAAACTTTAAAATAGATGCACAGCACAGTGCGTCACAGAAACGAAATTCTCTATATAGCAAGATTTGAGTATAATCTTCAATTTAATACCAATTCAATTTCTGTGACAACGTGTGCTATGGGTAAAGTTTCAGGATAAAGACACTAAAACATGTTAAAAACACGGAAATCGGAATACCGTCATGGATTAACAACGTCATAGATGACGTCACAGCACGTGCAAATTCCCGAACGTCGTATTTTTCTGAACTATCAAAGTTTGTAATTACTTTCATAAAGAAATAACATGAAATAAAACAATTTTAGAATCTAGGTTTGAACAGGGCCAATATCGGTAGTTTCTGAACCTACTCCTTTGTAGGTTTAACGTACATGATACATATCTAGTGTAGTAGGATTTATTTGTAAATGAGGCAAAAATTGAATTGTGTTAAGGTTCCCGGCCGACTCTATAATTTGAGCTTATATAAATGTATTTTGTATTGCCTGCGAAGCATAGCAGCACATGGGACACTTTGTCTGGCATCTGTCTGTATGTCTGTCTGTCCAGTAGTCACATTTTTTGGTAGTCACACATCCTTATGTCTTGCAGACAACACTTGCATATGTTTAGTATATAATTTGTAACAGTAAACAACTTTTTTTATGTTGTCCTAATTTACCAAAGGGTAAGTTACCGCGCCACTCAAAAAACTTCAGTATTTACTTACCATCTGGAATAATGTATACAGCTTTGAATTCGCCAAGTATTTTTTTCCCTTTGACAACCCAAAACTCATTTGCCCATTTTGAATTCACCCTAGGCTCTGATCTGAGGAGGCCCAGCGGTGGTGTTGTGGGCTTCTTGTTCATTTTATTGATCTCCATTACACTTGCCTCAGTAGCAGGTAATGAAATCATAGAACATCAATATCTGGCTTATTTTAATTCTGTACATCTATTTACACTAAGCTCGTATGTTAGATTGATCTCATTTTACATTGAACATATTGTTGTTTGATCCATCTTCATTTTGAACTTTGCCAAAATACATAATACAACTAAATACCATGAAAATGGCACATTGTCAAATTACCACAAAGGTTGTTATAAAAAATGCCAAAACACAATATACCAAATACAAACGGCAAAGTAACTACATCAATGGCGTAACAATGCATAATACATGTATATCGATACAGATTTTTCAAGTGAATTTTCAAGATCTTTAAGATAAAACAATTTTCAAAAGGCAACATTCTTGTAGTTTATAGAATATGCAAAGGGTAAAAGAAAGGAGGGGATCTCCAACAACACCTAGTTGCAGCATCAACAGCAACCTCCCAAAACATCCACTGTAAAACACAGTGTCGCACAGAAAGAGACGCAGTAGTACAATGAACGTCAAATCACAGAAAAACATAAAACACAAATGACTACACATAAACCAACGAGACCAATGGATAAACGGTGCCGACTTAGGACGGTCATCTGCCTCGTCAGTAGCAGACGGTGTGGTTATCCTGGATTACGTGCGCACAACCCCCCCCCCCCCCCCACTATTCCGATTACCAAGAGGTCTCGAAGAACGTACAATTGTGGTGTAAAACAACCTCCTCACTGTCAGATGACCACACACAAACAAGACCGCAAAACGCAGGGGCCCAAGCAACACAGATGAATATGTAAATTGATATAAAAAGAGGGCATGCGTAATACGACCTGTGCTCTGCCGGCTGTAGCGAGCTAATGTATGTTATCACCCGAGGAGTCCGACTGACATTCAGAGAGGACAGGTGGTCGGGGCCCTGTCTTCTCTAAAGAGGTTTGGACAGGGACCGTCATGGAGTTCCGTCGTCACAGTCAGTCAGCGTGCAAGTATTAAGGATGCGCTGGTACAAGACTGTAGATTGGTCAAGTACCAAGCCTAGTGTCCGTCTGGTGACATTAGGATCATATCCACGGTATAAGAGGCGTTGATTCTTACGCATTTTCGATAGTAATTCTGTCTACCTTTGATCCTTCTAATTTTGTTGATCATGTCACCATAAAATGCAGGTTGCGAAATACCCAAAGTAATATACTCTGTTGCTTGTATGGGTCCGAATTGCAAAAGTAGTTGACAATAATTTTTGTAAAATTTCCAGAATGTCTTGACAAGTTTGTGAAAGCGAAAACCTTGACCTAAAAGTTTCTTTGTTATTTGTATATATCAAACCATGACTGTAAAACCCTTCAGAATGACTTAGATAAATTAGGCATTTGGGAGAACAAATGGAAAATGGCCTTCCACCCTGATAAATGTAACGTCCTTTCCATCTCTAAAAGTAAAAACCCGATTAAATATGACTAGAAATTACATGGCCAAACATTAAAACACGTTAACAAAGCTAAATAATTAGGTGTTACTGTCCAATCAGATCTTAAATGGAACACTCATGTTAATAACATCACACAAAAAGCAAACAAGACTTTAGGCTTCCTTAAACGAAATTTAAATATCAATTCCACCTCAGTAAAGGAACAGGCATACAAATCACTGATTAGGCCCACAGGCGCCAGATTCCTAGAAAAAAATACAACCACATCTTAAACTCCCGTTTCTCTTCTCTTTACTCTTTCCTTATGGCATGACAGCTTCCATATTTAAACACCATCCCCCCTCTTTACCCCCTCAATATCTTAAGTTTCAACATGTTTTCAGCAGTAAGCTATATATCATTATTTTCTACAGATATTTTTCATCATGATCGTAACCTATTTATCATTGATTATTCGTGCATTTAGCCGCAATTAATCCAAAAACATGAAATGGAGTCGAAACCTACACTTTACGTTATTTGTAGCATGCGCAGTATGTTAGTTGGAGTTGTCATCCTTGCCGCTAACGGTAAAGTGTAGGTTTCGAATCGATTTAAAACATGGGAGCTGTCATGCCTTGTAAAAGGATAAAGAGAAGAGAAAGGGTATTTTAGATGGGTTATAGTTTTCTCTCTAGGAATCTGGTGCCTGTGATTAGGCCAACATTAGAATATGCCTGTTCAGTTTGGGACCCATACTTTACTGAGGACATAAATAAAATAGAGAAAATCCAAAGAAGAGCTGCTAGGTACGTCACTGGCAGATCTAATAACACCTCAAGTGTCAGTGACATGTTAAATACCTTACAATGGAGAAAACTAGCAGACAGACGGACGGACGCAAGACTAACAATGTTGTTCAAAATTGTACACAACAAAGTTGCCATATCAAAAGATGACAGACTTATTCCTCCCCTCAGATTCTCACGTAATATGCATACACTCTCCTTCCAAATTTCTTCATGTAGAACACAAATTAGACAAAATTCATTTTTTCCCAGAACTATAAAGAATTGGAATCATCTACCTCTGGACACTGTCATGAGTGAATCAGGTGATTCATTCAAGGCAGCTGTCTCCACCCTCAGTCATTAATTCACTAACCTGTTGTAAATAGTTTTAACCTTTTAAGATTTTAAATTTATTCACATCCAGCCGGCGCAACCCAAGTGATATAATCTTCAATGTGTTGAAGGCGATCACTGAAGAAGTAGAAGACCAGTAGAGCTAAAAAAAACATTCAAAATTAAAGACTACGGGGGCACTACAGGCGTATTTTAATATTAACTTTACCAAATATAATTTTAAAGTAAATTTGTTTCAAATAGCGCCACCTACAATCAATACATTCCAGTTCTATGATTTTCTTTCAATGTTAGTTCTGATTGGTCGAAAATATATATATACTATTATTTGACTAATCAGAGATCATCCTGTAATTGTCTTTTAAAAGCAGGAAATGAATCTGAGAGTTTACAACTGCAAGGAAGATTTATGGTGACCTACCTTTTCTTTCTCTCTGTACTGTAAATTTATCAGGTTCTAAATGATGCTATTGAATTTAAAGACGTTTGCAAACTTTTCATGCTGTTATCATTTATTTTCCATGACTTAAAGGTGTCCCTTACAAGCAATTAATACAAAATTTTGAAATGCCAAATTTCTCTCTTCATATGAATCATTGAATGTAAACATTCTCATGTATAGACAGCAGGGCATATCAGTTATACAGATATTATGGGCATAGTGTAAAATGTGGATTGGATTGGATTGGACGACTGGACTGGACGATTGGATTGGACTGACAAATTGGACTGGATTATTGGATTGGACGAACATTTCAAAAACTGTTCTCGTTCAATTATCTTGCTTTTGAATGTTTTTTAACAAAGAACAATTTTTTTCGAAGCTGATTCAGCTTATGCTATACCCCGACGTCTGTGTCTGATGAAGAAGTAGATCAGTATAGGATAAAGTACTGCTGTTATAGTGACCAAACTTGCACAAGTGATCCATTATGGGATTTTGAGTTGAACACAATGCTTGGGATACTGCATCTGACCTACATTTTCTACTGAAATGACTCGATTAGGAAGTTTGGGTTAGCTCAGTATAAGAAAAAGTGAAAAGTAACCAAACTTTTACAAAGTGAATAATCTAAGGTTGCGTATTTGAATCTATTCATCAGATACTGCATCTGACCTACTTTTTCCTCTTGAATGATTTTGTTTATAATAGCCAATATAAGCGATTGCTATATTCACCAAACGTGCACTTTGGAGGGATCTTTGGTCAATTTTTTTATGATTTGACCTTGACTTTCTTTTTCCATTCTGATTCTGCATTAAATGGCCATTCCGCATTACTGTGCACTACACTTGCATGTTAGATGCATCTCTGTCATACTTAAACAATATTTCATTATTTTTTCTAGACCCACATTTTCCGTTTCAGGGATCTGCAAAGTACAAATGGTATATGTACCAAACTTGCATTTTTGATGAACGTTTTGAGTTATGACCTTGGCCTACTTCATTTGCTTCAAATATTTCTTTTCTTATCGCCAATATTGGGCACATCTCACATGGTACATATTGCGAATATCACAGTACTATACATGGTATACCGTCATTAATTATTTTGATTTGTAGATTGTATACAATAAGCCTGTTTTCAGATTCTATATTTTAGAGAAGAGTTAGGTCCTCTTCTCAATTACGTTAATGCTTACACAGAAAAATAACTAATGTAATTGCTCTGCCATTAGGTGAACTCATAACTTTTAATTATCCCATATTTTACTGTATTTTTAATTTGTATCATGTAAGAAGTCGATCGGCAAAAGAAATTTAAATTTCTATGACACTCCGTCTTACTATTATTTGTTCTTAGTTAGATAACATTCAAATGCAAGATAATTGAATGAGCAAAGTTTTTGAAATGTTCGTCCAATCCAATTATCCAATCCAATTTGTCAGTCCAATCCAATCGTCCAGTCCAATCGTCCAATCCAATCCAATCCAGATTTTACACTATGCCGATATTATGTATTAGAGCTAATATGTGCTACACCCTCTAAATCTTTCATCCCCCTTCTTGACTGTAAATGGATTAATTAATTTTTAATCACAGCACTATTTTACTTACTTGTACTGAAAAGCTGTTGAGATTACTCAGACAGTATACAAGGAAAAAACGCTATGCAGTAACTTGTGCTTTAGTATATAGACTCCCATTGGAGCCTCAATGTTTGTCAAAGGCTCCATAGGGGTTCGTCGGAAACCTACATAAGGCAATGAAATAGTAGGAATAAATTCTGTAACGCTCATACTGATACGGTGTAAGGTAAATTCAATAGCACCATTTAGAACCTGATAAATTTACAGCATGGACCAGACATGCAGGTTTCGGGTACTAAACCCTCGTCAGTGATCCTAAGTCAAAACAATGTAATACGGTCAAAAAGTATGAAAATGATTATGTCCAAAAATGTACCAAAAGACGTAGCAGAATCACAGGGCCTATCAGTTATACAGATATAATGTGTTTGGTTGCTTTATATCTTTATTCAGGAATCGAATAATAATGACGTCATAGACAATACAGTACTGCACATAAGTTACAATATATAACACCCCCTTTTTCTCAAAAAGTAGAAAAAAAAATGTGCAGTTTTTTTTTTCAAAACTACAGTGTTTATCCTATGATGTACAGTTTTTTCAAAAATTTATTTGATATATTTATATACTTAGGAAACTTAAAGATTTAATCCATGAAATTATCAAAAAAATATATATGAGAGAATATTATGAATACATGTATTATGAATATATATAAAAGTGACTAAAGTCATCGAATGAAATGTCTATATTTGATTTTCCTGAAATAAACTCATCAGATGTACTTTAAACTGTAATTGTAGATAAAATCATATTTAAATTTGATTTAATAAAGTGACATTTAAATGAAAAAAAATGATATTTTCTGTAGATTATTTTATCTATCAATATAATAAGTAAAGATACAATATAGTGACAGAATAATTCTCTTTTCATGTATATCGACTTTTATTGTATTGTGAAAATTACATGTAATTATAACTGAGTTCATAGTTTGTATTGCAAAATTTTTCCTTTCATATGAAAGTATACATTCTCGTTTGTACAAGTTCATATTCTCAGGCCAATCTAACGCATACTTTCGTAGTTATAGACCTTTAAAAACGTAATTTTGAATTTGGGATGCGCAGTTCTAATTCATTCCACTAGCGCCACCTACAATGTATTGAGTTTTTATACGCCCGTCATTTGACGGGTCGTATTATGGTATGGCGAAGTCCGTCCGTCTGTCTGTCTGTGCGTCCGCCTGTGGAACGCAATAACTTGATTATGCGTCAACGGATTTTCACGAAATTCATACAATTGGACTGTGGAGAGGAAGCCGCCTTTCGATTTTCAGGTTCATCCGATTTGTCGTTACAGAGTTATGGGACTTAGATTTTTAAAATACAGTGAAAATATACTAAAATAGTTAAAAATTATTTAAAAATGTATTTCTGGTCGAAATATTTTGAAATTTTATATACTTCAAGTAGAAAGGATGTTCTTTGACATATCTAACTGGGTTTTTTTTTGTCGCATAATCGAGATATTGTGTGTAATGGGAAGGGGGGGTGGGTGGGTTATATGCACATACATGTTAAGCTAAGGGCAAAATATAGGCGCATGGAACGCAATAACTTGAATATGCGTCAACAGATTTTCATGATATTCATACGAAGCCGCCTTTCGATTTTCAGGTTCATCCGATTTGTCGTTACAGAGTTATGGGACTTAGATTTTTAAAATACAGTGAAAATATTCTAAAATAGTTAAAATTATTTAAAAATCTATTTTTGATCGAAGTGTTTTGAAATTTTGTATACTTCAAGTAGAAAGGAATTTCTTTGACATATCTAACGGGTTTTTAATTTTTTTTTTGTCGCAAAACCGAGATATTTGTGATGGGAAGGGGGGGGGGGGGGTGGGTGGGTTATTTGCACATACATGTTAAGCCAAGGGCAAAATATAGGCGTATGGAACGCAAAAACTTGAATATGCGTCAACAGATTTTCATGATATTCATACATTATGTTTGGATTGTGGAGAGGAAGCCGCCTTTCGATTTTCAAGTTCATTCGATTTGTCGTTACAGAGTTATGGGACTTAGATATTTTAAAATACATTGAAAATATATTAAAATAGTTAAAAATTATTTAAGAATCTATTTTTGATTGAAATGTTTTGAAATTTTGTATACTTAAGGTAGAAAGGATGCTCTTTGACATATGTAACGGGTTTTTTGGTCGGATTACTATATATAACATAAGAATAATAATAGTAAGAATAAAGAAAAGACATTGCAATAATGATATGTTTGGGGCGGCTGAAAGTGTGATGGCAGTCGATTTTACATGAGCCTACTTGGTTTTACAAAACAAACATGGCTGACATTTTGTAGACTGATTTATTGTATTGTCAATATCGAACCCGATCATTACATCTCTCCCCAAATTACTATGGATGTACAATACTGAATTAATGAAATATTTATTGTCCAATTAGATACATAAATGGTGTAACTACTGTCTTTGTATTTGAGTCTTTTGATTGCATTAAATATGAGATTAAAATGAAATAAAGTGTTATTTATCATTACTATTTGGAGAGATGGAATTTATACATTGATATTATGACATGATATGGATTTCGTGAGAATTACATTTATAAATTGACTAGAAATAATAGTTTTGACTAGATCATGCAACACAAATTATATGAGAATAATACTAATGGAGATCATGTGACCTCAATGACCTGCAAGGGTTTATTATGCCCTTTTGCACTGCAAAGTCATTTTTGTACGTGCTACCTAACACGACACTGAACACAATATAATGCATATGACCTTTTGGGGATTATTGTGCCCCATATCACTAGGTCATTAACTGAGCACAAAATCTTTGAATTTTGACGGTATTTTCACTTTTCTGTCACTCTGGCGTATCTGCGGTTTGTCGGGTGGCTTCGTATTAGTGACAAATCGATCTTTTGGAACTTCTTCCGGTAATGCTACTGAGGTATTATTTTGCGGCCAAGCAATCTCTATTTCATTGGTGTCTTCCAACGGCGCAAATCCTAGTGTAGGTTTAACTTTCTTCACTTGAGACATATTTCGGGTTATGTCGCCTGAAATCGTGACCATAGATCCTTTCTTCGCTAGTACGGTTTTCATTTCCGGCTTGTATACGGGCTGGAGTTTGTTTCCCCGTTGATCATATTTAACAATGATCGAATCACCGATGTTGATATCTCTGTGATGAGCGCTATTTTGTCTATCCGTGTTTTCCTTCATCTTCCTTTTAGATTCGGAGTCATTCGTTCTAACGTTCTCGTCGAAATAAAGGTTTCCTCTCCTATCCGACGCAACTTGCGGCAACTTTGTTTTCGGATCTCTTGCGAATAACAGCTTGTACGGGCTGTATCCTGTCGAGGTATGCGGCGTGAAGCGATATTGGCGGAGGAATCTATTCATCTCCTGCTTCCATGAAACTTTGTGTATATGTGCGGATTTCACTGCTTTCATGAGTGGGCGGTTAAAAGATTCTGCCTGTGCGTTCGCACGTGGCCATCTCGGGGTAATTCGGCGATGCATAATGCCCATATCTTCCATGAATAGTTTGAATCGTTCCGATTGAAATGGACTTCCATTATCTGTTTTGACTATTTTCGGAATACCGAATTGGCTGAATACTTTATCGATTATCGGTATGGTCGCATTCGAGGATACCGATTTCACAATTTCGACAACCGGATATCTGGTGTTTTCGTCTACAATTACCAGTAGATACTCGGAGCTTGGTAATGGTCCGCAAAAGTCCATGCTTAAATTTTCCCACGGTCCTGAGGGAAGTTCGGACATCTTTAACGGTTCTACTGTTGTGCGCTCAGGTGTTAAGACTTTACATGCTACACAGGCTTTAAGTTCTCGATCCACGCGACTATCGAGTCCCGGGAACCATACCTTAGATCTTAGAAATGCCTTGGTTTTGCCTACGCTTTGATGGCCCTCATGCGCTATGCTGATCGCAGCATCTCGCAGTGACTGTGGTAACACAATACGGTGTCCTCTTAGAAGTACATTATCAGCAAATACTGTTAGTTCATCTCGTATCGAGCGTAAAGCTGTCAGCTCTTCGATATCAACGTTGCTATCTGAGATATCGCGGATTTCGAACCATCTTCCGTTTCTTACATAAGATATAGCCGTTTGTAGTGTTGGGCTATTCATAGTGGCGGCTTTCACTTCGTCTAGTGTTATTGCCTTCAATAGTGATTCGCTTGCGATAAAGTTTATGTACTCCTCGGCTATCTTCTCCTCCTTAGAGTTGCTTATTCTGACCGGATGCCGTGACATATAATCGGCAGCATTATCTTCGCCTGGGCTGTACTCGATATCAAACTTGTATGGTTGCAGCCTTAATCCCCACCTTTCTATGCGTAATGGTGGTTGAGGTTTCTTCCAAATTTTCTCTAGCGGCTTATGATCTGTTATTACTTTGAAATGCACGAGTCCTCGAAGATATAAATCAAAATGCTCACACGCCCAAACTACAGCGAGAGCCTCGCGTTCCACTTGACTGTACCTTGACTCGACCGGTGTAAGTGATCGGCTTGCATAGGCTACGATTTTATCCTGTGCTAAAATTGCACCAAGTCCAATCGGGCTTGCATCAACTCGTACTTCGACTGGCTTTTCAGGGTCGTAATATGACATTACGTTTTTCGATGAGAGGCTCTGTTTGAGCTCCATGAACGCCTTTTCGCAGTTTTCATTCCAACTCCAATCGACATCCTTGCGTGTTAATTTTCTCAGCGGATCACAAATCTTTGTGTAATCAGCAATGAATCGGGAGCAATAGTTGGTCATACCCAGAAAGCTCTTAAGTTCCTTAACGTTTTGTGGTTTCTCAAAATCATTGACGGCCTTGACCTTCTTCGGGTCAGGTGAGATTCCATTACCGCTGAATACGACGCCGAAGAATGTTACGCTTTCCTGTCGAAACTCGCATTTTTCGCCATTAAGGGTCATTCCGTGTTCGGTTAACCTCTCGAGTACTGTTCGCAACGCAATATCATGTTCCTTTCTATTCTTCCCATAGACAAGAATATCGTCTGATATGTTACGGGCTCCAGGTATGTTTTGAATGACCTGTCTAACGGTTTCCTGAAATATTTCGGATGCAGAGCATATTCCAAAATTTAATCGCTTATATCTGTAAATTCCTAGGTGAGTACTGAATGTTGTAATATAGCGCGAGTCTTTCTCGAGCTCAAGCTGGTGGTAACCGCAACGCAAATCCAGCTTGCTGAATACTTTGGCTCCATTCAAATCGTAAATAAGCTCCTCCATGGTAGGTAGTACATGTCGTTCTCTACGAATCGCCTTATTAGGCTCCCTCATGTCAACGCATAGCCTTATTTTCCCCGGATCCTTTTTAGGCGGTGTTACTATAGGAGATACCCAAGGAGTGGGCTCCCCTTCGACTTTCTCAATAATGTCTCTCTTTAGCAAATCATCAATTTCCGCCTTTACTTTCTCTCGAAGGTGAAATGGAGTTTTACGAGCCTTTTGTGCAACGGGTTGTATGTCCTTGTCAATATGTAGTTTGATCTGCCTGTTCTTCAGTCTCCCTATCCCTTTAAATAGATGTGGAAAATCATCTTCAGTATTTTGGCCTTCTTGAATGTGGTTGACAATGTTTATTATCGATAATTTTGAGGCAGTTGGAAATCCTAGAATTGATCCTAGATTTTGACCTTTTACGACATGGAAATCTGTGGCGTCTATACGATCCTTCGTTTCGATCTGTACGGTGCATATACCCAGTACCTTAAGTGAGTTTCCACCTCCGTATGGAACGAGCTTGCCTTTCCTCATTTTGGCGAGTTTTGGTTTTCCTACTTTGCAATAACTGCTCTCATCTAGAATGTTCACTGAGGAGCCACTATCCGCCAGTAATGTAAGTTCTACTCCGTTTACTTTCACTTTAGTGTATGGACCTTTTACTGCACAAACATCCTCTGTTTCGGATAATCTCACAACGTAGCAGTAGCTGTCATCACTACCGGCTTCTGAATCAGGGTCCTCTTCGACTGAGCGAACATGACCTGAACCGCGCCCCTTACATACCTTTTTGAAATGATCCATTTGGTGACATTTGTGACATTGCTGACCTTTAGCCGGGCAGGGTCCATTGTGTGGGTATCTACCTCCACAATTAAAGCATGATTTTGTGTAACCACGACCTCTCGGTGCGCTGCCACGTCCTCTTGGCGTGTATCGTCGTGCTGCGGCTCCACGTGACCTTCCTGGAGTTCCTCTGTTCGCTGTTCGACCGCGTCCTCTATTGCGACTTATGGCATTTACAGGTGTCACATTTTCGCTGCGTTCCATCGCTTGCGCTTGCGAATCTGAGAATTCCATTGCGCGTCCTAATTTTATGATGTCGTCAAGTCCCTTCTCCGGTTCGCGGAGTGCCCTACGACGCAATTGGTTGGACCGACAATTCTGTATTAATTGGGACAGAATTTCGTTGTTTACATCCTGAAATTCGCAATCCTTACTCAGTCTGCGTAGTTCTGTTACGTACTCATCTAAAGTTTGGCCTTGTTTTTGTTTACAAAGTCTGAACTGATAGATTTCCATTTGCGTATTCTTACGCGGTTTGAAATAATCTTCCAATACCTTCTTTGACGCTGGGTAAGTTTCATCAGATTCGCCCTTTTCTGCCATGTAAATATCATACACTCTTTCCCCACAATAGTGTAAAAGTAAAGCTCTTTTACGTGCGTCATCCCCTTCTTCGTTATTAATTTCAATTGCGACAAACAAATTTTCTAATCTTCCGATCCAACGGTCCCACTTCGGGCCAGCGTTACTCTTATCGCTTTCGAAATCAAATGTCGGAAAGTCTGGTAAATTATTCATTGTACCTTATTTGTTCATCCTCGTCGCCAGATGATATGTTTGGGGCGGCTGAAAGTGTGATGGCAGTCGATTTTACATGAGCCTACTTGGTTTTACAAAACAAACATGGCTGACATTTTGTAGACTGATTTATTGTATTGTCAATATCGAACCCGATCATTACATCTAACAGAAAGGATTAGTCGGAATCCTTAAAAAGAAAAGAAAAAGGAAATGTTGAATAAAAAAGAACCTATTATCAATTATCGAATGATCACTTGTCCCTTTAGACATTTTCTTCAATATGGCTTTGCAAGCTGTGTTTATTTCAATATCTATACTTACCCACATCTTAACTATTAGCAATTTGCCCCAGGCACCTGCAGTTCTGTCTGAACTTTTGAGACGACCCCTCAACCCGCAAATATACAAACCGAAGGTCACATGCCTCAGTTTTTGTTCAGGCATTGAATGTGACGGATTGTTTTTTCTTACCTGCGGTTCTACGTCGTTAAAATGCCGGAATCATTTAAATCTTGCATAAAATGCAAAGGACAGATGAATATTCTGGACGATCACGCCGAGTGTTATAAGCACAGAGTGTGCAATGCGGATTTTCCGTGCAACACATGTAGGCAGTGGTCGGAGGAAAAAAGAAATATCGAGAAAATGGTTGACAAGGCGAAGGCAAAACGTGTTCCTACGGCGACACTTACGTCTGAGACAGATTCGGTTCCTTCTGAGGGGAATCCGACTTCCTTGCCACAAGCTTCCTCTGTGGGAAGCCCGGCTTCACATCCAGCTCCCTTTGCGGGGATACAGTATGTGCAAAACGTTCCGCCGCCGCCGTTCGCATTAGCTCCCGTTTCCTCTGACTGGCAAAGACAACAAGAGGAACTGATAAATCGTCTTCTCGATGCTCGTTTTGGGAAGCAAATGGATAGCAACAATAATGCTCCTTCCACCTCTTAGAAGCAGAGATATAGGAGATTCGATAGATTTGCGTCCTCTCTTGACCAGGACGAGTTACAGAGCGAATCTCGTTCAGATCAAGGACTCCCTGAAGCACTTGGCATGGTGGACCCAGGGGTCAAACATTTTCAGGGGGGGGGGGGGGGGGGCGCAGTACTGGAACAGAGGCTTCCAGATTACACAATGTGGACGGATGCCTCCAATCAAGGCTGGGGAGCCCATATGGGCAATCAGAGTGTATCGGGAATTTGGACACTTTCGGACAAAGCAAAACACATAAACTTCCTGGAAATGTTAGCAGTGCAGAAAGCACTTGCTCACTTCAGGAACCCCTTAATAGGCAAACTTCTTATGATAAGGAGCGACAACTCGACAGTAGTGTCTTACATCAATCGACAAGGGGGGACGAGGTCTCCTCAGTTGTTCATGTTGGTGTGGACAATTTATCATTTATCAATGGTGCATTAAATGGAACATTCAGATCAAAGCAGCTTACATTCCGGGCAAGAAAAATGTACTGGCAGACAGTTTGTCTCGAGGGAATGTGAAAGTGAAAATAACAGAGTGGAGCCTGTGTCAAACAGTAGCAGATCAGCTCTTCAACATTTATACAAAACCAAACAAAGACTTGTTTGCAACAAGAGAAAATCGCAAAATTCAGATATTCTGCTCCCCGTACCCGGAGCCAGAAGCTTGGAATTGCGACGCTCTGGCGTGCAGTTGGACGGGGATTTACGCATATGCGTTTCCCCCACCCATATTAATCCCAAGGATACTTCAGAAAATGAAACAGGAGATGTGTACACTCCTACAGATTGCGCCGCTATCTCCGAGGCAGTCATGGTATCCAACACTTCTAAGTCTGCTCGTGGACATACCAATGATGTTACCTTTAAGAGAGGATTTATTAAGTCAAAGAAAGGGTCAAATAAAACATCCAGACCCTCAAAGTCTCAAATTAGCAGCTTGGAAAATATCAGACAATGCGGTTCTCCGAAAAAAAATTCAAAAAAAGCTGAGTCGTTCATTACAAATTCAAGGAGACAATCAACAAGAAAAGTGTACGATGCACGGCTTACAATCTACAGAAATTGGTGTGCTTCAAGGAATGTCTGTCCGTATACAATTTCTGTGACTGATTTGGCAGAATTTTTCATTTATCTGCATGAAGTACGTGGCCTAAAGGCATCTACTATATCTGGTTATAAATCTGCTATTGCCTCAATACACAAAGGTTGGAATCACAGTACTGTAAGCAATAATGTGTCATTATCTAGATTATTAAGGGGATCTATAATGTGTCTCCCACTGTGAAGACTTTACTTCCTAATTGGGATTTACCGCCAGTGTTATGGAGTTTATGTGATTCACCGTTTGAACCTCTAGGTTCCTGTGATCTCAAATATCTCACTTGGAAAACTGTTTTCTTGGTTGCTATGGCAACAGCATCACGTGTCAGTGAGATCCATGCTCTTTCTATTGACTCGCAACATATTCGTTTTGAGAAAAATGGCATTCGTCTATTGCCAAATCTAAACTTTCTTGCAAAGACACAACGATTAGGGAAGCCTTGGGACCCTTTGTTTGTGTCCGAATTTAATACCTATGCAACTGATGCAAGGGACCAGTTACTTTGTCCATGTAGGGCGTTGAGGATGTATGTTAAAAGGACTAAGACTCTAAGAAATAGAGAAACAGCCTTATTTGTAACATATAAACAAAATTACTATCAGAGAGCTTCTAAGGACTCTATATCCCGTTGGATAGTTTCTCTTTTGGTCTCCATTGGTCTCGTTGGTTTATGTGTAGTCATTTGTGTTTTATGTTTTTCTGTGATTTGACGTTCATTGTACTACTGCGTCTCTTTCTGTGCGTGTCATTTTTGTGTTTTACAGTGGGTGTTTTGGGAGGTTGCTGTTGATGCTGCAACTAGGTGTTGTTGGAGATCCCCTCCTTTCTCTTATTAGATACTGTGTTGAAACAAAAGGAATAAATCTAACATCAGTGCGTGTACATGATACACGACGGTTATCTACCTCCTGGGCCCTCTTTAATGGTGCGTCAACAGAGGAGATTGTTAAAGCAGCTCATTGGGCAAATGAATCAACATTTACTTCCTTTTATATGAGGGATGTGCCATCACAGGAGGCCAGATTTGCCAGATTATCCATTCTAGGAACATTGAAGGCAAATCATCATAAAAAGAAGGACTAGACTCTTTTGTGAGTTTATAGTTTACTATTTATACTTTTACTTGGCTATTTTCAGGCCTATCCCTCCTCCAAGTAGCTTCATGGCTACAAATTCTTGCTAATAGTTAAGATGTGGGTACAGTCCCGATTACGTTAACTGTCCCCCCTTTAACGTTTTTTCTCCCTTCATCTCTCCAAATTTCGCTTCTATTTTTCCGTCTTCATTTTCCCTCACAAAATTTCTCTTCTAATTTTCCTCCTTTATTTCGCCTTAAAATTTCGCCTTCAGCGTTGGAAGAGAAAAATGAACACTATTTTTTGAGAAACAGAAGCAAAGCGTAAAAGGAAAGAGAAACGCAAAGCGTAAACAGAAGAGAAACGAAAGCGAAATATTTCACTTTCATTCCGCTTTCAGTCCTCTTGTCAATCAAAGCGAGACTTCCTCATTAACATATTAGGGGATTTCCCTAAATACATGTAGAGGGTACAAACGTAATTTGATGTAATTTCTTTGTGTTGCATTAAAATACACGACTAATTAGTTTTATTTAGATACATTGTAAACGAACTTTTTTCTGCATATTTTACATTTATTAGTAGATGGAAAAGTAGCTTTTTGTATGTATAAGTTACAAATCGTGGTTTGTGTTCTTCGCATTTGTACATCTATACATACCAATTAACAAATCGTTGTTTTGACAAATACACACATGTAAATCAACCGCGCAGGGTACATGTACGTAGGTGTCGTTTATCCATTACCTGCCAGGTGTGAAAATCAGCGGAGCGTGATATCACCATGCGGTCGTTTCAACGGTGTCTTCCCGGAATGCCCACATTTTAAATGAAATATATTCCCGGAATGCCCACATGCAAAAGACAATGGGTGTTGTTTTAATCAATTAAGAAGGTCCAATTACCGTTTATGATCAGATAAATCAGGTAAAAATATTTTCAAATTTCAACGCATATTATTATTTATTTATTTATTTTATTTTATTTATTTATTTTTTTTTTTTTTTTGCCCGGCATGCAGAAGTCAACATGTTCAGGATTTTCTAAGGAAAGGGCGGATCAAGAAAAGTTTTAAAAGGGCAGTGAGTTCAGTCCATGAGGGATTCCAGCCGTAAATTCACGTAAAAGCTAGGAAAAAATCAGCAATTTTTTGCAAATTCCAGGCGGGACCTGACCCTCTACCCATCAATCTAGATCCATGCATATTGTCCATATTAAAAAAAAAATTATCATGACCTCAAATTTAAAACAAATTTTATACGAAGTTTGTAAACATAGATCTGTGGCGGATCCAGCTTTTGGGTTAGGGGGACGTAAAATTGGCAAGGGGTCTGGTGAACGCCGAGGTCCCCAGTGAGTCCAGGGCAGAGCCCTGGTAGGGGGACCAAGGGGGGGGGGGGCAAAGCCTCCTGGAAGCTCTTGCATTTCAGCCTTTTATAAACCATTTTCTTGACTGTAATTTATTTAAGAATGGAAATAATACGGAAGTGTTCCAACTCTATACCTTCTTGAAGGCACCTTACATCACTTAATTCGTTCCCGATACATTCATGACCTTACGAGTGTCTTAGAACTTTAAATTTGTCAGAAAATGCGAATGCAGAGACATGATACCATCTCCATCACGGCCGATAAAATTTCGGAAAATTTGTTCAAATCGGTGGTTTGGTTTCTGGGGGTGTTTTGGGGCTATTTCTGACTAATTTCGTAGATTTATTTAGGAAACAGTTTAATGCTTCCAAAAGCATGTTATAAGTGCCCCTTCGTTGGGCACTGTCGAGGGTGGGGCACTGACTGTAATATGTAATGTGAACCATGCATGTTCTTGTAGTGCTTTACTTACAATTATTATATATGAATTTATTATATTCAATATCTTGCATTTGTTTTGTAAATGGCACGATATAAAAAAGTGCATATTTTTCAAACCATAAATCTGAGAAATTGATTTTTGATTTCAATGAATTTTCTTTCTAATATCAATTTGTAAACATCCAAAGGGACAAATTCTAGAATGTGGGAGCTTAAACTTGTTTTGATATTGAGATGGAGGTCAATACATACATGGCACTGATTTGAAATGTCCATTGTCATACAATAACGGTAACATAATGGACATGTACAAAAGCTAACCTTACAGTGCTAACCAAGGTCTTTTAAACACCTAAGTTGAAGCTGGCGGAATATTAGAATTTATTTGATATATAAATTGATAAATCCTTTTCAAACATTTTAACGTGTGAACTTAATTAATATATTTGAATTAGTTGCGTGATTTCTCTCCTTTATGCAAAGGTAACACAACTGACAAAATAAACAGTGACAGTGATATTAATCATAGAAAATTTGCTCATCCTAGTTATACTTAGGGTGTATAGGATGTTTACAGAATCTCTTTCATATAATAAACAAATCCCATGAAAAAATCAAGTTTAAATTTCAATGGAATAAAAGTAATACCAATGTAAAACTAAAGTACCCATAGTCAGGACATCCGATTTTGACAGATGATGGACATATCAACCTCGCATAATTACATATTTGTGTCGAATTTCATACTTTTTCATCATGGATATAGGTAAAATACGATGAGGCACAGCATTGCCAGTACTTATTTCTGTATTTTTTCATTTATATATGAAACAGACTCAAATTAAAGGACAAAAATATGCACTTTTTTTATATCGTGCCAAATGTTATCGCCAAAAAATGCAGAAACTTACAATAAAGTATAAAATAGTGAAATTAAACATTGCTGTATAATTTATGTATCATTTTGCGTTCACATTTATGACATTGAAAAATTTTACGGTAAAAGAATTAATTGCCACAAAGTGTTGTTTTAGTAATTTCATGTATTCCCGGAATGCCCACAAAATTATTCAATTTTACCTGTCGGTACATCAAAGAACGTGGGCATTCCGGGAATAAACCAAAACTTTAGATAGGGAGAGAATATCTTCACAATGAATTTAAGTTATTTTTTTCTAAATTTAATGTTATGACTTGATATAATCAGAGACGTATATAAAAATATATACATCCCTGATTTATAGATACAGTGTCCCTGAAAATAAATTTTATTGAAAACGTATTAATATATTCCGAAGGGTCTAGAAATAGGAAAAAAGGAGCTATAAAAAGTCTTATTTGAGAATATGCAGTATCGGCCATAATATTACCGAATTGGTAAAATTAAATCTCCATATATATACACCTCTATTGTAAAAACGCAATACATGTACTTTGTAGGTGGCGCAAGTGAAATTAAGGTTCAAGGATACACCATCCGAACAACAAATCACTTCGGAGTCTCTCTCGTCGCCAAAATCGACGTCACGTTATCTATGACGTCACGAAAAAACGCGCCAAAATTGCATCGGAACTCTTATTATTTGACGCTGATTCACCTACGTCCTGAAACATGAACTAGTATTTTAGAAATTGTGCTAAATGAAACTGCTGTATTTTGATAAGATTGGGACTTCTATCATTTTCCTTTGAATCTTGATAAAAATTGATGTAAAACAATTCTTTGATGGGTATGTTCATTCAGAGAAAAGGCTTACAGCGCATTCTGCCGCTCGCCGTCATCTCTACGAGAAAATCACGAAAGAATAATTTTATGCTTGTTTTATTTGTAAACAACCGTTTGATTTAAACCCGGGGTTAAAATAGCAATTGAATCTAATTAAAATGTGTGTGATGCTTTTTTTTACACGCGGGGTTTAAATGGGCAACATCTCACAAAATTGTACATTTTATTAGGAAACAACTCCTTAGTTTACATGCGGGATTTGGGGAAAACAAATGAATGGACTTTTCTATGTCTATATATCTAGGAGTAGTGATATTTAGAACAGCAAGCATCACGATAAGGGCAAAGGGGGGGGGGGGGTTATGACTGCTACGTAGCAATTTCTCTCCGCTATGTGTAAGATTCGCCATTTATTATAAGCGAACCGTAATAATTATATTTTGAATTTATCGAACAGAAGACCTTTCATGACAAATGACATAGTACTATAAGTCCAACCTTCTCAAAGTGAATCCTCCTTTTGAAGAAGTTCCACTTTTTACATTATTTGTTCTTCTCCTTTTCTTACAATGCGAATATTCATGGACCTGTTATAAATCAATGATGTCAGGATTATTGCCTAAATTTAACCCTCTGTCCGGCAGTAAATTATTATTACCGGTATACGTTTAATATAGGAATAGAAAGTACATACATATTTTAAAATTACCAGTGGCGGATTCAGGTGTGTGCGGAGGGGGCGCCCCCCCCCCGGCAATGACCCCAAATTTTCCAAACAACAGGAATATTTTTGCCAATTTTCAGTAAAAATCGGCAAAATTCGCGCCTTGACCCCCGGCATAGGGGGCGCTGGATCCGCCACTGATTACCTATAGGATATTTGATCCTGAACAAGTCACACTGACCTTGAGGATGACCTTGACCCGCGTCGGATGCCATGATGCTGAATATCCTAGCATGTTTGATGAAAAAATGCGAATGCCGACTTACCTACATTATATGATCTCAATAAATACGTAAATGCAAGGAATACTGCTTTTATCGTCTAACATCGTAGTACACTGAAATTATTTTGCAGTCAGGAAAGAATTTGTCGTTAAACGCCTATAATGAAATATGTGCACGTAGACCAGTAAAAAAAAGTAGGAAAGGGGGGGGGGGTATGGAACGTTTATAATATTAATCGAAGATAGAAATCAGTTGCAGCATTGTTTTACTGTTATAAGTCAGTTAATTGCATTTTACATTGTCTATATGAATTTTTTTGTTAAAATTATCTTAAAAAATCCTTTTAAATGTTTTCTGTTTTGAAACACAGATTCTAACAAATAGGTTTCGTCCTCCGAGCAATTATAGGGCGACGTCCTGGTTCAAAACGACGTTGTTCGTGCTATTGTTTACCCTTTCTTAAAAGAAAACAGATGTCATGCGGAAATAAATATGATTTTTCATAAATATAGGAATTAAAAAAAAACTATTTCAAAAAGATACTCTGTCACAAGGCCGATTTTAGCCCTTACCGGCTTTTCTCCTCATCCAAAACCAATGGATAGCAACATACGATGTACTAAGCCTGTATATTATATATAACGTGTGATTGCACTTACATTCAAGTATTTATAATTTTCTTTGCGTATTCTTTTATCTGAATTCATTCTATTTCTTTATGATTATATTCATAAGATAAACATCTTGTTTTCATCGCCCCATTTCATTCTGGACCGTTTTTATTTCTTTATCAACTTGATTTGACGTTCAAATGACCAAATGCATCACGTGACGTCATTTGCTTAAAACTGTTGCAGGCTTTAATATTACTGATATAATGGGTAAATATTATAAAATGGGTTTCAGAATTCACATTTTGATCAGTTCTATTTCCAATTCATATATGGCTGATAAATGGAGTAATTTAGATGAACGGTTCAGGAGATATAAATCCAAATAGAGCACGGAGGGGATATTTTGCCAGCATTTTGTAACAAAATCTGAAGGGGGGTAAGGTCATAATTTTGTATCAAACTTAAAATTTTGTGCGATGATTGCTACTTTTATTTTTATTGTTTAACGATATGTTAACTTAGATTAAGATAGCAATTTTTCCGCTCATTGGCATGTTAACAAAGTACTTAAACCCGTCATTTACTGGTTGGACTCTAAAAATAATGACGTCAAGAACAGAGCCTAAAATGGTATAATATTTACTATTTCATAGAATTTGACTTACCGGCATTGATGTATTTTCTATTTTTTATTTGTTTTAGACCTTCTTTCGTTATTAAAAGAATGACCATATACATTCATGCATCAAGTTTAAAATAACAGGGGTCTATTGATGATATGATGCAAATTTGGGGAAAATTAAAGAAAAATTGGACATGTACTTCTTTGGAAGATCATAAATCAATTAGAAGCTCGATGACATATACTTTGTTCATTAAAATACTATACATTACATTGTTCTCTACCAATAAAATCAATAAAACTTAACCTGTGATGTTTAATACTGTTTTGGGGGTGTTTTGGAAAGGGTGTAACCATGAACCTTAATTAGAGCTGCGCACCCCAAATTAAAAATTACGTTTTTAAACAGCTATAACTGCGAATGAATGCGTTGGATTCGCCTGAAAATTTTAATTTATACAAATGAGAATGTAAACTTTCATATGGGAAGAAAGATTTTGCCGTATAAAATTTTGTAAAAATAACTTGTTTTCAGGGACACCGTTCCTTTAATGATGTAATTAAATATGTAAACTACCTGCTACAAATGTACCTTTCACGTACTCAGCTTGCATGTGCACATGTAGTGTACGTTCTCATTTTACACTATTTTCAAGGATGGATTTTTAAAGAGATTTATTTTTTTCTTCACCTTTTATTTATTTTATCGTATTTTTTTTCTTTTCCTTTTTCATAATGACATATTGAAGGCTATTTTATCATAGTAGAGCGTTGTAATACATTTCAGTTGAAAGCTCGTAGTTTAAAAAAAAAAAGAAAAGAAAAAGAATTGTCATTGTCAAAAAGCAGGGGCGGATCCAGAACCTCATATGCCGGGAAGGACTTACGCTTTTAATTTGGATGAATTGCGAGGCCAGATAGCCGAGTAGGGATGGGTGGGTAGGTGTCTTCCTGTTTCTCCCACTTTTGTAAAAATATATATTGAAGGTTGGAATTGAGGTGGGAAGAACAGGAATAATTACTTAAATTAAGGGGCTGTTAGAATTACATAATTAACCAATTAACTAATTAGTACTAATATTTTACCTGTATTTTGTGCAAGTTTACCTGTATTTTTCTTTATTTCTAGCTTATTATCACCTCGTACACGTACTTGTAGGAAGTGTGGGGGGGGGGTGCAAAATTGTGGTCACTCTAGAGACAGTTAACTTTAGTTTGTCATCGAACTTTGCCTTATTATTTGCCCATTGGAAGCGGATTAAACCTTGATTTTCAACTTCAAAACATAGTCAGGATCCAAAGACTTCAATAGAATTTCCACTTAAAAATCATTATCCCAGAAGGATTTCTTTTCAAGGTCGTATGTCAGTGGTCAAGGTCACAGATCGATGATTTTTCAAGGCTGTTGTCAAGACCAATTGTCACGATTATTGGACTCATTCCCAAAGCAGAAATGACCAATATTTTCCTACTATATTTGAAGGAAATTTCCCAATTTCAAACATTTTAATATAGTGTCTTTTTCTAACTTTCAGAATAGTCATCCGTTCACTTTGTAAGAATTCGTCTTTCACGAATGTAAGACACAGTTTCAGAATTGAAAGTTAGAAAAAGATAATACTACATTCTATAGTTTAGGCATTGTATGATAATCAGTAGCATGTGCTGATATGGAAAAGAACTTTGGAATATTTTTGAGCGGAAGATGAATTTTTATATGTGTTTGTATTTTTTCTTTTTTCGAAAGCCTAAGACGTACAAACAAAATATCATTACTGCAGTCTTATACTTTTGTCACAACACAATACCAAATTGAGACAACAGGATGTATTTTTCATATACCTCTGATTTAGTATGTCGTATAAAGATGAAAGAAACCTGTTGATTTACTCTTACAGTACGGCTGTTAAGGAAACCGCATTTTTGTTGGGTATTTTCGGGGCCCGATTATCAATTTTACGATATGGATTATACTGAAAGAGGACGATTTTTATGCCCCCGGAATCACAGATTCGGGGGCATATAGTTTTTGGTCTGTCCGTCTGTTTGTCTGTCTGTCTGTTTGTCCGAACTAAAAACTTTAACATTGGGCATAACTTTTGAATGGTAAGTGATAGGGCTTTCATATTTCACATGTGTATTCCTTGTGACAAGACCTTTCCATTGATACCAACATTTTTGACCTCGTGACCTTGACCTTGACCTTTGACCTACTTTTCAAAAATTTTAACATTGGGCATAACTTTCGAATGGTAAGTGATAGGGCTTTCATATTTCACATGTGTATTCCTTGTGACAAGACCTTTCCATTGATACCAACATTTTTGACCTCGTGACCTTGACCTTTGACCTACTTTTCAAAAACTTTAACATTGGGCATAACTTTTGAATGGTAAGTGATAGGGCATTCATATTTCACATGTGTATTCCTTGTGACAAGACCTTTCCATTGATACCAACATTTTTTACCTCGTGACCTTGACCTTTGACCTACTTTTAAAATACATGTGTATTCCTTGTGACAAGACCTTTCCATTGATACCAACATTTTTTACCTCGTGACCTTGACCTTTGACCTACTTTTAAAAAACTTTAACATCGGGCATAACTTTTGAATAGTAAGTGATAGGGCTTTCATCTTTCACATGTGTATTCCTTGTGAGAAGACCATTTCATTGATAGCAAAAAGTTTTGACTTCGTCACCTTCACTTTGACCTTTCACGTACTCAACAGAAAATGGCGTTTATACTAACAAAGATGCCACCGGGGGCATTCGTGTTTCACAAACACAGGCTTTATTTCTAGTAGAACTTGTTCATGATTTCTTATCTGGTAAGGCGTATTAATCAGAGAAGATACTTCATACCTACTGATCTACAAAAATCATGCGCGCAAGGTCATTTTGAGAAATCCTTATACAAGACTCCTTAAGGAGTTAAAAATAAATACATATTCTGACTCCGAGTTGTAGGAAAATAAATAATCTGGGCTGCTCTGTATTGGAAATAAATAATCTGACCCGGAAAAATTGCAATCCCCCACCCCCTCCCCTTAGAATCAAATTGTCGTTCATACCATATTACGAGAAGATGCCCTTGTTTGCAAAAATATTTTCTTCAATTTATCTTCTGTAAAACGTTTTCATGAAAATTCTTTTTTCATAAAAAGCTAGATTTTCACCAGTTACAAGATGTTTTTACACTAATTAGTATCAACTAGATAAACAACTATTAAGTTGATTACTTTCTATTGTTATCTGAAGTGGGAGAAACAGGAAAATATATTTTTCAAAAGTGGGAAAAACGGAAAGTAACCGGTGGGTATACCTCCCATTTGCGGGGGTTGGGAGAGGAGGGTGATTAGATTTTTTTTCATGGGATGGGGGGCAAATCATGGCGAGCATCCTGTTTATTATTTTATACAAAAAGTTATACGTACAAAGCAAAAATAATCATACATGTACAATGTATATATTAGAATTTTTGGCAAATTCAGAATGGATGGGGAGTCCTCCTATTCTCGCTCTAGATCCGCGCTTTCATTCAAACAATGTCTCTAGATCTATAACAAGTTAATATGTTATGAAAAAAAAATGTCCACAATAAATGTGCCTAATTCATCTTACATGTATGACCAGGGCTTCACATAACAGGATCGCCAATCAAGCACAGCATGTTGTATCGGGAATGCGCCCCCAATAAAACTTGAAAGAATATAGTTTTTGTCCGTCGAGAAAAGTTTTCAATTGTTTGATAAGACGGCCGTAATTCCTTCCCGATATGGTACCCAGCGATCGATATGTTGGAATCTGCGAGAAAATTTAATCACATCATGGACCAAAGTAGGATTTTTGTAAGTGGATGAAAGAACAAGGAAAAAACGAGATAAAATCGAAATAAAAGATGAAGAATAAAAAAAAAAGAAAAGAAAAAAAAAACAGTGAAGTAAGAACTTCTTTTTCAGAGCATGGAATTGGACCTCCCGCAAATAAAAACGAAATGGGTATGAAAATTAATTTGTAATGGCGAAGAAGGAAGGGAGCATTGAGTATGAAAATTTGCCCCGTGAGACACAATAAATTAAAGTACTCATGACTAACAAATGACCATAATATCATCTCAATATTTTCATGTGATCCAAAAAATTAATTATATAATGAAAACGAAGTCTTCAATGAATTCTCAGTCTAAGAGCTATGAGAACGATGGTGATCGTAAAACCAATAATGTTATTTCAAATATAGTTATTTATATTTCTCCTAAATTTCAGGTGTCAAGATTATCATAATTATGTTGCATATTGCATTCTTAAATGAACAGGAATTATTGCCGATTTTGCTCACTTTTGATCGGCGGAGACGCTGTTTGATAGAGTGTACCTCAGAGTGAGTTGACCGCTAACGCTCTAAAGCGGTCTATTCGGGAGCCTCAGCACGTGAGGGACCAGCGCGCGCGTAGATCTTTGACTTCGCGTATCCTGATAATTTAATAAAGCAGTTATTGACTTTTGATTTCGGTCTACTCGTGACTAAACATATCTTGTCAGGCATTGGTTAACCTCGGCCTTTGGCCTCGGTCAACCAAACCTGACCATGTCTGTATAGTCACGAGTACACCTCATCATAAGTCAATAACTGAATACTGTAATAAAATGTATACTCTAGCCGCACCTTGATAAGACAGTCAATTAAGTTCCATGATTTGTTGGAATATTAAAACATACATTTATGACATTCAGTTCCAAACTGATTATTAGAATAGTTAACATAGGCAGTAACTACATTGAACAATGTGTAAAAATGTTCGCATTCACAAACCTTTCTTCTCACTGAAAAATAATTTATAGGCCGTCTGGTCTCTTGTGTAGGTGGCTCCTGATATTTGTAGGTCCTGCCACTTTCTTTTTTTACTCTGTTTCCAATCCAGTCCAATGAAATGAGACATTTCATTGAAAGTCAAAACAATATGTACCCTTTGCTTAGTGAATAGCCCAGTTTCGAGTTACGCCGGAATACCGTTACGACTCCGGGATTAGTCACGCCGAGTCAAAAATGTTCCACTGGCGTACTTCCGGTTGCGAAGCGTGCATGACTACCAAGAACGTCAATCGGAATTTAACTGCATTTTATCTATCACAACACACTTTTATCTCTCATAATGGATGTAAGAGATAACGAGTTACATTTTTATAGCTACTATGTCACAGAATTGAAAAAAAATACCTCCAAAAAGAGGCATAGGGAGGAAGCTGGACCGTCACCGTTGTAAGGCTTGTTGATATCGGAGTTGAGTACGACTTGGATTTAGACTACAGATAAGAGGTTCGAATGTTTTCATTACAAATACATTTAACTATCTATAAGTAAAATCATGGGAAAGAAAAGGTTATTGTTTTCAATTTTTTTAATGCATGTAAATTATTCTTACCATAAATTCCAAGAACAGAAAAAAAAAATTAGCCAAGTCCCCCTTTTCCCAGTTCCTTCCCTCAAAATCAAATGGCCATCCCCTTCCAAAGATATGGAACGAAATGCTGTGCAGACATAAAAACACTGTAATGAAGATATTGCAGGAACTGGAAATTGACCCATGACCTTATGCTTTGTGAGTTCTCGATATATTCAAGTATCTACTTAGTAATACTAGAGCTGATACAGATATTCGCAGGAAAATTGTACAGACTGATCATCATGTTTGTAATTAAATATTTTCAGGTATTTATGAACAACATGAGATAATGAAAGTGAATACAGAGCTCTGGATTTGAAATGTAAAATTTAAGATATCATCATAAGCTTGGACCAAGTGAATAAAGTTGACTTCTGGTAAGGATTCTAGTGAATAGTTTTTGAAATACATATGTAACAGAAGAGGAAAAAATGGGTACCTCTTTTTCCCCTCCCACTCCCTTACCTCTCCTCCTTCTCCCCCTCCTTTTCACTCTTCCCTTACCTCCTCCTCCCACCCCTTCCTCCCTCCTCCTACCCCCTTTCTCCCTCCTCCCTCCCCTTATCTCCCTCTCCCTATTCCCACACCCCTTCCTCCCACCTCCCTTTCACTCTGTCCACCCCCTCAAGCAGGGCCCCATGTAGGTATAATAATTTTATGTAAATGGTCAAACTTCCATCACTCTGATCCTCTCAGTATCACATGAGGAAAGCTTTAATAATTGCACATTTGTTACAAATTTAGAGAGCTTTTCAATTTTAATATGATATCAAATGAACATCAAAATAGATCAAAGATATTTATACCCGGTACAGTTCTTTATAGAGATCATGTATTTTAATACAGTCATATATTATGATACTTATGTATAATTTTATATAAAATAGGAAGATGACTTGTCAGATGTTCCAGATACAGAATCATTTGATGTGCTTATATATCTGATGCATGTGTGTGGATTGCTGACTGTCTTACAAATTTATAAGCAGGACAATGGATACTGAGATTTCACAATCACATGGCATTGTAACCACATCAACAAAGTAAAACCCACACATTGTTCGCACCCTGATTTTATCCGTCAATTACTTAGTTATACATCTCCAGACACACAAACTAGTAAGACTGTTAACTAAATATCAAATGCTGATAACTTTATTCATATAAATGTACCAGAACAAAGATTATAGGGAAGCACGTTTTGATAATCATTATCATGTCAAATGAAAAATGTTTGCTTAAAATTTGACTAGTATATTCAAATACAGGATCAGTTGGGTGTTTGTAGTACTTTGTATTCTTTACCAAAAGAGATTTATACTAGATTAATAATTATTAATTTGATTAGGAGTTATTCAAAGGTATTGTTGAAAAAGTTTTATTGTCAGCAATATGATTCATAAGTACTGAAAGCACATTTATAATTATGTTGCTTACTTTGTGAGAAACTTTAAGTACCATATACATTAAGTGTAATATGAGTTTGCTGTCTGATATGAAATAATTAGGTAAATGTATAATCACAGAATACAAATGTATGTACAGTAAAGCTTAATATTTAATTGACAAATATGTACATTAAATAATAGAAGATGGAATAGAAGTTTGCAATGGACATTAATTATATAAATAATTTATGATATGTTGTTATTTGTTGCAAAATAAAAGGTTTTGTTTGCTACAATTAATTTTCATTTATACACATCTTCATCCAATACTATATTACATTTGAGAAAGTAAATCAATATTTGCTTTCTGTTTTATAACGTAATTGATTTATCAACATAATATCGATGGCCTCACAGTGTTTATCTCAAGATCTTACAAAGTCAAGGAGTTTAACCAGTGATCACATGATTCTTTTGTCATATATCTGTGGATTAGATATATTACATTTCCTCGATTCCCACAACTTAGAAATTGTAAGTTACAGAACCAAGGAGAAATACTTGACTTGTATGTATTACATGTATGCTACAGTCTGTCCATATACTGAAAGTCTGGGACTGGGCAGTTTGATTTCTAGGAAGCTTCAATGCATTTGGATATTTTCCAATAAAAGAACTTGGTCTGAATTTTGTGAATTATTAACAAGTTTCTGAGATGGCCACACTTTAGAAGTGGTTGGAAAATCTTCTTCTTCTTCCTTCTTCCAGTAAAGTGAAGGGTCACTACTGCATCATTCTCTCACGTCATGTTGCTACTAAAGCGAGACTCTGGCAGAAGACGAATCAACAAATCAGCCAAGCATATTAAAAATTCTTATTCTGATTAATATCATAGGAACTGATATCGACTTAGTTTTCTCATGGGTCCAGTTGGTTTGCTGGTGAGGATTAGTCTGATATCGCTTCTTGATTGAGCTAAATCTGTTCTATCCAATCTCAGGGGATGCCATTTCTTTCAAGAATATCTGTCAAAAATAAAATATTAAAATGTACAAACAAAAAAAGTGCAATAGACAGTATTTCTGGATTGCATCAAGCTACATCTGTTAGAAAATAAAAAAAAATTAGGGAAAGGTCAAAAGAGCAAAAAAGCATTGTACCAAATGAGTGCTGAAACGGATCGCAAGGAATAAACATTTTTAAGATAAATAAGGCAATGTCCCGTAAAGTTGGATAAGGTCAGATATATTATTAATCTCTTTTTGGGATTCTTTCAAGCAAAGTGTTCACTCTGTTGATGTTGATACTGAAACAGCTCTATGAAGTGGAAGCAGTAAACAACAGCATAGTAAACAGCCACATTGCAGAATATCAAAAGAGATTTAAATAGTTCAGGTAGAAATTGACCCTTCCGATTGCAGGAAAAAAAAATGCAAAATTTCGCGATGTCACAATGCTTTGACCTTGGACAAACAAGCTTCAAATCTCGGTCAAACATCGAAATTGCATTGTGACGTCATGGAATTTCTCAATTTTTTCCCACGTTTGGAAGGGTCAATAGCAGTAAAGAATTATTTTTGAAAAGTAGCTCAAAGGTAAAATTATTAGATAATTGGTCTCTGTACCACTATGAATCATGCCAATGTTGTCACAGATAATGATTTTGGAACAAAAAGTGCAAAGTTTGGAAAAGACATCAGTAGCTCTTAAAATCTTTGTCATTTTGAACATTTATTATCTTGGCCAGTATCTATCTGTACATGGTCAGTGATGGTGTAACTGAAAAAAAAAACCAATACCTGTCTACTCTCTTTAAAGCTGTTATGATCCAACATCTGAGGATAGGGGATTACCATTGACTAAGTGTGCGTGCCCGGCCCTGGGCCTTGAACAACCCTGCCAGGCATGACAATTTTTCTCAGCGGAGCGGTTACTGGCACCCTTTACTGAAAGTCTGGGCCTTCTTTCTCGTCGAAAATACAAAAATAAACTGATCTCTGACGTGTGTCCTTTCCGTTCCCTCTTCAGGTTATCGAGACTACATCCTAGGGCACCAGAGACAGACTGACAGAGTACAAATTCAGTGTCGATTCCTTCGTCTCCAATGTAAACTATCGTTACCGGAAGTGACACTGCGGAACATTTTTGACGTATCACGTGACTTGCGTTATAAAAGTTAGAATAAAGACGGTAATCCGGGGGAACCCGAAACAGTGCTATTGTTATTCATGTATATTCAAATATGAAATGCTGACATGTTAATGTCAAATAATGATGATGCCACTATATTTATTTTTCTTGATATGACTCTAAATGCTGATTATAAGCTAGGTTTAAAACCCCAGAAAATTAAAAAAAAAACTGAGGAGAACTCTTAAAGGGGTAGGGCCACGAAGCCCGATATTTGGCCCTAATTTTGATAAATTTTGAACATTGAACTTCATAGAATTTTTAAGTGTTATTTGACATTTTGAAACGTTCTCTACTGAATCACGAATCTACTTTTTGTAAACATTGTTTAGCCCTTTGAAAACACCTAAATAGGTCATATTCGACGAAATTGATGCAAAAACTCAATTTTTCTATTAAATTAGCAAAGGCCGCATGCAGTAACTATGATGGAAAATTTATATGTGAAAGATTATCATTATATCCTCTTGTCATAAAAGTTTTATCTCAGTTAACGCATGTGGCCACATTGAATTTTACGACAAAAGACAACATTCCTAGCAATTTTCGCCATATTTTGTCAATAACGTCAAAATGACGTCACTTCATGACGTCAGTACAGTTAAATGGCACATTGTTTGGTGATATTATTCTTTTCATGAAAAGCGGTGAACATTCGTGTATTTTCATGAGAGATATCAAGTATTCCTCATGAAATTTATTTTAAGAGAAAAATCAAGGGCCGATTTAGGGCTCTCGTGGCCCAACCCCTTTGTATGCAATTTTAACATCATTTTTGGTCTTAAAGGGCAAATGTTGTACCAGGACTTTAATGAAAGTACCAAAAAGTCGGTTTTAGATGTTTATAAATCAAATTGATCAAATTTACATAATATAACTATATGATATTTGGATTTATAAAGAGTCTTTATTTGTATGCTTGCATGTTTCTCCCTGATGTGCTTGACGTGAAACAAAAATACATGTACATTGTATTAAAATAAGTGGTCTAGTCGTTGAAAAAAAAAAATCTGAGACAACTAAAATGTTCAATTACGGCTTAAAATTCCAGAAGTATAAATTCTTTATTGAGAGTTATTGTTGAAAGGAGGTGGGGCAAATTCATGCTAAATCCAAATTAGGAAAAGTTGCTAACCCACAATGTTATTTTCTTGTCTTACATTAGGGGAAGGAGATCAGGACTGATAATTTTCATATATTTCACCCAAAAAGGTTACCTTCACAACTTGTATGGGCAAACCGGTATTTGCTGCAGCTTCCGCCTGCTCCCCTTTGTTTGCCTTGCCCTTAGATTTCATGCCATTTTGGAACATAAGTTCCAGGTATGCCTGCTGGTCTTCGGCTATAACTGTTTTCTATAAAAGAAAGAGATAAAAGTTTAAGGTCCTTGCCCAGGTCAAATGTCAAGGTCATGGGACTCAAATGATTGAAAATAAAAAAAAATTATTCAAACATGACTTGAGATTTTCTCCCTATATGTACTTTAGAACTCGCCTGGTGTAAAATATCTTACAAACTTAAAGTTCACTAAGCTCTGCCCATGTATATCCTATAGAGATCGTGTAGAATATTATTCTATTGATGTTATTGAATTTAAGGACGTTTAACATTTGAACTACTTGGTGAGTGTCACTGCCGGTGGACCAAGAGTCCCCGAGGGCACATGTAGCCAAGTTCGATGAAATTCGGTTGATCGTCTGTCTCTCCAACGCATTTGAAAATTTCTGTTACAAAATTTCTTGACATGTCTAAAACGTGCATCCTGTAGCATCATATCCCAACAATTCTGCTACGTCTTCTGGTACATTTTTGGTCATAATAGTTTTCATACTTTTTGGTCAAATTACATTGTTTAGACTGAGGATCTCTGGCGAGGGTTTAGTACCCGAAACGTGCATGTGCTGTAAATTTATCAGATTTGAAATGATGCTATTGAATTTAAGGACGTTTAACATTAGAATAGAAATAAGGCGACAGAAATTTAATTCTTGGTTTGACGGATCTGCCAACCTTTATGTTACCACAATTGGAAAAAAAACTTAAATGAACTGATTGTACATTTTTCTTCCACTCATCTGAATTACTGGTTATTACTTTAAATTCTAACTTAATCTTTATCGTACAAGACGTTTAGAGAATGCGGTTTTGAGAACATGATAAAAAAGTGGAATTAAGGTCATACTCGTGGCATATTTAAATGTGAAATATTGAAGTACACTGATTTTAATTTTATTTTTATTCCCTCCTCCAACCCTATTTTGAAAAAATAAAATCCTTAAAACTAAAAGCTAAATTTCTGTCGCCTAACAATTAGCTTGCTGTAAATTGTTGACAAGTAATTCCCCTAATTCACATTAACTAATAAAATGATCACCGATCAGCCGTGAACTTCAGATTTATTAACATAAAATTGATTATCAATCAATGTTAAACAAATCCCAATGTTACATCAATCAGTTACTGCTTTAGAGATGTATTAAAATTGAAGAAAATTTTTGGGTAAAAGATTGAAGAAAACGGAAATCATATGTTATTTCAAGTAACAGAAAAAGATTTCTACAACATTGTTCTTCTCCAAGTTTTTACCAAAGGTGTATATTATTAATACCAATTTTTTGACCTAGTGGGGTGGAACAATGTCCCACAGACGAAAAACGAAAAAAAGTGGGGATGGGCTTTTTTTTAAGAATCTGACTTAAAAGCGGTTAGATAGATAAAAATTGCCCATTTCTTCTTGTTATATAACGGAGCAATCTATTCTGAGTGGATTCCGACTAAATAAACAAACACGAATGAAATAAACAATATAAAGATGTCTATTTCTACACAGTGTGTATTCCGCGCCTGAAAGCTTACAACGTGGCTGTTAAAGTACAAGATATAACGGGTTTCTGTCTCCGCAATGCGTATTTTACCGATTACATTGCCATACTGGTTTCATTTTCGTTTTTAGTCCCCTACCGGCAACGCCGAAGGGGACTCTTAGTTTTTCATTTTTAAAATAAGGGGATTTCATCATAAAACACTGAACAACCTTTTCCTTCAAAGGAAGGAAAGCGCACGAGAAATAATCGAATGAATCAAGGGCTAAATCAAGATCTTATCGTTACAGCTCCTTTTCTGTTACAAACTTTTCTAGAAATTTCTAAATCATATCCCATCCATTCTGCTACGTCTTTCGGTACATTTTTTTAACATAATAATTTTCACACTATTTGGCCATATAACATTGTTTAGACTGAGGATCACTGACGGGAGTTAAGTACCCAAAACGTGCATGTCTGATCCATGCTGCGAATTTATCTTGTTTTAATTGCAGCATTAGTCGTTCTTAATATGAAATAAAACATACATAAAAGCCTCATGTTTGAGCTGTTCTGGATAGTGAGAGAAAAATCCAACCCTCGTGTCCAGGATTTGCTGGTCGTGGTACAAGCAAATCTTGGATGATCTGGTTGAATCTCCTTGTCCCTTATCACATCTGGGGATAGATTCTATTATTCCACTGCCACTTTTCATTCTCTATTTCATTAAATGGATATCTATTTATTCATTCTCTATTCCATTAAATGGATAACTATTTGTTCTTACCCTGATAGCCTGCTTTAAAATTTGTGCTCGATGCTAATTTCTTCACTTGGTCTTTCATGAGACTTATAAGGAGCGAGCATACCAACACTTTTGGCTTCCTGGATGGGTCGATATTCGGATTCTCGGCCTCAGATTTCAGCTTTATTGCCAATGCAAATAATAGATAGGGAAGGGATTTTCCAAAGCCAGTTTAGTTTGCAAAACAATCCCTACCGATGCTTTAAGGCCGGATGGGGACTATAAAGAAGAAAGGTAATTTTCCTGTCATTTCCTCGCTGACCGATGTAGGGTAACATCTCTAATCACAATCTGATTGGTCCTATGCATCCGTTATAACCCTCTCAATTTGTGATTGACAGCTTCAAAGAGGTAAAATAGTGGTCTATCTAATTAGCATAATCAAGTATACCTGTCGGTATGTCTTTGATGTCACACACTGCTTGCATTTATTAGTAGATGGAAAAGTAGCTTTTTGTATGTATAAGTTACAAATCGTGGTTTGTGTTCTTCGCATTTGTACATCTATACATACCAATTAACAAATCGTTGTTTTGACAAATACACACATGTAAATCAACCGCGCAGGGTACATGTACGTAGGTGTCGTTTATCCATTACCTGCCAGGTGTGAAAATCAGCGGAGCGTGATATCACCATGCGGTCGTTTCAACGGTGTCTTCCCGGAATGCCCACATTTTAAATGAAATATATTCCCGGAATGCCCACATGCAAAAGACAATGGGTGTTGTTTTAATCAATTAAGAAGGTCCAATTACCGTTTATGATCAGATAAATCAGGTAAAAATATTTTCAAATTTCAACGCATATTATTATTTATTTATTTATTTTATTTTATTTATTTATTTTTTTTTTTTTTTTTTTGCCCGGCATGCAGAAGTCAACATGTTCAGGATTTTCTAAGGAAAGGGCGGATCAAGAAAAGTTTTAAAAGGGCAGTGAGTTCAGTCCATGAGGGATTCCAGCCGTAAATTCACGTAAAAGCTAGGAAAAAATCAGCAATTTTTTGCAAATTCCAGGCGGGACCTGACCCTCTACCCATCAATCTAGATCCATGCATATTGTCCATATTAAAAAAAAAATTATCATGACCTCAAATTTAAAACAAATTTTATACGAAGTTTGTAAACATAGATCTGTGGCGGATCCAGCTTTTGGGTTAGGGGGACGTAAAATTGGCAAGGGGTCTGGTGAACGCCGAGGTCCCCAGTGAGTCCAGGGCAGAGCCCTGGTAGGGGGACCAAGGGGGGGGGGCAAAGCCTCCTGGAAGCTCTTGCATTTCAGCCTTTTATAAACCATTTTCTTGACTGTAATTTATTTAAGAATGGAAATAATACGGAAGTGTTCCAACTCTATACCTTCTTGAAGGCACCTTACATCACTTAATTCGTTCCCGATACATTCATGACCTTACGAGTGTCTTAGAACTTTAAATTTGTCAGAAAATGCGAATGCAGAGACATGATACCATCTCCATCACGGCCGATAAAATTTCGGAAAATTTGTTCAAATCGGTGGTTTGGTTTCTGGGGGTGTTTTGGGGCTATTTCTGACTAATTTCGTAGATTTATTTAGGAAACAGTTTAATGCTTCCAAAAGCATGTTATAAGTGCCCCTTCGTTGGGCACTGTCGAGGGTGGGGCACTGACTGTAATATGTAATGTGAACCATGCATGTTCTTGTAGTGCTTTACTTACAATTATTATATATGAATTTATTATATTCAATATCTTGCATTTGTTTTGTAAATGGCACGATATAAAAAAGTGCATATTTTTCAAACCATAAATCTGAGAAATTGATTTTTGATTTCAATGAATTTTCTTTCTAATATCAATTTGTAAACATCCAAAGGGACAAATTCTAGAATGTGGGAGCTTAAACTTGTTTTGATATTGAGATGGAGGTCAATACATACATGGCACTGATTTGAAATGTCCATTGTCATACAATAACGGTAACATAATGGACATGTACAAAAGCTAACCTTACAGTGCTAACCAAGGTCTTTTAAACACCTAAGTTGAAGCTGGCGGAATATTAGAATTTATTTGATATATAAATTGATAAATCCTTTTCAAACATTTTAACGTGTGAACTTAATTAATATATTTGAATTAGTTGCGTGATTTCTCTCCTTTATGCAAAGGTAACACAACTGACAAAATAAACAGTGACAGTGATATTAATCATAGAAAATTTGCTCATCCTAGTTATACTTAGGGTGTATAGGATGTTTACAGAATCTCTTTCATATAATAAACAAATCCCATGAAAAAATCAAGTTTAAATTTCAATGGAATAAAAGTAATACCAATGTAAAACTAAAGTACCCATAGTCAGGACATCCGATTTTGACAGATGATGGACATATCAACCTCGCATAATTACATATTTGTGTCGAATTTCATACTTTTTCATCATGGATATAGGTAAAATACGATGAGGCACAGCATTGCCAGTACTTATTTCTGTATTTTTTCATTTATATATGAAACAGACTCAAATTAAAGGACAAAAATATGCACTTTTTTTATATCGTGCCAAATGTTATCGCCAAAAAATGCAGAAACTTACAATAAAGTATAAAATAGTGAAATTAAACATTGCTGTATAATTTATGTATCATTTTGCGTTCACATTTATGACATTGAAAAATTTTACGGTAAAAGAATTAATTGCCACAAAGTGTTGTTTTAGTAATTTCATGTATTCCCGGAATGCCCACAAAATTATTCAATTTTACCTGTCGGTACATCAAAGAACGTGGGCATTCCGGGAATAAACCAAAACTTTAGATAGGGAGAGAATATCTTCACAATGAATTTAAGTTATTTTTTTCTAAATTTAATGTTATGACTTGATATAATCAGAGACGTATATAAAAATATATACATCCCTGATTTATAGATACAGTGTCCCTGAAAATAAATTTTATTGAAAACGTATTAATATATTCCGAAGGGTCTAGAAATAGGAAAAAAGGAGCTATAAAAAGTCTTATTTGAGAATATGCAGTATCGGCCATAATATTACCGAATTGGTAAAATTAAATCTCCATATATATACACCTCTATTGTAAAAACGCAATACAAGTACTTTGTAGGTGGCGCAAGTGAAATTAATTAGAGCTGCGCACCCCAAATTAAAAATTACGTTTTTAAACAGCTATAACTGCGAATGAATGCGTTGGATTCGCCTGAAAATTTTAATTTATACAAATGAGAATGTAAACTTTCATATGGGAAGAAAGATTTTGCCGTATAAAATTTTGTAAAAATAACTTGTTTTCAGGGACACCGTTCCTTTAATGATGTAATTAAATATGTAAACTACCTGCTACAAATGTACCTTTCACGTACTCAGCTTGCATGTGCACATGTAGTGTACGTTCTCATTTTACACTATTTTCAAGGATGGATTTTTAAAGAGATTTATTTTTTTCTTCACCTTTTATTTATTTTATCGTATTTTTTTTCTTTTCCTTTTTCATAATGACATAGTGAAGGCTATTTTATCATAGTAGAGCGTTGTAATACATTTCAGTTGAAAGCTCGTAGTTTAAAAAAAAAAGAAAAGAAAAAGAATTGTCATTGTCAAAAAGCAGGGGCGGATCCAGAACCTCATATGCCGGGAAGGACTTACGCTTTTAATTTGGATGAATTGCGAGGCCAGATAGCCGAGTAGGGATGGGTGGGTAGGTGTCTTCCTGTTTCTCCCACTTTTGTAAAAATATATATTGAAGGTTGGAATTGAGGTGGGAAGAACAGGAATAATTACTTAAATTAAGGGGCTGTTAGAATTACATAATTAACCAATTAACTAATTAGTACTAATATTTTACCTGTATTTTGTGCAAGTTTACCTGTATTTTTCTTTATTTCTAGCTTATTATCACCTCGTACACGTACTTGTAGGAAGTGTGGGGGGGGGGGGGGGAGTGCAAAATTGTGGTCACTCTAGAGACAGTTAACTTTAGTTTGTCATCGAACTTTGCCTTATTATTTGCCCATTGGAAGCGGATTAAACCTTGATTTTCAACTTCAAAACATAGTCAGGATCCAAAGACTTCAATAGAATTTCCACTTAAAAATCATTATCCCAGAAGGATTTCTTTTCAAGGTCATATGTCAGTGGTCAAGGTCACAGATCGATGATTTTTCAAGGCTGTTGTCAAGACCAATTGTCACGATTATTGGACTCATTCCCAAAGCAGAAATGACCAATATTTTCCTACTATATTTGAAGGAAATTTCCCAATTTCAAACATTTTAATATAGTGTCTTTTTCTAACTTTCAGAATAGTCATCCGTTCACTTTGTAAGAATTCGTCTTTCACGAATGTAAGACACAGTTTCAGAATTGAAAGTTAGAAAAAGATAATACTACATTCTATAGTTTAGGCATTGTATGATAATCAGTAGCATGTGCTGATATGGAAAAGAACTTTGGAATATTTTTGAGCGGAAGATGAATTTTTATATGTGTTTGTATTTTTTCTTTTTTCGAAAGCCTAAGACGTACAAACAAAATATCATTACTGCAGTCTTATACTTTTGTCACAACACAATACCAAATTGAGACAACAGGATGTATTTTTCATATACCTCTGATTTAGTATGTCGTATAAAGATGAAAGAAACCTGTTGATTTACTCTTACAGTACGGCTGTTAAGGAAACCGCATTTTTGTTGGGTATTTTCGGGGCCCGATTATCAATTTTACGATATGGATTATACTGAAAGAGGACGATTTTTATGCCCCCGGAATCACAGATTCGGGGGCATATAGTTTTTGGTCTGTCCGTCTGTTTGTCTGTCTGTCTGTCCGAACTAAAAACTTTAACATTGGGCATAACTTTTGAATGGTAAGTGATAGGGCTTTCATATTTCACATGTGTATTCCTTGTGACAAGACCTTTCCATTGATACCAACATTTTTGACCTCGTGACCTTGACCTTGACCTTTGACCTACTTTTCAAAAATTTTAACATTGGGCATAACTTTCGAATGGTAAGTGATAGGGCTTTCATATTTCACATGTGTATTCCTTGTGACAAGACCTTTCCATTGATACCAACATTTTTGACCTCGTGACCTTGACCTTTGACCTACTTTTCAAAAACTTTAACATTGGGCATAACTTTTGAATGGTAAGTGATAGGGCATTCATATTTCACATGTGTATTCCTTGTGACAAGACCTTTCCATTGATACCAACATTTTTTACCTCGTGACCTTGACCTTTGACCTACTTTTAAAATACATGTGTATTCCTTGTTACAAGACCTTTCCATTGATACCAACATTTTTAACCTCGTGACCTTGACCTTTGACCTACTTTTAAAAAACTTTAACATCGGGCATAACTTTTGAATAGTAAGTGATAGGGCTTTCATCTTTCACATGTGTATTCCTTGTGAGAAGACCATTTCATTGATAGCAAAAAGTTTTGACTTCGTCACCTTCACTTTGACCTTTCACGTACTCAACAGAAAATGGCGTTTATACTAACAAAGATGCCACCGGGGGCATTCGTGTTTCACAAACACAGGCTTTATTTCTAGTAGAACTTGTTCATGATTTCTTATCTGGTAAGGCGTATTAATCAGAGAAGATACTTCATACCTACTGATCTACAAAATCATGCGCGCAAGGTCATTTTGAGAAATCCTTATACAAGACTCCTTAAGGAGTTAAAAATAAATACATATTCTGACTCCGAGTTGTAGGAAAATAAATAATCTGGGCTGCTCTGTATTGGAAATAAATAATCTGACCCGGAAAAATTGCAATCCCCCACCCCCTCCCCTTAGAATCAAATTGTCGTTCATACCATATTACGAGAAGATGCCCTTGTTTGCAAAAATATTTTCTTCAATTTATCTTCTGTAAAACGTTTTCATGAAAATTCTTTTTTCATAAAAAGCTAGATTTTCACCAGTTACAAGATGTTTTTACACTAATTAGTATCAACTAGATAAACAACTATTAAGTTGATTACTTTCTATTGTTATCTGAAGTGGGAGAAACAGGAAAATATATTTTTCAAAAGTGGGAAAAACGGAAAGTAACCGGTGGGTATACCTCCCATTTGCGGGGGTTGGGAGAGGAGGGTGATTAGATTTTTTTTTCATGGGATGGGGGGCAAATCATGGCGAGCATCCTGTTTATTATTTTATACAAAAAGTTATACGTACAAAGCAAAAATAATCATACATGTACAATGTATATATTAGAATTTTTGGCAAATTCAGAATGGATGGGGAGTCCTCCTATTCTCGCTCTAGATCCGCGCTTTCATTCAAACAATGTCTCTAGATCTATAACAAGTTAATATGTTATGAAAAAAAAATGTCCACAATAAATGTGCCTAATTCATCTTACATGTATGACCAGGGCTTCACATAACAGGATCGCCAATCAAGCACAGCATGTTGTATCGGGAATGCGCCCCCAATAAAACTTGAAAGAATATAGTTTTTGTCCGTCGAGAAAAGTTTTCAATTGTTTGATAAGACGGCCGTAATTCCTTCCCGATATGGTACCCAGCGATCGATATGTTGGAATCTGCGAGAAAATTTAATCACATCATGGACCAAAGTAGGATTTTTGTAAGTGGATGAAAGAACAAGGAAAAAACGAGATAAAATCGAAATAAAAGATGAAGAATAAAAAAAAAAGAAAAGAAAAAAAAAACAGTGAAGTAAGAACTTCTTTTTCAGAGCATGGAATTGGACCTCCCGCAAATAAAAACGAAATGGGTATGAAAATTAATTTGTAATGGCGAAGAAGGAAGGGAGCATTGAGTATGAAAATTTGCCCCGTGAGACACAATAAATTAAAGTACTCATGACTAACAAATGACCATAATATCATCTCAATATTTTCATGTGATCCAAAAAATTAATTATATAATGAAAACGAAGTCTTCAATGAATTCTCAGTCTAAGAGCTATGAGAACGATGGTGATCGTAAAACCAATAATGTTATTTCAAATATAGTTATTTATATTTCTCCTACATTTCAGGTGTCAAGATTATCATAATTATGTTGCATATTGCATTCTTAAATGAACAGGAATTATTGCCGATTTTGCTCACTTTTGATCGGCGGAGACGCTGTTTGATAGAGTGTACCTCAGAGTGAGTTGACCGCTAACGCTCTAAAGCGGTCTATTCGGGAGCCTCAGCACGTGAGGGACCAGCGCGCGCGTAGATCTTTGACTTCGCGTATCCTGATAATTTAATAAAGCAGTTATTGACTTTTGATTTCGGTCTACTCGTGACTAAACATATCTTGTCAGGCATTGGTTAACCTCGGCCTTTGGCCTCGGTCAACCAAACCTGACCATGTCTGTATAGTCACGAGTACACCTCATCATAAGTCAATAACTGAATACTGTAATAAAATGTATACTCTAGCCGCACCTTGATAAGACAGTCAATTAAGTTCCATGATTTGTTGGAATATTAAAACATACATTTATGACATTCAGTTCCAAACTGATTATTAGAATAGTTAACATAGGCAGTAACTACATTGAACAATGTGTAAAAATGTTCGCATTCACAAACCTTTCTTCTCACTGAAAAATAATTTATAGGCCGTCTGGTCTCTTGTGTAGGTGGCTCCTGATATTTGTAGGTCCTGCCACTTTCTTTTTTTACTCTGTTTCCAATCCAGTCCAATGAAATGAGACATTTCATTGAAAGTCAAAACAATATGTACCCTTTGCTTAGTGAATTGTTATTCATGTATATTCAAATATGAAATGCTGACATGTTAATGTCAAATAATGATGATGCCACTATATTTATTTTTCTTGATATGACTCTAAATGCTGATTATAAGCTAGGTTTAAAACCCCAGAAAATTAAAAAAAAAAACTGAGGAGAACTCTTAAAGGGGTAGGGCCACGAAGCCCGATATTTGGCCCTAATTTTGATAAATTTTGAACATTGAACTTCATAGAATTTTTAAGTGTTATTTGACATTTTGAAACGTTCTCTACTGAATCACGAATCTACTTTTTGTAAACATTGTTTAGCCCTTTGAAAACACCTAAATAGGTCATATTCGACGAAATTGATGCAAAAACTCAATTTTTCTATTAAATTAGCAAAGGCCGCATGCAGTAACTATGATGGAAAATTTATATGTGAAAGATTATCATTATATCCTCTTGTCATAAAAGTTTTATCTCAGTTAACGCATGTGGCCACATTGAATTTTACGACAAAAGACAACATTCCTAGCAATTTTCGCCATATTTTGTCAATAACGTCAAAATGACGTCACTTCATGACGTCAGTACAGTTAAATGGCACATTGTTTGGTGATATTATTCTTTTCATGAAAAGCGGTGAACATTCGTGTATTTTCATGAGAGATATCAAGTATTCCTCATGAAATTTATTTTAAGAGAAAAATCAAGGGCCGATTTAGGGCTCTCGTGGCCCAACCCCTTTGTATGCAATTTTAACATCATTTTTGGTCTTAAAGGGCAAATGTTGTACCAGGACTTTAATGAAAGTACCAAATAGTCGGTTTTAGATGTTTATAAATCAAATTGATCAAATTTACATAATATAACTATATGATATTTGGATTTATAAAGAGTCTTTATTTGTATGCTTGCATGTTTCTCCCTGATGTGCTTGACGTGAAACAAAAATACATGTACATTGTATTAAAATAAGTGGTCTAGTCGTTGAAAAAAAAAAAATCTGAGACAACTAAAATGTTCAATTACGGCTTAAAATTCCAGAAGTATAAATTCTTTATTGAGAGTTATTGTTGAAAGGAGGTGGGGCAAATTCATGCTAAATCCAAATTAGGAAAAGTTGCTAACCCACAATGTTATTTTCTTGTCTTACATTAGGGGAAGGAGATCAGGACTGATAATTTTCATATATTTCACCCAAAAAGGTTACCTTCACAACTTGTATGGGCAAACCGGTATTTGCTGCAGCTTCCGCCTGCTCCCCTTTGTTTGCCTTGCCCTTAGATTTCATGCCATTTTGGAACATAAGTTCCAGGTATGCCTGCTGGTCTTCGGCTATAACTGTTTTCTATAAAAGAAAGAGATAAAAGTTTAAGGTCCTTGCCCAGGTCAAATGTCAAGGTCATGGGACTCAAATGATTGAAAATAAAAAAAATTATTCAAACATGACTTGAGATTTTCTCCCTATATGTACTTTAGAACTCGCCTGGTGTAAAATATCTTACAAACTTAAAGTTCACTAAGCTCTGCCCATGTATATCCTATAGAGATCGTGTAGAATATTATTCTATTGATGTTATTGAATTTAAGGACGTTTAACATTTGAACTACTTGGTGAGTGTCACTGCCGGTGGACCAAGAGTCCCCGAGGGCACATGTAGCCAAGTTCGATGAAATTCGGTTGATCGTCTGTCTCTCCAACGCATTTGAAAATTTCTGTTACAAAATTTCTTGACATGTCTAAAACGTGCATCCTGTAGCATCATATCCCAACAATTCTGCTACGTCTTCTGGTACATTTTTGGTCATAATAGTTTTCATACTTTTTGGTCAAATTACATTGTTTAGACTGAGGATCTCTGGCGAGGGTTTAGTACCCGAAACGTGCATGTGCTGTAAATTTATCAGATTTGAAATGATGCTATTGAATTTAAGGACGTTTAACATTAGAATAGAAATAAGGCGACAGAAATTTAATTCTTGGTTTGACGGATCTGCCAACCTTTATGTTACCACAATTGGAAAAAAAACTTAAATGAACTGATTGTACATTTTTCTTCCACTCATCTGAATTACTGGTTATTACTTTAAATTCTAACTTAATCTTTATCGTACAAGACGTTTAGAGAATGCGGTTTTGAGAACATGATAAAAAAGTGGAATTAAGGTCATACTCGTGGCATATTTAAATGTGAAATATTGAAGTACACTGATTTTAATTTTATTTTTATTCCCTCCTCCAACCCTATTTTGAAAAAATAAAATCCTTAAAACTAAAAGCTAAATTTCTGTCGCCTAACAATTAGCTTGCTGTAAATTGTTGACAAGTAATTCCCCTAATTCACATTAACTAATAAAATGATCACCGATCAGCCGTGAACTTCAGATTTATTAACATAAAATTGATAATCAATCAATGTTAAACAAATCCCAATGTTACATCAATCAGTTACTGCTTTAGAGATGTATTAAAATTGAAGAAAATTTTTGGGTAAAAGATTGAAGAAAACGGAAATCATATGTTATTTCAAGTAACAGAAAAAGATTTCTACAACATTGTTCTTCTCCAAGTTTTTACCAAAGGTGTATATTATTAATACCAATTTTTTGACCTAGTGGGGTGGAACAATGTCCCACAGACGAAAAACGAAAAAAAGTGGGGATGGGCTTTTTTTTAAGAATCTGACTTAAAAGCGGTTAGATAGATAAAAATTGCCCATTTCTTCTTGTTATATAACGGAGCAATCTATTCTGAGTGGATTCCGACTAAATAAACAAACACGAATGAAATAAACAATATAAAGATGTCTATTTCTACACAGTGTGTATTCCGCGCCTGAAAGCTTACAACGTGGCTGTTAAAGTACAAGATATAACGGGTTTCTGTCTCCGCAATGCGTATTTTACCGATTACATTGCCATACTGGTTTCATTTTCGTTTTTAGTCCCCTACCGGCAACGCCGAAGGGGACTCTTAGTTTTTCATTTTTAAAATAAGGGGATTTCATCATAAAACACTGAACAACCTTTTCCTTCAAAGGAAGGAAAGCGCACGAGAAATAATCGAATGAATCAAGGGCTAAATCAAGATCTTATCGTTACAGCTCCTTTTCTGTTACAAACTTTTCTAGAAATTTCTAAATCATATCCCATCCATTCTGCTACGTCTTTCGGTACATTTTTTTAACATAATAATTTTCACACTATTTGGCCATATAACATTGTTTAGACTGAGGATCACTGACGGGAGTTAAGTACCCAAAACGTGCATGTCTGATCCATGCTGCGAATTTATCTTGTTTTAATTGCAGCATTAGTCGTTCTTAATATGAAATAAAACATACATAAAAGCCTCATGTTTGAGCTGTTCTGGATAGTGAGAGAAAAATCCAACCCTCGTGTCCAGGATTTGCTGGTCGTGGTACAAGCAAATCTTGGATGATCTGGTTGAATCTCCTTGTCCCTTATCACATCTGGGGATAGATTCTATTATTCCACTGCCACTTTTCATTCTCTATTTCATTAAATGGATATCTATTTATTCATTCTCTATTCCATTAAATGGATAACTATTTGTTCTTACCCTGATAGCCTGCTTTAAAATTTGTGCTCGATGCTAATTTCTTCACTTGGTCTTTCATGAGACTTATAAGGAGCGAGCATACCAACACTTTTGGCTTCCTGGATGGGTCGATATTCGGATTCTCGGCCTCAGATTTCAGCTTTATTGCCAATGCAAATAATAGATAGGGAAGGGATTTTCCAAAGCCAGTTTAGTTTGCAAAACAATCCCTACCGATGCTTTAAGGCCGGATGGGGACTATAAAGAAGAAAGGTAATTTTCCTGTCATTTCCTCGCTGACCGATGTAGGGTAACATCTCTAATCACAATCTGATTGGTCCTATGCATCCGTTATAACCCTCTCAATTTGTGATTGACAGCTTCAAAGAGGTAAAATAGTGGTCTATCTAATTAGCATAATCAAGTATACCTGTCGGTATGTCTTTGATGTCACACACTGCTTGCGTCTCTAGGATTATCACTGTTAAATAGACGCCGCGTTTATCATGCCTACCAAGCTTAGATCACTCAGGTTTGCACATTAATTACCACTCGGTAAAAGAACCCGGCCTTTAAGCAGTCGAATATTTGTTCCTGGTCTTCCTTTAATGTGTCCAAGGAAAATAACTTTAACATTTCGTCGACGGGAGCAGGCATTTTTTAGCTCTACTTGTCAAAGACACGTCGAGCTTATGCGATCGCCCGGCGTCCGGCCGTCTGTCTGTCTGTCCGTCCGTCAAACTTTTCTTGTGAGCGCGAATCCTCTGAATCTGTGAATAGAACAAAATAAATTCTTTTTGCATTATAATGGGCCTGTGGTCTAGTTGTGCACCTGATATTTTGTTTTAGCCCCTGAACCCCAGGGTCTTGGAAATGGGTGTGGTCATTTTCTCCTATATAACTCTATTTAATTTTGTGAGCACCAATTCTCAGAAAGTATAATTGATAGAAAGATAAATGCTTTTGCCTTTTTTCTCAGTCTGTGGTCTAGATGCTCACCTGAAATTTTGTTCGAGCCCCTGATCCCCAGGGTCTTGGAAAATGGGTGTGGTCATTTTCTCATGTAACTCTATGTAATCTTGTGAGCACCAATTCTCAAAAGTATAATTGATAGAATGATAATTGTTTTTGCTTTATTCTCAGTATGTGGTCTAGATGTGCACCTCATATATTGTTTGAGACCCTGACCCCAAGGGTCTTGGAAAATGGGTGTGGTCATTTTCTCCTATATAACTCTATGTAATCTTGTGAGCACCAATTCTCAGAAAGTATAATTGATAAAAAGTGAATTGTTTTTGCATTATTTTCAGTATGTGGTCTAGATGTGCACCTGATATTTTGTTTGAGCCCCTGACCCCCATGGTCTTGGAAAATGGGTGTGGTCATTTTCTCCTATATTACTCTATGTAATCTTGTGAGCACCAATTCTCAGAAAGTACATGTATAATTGATAGATGATTATTTTTGCTTTAGTCTCAGTCTGTGGTCTTAAGGTGCACCTGATATTTTGTTTGAACCCTTGACCGCCATGGTCGTGGAAAATGGGTGTGGTCATTTTCTCCTATATAACTAAGTCTACGTAATCTTGAGAGGACTGACCCTCAGAAAGTATCATTGATAAAAACTTAATTGTTTTTGCATTATTTTCAGTCTGTGGTCTAGATGTGCACCTGATATTTTGTTTGAGCCCCTGACTCCCAGGGTTTTGGAAAATGGGTGTGGTCATTTCTCCTGTACAACTCTGTAAACTTGTGAGCACAAATTCTCAGAAAGCATAATTTATACAAAGATAATTCTTTTAGCATTATTCTCAGTCAGTGTTCGAGATATGCACCTTTTATGGTTTAAGCCCCTGACTCCCAAGTTCATGGAAAATGGATATGGTTATTTTCGTCTATGCTTGTATTACTCTATCATGTAATCTTGTGAACACCAATTTAAAAAAAAGTATAATTGATAGAGAGTTAATTCTTTTCCCATTGTATTAATCATTCTCTGGTCTTGTATTTTGTTTGAGCCCCTGAACTCAGGGTCTTGGAAAATGAGTTGCACTTAAATTTAGGCAAACAACCAGGAGAGCTTCAGTCTCATCAGAGACTTCTGGTTTCTTTCGTAGTTTACCGAACTCGTGTTTGTTAGGTCAAATTTCATTGGACGAGTCGCGGGGGAATACCTTGTGAACCTAGCAATTTCGTTTGGTAGTTATTTTCTACCAACGGTTAATCAGAGACGACCTCTTACACAGAGTGTTGTGATCAACCACAACGACAAAACTAAAAATAGGAGTGTGATGGAACGAGTTTTAATGAGATTTACTTACTAGAGATCCGTCGATGCTAAATTTGGTGCTCTATTGTAATGAGTTGAAGAAGATCCTGACGATAATCTTAACAGCACTGACAATAGAGCGCCAGATTGTCCATCGACGGACGCTCAGCAAGCTAGAGGTGGGACCAGGTACCCGGGAGGAGTAAACATCCCCTGTTGGCTAGCCGCACCCGCCTTCGATGTTCATGCACGAAAATAAAAACCTTATATAGAATACATACATTGCACTTTCTGTAATTAACTCTATACAGAAAGTGCTATGGCGACCATTTCAGGGGAAATATTCAAAACACTTAGTGCTGTTGAGATTATCGTCAGGATCTTCTTAACCTCATTCAGGACAGGACCCATACTCAAAATCTTGAAAACGAGGTGACTTTTGTTATCAAAAGACCTGCAGACCTGCAGGTCTCGTTGGGTTATGTGTATTCCATTGTGTTTGATATTTCTATGTTGTTCGTTGACGTTCCTTGTCCCTTACGCGTCTCTTTCTCTGCTTGTCTGCTTTGTGTTTTTGCATTGGGTGTTTTGGGGTTTTGCTGTGGGTGTTACAACCTGATGTTTTTGGAGATCCCCTCCTTTGTCTTATAACCTACAACAAACATTCTTGCCTCTGAAGTCCATTCACATCCTCCCATATCATATCGCAAAATTGGTACTCAAATATTCGTGCCGTCACAGCATTTTAAGACATTTGTTTCCCAAAAGTGTGTTCCGTCTACATTGTCATCATTCCCTTGTGGTAAAACCCTCTTCATTTAGTTATCCAGTTTCATATCAGAACACCTAACAAGACTGAGAATCTCAGAAAATGCATTCCCTTGGGTAAGTAGTATTTCGTCATGTTCTGACACCATACTTTCCCTATGTGGAACATTAAAATAATTAACGCTTACACTTGGTCAATCACTTTCTGACTGCAATAAATCTAAACTATTCGTACCATACGAGACAATAGAATCGATCACCCCTTTTGTACACGGCCAGGGAAATCTCGACCGAGTATCAAAGTTTCGCATTTCACGACGAGGCTGTATATTGATTACAGTGTATAAAGTCTAAATCACTAAAGAAATCGATAATTAAAGTGTTTTTGTTCTGTGTTTTTTGCATGGGTGTTTTGGGATTTTGCTGTGGGTGCTGCAACCTAGTGTTGTTGGAGATCTCCTCCTTTCCTTTGTGTGCTCTTTCCGGTAAAAGCTGATTTTCAAACATGCGTATTTTCAGTGTTTTTGGGCAAAAACTATCTTTATAGAAAAAAAACCCAGATTTATAAACATTATTTATATTATCCAAAGGTTTTGATAAATAGATAAAATGAAAGTGTCTTTATAGTAGTTACTGTTAACGACTTCCTATTAGCGAGGACTTCATTTACGCGAGATTGTCTTGACGCGAAATTGAAGTCCTCGCTAATAAAAGGTCCTTTTTTTTACAGTACAGAGGCATAATAAACGAAGTAAAGCGAGGATCTTCTGACTTTAACTTCACTTACAGATACATAGACGATGTGTTGTCCATCAATAATCCAAAATTCGCGGATTACCTGAGCAGTATCTATCCTTCGGAGCTTGAAGTCAAAGAAACACAGAGACAAATAATTCAGCATCCTATTTGGACATAATGTTGTCCTACGACACTGATGGTCACATGAACACCTCACTCTATGACAAACGTGACGACTTCAATTTCAGCATTACAAACTTTCCTTTTCTGATTAGCAACATCCCTTCATCGCCTGCTTATGGCGTGTTCATATCTCAGTTGATACGCTATGCCAGAGCAAGTACCAAATATACGGATTTTGTTCTGAGAGCTAGGCGTCTTTCAGATAAGCTTCTCAGTCAGGGATATGTTTGTGGCCGACTAACATCGTCACTGAGGAAGTTCTACGGTCGATATGGGGAACTTGTCATACACTATGATGTTCCACTCTCAAGAATGGTGGATGATATTCTGTCATAGACCATTTGAACCATCCAACCAAAGATTGTACTCTATATCTTCCAAAATGGAAGTAACCAGATGTGACAGTTCTACCGAATTGAAGCGACGGGTGTTGCATGCAAGCAGGAGATGCTTACTCTTCCTGGGCACCTGGTCTCACTCCCATATCGGGAGTTCGCTTCTTTTCATATGGTGGAGGTTTTTGTTTGTTTGTTTGCTTTGGTTCCTGTTTTGTCCTGATTTTGTATGCCTTCGGTTTCTGATTTTTGAATTATCGATTTTGTGCTGTATACAGGGATATGTTCATTATCCATATTTGTCATCAAATCAGATAAGAGTCTTTTTTTCAATTCATGGTAAAATAGCTAAAATTTACATTGGAATTCTTATACAAATTAGTTAAAGAATATCCTGACGATAATCTCAACAGCACTCACAATAGAGCACCAAATTGAGCATCGACGGACCCCTAGCAAGCTAGAGGTGGGACCAGGTGCCCGGGAGGAGTAAGCATCCCCTGTTGGCTAGCCGCACCTGCCGTCGATGTTCATGCAAAAAACGTGGAAGTCACATGCATAAAAAGACATTAAAATTCTGTAAAATATTACTAAGAGAACAGTTCAACCGATAAGATCAGAAACAGTGTACAAAAATGACACTGATTGATTTATTTATCAAAAATTGAGGCCTTTAGCCCAACGATCGCGCAACCTCGGGATCACTGGACAGTTAAATGTAAGATTTTAAGAGTCATCGGGCATGTAACGGTTTGACACGCCAGATACGCAACTCAGTATGCACATCTTTTGGAGCTGCACCATCCTTTATCTTTGACATACATTCCTCGTCGTACCAGTCTTTAAAGCATACCTCTACACTTTGCTTGAAAACGCCATTTTGGACCAGTGCAACTTGCATTGACATATACACTAAGAATCATCCTTTCCTCTAATATAGATTTCAGTTCATCGCCCCTATGGGCTTTATAAACGTCAAATATGCACAATGCGCGTTGTCTAACGGGCAGATCAAACTCCTCCTTTATTATCTCGTGTAAGGTTCAATTATCGTCTCAATAAAAGCGGATGAAAAACACTTTAATTACTAAAACATCTGTTTTATTACCCCACATTGCAAAACGGACGACAAACAAACAAATTTTAGGGGGTATATAAAAATTACCCTGTATGTCTGTCGTCCATCCATCACACCTTGTTCAGAGCATAACTTTTCCCCTTGTGGATGAATTCCTTTAGACCTCAGTGTGTTTCATAACCTTTATCCAATGTTAAAGGTCAACACCACAATAAAAACAAGTAGTTACACATTGCCCGGGCATCACTTGTTCCCCTATTGATGTATTTCAATAATATTTCAAAGAAACATTTCTGAGGACATGAGTGTGAGTCAAGACCTTGAACATGGGTCAAAGATAAAAGGTAAAGATCACAATAAATACATGTATGTTCAAAACCTTGTCCATGGAATAACTCCTCCCCTGTTTAAAGATTTCAATAACATTTCAATATTCTAAATCGGCGCTACACTCTCGGTATAATCATGAAACCGAGAGTCATATTTTGTTTGTATAACAGGTTTGTAAAATTTGTTTTTTAGGAAATATGAGCATCTGAGACCCGGGGGATGCTCTACCTTAAACCGGCGCTTGCGGTAGGACCTACCGACCAATATTTATGGGCGGAGCGTAATGCTTTGATTTTTCGACACTTTACAATTCCACATTCTTAATTGAAAGAAAGACTCGCAAAAATTATAAAATCAAAAGCCCTTCTTCTTGGTTTATACGTTGTCTATCTAATTTTGTTAATTGATCTCCGCAGTGTACATGTTGGTACCAGGTGTTCGTTATTAACCTTGGTTTATACGTTGTCTATCTATGTGTGTTAATTGATCTCCACAGTATTCATGTTGGCACTAGGTGTTCGTTATTAACCTTGGTTTATACGTTGTCTATTTGTGTTAATTGATCTCCACAGTGTACATGTTGCCACCAGGTGTTCGTTGTTAACCTTGGTTTATACGTTTTCTATTTACTAGTATTTTTGTGTTAATTGATCTCCGCAATGTACATATTGTTACTAGATTTTTCTTTGTTAACCTTGGTTTATACATTGTTTTTCTATTTGTCTTAATTGATCTTCGCAATGTACATGTTGGTACCAGGTGTTCATTATTGACCTTGGTTTATACGTTGTCTATTTATTTGTGTGTTGATCTCCCCAATGTACATGTTGGTACTAGGTATTCATTATTAACCTTAGTTTATACGTTTTCTATTTGCGTTAATTGATCTCCGCAATGTACATGTTGGTACCAGGTGAGAGGGTTGTGCGCACGTAATCCAGGATAACCACACCATTTGCTACTTGCGTGACAGATGGCCGTCCAAAGTCGGCACCGGTTACCCATTGGCCTCGTCGGTTTATGTGTAGTCTTTTGTGTTTGATGTTTACATGTCGTGTGTCTCTTTTCCGTCTCGTGCTGTACTCGTCTTTTGTGTTTTTGCATCGGGTGTTTTGGTGTTTTACTGTTGATTCTGCAACGGGGTCACGTTAACATTTTCACCACTTGGTGAGTGTCACTGCTGGTGGACCATGAGTCCCCGAGGGCACATATATCCAAGTTCTATCAATTTCGGATGTTCATTTCTTCAAACGCATTCGAAAATTTCTAGATGTTTACAAATTGTCTCAAATTTCTAAAACCTAGGTCCTGTAGCATCATATCCCAGCCATTTTGCTACGTCTTTCGGTATATTTTGGACATAATTTAAGAAATGAACATCCGAAATTGATAGAACTTGGAATATTACATTGTTTAGATTGAGGATCACTGACGAGGGTTAAATACCCGAAACGTATATGTAGTGGTCATGCTGTAAATTCACCTGCTCTAAAATGATGCTAATGAATTTGAAGACGTTAACATTGGTTTATAAATACGTTTTCTCTTTCTTTGTGTGTTAATGGATCTCTGGTTGTAACTAAAAGGACAAATAATACAATATTTTGACAGTCTTTAAATAATTTAATTTTTATCCATGCACTGGTAACATTCTTGATTCCTCCAATTCAAAGGAGTATCCTGAAATATAAATAAGAATTATTTGTATCAAAATTATTTATTTTTAATACGGATACTCGTTCTTAAATCTAACTTCAAAAAATTGAAAAGGGCACTACTGAAATTATTTTTAGTATCTCCTCTGGAAACATCACTAATGAGAATTTTATTCAAAACACGTGTCTGGTACATGGGTATTGGTTTGGAATTTTCTTTAAGAAGGTATAGTGTTAGAACCCTTCGACATAATTATCATCATAGAAACATTTTTATTATCATTTCAGCTTACCGTTTTTTATACTCTGTCTAATAATATATGAGCTATCATTTTACTAAATTGATATACATATATACTATTGAATAAACGTTTTACGCCACAAGTCTTAATTACTTCTAAAGTTTAAATCATTCAGCATTATTAAATATATAACAAGGTCTGAGATCAGGGCTCGGCACCATAAACTAAGAATTGACTTAAGTCAAATTCTCAAAATACGATATATATATAGCAAATAAGTGAAAATTTAAAGTATTGAATGCATCCATTCTATTCTACTTTGAAAATGTACAAATTCTTTTAATAATTTCAAGTCATCACTGATATTATAACAAGAAAATAGAAAATATTGACATTTAGACACTTAATTCTTAGTTTATGGTGCGTGGCCCAGGTTTTCCTTTTCCTTTCAGTATTACTTCACAAATCATTTTGAAGCATTTAAAAAAAATATTTATTATTAATGACCACTCTCACAAATTGACATATAACTTTTTATCAAATTTGGTTTAATGTAACTGAATAAAGGGTTTGTCATAAAGGGTTTATCATATTATTTATATCCGTAAAACATCCTACTTTGAATGTAGGAGAGAATGAAATAGTTTCCGGTCAAATATGCGTATGACAAAGAAGAGTATGACTTTGAGGCGAAATATAGGGACGAAAGTTCTTGTCTAGGGAAACCAATTAAAGCCATTGTAACAGTATTTTCTCGATGGTATACTATAATTGTTTTAGTATACCATCACTGTAACGTCACTAACATTACAAACTGAAGTTCCGTCGCATTTCAAATCCTTTAATAGACTGAATAAACTCACCAGGTTAATTACCCCCAGAATTCATTAATTTCAATATCCTCTTATTCAGTTAATGTTATTTAGCAAATGTAACCATCGGATAAGATTATTTTTTTCATAATCAGGAAAACATATTTAAGAAATAAGAACTTGCTAGATGTGGTTTATTATCCAGCAATTCCACCAGGCCTCTAAGCTGCAAGGTGATAATTTTATTAGTTCATGTGACGAGTGGAATTACTGGACAATTAATCACAGCTAGCTAGTTGTTATTTCTATTCGAATATAGCACATGAATGGGCTGTACTTAGCGCGCTATATTTTTTGGGGGGATTTTACTCCAGGCTAGTTATATAGTACGTGCATATAGGGAGAAACTTTCAAGTCATATTAGAATATAAATTATGTGGCGACCTCCCCTTATATTACTCTTTAAGAAACTAATACAAAAACCTTGTAGAAATCATCTTTTGGCTAGTGGCTGAAGAAAGTTTTTTGAAGCCTGTATGTGGTAATAACACACATGGTAAGCCTGTATGTGCTAATAACACACATGGTAAGACTACCGGTAGTCTTATAAGACTGGTATTATAAGATTTGATTTCTCATAAGACTCTACTGTACACGCGGTAATACAAATCTTATAAGACTAGCTGTTAAGAAATGTAGTATACTCTATGTGGTTTTCTCCCGCTAAAATATCTCATTAATTGAAGACAAATTAGTTACAACAATATATATTACAGGCATGAAGGAAATAGACCATTTTCGAGATACAATTAATGAGTGTTATAAACCTTCAGTTTAGTCACTAAACAAATTCAAAATCTCATTGAACTCGAGAAAATCTTATTGTTTTTTAGCAAATTAGATTTTTATCTGATTGTTCTGCAGGGCTAGGGTTATCCCTTTAATCTATTCTGGTCAAGAATAGACATATATTTGGAAAACACTTTAACAGGAAATTTTATATCCGTCCGTGCTCCATATCATAACATGTGATGAGCATTGAACAATTTCTTTTTAAGTGTTCTCCAAATACATATCTAATAATAGATTACCATGATATATTTGATGATAGTGGCCATGTTATAGTCTTAAAATAAATTCATATTAAGTACATTTAGACAGTATTTACTTAGTTCAATCAAAGGGGATTCCCATAGAACATATCATTTGCGTATCACGTGATATGACACAGTGTATATATGGGAGAGAATACATGAAATATAGTTTACATTATTTTTTATAATATATTTTAGATATATTTCTATCTACCAAAGTAATCTTAATTAATATGTATTTTTGTGGGGAAAAACCTTTTTTTGCCAAAATATAGGTTAAGTAGTGTACAGTACACCCCCAAAAATAGGTATTTTATCATGTTTATTAGGAAGATTATACGAAGAATAGGAGATATATATCAAGCTTTATTACCTTGCTTTCAAGATCCCACATCTGTACTTCAGATGGCGATCCTTTGTTGCAATTGCAACATTCTGGCATCCATAAAGTCTTATATCTGAAAATTAGTTTGGAGGAAATTAAACTGATCAATATTATTACATACTATAACCTGTATTACCAATTATTATTTTGTCATTTTTTTGTTGACTGCAAACCATAACACTTTGAATCATTTTTTTCCATTTTCCGTCTCTCTGTCACACATTGGTGTCATATCTCATAACTTTTGATTGGTAAATGATAGGGCTTTAATATCTCATATGTGTTTTCCGTTACTTTACATATAGCAAAATTTTTTGCCATTTTACCTTAACTTTTCAAAAATATTCTAATTTGCTATGTCTTTTAATTAGTAAAATTCGAGTTCAGGCTTTTTACTCTACCTTGACGAAAAAGTAGGAAAAATGTAAGGAAAAAGTATAAATCATGGTAATACATGTAGTCATTTAAAAAAAGTAGGAGTAAATTAGGAATAAAATAATGAAAAAAGTAGGAGATTTTCCATATTTATTTAAAAAAAATTATTTTGCATTTAACAGAAAAATCAACGGTAGGCCAATAAAGAAATGTTATATAGGTAATATTCTCTTTTGAAAGAAGATCAGAAAGGAATGGGAAAGAGCTTGATTAACTTGATTATCCTAAATTATTCAAGATCAGATATTTACAACAAAGCTGTGCAATTATTATTCTTTTTTTTGTGCAATCTGTTATTTCTTAATTTCATTATTTCAAGTTTTAAGAATTTATAGTAATGGGGTTAAATCTCTCCTGAATATTTTAATGTAATTGATTCAAACTCTTAGTCCCTGTCCTGCATGAATAGATTTTTTTTTCAGATTTTGTCCAATTTTTATGTCATTATAATAATCAAAATCAGGACAAACATTTTTTCCATCTAAAACATTATGTGTAAATATTAGCTTTTAAAGGCAGAATCACTAAGTTTAAAAAGTTGGACAAGGTCATTTTATGAAATTTTGATCAAAGATACATCCAATATACAAATTTTGTACATGAAGCAGTTTTACTTTACTCAATATTTGCTTTTAAAGGCAAAATCACTCAAGCGGAAAAAGAGGGTCAAGGTCATTTAATGAAAATTTATCAAATAAAAATCCAATATGCAAGTTTTGTACCTGTATCACTTAAACTTTGCTTAACATTAGCAATATTTCATACGAGTTATTCAATTAAAATGATATAATTAACATTATCATTTTAAACTCCAAGAATTTGCTACCATTTAATATGGATTCTATGTAAAAACCTAAAAAATCAGACATGTTTGGCCACGACATGTCTCAGATTTTAGATATTTTTTGTGTATAAGGTAAATATGATGTCCTCAGAACGAATTGACCTTCCATTTTTTTCTCCGACGTTCCGTTGCCATGGTAACCAAGGTTTTGTATAAAAACACCTTTAAACAAGGCATTTTTATGCATCCCGTAACCATGGAAACAAATGTTGAATGTATATGTAATTTTCCGAAAAGATTATTTAAATCCTCTTAAGTTGATACAATTTGATTTTTCGATGCTCCTTCTTTCTGTGTGTCATGTAAATTTGCTTCAATTTCAAGAAAAATTGTTTATTCAAAATGAGCCATTTTCGGCCAATTTAGGCCTTATTTTACCTATATTTTACTTACTTTTGACAAGAGTAATAATGCAATTGCACAAGATTTGAAATACAGTTGACTATTTTCTGAAGAGTATTATCCTAGGACTTCATGGGAATCGAAGGAAATTTATCTAGAAGTGAGATTTTTCTGTTTACATGCCTTTGAAATAGGTTACCATGGCAACATTTGGTACGAAGGTGTAAATACCTGTCATAAGTAAAAAACTAATTTCTACAGATGTATGCCTGCTATCGTTACAAAACTTGGTATGTAGATGTATGAAAGACCATTTGATGCTATCATGACCTTGAGAAAATGTCCAGGTCATTTGCTCAATTTTCAAGGTCATTGAAAAATATTTGCTATTTTCAGGCCAAATTTTGTGGTTTTTCACTAAAAAGAGACATAAATAACAGTAAACAGTAGGAACCTTGGCAAAACAATCAATCATCGGTAAAAGTATGATAAAAGCATTATTTGTTGGGATGAGTATCACATTTATCAAAGTCCAATGAAGACCCTAAAAAATGTCACATATTTTACGAGAAAATTTTAGAAAATCTCAATTTTATGCTCTTTTGAAAGTATGTCATACATAGAAGTGAAATACAATTTAACAAAACTGTGATGAATTCTACTTCTTTTGATCGGTTGTTCAACTGTAAATATTTAAAATCAAAATATCTAATGAAATAAGTTTGAGAAATCAATTTAAATTAATTGGAAATCCTGATTTTTGTCTTAATTTTAGTCTAAAGTTAGAAATGACCTTGAGATTTGGACAGATGACCTTGAAATTATTTGAAGGTCAATTGATAATGATAAATATAATTTGTATTCAGGTATGCTATTTCATAATCATAGGACTCAAACATGAGGAAAAACAATGTTTTTAAATATGCGGTATATGGTCATATGGATTCCAAGTTGCTATAGCAACGGATTTTGATTGGCATTCATGACAAAATGGTGAGTTTCACCATAAATTTTATTTCTTGATTTTTTCCAGCTACAGACATTTATTTTGGCAAGGTAATGTTGAATACCCATAACATTCACCAAATAATGGTTTTAAACCTTCAAAATAATCAAAAACAGGCCAAAAATGACCCTAAAATTAGACCTTATTTTTGCTAAATTTTCACATAATTTGACTGAATATCAACAACTACCTGATAACCCCCTCCCCCGAAAAAGTTATTCTTGTTAGAGTTGAACTTACAAAGAAAAGTTTTGTGTTCATAAAGTAAATTTTGATCATTGTTTCCATGGCAACAGAATGCCACAATATGTCTTATCTCTCATATTTATGGGGGTGTCAAATAGATTGACCCCGTTACCATGGCAACCGTTGTTCAAATATAACAATATGGTTTGTTTTCATTGCTTTTACATTAAGTACGATAATTACAGAAAGTTTCATCAAAATCCATGACATGCCGTGGCCAGCTGTTTTAGGTTTTTACAGAGAATCCATATTAAGTCTCAAATAATAGGGATAATACAGGAAGTAGATCATTTTTAGTTAAAATACAGGGTGAATAGGGCACATCCAAAGATAAAGGGATTTTATAGAAATTGTAGAAAATATTTAGTCCTTCGTGTGTCTGACAAGATCATGAAGACAATCACATATAGTTTAAAGAAAGCTCCTCCTTCTCACGGTCAGTTTTCTGTACATGGCTTAGATTACCAGTGGAAAAGGTTTTCGCAATTATTAGTTTAATTATCGAAGTTTAAAGTATATACTTTACAATTTAGAAGCATAACAATCTAGCGATTAATTGGCATTCAAATTCACTGTTACTTCAATTTCAATTCACATAAACAATATTTTTTTTTCATTTTGAGATGAAAAAAGTAGGAATAGTAGGAGGTTTTGAAGAAAAAGTAGGTAAAAAATAGGATCAAACTAGATATTTAACCACTTAAAAAGAAAGGCTCTCAGCAGGCTATACAAGCATTCCTTGGATTGTCATTTTTGTCTTTAAGTGTTACTATTTATTATAATTAATATCTCAATATTTATGATAATATTTTGTTTATCAAACAAATGAAATTTAATAAGATAATACTTACATTGATCTGTACATTCAACAATGTAATCATCATTTATTTGTTTTTGTATTCGACCGATTTTCCTCTGAAATTGGAAAAAATAATGACATTTTCTCATAATTTGGTAAGATATATGAAATAAGTTTACATACCTTTTTTCTTGAAAATTAGAATTTTTAGAAATTTTGTTTATTTTTTAAAAGTTTAGGGGGTTATATAGGAATCACCCTGTCCTTCTGTCGATTTGTCTGTCTTGCCGTATAAGAAGTTTTGAAAGCATATTTCTTTTATGCTATTAATGGTATACCTTTCATATTCCATAGAAACATTCACTATAAATAAGACTACATTTTGATAGATCATACCATTATTTTTAGCTCTACTGGTCTCAGAGCAGTCGAGCTTATGCGATACCCTGTCTTCCGGCGTCCGTCCATAAACAATTCTTGTGCTCACAACTCCTCTAAAACCATAGGAGATAGAAAGTTATTTTTTTTTTTGCATCCTACTTGGTATGTGGTGTAGTTGTGCACCTAACATTTGGTTTCTTCCCCTGACCCCCAGCGTCTTAGAAAATGGGCGTGGTTATGAAAATCTATGTAACATCTTATTCTCGCAACTCCTCTGACACTATAAATGATGAAGACTTAATTCTTTTTGCAATATGATGTGTCTGTGGTGTAGTTTTGATTCTGATATCTTATTTGAGCTCCTAACCCCCAGGGTCTTAGGTTTCAATAAACATTTTCACATAACCTCAAACCTGATTTGTCCCCGGTCATTTTTTTCAATAATAAGAGCTGAACCTTAATCTTCATACTGTATGCATGAAAATTAAAATAATGGCATATTATGAGGTATAATTAATATCTGCAAGATATTTGCATGATTATAGGAAATTTTCATTTTCTGAAACACGTGTTCATAGGCAATGAGCTGGGTCTCATTAAAGGGGTCTACCACAGTAAGGGGCGCCAAAAGGTACATCATGATTTTCAGTATTTTTGATTGTCATATTGCTATTTCATTTCTAGCCGTTTTCTATTCTGATTATTTTTACAGTTAGGACATATTTTGCAAACATATTTTGTCTGTTATTTTCCCCTTTTCACGATAAATGAAATATATAATTAATGACATTTTTTTGTTATATATACCTTCTTCTCCAGGCAAATCCTTCCGAATCCTTTCTCATTTATGAGACTTATAAGGAATATCATTGCTTTTTCCGCCAAGAAAGATCTCTTCTGACTTTTATCCTAAAACATACAATAAATAATATTTCATAAAGATATTTTTAGGTCACTTGATTAAAAGTCAAGTAAGGTATTGTCATAGCGTACGTGCCGGACGTCCATATTTCTATCCATCTGACTTTAGTTTTCCAGACTTTTTTTCGCTGTCATTACATACATGTAACTCATATTTGGTATGCAATTATAACTCAATTTGATACCAATCAAGTTAAAGTTTTGCTCCATCTGATTCACCCATTTTTATATGCCTGTCATTTGACGGGATGTAGTTTGGTATGGCGATATCAGTCCATCTGTCTGTCCAGTTATGAAACACAATATCTTGAATATGCATCAACAGATTTTCATGAAATTTGTACATTATAATCAGACAGTGGAGAGGAATCTTCCTTTCCATTTTCAGGTTATTACATTCACAGATTGTCATTACAAAGTGTTGGGACTTAGAATTTTTAAATAATCCTGTGAAGATATTCTAAAATACTATAAAATTCTTTAAGAATCTTTTTTTAGGTGCAATGTTTTGAAAATTTGTATACTTTATGAAGAAATGATATTCTTTAACATTTATAAGAGGTTTTTATACGCCCATCATTTTACAGCTGGACATATTATGGTATGGCGCTATCTAATCGTCCATTTATGGAACGCATTAACTTCAATATACCTCATCTGATTTTCATGATAATTGTACATTGAGACTATAAAGAGAAATCCGTCTTTTTATTTTCAGGTTCATTCGATTTGTCATTACTGAGCTATGGGACTTAAATATTTTAAATAAAATTTAAATTTAGCATGGATTAAATAGGAAATTCATCATTTATTACGATTTATTTGTTAACAAATTTACATTTTAGGAAAGCTAATATCACTTTATTAAAAAGGGACTATTTTGGAAGAAAAAATTACAAATATACAGCATTGTTAATTTTAATCCTAGATTCATTTTCTCTCATTTAATCATTAAATCATCTCTGGGTATTGTTGATCATTTTGTTAGTTTTTGACAAAGATTTATCCACAGAATTTCTTATAATTAACTATCAACTACTTTCAATTTTCTTAAAATTGCATTTTTTGAGTGACAGGGTCATATATTGTATTCAAGTATCCTGGCTTTGTTTAAAACACAATTCATCTGATCTTTTCCATATTTAAGTGCAATTATACATTTATAAAGATTTTAGAAGTGAAATAAAAATTAATTTCCAATAGCATAAGGAGATCCGGAATAACACCCTTAATATCATTTTCAGATACCTTTAAAAATTCATATTTCAAAGTCTCATAGAAAATTTTCCTGTGGATAGAATCAAATATAGTTTTAATATAAAGGACAGACAAGTAATATAGAATATCATAAAATTTGAGAAAAATTGGAGTTCGTTTCCAAGTGTTCAATACTAGTACCTCCTTAAATCATCAAAATAACTTAAATTTCATTTTTGACCAAATAATTTATTTTGTGATAGGGGTCCAATATTTCAGATTTATATTGTTTATGATACGAGCTTTCACTTGATACTTTATTCTCTATGAATCTAGTATCTTTGTTCTAGTTACTTTTGATATTATACATACAATAAGAATAAGGCACACTTATCCCTAATATAAATTTGACTAACATCATGAACATATAGGAATATCACGGTGGACCTATTTTACTGATAAAAACTTGTTTTTCAATATTGGTGTACCTTCTTTATTGTCTTTTTAGTTAAACAATGTTAAAAGTTACATTTTATATGTGAAAAATTTATAGAATACTTACTTGTGCTATGTACAAAAGTTCAATTTGTACAATAAATGGCACTATAATTACATCATTCTGGTTGTCTACAAAAAAAGAAAGAAAATAATGATGTATAAGCTCAAAATGCATCGAAGATGCAAAATGCCGAGTTGCAAAACTGGAATGTAAGTATGAATATGCAGACTAACATGAAATGTGTATGGTTTGTAACAACATTTTGTGGTCCTAAATGAAAATTTCTGGATCAAGAAATGGTCTTCTCTTTATTCTATATCAGCGTGTAATATATTTTCAAGGATACAGATTTTCAATCTCATCATACAGAATACTTTATGTATTTGTATGTACAATATGATTTAACAAAGCATACTCTAAAGATACAGAATAAGGTACAATTCATATCTTAAATCACGGGAAACATTTCTGGCAAGTTTCATGATTATAGGTGCAATACAGGCTATAAATATTGTTGGGAAAACATTTTCAATCATCTGAGTCCTGTGACCTTGATCTTTGACCTTTTGACCCAGAAATTAAGGGCAAGTTTCATGATTATAGGTGCAATACAGGCTAAAAAATGGTCTGGAAACCATTTTCAATTACCTAAGTCCTGTGACCTTGATCTTTGACCCTTTGACCCCTCAATCAAAAGTGGTCATTTTCTATTCACTGGAAACATTTCTGGCAAGTTACATGATTATAGGTGCAATACAGGCTCAAATTCAGTCGGGAAACCATTTTTAATCATCTTAGTCCTGTGACCTTGACCTTTGACCTTTCAACCCCAAAATTGATAGTGGTCATCCTTGATCCATGGGAAACATTTCCGGCAAGCTTCATGATTATAATTGCAATACAGGCTGAAATATGGTCCGGAAACCACTTTCAATCATCGGAGTCCTGTGACCTTGACCTTTGACCTTTTGACCCCAAAATCAATAGGGGTCATTCTTGATTCATGGGAATCATTATTGGCAAGTTTCATGACTTTAGGTGCAATACAGGCTAAAATATGGCCAGGAAACCATTTTCAATCATCAGAGTCCTGTGACCTTGACCTTTGACCTTTTGACCCCAAAATCAAAAGTGGTCATTTTCTTTTCACAGGAAACATTTCTGGCAAGTTTCATGATTATAGGTACAATACAGGCTGAAATATGGTCCGGAAACCATTTTCAATCATCTGAGTCCTGTGACCTTGACCTTAGACCTTTTGACCCCAAAATCAATAGGCCTCATCCTTGATTCAAGGGAAACATTTCTGGCAAGTTTCATGATTATAGGTGCAATACAGGCTGAAATATGGTCCGGAAACCATTTTCAATCATCTGAGTCCTGTGACCTTGACCTTTGACCTTTTGACCCCAAAATCAATAGGCCTCATCCTTGATTCAAGGGAAACATTTCTGGCAAGTTTCATGATTATAGAGGTGCAATACAGGCTGAAATATGGTCCGGAAACCATTTTCAATCATCTGAGTCCTGTGACCTTGACCTTTGACCTTTTGACCCCAAAATCAATAGGGCTCATCCTTGACTAATGGTGAGTAAGTGTATGAAGTTTCATTGTTATAGCCTCTTTTGTAGTTGACTTATAGTCCGGAAACCAATTGTTGACGCCCTCCCGCCCGCCCGCCCGCATGCCCGCCCGCCCGTCTCACATCAAATTAAGAGCCGAGTTTTGCAACTCGGCTAATAAGCTTATTTAAGACACAATGTTGAATTTGGCAGGACAATGGAGGGCCAAACAGAATTTAAAGGGGAATAAAAAGGAATCACCCTATCTGTCATCACACTTTTTTCAGAGCATAACCTCTCTTCTGTGGATTATTTCAATAATATTTTACGGAAATGTTGCTTAGGTCATAATGGTATGTCATGACCTTAAACCAAGGCCAACTGTCAAGGTCACGATAAACACCATTTATTTAGTATATCCTTGTCAACAGCATTACTCCTCCGAAGTAAAAGATATCAAATTATGTATTATCGTTCGATATATCTGTGCACTATAAGAAATTGGTTTGCTGGCCTCAATAGAGTCAAAAACATTATAATAAGAATAATAAGAATAATATTTATTCAGGCAAAGCACAATAAACAAGATTATATGCTTTACTGGTCAAAACCAGTGAAACTTATGCAATCACCCTATATCTAGCTTCTGCCATCTCTGTTCATAAAACATCAATTTCTTATAGTTACAAGTCCTCTGAAACTGTTTGTGATGGAAAGTTAATTTTTTTTACAATATGATATGTCTATGGTCTAGATTTGCACTTAATACTTTATCTGATTTTCAGTTTTCTGGACTTTTTTTCGCTGTTGTTGCATTATCTTAAATTCAATTTTGGTATGTAAATAAACCTCAATGTGATACAGATCAAGTTTTAGTTCGGTTTTGATTTACCTATTTTTATAAGCCCATCATTTGACGGGACGTATTATGGTATGGCAAAGTGCGTCCGTCTGTCCATCCTCCTATGAAACGCAATAACTTGAATACGTGTCAACTGATTTTCATGAAATTTATACATTAATTTAATCAGACTGTGGAGAGGAAACCGCCTTTTGATTTTCAGGTTCATCCAATGTCATTACAGAGTTATGGGACTTAGGTTTTTCAAATACATTTACAGTGAAAATATACTAAAATAGTTAAAAATTATTTTAAAATCTATTTCTGTTCGAAATGTTTTGAAATTTTGTATACTTGAAATAGAAAGGATATCCTTTAGCATATGTAACGGGTTTTTAATTTTTTTCTTACATAACCGAGATATTTTATGTAGATGGGAGGGGGGGGGGGACGGGGTTATATGCACATACATAATACGCTAAGGGCAAAATATAGGCGCATTTAATGCAATAACTTGAATATGCATCAACGGAATGATATTTATATTCTATAATTTGTCTGTGGAAAAGAAGCCTCCTTTCAATTTTCAATTTCATTCAATTTATTATTACAGAATTTTGGGAATTAGATATTTCAAAATACAGTGAAAATATACTAAAATAGTTAAAATTCTTTAAAAATATATTTGTGGTTAAAATGTTTTAACATTTTGTATACTTTAAGTAGAAAGGATATTCTTTAACATATGTAACGGGTTTTTAATTTTCTATTCACATAACTGAGATATTATTTGTAGATGGGAGGGGGGGATAATATTCACATACATATTAAGCGAAGGGCAAAATATAGGTGCATGGAACGCGATAACTTGAATATTAAGTGTCAATGGATTTAAATGATATTTGAACAAAAAATAGTTATCAGACTTTGAAGAAGCTGCCTTTGAATTTTCAGTTTCATCCAATTTGTTATTACGGAGTTATGGGACTTAGATATTTTAAATACAATGAAAATATACTAGAATAGTTAAAAATTCTTCAAAAATCTATTTCTGGTCGAAATGTTTTAACATTTTGTATACTTTAAGTCATCTTCACAAGCCAATGGTATAGATCCGCCATGCTCCTCAAATATTTGAGGAGCACGTCTGATCTATACCATTGGCTCGCGAAGATGACTTTAAGTAGAAAGGATATTTAATTTTTTGGTCTCAGAACCGAGATATTACGTGTAGATGGGGGGGGGGGGGGGGGGGGCTATATGAACATACATAATACGCTAAGGGCAAAATATAGGCACATGGAACTCAATAACTTGAATATGTGGCAACGTATTTACATAATATATGTACATTTTAATCAGACTTTGAAGAAGAAACCGCCTTACAATTTTCAGAATCATTCAATTTGTCGTTACGGAGTTATGGGACTTAAATATTTTAAATACAATTAAAAATATTCTGAATTAGTTTAAAATTCTTAAAAAATCTATTTCTAATCAAAATATTTTGACATTTTGTATACTTCAAGTAGAAAGGATTTTCTTTCACGTTTATGACTAGTTCTTAAGTTTTTTATCACATGATAATCCAGAAATTATGTGTAATGGAGGGAGGGGGGGGGTTATATGCACATATATGTTAAGCTAAGGGCAAAATATAGGTACATGGAACACAATCACTTCAATATACCTCAAGTTTTTCAGACATATTTTCTAAACCTTTGACATTATGTGTAATTAAAAAGTCTTCTAGATCATTCAAAAACAGGAACGGCGAGAGATTTTCGCCCTGTCTTACCCCGGACTTACAATCAAAAATGTTTGAACTAATATTATTATTTACAACCTTTGATTTTATATTCTTGTACATATTTGTAATGACCTTGAAACATTTACCATCAATATTACTAAGTATAAGTTTATTCCATAACCCTATCCTCCAAACTGTATCAAAGGCCTTTTCAAAATCAATAAAGGCACAAAAAAATTTCTTTTTACATAAAGGACCAGAGCCACGAACGGCGATATCGGCCTAAAGTTTTCGTATATTTTCAAACACAGACAATGTTTCTAAATTATCAACAAAAGGAAAGGAGATCATTTTGTCTTTCGAAAACGTGCGAAGTTGTGAGATTCCGGACATGTCTTAAGAAGATATAGAGCCCAAAACCAAGCCAGGATTGGCATTTCCGGTATTTGTGTGAGATATCATGAAATTTGATCGATAATTTTGCATAGGGCCGGACATTCTACCAAAAAAATAATTATATTTAAATATTCTTTGATTAAACCTGTAATTTTTTCGATGAAGATTTTTTTGGTAGAAGGTCCGGTCGTAGTCGAAAATTAAACTTTTATGAGTTCTCTGTTGGCACATTTCTTGACAAATTGTTCATCAAAGATGGTTAGAACGTCACGAAAAAGACTTCCCAGACGATGAAAATGAGAAGTTGTATTTCAAGATGGGTAGTTGATAATCTGAAAGCTTTTAATACTATGTAAAATTTTATAAATTTGGCGGTTGATTACTTTTACACCTATTTCAAACTATTCCAATTCTTCAGAAAACTGCTCTGTAGTAGATAATATTTGTGACGTCATTTATACCAATGACGTCATCAAATTTGACGTTGATGAATTTCCTGAAATGTCAAGTTGTGCACTCGAGTAGTTACGATACATATTTTCGTTATACTTAAATCTTTTGAACCACTCTATGTCTTCCCTGTATATATCGGCATGTATACACGTGATGCTACGAGGAAAAAATAAGAGAATAATTTTAAAATCTTTTAAAGAAGGCATATATAATGTATGTGGGATTTTGGGGGTTTCGGTTTATTTGTTTGTTATATATATGTATGTTATTTCCTAAAATGTTCCTAATACGGGAATAGAATATGTAAACAAAAAATGCATCGGCTTTCTACAATTATCCTATACGATAGAGAAATTGGAAGATAAGGGGTAGAAAACGTGATTGAAATAATGAGAATTCGAAACATAAAAGAAAGACGTAATATGAATGCAGCATAAAAAAGCAAAATAGATCGACGCCCAAGAAGAAATATTTATGATCTAATTCTTTTAAAGAGGAGGTGGGGATTTTTGAAGACAAAAAAAAAAAAGATGGAAAACTTGAAATCAAATGATTAATTTGAAATAGATGATTGACGAACGATATCAAACCAGCGAATTTTGATTGAGGTTCAGACTATGCTGGATCAATTCTCTGTCCGTTTATTTTGATGTATAAAGTCCAGCGCCAAATATAATGGATAACAGGGGATAGGAGACCGTGGTATAATAATTTATTCAAAGACACTATTTCCCTGAAAATAAATTTTATTGAAAACGTAAAATTTATTCCGACGGGTCTGGGTTGAGAGAAAAAAAAAAGAGACATAAAAAGTTTTATTTGAAAATATGCAGTAACGACCATAATATTGTCGAATTTGTAAAACTAAATCTCCATATACCTCTATTATATAAACACAATATATTGTAGGTGGCGCCAGCGAAATGAATTAGAGCTGCGCACCCCAAATTAAAAATGACGTTTTCAAACGGTTATAGTAGCGAATGTATGCGTTAGATTCGCCTGAAAATTTGAATTTATACAAATGAGAACGTAAACTTTCATATGAAAAGAAATATTTTGCATTTAAAAATTTTGTGAAATTAAATAATTTTCAAGGACACCGTGCTGTTATAAAAGCTTTATCATCAAGTTCTGAAAACAAAAATCACGTCATTAAAAAATGTTGACCGCAAAAAGGGGAGAGTCTAGAACATGCCCCCCTTCTCGCCCTGGCCTCATCCCTCCCTTTAGATTCGCCAATCATCCGATATTGCAAAAATGTGGAAAAAAAAAATTGATTCTTAAAAAGTACGCGAACGCTACAATTTATAACATTCGAACATTAATCACATTTGCTACAATCCATCGATCCAGAAATTAATAATGTTGTGCATTTATGACATCGTTTTGTCACATTCATGGTACGTGTTCTGGCAGATTTGGGTCAGTGGTTTTCTTATTCGTGTAACGTACCTAAATTTTCATTCCTCTAAGCGCGAATCATTACGTACATGTATTCGTGTTCCATACCTTGATCTCTATCTTGTTCACGTTAATACACGCTGTATTATTGTAACGATAGTCGCAGTCATCGTCGCTATCGTCTCTAAAATGATTCCAACTCGCCGACTATCGATTCTATCTCTGAGAATCGATTAATCGGAGTAAATAGATCTACACTTCTTTGAAAAATGTTCTCTCTTCACACAAAATGACACTAAAAATGTATCAGAATGGGAGTCATGGCAATGGATTCTAGTTTAGTTATTGAACGATTATCGCTGACGATCGATTGTCGGTCGTTGAATGGCCAGCGATGAACATTACTAATCGATGTTGAAAATCAAACGCGATTGTCGCCGATATCGCTGATTACCGGATTGACCGATTTAGTATCTTGGTTTTGATAAATTCGTGCATTTCCCTTTTATACTATTATTTTTTTCCTTGTACTATAAAGTACATACTAGTGTATGACATTTTTTGTTGCATGGTATTCAAGAAAAAGAAGCTTGAACGAATTGATGGGGTATTCATAGTAGTTGTGATCGAAAGTGCTTTACTCAATAAAACAATTTTATTCAAAGAAATAATTATTTGGTGTTTATTTCAATTCATTGTTGGTTGCAAAATGAAAAAAAGAAATGTTTTGAATTTTCCGATTATAATAATAATGGGTTATGCCCATCCGATTATTTCCGCTTATCGATTATGATTTAACTTCCGATTGCCCAACACTTTTACTAGTACTAGCACATACATGTGAGAAGAGTCACACGTATTTCTGTAATCAATAATTATACATGTCATGATAAGAACGGGGCATTGAAAAGTAATTTAAAATACGAAATATTCAAAATGCAACCATCGTTTTTTCTCTATGTTCAAAGTCCGCTACCATTGACCCGAATGGGACCCTTCGCTTTTAAGTTAGAAATATCCCGTCCCCTAATTCCTGTATCCGCCACAACCTCTGCAAATAGGTATTACACACTTATTTTAGAAGGAAAATCATGCAATGAATTCAGACATTATTTTTCTCATTTTTCAACTCGAGTTTTAGCTGTACTTATTTATATTGAGTCATTGACTCATATGCACCGAAGTGTACGGAAGGGGTTTTCAATTTAGCCGATGTCTGTTATCTCTATCTAGTCCAGCAACTGACCGCGAAATTGGATTAAAAACTGATACGTGTAATTTGAGCCTACTGGTTTATAGGAACAAATTTGATGTACTTGTAGATGTCAAATTGAGTCACATCAATGTTCGATCATCTTAATACATCGCTGACAGTGGTGTATCTACGGCAAAATTAAGTGGATGCTTTAATTATCTAGATCTGCAGCAGATATAGAACCATGTTTTGATGTTGTACAGGGGTATTCACTTTTGATTGGAGATGTTCTGACAACTTTATTAAGAGAAAATCTTTGAATTTAACGGTATTTCAGAAATTTTCGGAAAAAATGAAGAAGCATACATGGTATTCCTATGTCTGATCTGATACAGCCTACATGTAACGCTCTTCTAGAACAGTTTGAACGTATCGGATCCATGATTCATGAAGATGGTAAACATGAAGTCTTTCTTTAATTTTTTTTCATATAATCATAAATAATGACATTAATTTCTTGTGGATCGATGCAGCTTACATCTTAAGCGATTTAAACGGATACAAAAAGTAAAAGTATTACATTGAAGACACGCATACTGTAGTTCCAGGACGAACATTTTCAGCCTGTGATTTCAAGCAAAGGCAAGACAAACACTGATTGTACATGATAAATTTTACACATATTGTATTTATAGAAATTTTTAAAATATGTTTTCTTTAAATTAATATTTCACACATTTTCTCAATGTAGAAATATCTCTTATCATTTCTAATACTTAGTAATTCATGGTACTTGTCCTGACATTATGCGACGTCATATGTGAAAATGACGTCAAATGACGTCGCAAACAATATACCATACCCTCAATTCACATTAAAATATTTTGCTTCAACAAGGCCGTAAATCACAAAGTTGGCCAGTTCTGAATTGCTGAAATATGGTATTATCAAAATGTAAAAGATGAACGTTGTGGCAAATTAGGCCGATTTTGCCGTTCGTGGCTCTGGTCCTTTGATAATTCTACAAGTGAGTTTACAGAAAATATATGATCAATAGTTCCATGATTTTTTCTGAATCCTGCCTGGTTTTCCAGTACCAGTTCTACATTATCTGCATATTTATTCAATCTTTCATTCAAAACAGATGTAAATAACTTTCCAAGACAGCTAATCAAAGTAATAGGTCTGTAGTTTTTGGCATCATCAATATCACCTTTATTTTTATACACTGGTATAATATTTCCTATTAACCACTGTTTAGGTACATTTCCTGTATTAAATCCAGTTAAAAAGCTCAACATATAACGACATCATAAATGGTACAGAAGTTTTCAGGTATTCATTATACAATAAATCATCACCACATGCCTTGTTTGTTTTCAACATCTTAATACATTTCAAATTTTCTTCATCAGTTATAGGATCGTTTATAAATTTATTTATTTCCATGTTTGACAATTCTTTCAAGTCATTTTCTGATAAAACATGGTCTACAGGACCTTCAAATTCATTGTTGAAGCAAGTACTAAAATAAGAAAATAATTCATCAATTCCAACACTACATTTTTTGGGTTTTCTACAATTTGAGTTGATTACTTTCCAATATTCCTTTGGATTTTTAGACCTTAAAACATTCAGTTTTCTCTTTATTTCAGACCTGTGACTTTTTACTGCATTATTTAAAGTTTTCTTGTACAACCTTTCTTTTGTATATAAATCTTCTTTAAAAATAGATCCACCAAACTTCTTATATAATCTTTTAGCCTTTCTAAAATTTTGTCTAGCAGATTTACAATCTCTTGTGAACCATGGTTTCTTAAATCTAAAATTACGTTTATTTGCCAAACCTCCATACTTTTGTTTGACTCCAAATGATTTTTTTGCACAGCTTAAAAATATATCACATACATCATCAATCACAACATCAATAAAATTATTATCATTTTCTGTGTTATTTCTTATTCTATCTATAATATCATGTACATGTCTTTCATTTTCTAATAAAGAATTAACAAAAATATCCTTTTTTTCTTCATCCCATTTTTGTGGAATTTCATTCAAAATCAGTGTATCATTCATTGCAACATTAGACAAATCAGGTTGCTGAAATACAGGTATAGAAATAGTAACAGGATTATGACAGTCAGACAGTATTGATGAATATTCAAGAATAGAAAAATCAACAACAGTTTTTAAAAATTCAAAATTTCCAATACAGTAATCAATTGTGCTTACATTTTTGCACGTGACCTTACCAATACCTTTGTCTTGACCTACTCTTCCATTCAAAATAAACAATTTACAGTGTTTACAAACATCAAGAAGTTTTCTACCATAGCTATTACATAACGGGTCCATGGAAATTCTATCTTTCAGAAAATCATGATTTTCTAATGAATATAAGTCAGTAAAATCAAATAATTCATTTATTTCATCCAACTCATCATATTCAGAACAAACCATATAATCACGCAAGTTTGACGTCCTGCTGTTAAAGTCACCAAGTAGGCATATATACTTGAAATCAGTAGATAAATGCAATATATCATTTTCAATATCATCAAAAAGTTCACTTGATGAAAACCTTGAATTTTCAGGAGGAATATATGCGACTCCAAAAATACAATTACCTTCTAAGTTGAAGGCTGTTCCTAATACTGTAATCCATAGTACATAATCATTAGGTGAATTATGAATTCTAACATAATTTGCAAAATCATTTTTAACATACACTATGATACCACCAGATTTGTGAGATGCAAGAGCTGCTCTATGTTTACAAAAAGCAGAATAGCCCTCAATATCAATGTTATCTGCTTTATCCGTTTTTGTTTCAGTGAGACAAATGAAATCATAATCAGAAACTGTATTTACAAATTCTGGACATCTTAACTTTTGTACAAGACCATTTACATTTAAACTTAAAATGTTAAATGCTTTCACTCTATCCTCTGTGAGAGAGTCAAGTTTTTCACCTTCGGATCCACCGGGAACCTGTAAATCATCTGGGACATCTCCGTGGTTGTCCTAACGGTTGTTGGTCGCATTACCACGATCTGGTGCTCTGCGGTCAAATCTGCGTTCCCTTGAAGCATCAGGATGGAACGGGCGATTGTCAATAAACAATTTGTCCACTTTCAGAACTGCTTTTTTATTTTGCTGTTTAGCCGCCTTGAGATGCGGAATAAGAGTCTTTCTGCGTTCGACAATCTCCTTCGGGAATTGTTCGTTTAACCCATATGGTTTGCCTTTAAGCCTCAGGGCGGCTTTTCGCACAGCCTCCTTGTCCTTGAATGACGAGAATTTTGCAATTATCTGGCGATGTTTGCCAGGGGTATGTCTCCCAAGTCTATGGACTCTGTCAAATTTATACTCATCAGTTAGGCCGAGTTCGTCAGCTATGAAGCGTTTAACAGTCTCCTCTGCGTCTTCGTCTGGGACTTCTGGGATGCCGTCAAATATGAGATTTTCTCTCATTGAGCGTGTTTGTAGGTCAAGATGCCTCTCTTTCAATTCGGCCAATTCACTCTCAAGAAATTCAATATGTTCCTTTGATGCTTTACTATCATTTTTCACCTCCTGGGAAGAATCACTTATTTCTTTTACAGTTTTTTTTCATTTTCCCGACCTCCGACTTGTTTTCCTCACATATTTTGTTTATCATAGAGAGACTTTCATCCATTTCTTTTATTTTCGTCTGAACTCCTTTCAAGTCACCTGTGACACTGACCATAGTTTGCTCCATTTTTAACAAACGTTCTTCAATCAAGTCTAACTTATTTAGCTTTGTACACATAGTATCCATCTTCCTAGACAGGTTTGATATCAGCCCATGTAAGTCACTCGGAGCGTTCTGAATAGACTGCATAGAAACGGGCTGCGAGGGTATCGGTGAGACATAACCCGGTACTTGTCCGTGATTAACTCCTGTCTGATACGGTGAGAACTGACCCTGTTGCACATATTGATTAGGGGTATGTGGCGTTGAATGTGCGAAATCCATGTTAAATGCCTGAGGCGGTACACTGGTCAACCTAGGTATCGTATATGTATTGTCCATTAGAGTATCGCTCAATAAAATTTTATTGAGACTCTCCCCACTTGTGTTTTTACGTTGGTTTTTCCGCTTATTTCCACGTTTATTCCCACCTTTCGAGCCTTTCTTTGGACTCATAGTAGACCACAAACACACTGATTATACGATCCATGGAAAATGTCCCTGAGTAATACGTAATTTTCGATTAAAATCCAAATATTTTACAGAGCTAAAAATTCATGACCGTCTGATTTCACGCATGCGCACCAATATCCAATATTAGGAACTACATGTACATGTATGCAGTGCCGGAGTCCATGAATTTAGTAAAAGAAAAAAAATACTGAGTCCATTAAAAATGAGTGATATGAGTTAAACAATCGAATTTTTTTTTCTAAATATCATGATTTCCCTCTTCAGTTTCATTCTTTGTTGTTTATATGTAAACATTGATTTAAATTCATTGACAAATATATATTTTTGCTTGGAGCTGGATTAATATAAATTTAAGATTCACGATAGAAATAACAAAACGAAAATTCTAAGCGTAGCTTTTAGCTCATTCACGTTACGTCATTCTCCATACGCCAACGTTAGTGATTATTCATACACATAGCAATGCGGAATATGGTTAGAGTATGCGGAATAAAACATATAGTTAATGACAAGCGTTAACTATGAGGAATCTATCAGTAATTATTGTATGCCTAAATTCACGTTAATTATTACATATCTAACCATTTATTCACCATTTTTCGCGATAGGTCCTCATTCATTTTCGTTTATCATTCATAGAATTTGTTAAAATTAACTATTCCTTATCTGTAAAAGGTCTGATATTTCAAATGAATTTCATTTGACAAGACTTTTCTACTGATACCAATAATTTTGATCCACTTTCTAGAATAATAATCAAACCGCTTCGCAGGCGACACAAGCATTCCTTGGATTGCTATTTTTTAATCCAGCTTGTACAGTTACTGTACACATATACGCTTGTGAAAATTAAGATATTAATTGATATTTACGTAATAGAAATATGAAAAAGAGGAAAAAATAAATCAAATAAATGAATAGTCAGAAATATCAATGTAAGCTTAACTACCATGAAACTACCCTAAGTCAAAGTCATAGCTACAATAAGTATGGAGTGCCTGATTATGGGCACCGTGCGATGGAGGCACATATATATTCTCAAAGAGTCAGCGATTTGGACGCGTCAATTAACTCGTCCAGGGGGGTGACAGGATGTTTTTTGTCATTATGTCCAACTATTATGATTTTCCCATCCCAGACGAAAACGGACATCGCGCGACCGGATTTGACGAGCTTTCTGGCTTCGCTGGATATCCTGGATCTCTCCCGAGTTAGATCCTGATTTACATATACATCTTTGTAGCATTCCATTTTATTTAGTTTTTGTTTCCTGCTCTCACGTAGCAGCCCATGTCTAGCGTTGAAGTTGTTAATTCGCGCGATTATTGGGCGTGGCACACCAGGTTTAGAGGGTCCCACCCTATGTGAGACGGCCAGATCAGTTGGATTGAGAGGGACTTTCAACTTCTCACAAATATCGGTGATTACCTTGTCAGTATCTGCTTTCTCTTCTGATACTCCGAACACTGACACAATTCCGCCTGCTGTACATTTCTAGGTCGTCCATACGTTTAGTCAGTTTTTTGTTTTTTTCGTACAATCTGTTGTACGCCGCACGAATAGGAGCTACACTCTGATCTATAATGTGATAAAGCTCCTGTACCAACGCAGATTTAACAGCAGTGACGATTTTATTAAGGGCACTATCCGAAATGTCCTGAATTCCGGGCGCAAGTACTTGTGCGTTTTGTACAGTAGAGGTGGGGTGGGGTGCATGGGAAGCCGGAGTGGATTGCTGGCTGGGTGGATACATGAATGACATATCACCTGTAGTAAACGGAGGTGGTTGAATAGTAAATGTCACACCTTGGGTTGGGTGGTTGGTTGGTAGGGAGCACTACCTCTTGAGTATTGACCTGGGGCGTCGCCTTGCAAGGCCGCATGTACTAATTTGGATACATCATTATCGAAGCCTTGTAAATAATGAGGAAATGCAGGAGCTGGACGTTGTACAATTTGAGGAGATTGGGTCGTATCCTGATGATCATGTGAACTATTTGCTGGGTTAGAAGAATCCATACTCGCTTCTTTTTGCTTTTTTTATAGCTTGCAAAGTAGACGGGCTTAATTCTGTAGAAGACGTATCAGAAAGTTTACGCTTTGTAATGTTAAACAAATCAACATCTACCATTACTCGCTCATTACTGGCTCGCTCATAAGTTTGTAAACAATACACATCGACACAACAGGTAACGCTCTGGTGATCTCTTACCGTATATATAAACAATCAGTTCATACCGTGTATTCCACCATAAAAACAGGCAAAACATCTGACATACTTCCTACATCATTCTAGAGGCACAAGATTCACTCCTCAGTCCACAAAAGGCCCAAAAATGTAACTTTTTCACATATTTTTACATTTTTTCTCAGAGCATAAAATTTCCGCGTCTTTCCTGCCCGCACAATATTCATAAATTTAGCGACTTCGATCAAAAACCTAGCTTCCGTAGTTCGACTATAGTAAGATCGAAAGCACTCTAGTTAAGCACGGTCCATTTGATATACTGGGGGGGGGGGGGGGGCTTGGGTTATTTGTCGGAGAAAGATTATATTCGGACCGGGGCAAATTTATTTTTTTCTTGCAAAGTCGAAGCAAGGAATTTTTTTTAACAAAGTTATGTGCATATATATTAAGAATGTGTTTTATCATACGATTTTTCAAATATGTACACCACGCTTCCTCACGACAAAATCAATGATCAATTGTCCAAACTCATTAAATGGTGCTATAATAGAGAGGGGAAAATTTATATTTGTACATCTGAATCAAAGGGTTTCTTTTCCGCTACAGAATACAAATCATACAAATCATGGACATGTAGCGACCTGTGTAGTGCCTTGTCCTTCCTCTTGGACAACATTTATGTAAGATTTGGTGAGAATCTCTACAAGCAGGTTGTAGGGATTCCTATGGGTACAAATTGTGCGCCTCTTGTTGCAGATTTATTTTTATACACATATGAAAAGGAATTTATTCAAAATCTTCAAAAGCAAAGAAAACATGATGATGTGAAATGCTTCACCGGTACTTCTAGGTACCTGGATGATATTCTTACTATCGATAATCCTGTTTTTGAAAAGTATAAAGATGTTATTTATCCACAAGAATTGACTCTAAACAAGGCAAACTTTACAGACACTGAAACACCATTTTTGGACCTAAATATCAAAATTGTCAATGGAGAAATTCATACAAGTGTATATGACAAACGAGATGATTTTGGATTCAACATAGTAAATTTTCCCTGGCTTGACGGTGATGTCCCTAGATTACCGTCATACGGTATCTACATTTCACAGCTCATCCGGTATGCTAGAGCATGTACTGATGTTTTGGATTTTCATAATAGAAATCTACAAATTACAAAGAAACTTTTAGGTCAAGGTTTTCGCTTTCACAAACTAGTAAAGACTTTCTGGAAATTTTACAAAAATTATGATCAACTTCTTTTGAAATTCGGACCCATACAAGCAACGGAGTATATTACTTTGGGTATTTCACAACCTGCATTTTATGGTGACATAATTAACAAAATAAGAAGGATCAAAGGTAGACAGCATATGTATCGAAAATGCGTCAGAGTCATCAAACGCCTTTTATACCGTGGATATGATCCTAATGTCACCAGACGGACACTAAGCTTGGTACTTGACCAATATACAGTCTTGTACGAGCGCATTCTTAAGACTTGCACTCTGACTGACTGTGACGACGGGACTCCATGACGGGCCCTGTCCAAACCTCTTTAGAGAAGACAGGGCCCCGACCACCTGTCCTCTCTGAATGTCAGTCGGACTCCTCGGGTGATAACATATATGAGCTCGCTACAGCCGGCAGAGCACGGACTGTATTACGCACGTCCTCTTTTTATATCCATTTACATATTCATCTGTGTTGCTTGGACCCCTGTGTTTTACGGTCTTGTTTGTGTGTGGTCACCTAACAGTGAGGAGGTTGTTTTACACCATAATTGTGCGTTCTTCGAGACCTCTGGGAAATCGGAATAGTGGGAGGGTTGTGCGCACGTAATCCAGGATAACCACACCGTCTGCTATTTTCGTGGCAGATGGCCGTCCTAAGTCGGCACCGGTTGCCCATTGGTCTCGTTGGTTTATGTGTAGTCTTTTATGTTTCATGTTTCTATGTTGTGAGTTGGTGTTCCTTGTCCCTTTTGCGTCTCTTTCTGTGGGTATCTGTTCTGTGTTTTTTTCATGGGTGTTTTGGGATTTTGCTGTGGGTGCTGCAACCTAGTGTTGTTGGAGATCCCCTCCTTTCTTTCTTATCAATAGATATTATTTATATTTTTACTCAAAATCTAAATAATGATATATACTTTATTTTTATGCAAGTATTCAGTTCAATTCTAAATAGAGAGATAACATATTTCTACAATACAATTCTGAAGAAACAAAATTTATATAAGGTACAAGAATATAACAGGGTCTTTTGGGAAGGTTTTCTAGACAAATTTTAAAATGTAGAATTGTTAAATGGTGAATAACTGAAGTTCTCCTGCCAAGTTTACAAGAACATAAAATTGAGATTCTATGGGCTACATGCAACATGTGTTAATAGTTATACATAAGTATTGTTAACACTTTTGATATCTTCAAATATATGTACTTTGACATAAGCATGTAATGATCGATGGAAAACTAAGGCGAGTGAAGCGAACCAAAATTTTTTTTGATAGACTGAAAACTACGGCTGGCGAAGCGAGCCGGAAAATTTTTTAAGAATTTTAACAAAAATTTATGGTAATTCTTCAAATTAAGATTATTTGTAAGAGCAAAATTATTTTTTTTTCTGTCACACCATAAGCAATTTTTTTTTCATCAAAATTCAGAGCAAACTTATTTTGTTCGAAAAAAAACCCAAGCCCCCCCCCCCCCCGAATATCAAATAGACCGTGCCTGAACAGGATAAACGTACTTTTTCGCCGGTAGATTTTTGATCAAGATGGCGGATAATGGCAAGATAGATGCAAAAGCAGATGAATATTACTTAGTAATCTACGTATTGGTGATTATTTCTTGAAGGCACTTAAACTAAAAGGAGCATTTTTATATACATTTGTGCATGTTAATAGGCTTTAAAGGGTCTTAGTCCCCTTCCCCTCCCGGTCAAAAATCAGTAATACAGGAATCAACTCCTTATCAACAATTTAACCAGCCATATTCTGTTTTATCTATGAAAGTCGGAATACCGGAGAAAATATATCACCCCATAAACAATCCCAATTTTAGCACTCCTTTCCGTCGCAACAGAGAGGAAGACTAGATTAAGAATCTCCACACTGCAGCACCCTATGGTTGCAATGATAATATTCGAAGCGTAGGAAATCTAACCAGTCCGGGGTGTCAATCGGTTAATGCTATAAGCTTATTCAACAAACAACAACGATACTTCCTATATTTTTGAATGAAGAAAATTTCAAACCAATTTTTCTGCACCTGACACGTGTTTCGAATATTAAATTCTCATCAGTGATGAGATAGATTTCCATGGAGCTGTTGCGACTGGTGTCGCATGCAATCAGGAGACGTTGACTCTACCCGGGCACCTGGTCTCACTTCGGAATGTTGTTCATTCCAGGGTTCGCAGCCGTTTCGATGGGAATTCTCATGATTTTGTCTTGCCTTCTCAACTTTGAGACTGAATAACGGTTAGGTACTTCTTTGATGTTTATTCAAACGCATTAGAAAATTTCTGTTTACAAAATTGTCTGAAATTTCTGAAACCTTGGTCTTGTAGAATCATATCCAAGCCATCTTGCTACGTCTTTTCGTACATTTTGGACATAATTTTCACAGATTTTGGCTATATTTCATTGTTTCGATATAAGATCACTGACGAGTATTAAATACCCGAAACGTGCATGTCTGGTTTATGCTGATTTTTTTCTGCTTTGAAATGATGCTGAAGTATTTTAAGACGTTTAACACCTCGCTTATTTTTTTTTTTTTTTGGTTTATAAACCTTACAAGATGACTAGAAAGGTGAATACCTATGCTTACCTCCGTCGAGTGTATAGTTTCGTCTACTTATGGCAATGCGATATACTGCTTTTAGTGGGGAAAACGGAAGTCCATTTGTCATCAAAATGGTACGCTTCACTTGTTAGTAGTACTGATCCATCCTTTCTGCTTCACGTAATCCGCAATACCTCCGTCGGGTGTATAATTCCATTTTATTGCCATGGGGTGAAAACGGAAGTCCATTGGTGATCATAATGACAAGCTTCACTTCTAACTAGTACTGCGCAGGAAATCCGTATAACTACACAGTATACTACTACCGTGGCAGATGGCCGTCCTCAGGTCCTATTGCCCTCCATCAGTCTCGTTGGTTGATGTGTAGTCATTTGTGTTTGATGTTTCTATGTGATTTGTGTTCCTTTTGCGTCTCTTTCTGTGTATGTCTGTTCTACTTCGCATTGGGGATTGTAGATTTGTCAAGTACCAAGCCTTTTGTCCGTCTGTTGACATTTGGATCATATCCACGGTATAAAAGGCGTTTGATGATTCTGACGCATTTTCGATGGTTATGCTGCCTACTTTTGATCCTTCTTAATTTGTTGATCATATCACCGTAAAAGACAGGTTGTGTAATACCCAAAGTAATGTACTCTGTTGCGTCTATAGATCCGAATTTTAAAAGATGTATTTGTAGTGTTTATTTCAATTGTAATCCTGCTTAAATGTTGCCCTTTGAAGAAAAAGACAAAAAACCACAATCAAACAGGACCTCCAACTCATACCAGGAACCAGGCAGTGTTGTACGAAGATCTATGAGAATCCAATCTCGAAGCTTTTTTAACTTTTTTTTTATTTTCATGTAGCAGTTGTATTAATGATCTCAACATGATACTTTATTACAAGTTAATCATTGATGTAGTTCTCAGGCCGCATCAGAGAAACCATTTTTGATACTGATTTTGTTCTGTGTTAATTTTAATATAGTTCTTTGTTTTTTGTTTCGTTTTTCTTTAGTTTTGTCATGAATATTAGTTGTGTCAAGCATTTTATCTGTTTACATCAATTCATATGTGGTTCTGGGAATTTCTTATTTTACATAATTTATAATTTTAACATAAGAATCTCAGGAGATATTTGACATAGTTATCATTGTACTTAATTTAACTTTGAATGTAAACGTCTTCAAATTGAATAGCATCATCTATGAACAGATAAATTGGCAACATGGACCAGACATGCACGTTTCGGGTACTCAACCCTCGTCAGTGATCCTCAAATCTAAACAATGTAATATGCCAAAATGTTTGAAAGTTACTTTGTCGAAAAAGCGTACCGAAAGACGTAGTAGGATAGATGGGATATGATGCTACAGGACCCACGTTTCAGAAATTCCAAGAAATGTTGATAACATAAATTTAGATCGCGTTGAAGAAACGATCAACATAACTTGATTGAACTTGGCTACATGTGCCCTCGGGGACTCCTGGTCCATCAGTAGTGACACTCACCAAGTGGTATAAATGTAAACGTCTTCAAATTGAATAGCATCATATATTAACAGATAAATTGGCAGCATGGACCAGACATGCACGTTTCGGATACTTAACCCTCGTCAGTGATACTCAAATCTAAACATAATGTACTGTGTTTAACGTCTTCAAATTCATTATAATCATTTTAGAGCAGATAAATTTACAGCATGGACCAGAAATGCACGTATCGGGTAATGAACCCTCGTCAGTATTCCTCAATCTAAACAATGTAATATGGTCAATGAGTGTAAAATTATTATGTTAAAAGATGTACCGAAACACGTATAAGGAAAATTGGGACATGCTCTTTTTTCAAGAAATTTGGTAACAGGAATTTCGAATGCGTTGAAGAGACAGACGATCAACCGAAGTTAATCGAACTTAGCTACATGTGCCCCCTCGGGGACTCCTGGTCCACAAGTGACACTCACCAAGTAGAACAAATGTTAAACGTCTTCAAATTTAATAACATCATTTAAACATCAGATAAATTTGCAGCATGGACCAGACATGCATGTATCGGGTGACCTTGACAAGGCAGAGCAGCTGTCTGTTGCCATGGAAACCGCTGAAAAGGATGCTGCTTAAGTAAATGGTGTGAGAGAACAATCCGTAAATAGGATAAGGCACGGTCCATTTATTCAGGGGGGGGGGGGGGGGGCGGCTTGTTTTTTTTGTCGTAGCATAATTTTTTTTTCAAACATTAGTAATGTGAAATATATTACGAAATTGCTTGTGTTTTATCAATAGAAATTCTTTGTTTTTACTTAAAACTCTGAAATATTACTTAATAGAGATATAAGAATTTGACTATATGATACTATGTTAACAAAACTGATTCATGTATAAGATACATCAGTTAGAGGGTCGGAGGGGAGGGTCATCTAGACAAATTTTCAAATTTAGAATTGTATTACATCTAAATTGGTAAAAAAATGAAATTCTCCTTCAAAGTTTGTATATAAAATCAGACTATCTGGTGTAATGCATCTATCATGTCTATTTAAAAAAAATCAATAGTAATAATACATTATATTGATAATTATGCTTTCTTTTGATATTTTTCAAATAGGAACTTTGCCATTAAAGAAGCAATGTTTTGATAGAAAACTATGGCGAGCGTAGCGAGCCGGAGCATTTTCAGGTATTTTAAGCGAAATTTTATGGTATATCTTCAAATTCAGATTACTTGTAAGAGCAAGATTATTTTTTTCTGACACACCATAAGCATATTATTTTTTTTTCATCAAAATTCAGAGCAAATTTTTTTTTCGGAACCCCCCCCCCCCCCGATTATAAAATGGACCGTGCCTAAAGGCAAGAAAAGAAACCATCGGCTTTTCAGATACATAGGTGACGTGTTGTCCATCAATAATCCGAAATTTAAGGACCGTCTACATGAAATCTATCCTCATGAACTCATGAGATCAAGGAAACAACAAAGAGCGACAGATCCGATTCGTACTTGAATATACTTTTATCTATCGACGCAAACGGACATCTGAACACTACACTGTATGACAAGCGTCAAGATTTAAGCTTGCACATCACTAACTTCCCTTTCACGAGAAGCAACATTTCGTCTTTTCCTGCGTGTGGCGTTTTTTTTTTATTCTCATCTGATACGGTGCGCCAGGGCATGTTCGAAATATGAAGATTTCATCATTAGAGCCAGACGGCTTGCAAATAAGCTACTTGTTCAGGGTTACACCACACAACGGCTGAGATCTTCATTGCGGAACTTCTTCGGTCGTTACGGGGAAATTATAAAAGCATTTCCAACTTTCAAGAATGATCAGTGACTTTCTACATTGTGATTGAATGGATGTCGTCATCACCGAACACGAAATACTAACCTGATCTGTACACCAACATATTCATCGAGACAATCGGCGAAATTGACATGTTTCCATGGAGTATTTCGACGGGTGTTGCATGCAATCAGGTTATGCTGACTCTCCCCGGGCACCTGGTCTCACTTCGGAATGTTGTTCATTGGATGGAAATTATCACGATTTTGCTTTGCCTTCTCGATTTTGAGACTGAATAACGGTAAGTTACTTCCTTGATGTTTATATGAAGGCTGCACAAGCACCACCTATTTTCTTTCATCCCATGACTGAAGGGAAAGTGATCAAAAGGGAAATCGACACGGGAAACGTAATGTCAATTTCTTCTTAGCATGACTACAACACATACCTGTCATCAGTACCGTTAAACAACTCGCAAGAGATACATCTCAAGAGATACAATTAGCCCTATCGGCAAAATTATTGTAAATGTCAAGATCAATCATCAATCTTCTGAACTTCACCTACTTGTAGTTCTACAGGATGGACCGCCGTTATTAGGGAGATATGTTATCTAAACTGCGACTTGACTGGCTTAACATCAGACAAGTGAATCAGTGTTCCAACTCTATACCTTCCGAAGAAAATTTCAAATTAATTTATTATGCATCAGACACCAGATGGATAATGACCATATCCCTGTATACAGCACAAAATCGATAATTCAGAAAATCAGAAACCGAAGGCATACAAAATCAGGACAAAACGGGAACCAACGCAAACAAACAAAAACCTCCACCATATGAAAAGGAACGAACTCCCAATATCGAAGTGAGACCATGTGCCCAGGAAGAGTAAGCATCTCCTGCTTGCATACAACACCCGCCGCTTCAATTCGGTAGAACTGTCATATCCGGCAACTTCCATTTCGGAAGACATAGAGTACAATCTTGGGTTGGATGGTTAAAATGGTCTATGACAGAATATCACCCACCATTCTGGAGAGTGGGACATAATAGTGTATGACGAGTTCCCCGTATCGACCGTAGAACTTCCTCAGTGACGATGTTAGTCGGTCACAAATATATCCCTGACTGAGAAGCTTATCTGAAAGACGCATAGCTGTTAAACGGCTTCAAATTCAGACGTTATGAACTTCAATAAATGGTGTCTCCTTGTTTATTGCAGTTGAGTTTCATAAATTAAATTTTTCTGTGTCCAATTGCTGGACATCTGTTGGTAAATAAAATGTAATGGAATCAATTATTTCTAATAGCCTACTCTAGAGTGTGAATTGAGCTTGGGGGTTCTGGTGTTTGAAAAGGCGATGTAAAACAATGAGACAACAGCCTCATGACTTACCTTACTGGTAAGAAATACCAATGAATGAATTAAGGAACATTCAGCGTAATAATACAGCAGGTAAGAACGTGCTTTTATATATATTCTAATTTCAACTTTCCTATTTTAATAGAATTTATTGAACATATGAGCTTCATTCAATTTGTGAGTAATAATTATTTCCAATTTGTCTTACAGATGTGTTAATGAACATAACAATGACATTATCTGTGTTTCTTGGGCCTCTACGTTTCGCGGTCTTGTTTGTGTGAGGTCATCTTACAGTGAGGAGGTTGTTTTACACCACAGTTGTACGTTCTTCGATACCTCTGGTTAATTGGAGAAGTGAGAGGGTTGTGCGCACGTAATCCAGGATAACCACACCATTTGCTACTTGCGTGACAAATGGCCGTCCAAAGTCGGCATCGGTTACCCATTGGTCTCGTCGGTTTATGTCTAGTCTTTTGTGTTTGATGTTTACATGTTATGTGTCTCTCTTTCGTCTCTTGCTGTACACGTCTTTTGTGTTATTGCATCGGAGTGTTTGCTGTTGATGCTGCAACGGGGTCTTGTTGGAGATCTCGTCCCTTCTTGTGATGTTAGGAACCATTTGATAGTTTATAATTTAACATCGCAAGTGTATATGGTACATAAAAAAGGGAGGATTTTAAATTCTTTTTTTTTTAAATCAGCGTCCTTTACGCGCTTACTCACAACAACGTTCGGATGTGAACTTGGACTTCCGATTGGTCAATTAATTTCGAAATCTTCAGCGCGAAACGTGGACTATATAACCATGCATTTATTTCTATAAGCATTTAGTTTAAGGAAAACTAATTTTGAATGTTATTTTGATGATTTAAATATCTCATAAAACAAATAATAATGAAAGCATGAAATCATGTAAGCTATTCTTACCGTGTAACTTCACGATGGTTCATGTGTACATTGATTTTCTCACTTCATCTCTCTCGAAAGTGTCTTTGTATCTCTAGTTGTTTCGAGTCTTGGCCAACGACAGACATACTCGAATCTTCATGGAGAAATATACTGGCAAACATTTTTCTTTACTAATCTCAGAAAGTAAAATGACGCTTGTTCTTCTCTATGTAATTCAAAATGTGAGATTCCAGCAAGGTGTGCATTCCACTTATCAATGCGAGCTGTACGCAGCATGTGGTAAGACGGTCAGCATCTCGGTCAAGTTTCGGTAGGCAACGGCCACCAAGGGGGGGGGGGGGGGGGGGTTTAAAGGATCAACGTGGCTTGTACTGTAAAATTATTAGTTACTTTTTCTTTACATTGAGGCATGTCAAACACCTACACTGCTGTAATATTTAACAAGCACTGAAACTTTAAAAATAATGTCGAAATTCATATGGTAGACTTATGGTGCCCCCGCTACAATATATACATTAGATAGGCATTCTGGAAGGAGTTAGCAATAAAATAAAAATGGAGAAAACAGGAAGACAAAGAGTGTAAAAAAGGCAAAACTAAATCAACACAAGAATGAAGAGATTGGGGCCGATTGTGACATCATCATGTCTGGTCCATGCTGAAAAATTATCAGGTTTTAAATGATGCTATTGAATTTAAAGACGTTTAACGTTTGAACTACTTGTTGAGTGTCACTGCTGGTGGACCAAGAGTCCCCGAGGGCACATGTAGCCAAGTTCGATCAACTTCGGTTATTCGTCTGTCTCTCCAACGCATTTGAAATTTTATGTTACAAAATTTCTTGAAATTTCTAAAACGTGGGTCCTGTAGCATCATATCCCACCCATTCTGCTACGTCTTTTGGTACATTTTTGGACATAACAATTTTCATGCTTTTTGGCCATATTACATGTACATTGTTTAGACTAAGAATCAATGACGAGGGTTTAGTACCCGAAACGTGCATGTTTGGTCAATGCTGAAAATTTATCAGGTTTTAAATGATGCTACCGTAAATCTGGTTATGTTTGCTGTAGATTAATTTTTAGCAATGTTGCGGGTATGATGAATTCGCAAAAATATTTTTCTTAGGAATAAATCTACTTGAATAAAATTATGCTTCCAATACATCAATTTAACAGATACGTACGCACACCTGTATACGTGGCTTTTACTGATGACCGTTTTTACATCCGGTCTTTGGAGGGGGCTTTACGTTTGTCGAATTCAGTGACAAAAATTACTTGATCTAAAACAAAGAGCAACTCAACGAAAACGAAAGGGAAATCACGAATATTTGTATATGCATTGCGTAAAACAATACGTAAGTAAGCATGAACATGTGAAATACAGGTTCGCTACGCCGATCGCTGAATAGGTGTGAAAAATAAGCCAATAGACCAATGAACTGGATCTGAAGAAAGATACGTCTATATAAGTATAAGCAGACATGGATAATATGGTACATATAATAACATAAATGGCAGTATATTAAGCAAGAAGAATAGTAAAGTGAAAACCAACCTGAAGAAGATTTATCATGATTATTGTTAATGAGGTGAATAATTATAACTCCTTCGAGAAAGGAACTCTACGGATGTGCCTGTTATCAAAACGTCTTTATATGATAAAGTTTTGTGAAAATATATATAATGATTTGTTTTTCATTAGGATACCACGGTAACGAAGATAAAGATGACGAGATCTTTGACGTACCTACAGCAACAGGTCAGCATATAATAATTCTGTTGTGTATTAATGTAGGAATTTGTATTTGTGCTTTAATAGGTATATTTATTTTCATCAAGGATACAATTAAGAAATATATATATGAAAATCTAAAAAGAACAAAACATCATTTAGAAAACGAATATTTAAAAGACGGAACATCTTTAAATCACCTATACAGAAGAAACTACCTTCCGCGTCTGAATTAGAATTAAACAGGATGAATGCTCTTTCTTCTTCAAACAATGATTATGATTCCATATTTGATTTCTCAGATATTTAATTTAGAGATAAATTTAAAAACGTTTAGACTGTAGTTATACCTTGAGAAAATTTCAGTTGATCAAGTACACACATTATGTATAGCATCATTGTTTAAATAATCGTGTCAACTCAGTATAAGAGCATGTAGTTCCATATATCAGGTTTTTTTTAAATAGTGATTTTATTTTTACATCTTGTTCTACTGTCGACCGTATACAGTTGACAAGTGTCCACTGATAATGATGGCGTTACAATAGTTTATTGTCAAATGTCGACCCGTGCCCTGTCAACACTAGTAATCATTTTCTATTTATAGTAAGTCTTATACACTGTTAATTATTTATTAATACATTTATACATAGCATATTAATTTAATTGATAAAAGCGCAGAAAGCTATATTTAAAATTAAAAAATGTCGTATAGCCGGATCTATTTTATCCCTTATTCTGGAGTTGAACTGAATAATCTCTGTATTGGTTCAATTATTAAAGGGACGGTGTCCCTGAAAATTAATTAATTTTACAAAATTTTGTAATGCAAAATTTTTCTTTTCATATGAAAGTATACATTCTCATTTGTACAAATTCAAATTTTCAGGACAATCTAACGCACACTTTCGGAGTTATAGACCTTTAAAAACGTCATTTTGAATTTGGGGTGCGCAGTTCTAATTCATTCCACTAGCGTCACCTACAATGTATTGAGTTTTTACTATAGAGGTATACGGAGATTCAATTATTACAAAATTGACAATATTAGAGTGGTTACTGCATATTTTCCATTAAAAATTTTTCTGGCTCATTTTTTCCTCTATTTAGACCGTTTGGAGTAAAATTTACATTTTCAATAAAATATTATTATCAGGGACACTGCATCTTTAAGATATATTTGTCGTTTTTAGGGGTTTTAGCCTGGGCGATCACCTCTACCATGACCATCATTCTCATTATTTTATAAAATACCTGTTGAAAACATTTCATCCATGTATCCGATGTAATAATCAGTCCCAATCATGCACCCAGCCGCCAAGTTCCGTTGACACCCAGTCTAGTTCAACAGCAGACACCCTGCCAACTTCCGCAATCCCTTTGCAAACGTTCAGCCCATCATCACATTCCCATCATCATCATCATCCTTTTGTGACACCCCTCTACAGTCAGCTACACTTTCAACAACTGCTTATTAGCCCACACGCAAAAAAACACCAGATCAAACTCAAAGGGCAAAGTGTTATTTAAATTCTAAATAAAAAAGGAGGGTTTTTTTTTCTTAAATTTAACCACGAGAGGGATGAGCCTTGTATATTAGGCTGTTTTTATACAGTTCTGCTTTGACAAGAGTACAGTTTATTCATGAACTTGTATATAATTTTTCTTTCTTTTTTTGTGATTTTAAATTAAAGGTTTTTTTTTTTATAATATTTGATGTTTTTACAATTATTTGCTATTTGTAATCAAAGTTGTGATTATCAATTTCTTACTTCTATAGATAATGTTTGGTATTGATGAAAATTTTGACAAATAATTTATTAATTACTCGGGTGATTAGTAAACATGTCTTTTTTAACATTGTTTGAGATTATAATTTTGTTGCAACTGTATTATGATTTTTGATGAGATTTCATAATTGTTATTAGCAAGTTATGTACATCAGTAAGTGAGATATTTTATATATAGGGGAGTATCTAGTTTTTGTCCTGTCTGTCTTTCTGTGGCAAACAACTTTAATCTTGGCCATTACTTTTTGAACAACTACAGTCCTGCAACCCACTTGTTTGACAAAAAGGTGGATAGGATGTAGGATAGAAAGTGGATAGAATCTTATCCTATCCTATCCCATCCTATCCTATCCAATCTATCCACCTCAATCCTAACCATTTCTATCCTACATCCTATCCTATCCTATCCTTCATCCTGTCCACTTCATTCTTCAATCCAATCTTCCTTATTTTAATTCTTAAGTTTTTAGCATTCAATTATACTCATTTGATGTAATTTGATCCATTAAAATTTCTTACTTGACATAATGGGTAATATAAATTTTGATTCAATTAAGGTATCCGTTGTACAAATAAATTTCAAGTGTATTATATAGTTAGAATTATTGGATACTTTTACCAAAATATACCTTATATAACATACAAAATGTTGTCTATCATCAAAGGTCGACATGCCAACCTTCGCTCAATCCACGGAAACTATCGAGACACTGCCGAAGATTACCGAGATAATTTTAACACTGTTTAAATGGACGAGACGTCCGCGAGATCTCCATTTGTACAATGGATACGTTAAAAACAAACTTGGGGGTTTGTTATGATATTTCGTTTCATTCACTACAAGTGCAAAGTTTATCATAAATAATTTTCATTTTAATAAAATCCAAAAAACAGCGATGATTACAGAGAATTTACTACTTATGCATTCATTTGTATCAAGTCATTTAGTTTTAATCATAATCTCGCTTAAGGTGATGAGAAGTAGTAAAAGGCGGAAAGGATAGGATGTAGGATAGGATAGGATGTAGGATAGAAATGGAATGAGGTGGATAGGAGGTGGATGTAGGATGGTGGATAGGATAGAATTGTCAAACAAGTGGGTTGCAGTATTGTATAGCTAGGAATTTTTCATGTGAAATTTGGTATCAAAATTTTGACCTCGGGACATTGACCGTGACCTTTGACCTACATTTCTTGAAACTTTAATTAAAGTGTCAAAAGATGCCACTGGGGACATCCGTGTTTCACAAACACATCTTGTTTATTTTATTTTTACACAAAGAGAGAGATGAGCCTTGTTTATAATGCTGTTTTTATACAGTTCTGCTATGAAAAGTATTCAGTTTATCATGTACTTGTATATGATATTTCTTTTCTTTTTTTGTGTTTTAAAATCAAAGTTTATTGCAATATTTGATGTTATAACAATTATTTGTGATTTGTAATCGAAGCCTTTGTTGTTACTGAATTATGATTTTCGGGTGAGATTTCATAATTGTTATTAGCAGGTTGTGTAAGTAAGTGAGATATTTTCATGCCCCCGTAATGACATTTGCTGCATCTAGTTTTTGTCCTGTCTGTCTGTCTGTGGCAAAAAAAAAACCTTTAACCTTGGCCATAACTTTTGAACAACTATAGCTAGGACTTTCATATTTCACATGTGTATTCCTTATGGTGAGCCCTTTTACTTAGTATCAAAATTTTGACCCGGTGACCTTGACCGTGATATTTGACCTACATTTCTTGAAACTTTAATTTAAGTGTCAAAGATGCCACTGGGGGCATCCGTGTTTCTCAAACACATCTTGTTTTCACACTAAGAGAGAGATGAGCCTTGTTTATTATGTGGTTTTTATACAGTTCTGCTATGAAAAGAATTCAGTTTATTCATGAACTGGGGGCATCCGTGTTTCACAAACACATCATATTTATTTTATTTTAACACCAAGAGAGAGATGAGCCTTGTTTATTATGCTGTTTTTATACAGTTATGCTATGAAAAGTATTCAGTTCATTCATGTACTTGTATATGATATTTCTGTTCTTTTTTTGTGATTTTAAATCAAAGTTTATTGCAAAATTTGATGTTTTAACAATTATTTGTGATTTGTAATCGAAGCCTTTGTTGTTACTGAATTATGATTTTCGGTTGAGATTTCATTTAGTTATTAGCAGGTTATGTACATCAGTAAGCGTGATATTTTCATGCCCCTTAATGACATTTGTTGCATCTAGTTTTTGTCCTGTCTGTCTCTCTGTGGCAAAAAAAAACTTTAACCTTGGCCATAACTTTTGAACAACTATAGCTAGGACTTTCATATTTCAAATGTGTATTCCTTATGGTGAGCCCTTTCATTAAGTATCAAAAATTTGACCTAGTGACCTTGACCGTGACCTACATTTCTTGAAACTTAAATTTGAGTGTCAAAGTATATACTTGTATATGATATTTCTTTTCTTTTTTGTGATTTTAAATCAAAGTTAATTGCAATATTTGATGTTTTAACAATTATTATTTGTGATTTGTAATCGAAGCTGTGAGTATCACTTTCTACCCCCTATGGTACTTATTAACATTTTGACAAGTGTTTTATTGCTTACTCGGGTGATTTATTGGAGAAGTGAGAGACTGTGTCACTCCTGTCTTTTATGGTGATACGATAAACAAAATAAAAAGGATCAAAGGTAGGCAGCATAACCATCGAAAATGCGTCAGAATCATCAAACGCCTTTTATACCGTGGATATGATCCTAATGTCACCAGACGGACACTAGGCTTGGTACTTGACCAATCTACAGTCTTGTACAAGCGCATCCTTGAGACTTGCACTCTGACTGACTGTGACGACGGGACTCCATGACGGGCCCTGTCCAAACCTCTTTAGAGAAAACACATCATTTGCTACTTGCGTGACAGTCGGCACCGGTTACACATCGGTCTCGTCGGTTTATGTGTAGTCTTTTGTGTTTGATGTTTACATGTCGTGTGTCTCTTTTCCGTCTCGTACTGTACTCGTCTTTTGTGTTTTTGCATCGGGTGTTTTGGTGTTTTACTGTTGATGCTGCAGCGGGGTCTTGTTGGAGATCTCCTCCCTTCTTTTTGCAAGGCTTAGCAGCACATAAAGATCACTTTGCCCAGCTTCTATCCTTCCATCTGTCTGTCCTGTAGTCACACTTTTCAATGTAGGTAGTCACTTTTTCACATATAAAATGCTTCGCAGGCAACACATAGTTCTATTTGTGACAAAACTTATCTATTTAATATTTGTGATCTTTTTCAGTTTCATATGATGAAATGTTACAATATTCGCTTCAATTATTTGTAGGAGATGGACTGCAAGGCACAGTGTTCGTGAGGCTTCAGCTATCATGTTCAACACCCGTAGAGATGTCCTACTACTCGACGGCATATGTCATTATCAGGAAGGACATTTGTTGCTACTGCGCCTCCACCGATCATGTTGAGCGAGATACTGCACAACTTCAAAAGTACCGCGTCGTCTTGCCCATGTGCAGCGTGTGCAAAGATGATATGAGGGGAAGGAAGTCATTTGCCGCCTACCAAAGAAAAACTGATGTCTGACATTGTCATTAAATCTGTGTCTTCGACAAACTGATTGTATTAAATTTTAAAATTCAACATGTTTTATATCAGTTGTATAAATCGACGTGTTAAAGGTACAAGGTCTCTTTGTCAGTCTGTTTATCACACTTTTATGCCTTCGTAAAAAAGTTCCCCGCGAGGGGTTTGACAGTAAGTGTTTTGAATATTTTTCCCTGACATTGTCGCCATAGCACTTTCTATATAGACGTGGCCTCAGACAGTGCATGTATTTTATATATTCTTTTCATTTTCGTGCGTGAACATCGACGGCGGGTGCGGCTAGCCAACAGGGGATGCTTACTCCTCCCGGGCACCTGGTCCCACCACTAGCTTGCTAGGGGTCCGTCGATGCTCAATTTGGTGCTCTATTGTGAGTGCTGTTGAGATTATCGTCAGGATCTTCTTTAACTCATTCATGTCAACCACAGGCCAAATATGAGGTGTTGAAGTGTAAACGTCTTCAAACTGAATAGCATCATTTAAGCACAGATAAATTGGCAACTTGGACCAGACATGCACGTTTCGGGTACTTAACTCTCATCAGTGATCCTAAATCTAAACAATATAATATGCCAAAAAAGTATGTAAGTTACTATGTCGAAAAAGTGTACCGAACGACGTAGCAGACTATAGCTTAAATACAGCAAAAGTTACAGGGATCACTGCCTGTTGCATATCAAAGCCAGTTGTGTATATATGAGTAGGCTAGATACTAAACAAGGCTTTTCAATTTTCCATCGCTTTGTCCAGTATCTGTTGCCAGGGCTGTAGCGTTACAATATGGCCAAGCAACTGCTTGTATAAATCTCTTCATGTAAATATTAAAGGTAATAATCTGTCTATTCTTTAAATTCATGTTTATTGCATATATTAAAACAAAAAAAATCCCCTACCCGTCTTTTAAATTTGTTAAAATAAAATTTCCCCTACCTACTCACCTCCAAAACGGTGAGTCGCGTTACCGCAAATCTACACATTTTAAGGACCACCTAATGTGCATGTGTAAATGTGCAAAATCCATTAAATGTCAGCTAAGTTCCAGGTAAATTGTGTTTTATTTGATAAATCTTTAGTTGATAGAGAGGTATTTCGTCATATTTTTTTAGAAATTGAACAAAAACATTAAACAAAGATATTAAATAAAACACATTATATCTTAACTTAAAATTCTGTTGTAGCGTATTACCGTCTTTTCCAGTGTATTACCCGCCACTTTTTTGGGGAAATTTGCTTTTTTTTAATGCGGGCTATTCACTGATTTAGAACATCGAGACCTTTTTCCTGAACGGATAATTTGTCAAAAGACCAATTCTGTGCGTGTACTTGTCTTCCATTCATGCTACCTGTCCGTGCGTACGTCAATTAATGTGTGACAATAACTTTGGTCGAAGTATTTACGGTACCTGGTCATCTAAGGTCAGCTTTGTAGGTCAGATCGTAAAAGTGCGTGTGGATAAATCGACCGAAATTTATAATTTGACCTGTTTCTTTGTGAACTCCTCTAATCTTGTGTATTGATATGTATGTAAATACCTTTCTGAGTGTAACACTTGTATACCCCGAGGAGGTGTAATTTGTTTAAGTGTACGGAGACAATAGTCTTTACCGATAGTGGTGCGGTCAAGCATGAAACTGATCTGTCACTTTGACCGGTGAAGGAGCAAGTAAAATCGACTTCTTAAATACCGGGGTAGTAATGTATTGTAAATGAAAGAGAAATATTATAAGCAATTTGAATCTTTAATATTCATAACAACTTTTAACCAGCATGACATACATGAAAAGCACTAGAAGAAGCAAAAATGATATTTATATATCTATATAGATACGGAAAGTACTAAGTTCATCAACAACACTACTTGATTAAATTGATAAGCACTAAGTCCAGTGTGAATATAAAAAAAATTGTCACATAAAAAGTTTAAGATGCATAACTTAGGTCTGCTTCGGTAAGGCCCTCAAATTCGTCCACACACTCTTCATCGGACATGAACAATTAAGTCCTCGACATACATCAGATCGGCATTTTCATCATCGTCACCACCATCCGCTTTATCGTCTATAGTGACAGGAGCGTCTGCAGGTTTGGTGGCAACCACGTCCTCCAAAAGAACATCGTCCTTGGTCCCATCCTTAGCGTTGGATATACAGCACTTCTTGAAGGCGTGAATGATGATAGCTGGGTCCAAGTCGTTCCAGGCGTCGTGTACCTACTGCGTTATGAGGGACAGGTCTGGCTTACGACGATTGCTGCTTGATGTGTGGGAGTGAGTTCCCTCCATCATCCACTGGTTCCATCTCAAACTTAGCACTGTCTTCGTGGGCTTGTTGATGCTGACATCGAGTGGTTTCAGCATGCTGGTCATTCCCCCGGGTATTATACTGAGAGTTGTCTTGGCCTGGCTGAGTTGACGTATTGTGGCGTCTGTCTTATGGCAACGGAAAGCATCAAGGACTAGGAGAGACTTCTGACGTAGTCCACCAGGTCGTTTGGTTCAAACGGTTTTATCAAGTCCTTGGTAAGGGCGTCAACCATACGTCCGTTTGGCTGTACTCTCTCGACACTATCTGGGAACTTCTCCTGGGGGAATGTCTTTCTATTAAAGATGATATAGGGATGGAGCCGACCGTCCGCTGTGCATGCGAGCATCACCGTGAAGCGGTTCTTTTCGTTGCCCGTCGTCCGGACGTTGACTGACTTGGTCCCTTTAACATCGATGGACGTTGCATACGGGAGATCAAATGTAAAAGAAGGGAGGAAATCTCCAACAAGAACCCGTTGCAGCATCATCACCAAAACACCCGAAGACGAGTACAGCACGAGACGGAAAAGAGACACACGACATGTAAACATCAAACACAAAAGACTACACATAAACCGACGAGACCTATGGGCAACCAGTGACGACTTTGGACGGCCATTTGTCACGCAAGTAGCAAATGGTGTTGTCATACTGGATTACGTGTGAACAACCCTCTCACTTCTCCAGAGGTCTCGAAGAACGTACAATTGTGGTGTAAAACAACCTCCTCACTGAAAGATGACCTTACACAAACAAGACCGCGAAACGTAGAGGCCCCAGAAACACAGATGAATATCTAAATGGATATAAGAAGAGGGCAAGCATAATACAGTCCGTGCTCTGCCGGCTGTTGCGAGCTCATGTATGTAATCACCCGAGGAGTCCGACTGACATTCGGAGAGGACAGGTGGTCGGGGCCCTGTCTTCTCTAAAGAGGTTTGGACAGAGCCCGTCATGGAGTCCCGTCGTCACAGTCAGTCAGAGTGCTAGTCTCAATTATGCGCTTGTACAAGACTGTAGATTGGTCAAATACCAAGCCTAGTGTCCGTCTGGTGACATTAGGATCATATCCACGGTGTAAAAGGCGTTTGATGATTCTAACGCATTTCCGATGGTTATGCTGCCTACCTTTGATCCTTCTAGTTTTGTTTATCATATCACCATAAAAGACAGGTTGTGTTATACCCAATGATATGTACCCTGTTGCGTGTATAGATCCGAATTTTAAAAGAAGTTGACTGTAATTTTTGTAAAATTTCAAGAAAGTCTTAAATAGTTTATGAAAGCGGAAACCTTGACCTAAAAGTTTTTTTTGTAATTTGTAAATTTCTTCTGTGAAAATCCAAAATATCAGTACATGCTCTAGCTTACCGAATGAGCTGTGATATGTAAATACCGTATGACGGTAATCTTGGAACATCACCGTAAAGCCAGGTAAGTGGCGTTTGGTCTGCATTCCCGATCTTGCTCAAGCCGTAGTCATAGAGCTTACGTTGGCGGATATTGAAGCGTGAGAATTCGACTAACTTTTCGTCAAAGTCCTCAGGCAGACGCTGTGAAATGTGCGTGCGTCACCTTATGGACTTATTATTACGGCGGATGAAGCTATATGACCAACTTTGAAGGTACTAAGCAGTTTGGCTTTTTAGTCTGATCTCTGTGGTGGATACGGCTATTCCTTGGTATCGGACGTCCATAACCCATATTTGTCCCCAACTTAACAATAAAAAAAAAAACATTTCTCTGTATCCTTTATTAGTCTGCCTGTTATTTATTTGTTAACATTGAAGTTCATCATTTAATTTCAATTCCCCAGAAGATAGGAGATTTTTGTGCATATAGTTTTTGTCCGCAGATTGTTTTTGTATATTTGTCTGGTTTTTTTTTTTTTTTTCACAAAACATTCACTTTTGCTTTAACTTTTGAATGCAAAATTGACTTTAATTTGTAACTGGTCCTTTCCAATATCAAAATGTTTGACTTTATGTCCTTGACCTTATGCCTTTGACCTTGGAATTTGACTTTTCTTTGAAAAACTTTAACTTTGTCCATAAGTTTTGAATGTAAATGCGGTATGATTTTGTTTTTCATGTACTTTGTTTTTCGTGCCACTCTTTGTTCATAAAAATGTTTATTTTAACACCAATACCAGAAAATCAATAAATTACGAAAATCTTTCTATATTTCAGTTCAACATCAAGACATGCCAATTTCAGTTGCATATCTAGACATGCATAGTAGGTTTATTAGTCATATGCATGGAAATTTATCTAAATAATACCAAAGGCCGTAAAAGCGCCTGGTTTGTGTGCGATGTGTATGACCTGTGAATTATTTAACGAGGCTGGGTCTAATTAGAAAATGATGAATTCTCTACCCAAGGTATTTTGTCTCAATTCGGATCATATAATTGCAGTATTACAAAATTCATTTTATGGGAAAGAAAATAGAAGTTGACCGTTCAGTATTATGTAGGGGTCATCTAAAAGATGATGGCACCTTACAATGAGACCTTATGGGGTTTTACTGCAAAACAATTTTTTTCATGTTTCTGCGCAAGTCAAATGTCATTAAAAAAATTCCCCGTACTTCCAGAGATATCGTAGGTACCATTTCTTCAGTGACCTAGTTTATAATTACTCGAATTTAGCCTGTCCGTTCCAGCCTTGGCTCGGTGTTCAGTCAGTGCATTCTATTCTATTCTATTCTATTCAGTCAGTGCATTCTTGGCTCGGTGTTCAGTCAGTGCATTCAGTCAGTGCATTCAGTCAGTGCTATTTACTTGGCAGATGGCCGTCCTAAGTCGGCACCGGTTGCCCATTGGTCTCGTTGGTTTATGTGTAGTCTTTTATGTTTCTATGTTGTGAGTTGGTGTTCCTTGTCCCTTTTGCGTCTCTTTCTGTGGGTATCTGTTCTGTGTTTTTTGCATGGGTGTTTTAAGATTTTGCTGTGGGTGCTGCAACCTAGTGTTGTTGGAGATCCCCTCCTTTCTTTTATATCTACACTTATTTCGTGTTGCAGTGTGGAGTTGGTAATACAATTCCCCGTGACCCGATGTTTGAAGTGTTTTAATTCCATTTCGTTCTCTAACTTGACTTTGTTGTAGTGTCTTCCATGCAGGATCTCTACTCACCCTTCTTTGATCATCTCACTATGGCATTTTTAAGGTCGCCTCGTATTAAACTTACTCCTTTGAGATTACCCTCTATCACTACAGTAACTTTCCCATCATCGACTTTTAACAGTAATAAACTGTTTTCCTCACCCAGAGTACTTCTTTCACCTCTTAAATTGAAATCCCGTAGACGTATTACACCTACTTCTCCATCTGCAGGCTCTACATTTAACAACAAACATAGAGGGTTCTCAGCAGTTTCTACGTGCAAAGGGAAAAGATGCGGTATGTGTCCGCTCATCAATTGCAATTCCACAATTAAATCAAGTGTTAACGGGCAGACTTTTAAAATTGAGATTGAAAACGACATCGATTGATCGTACCAAGATGTCATTTATGTTATAACATGAAACGCTAGGGGATGTGGCGCCCAATATGTTGGAGAAACAGGTCAGGCCTTAAAATCTCGTTTTAGAAGTCATTCGTATCAGATAAGAAACTCACATCACAAAAAACAAAGAAATTTCCTTTATAATCACTTCGTTAAATACAATCATTCCATTTCGGATATAACTATTACACCGGTTCAGTCTTTTTCTAAACTTAAAAATCTTAGGAAAACGGAAATTAAAAAACGCCGACTACAAGCTGAACTTGCCTGGATCACAAAACTCCAAACTGCGTACCCCCTTGGTCTAAACGATCAAATTTATGGACAAGGAAATATTTCCTCGACGTCAACTAATATTAATGTATTTTCAATCCGCCCAAACACTAAACGGAAGCGTAGGTCTCACGGAAGACGACGAAACCGAAAATTCAGAATAAGATCTAGATTACACCGTACCCTCAACGATCCTCTGATCATTGCTCGCAACGGCGGCAGACATGAACTGCTTCATGCTCTCTCATCAGTTCCAGCAGTTCAATTGAAATCTATCTTAGATGAAGCACTGGTTGCATTCTTAAGAAATACGGATTGATTCAGACTTAATATCATTGTTGCATTCGCACAGAATAAACTTTATCCAGTTGTTAAAAACATTCCACCTAAAAAACGATTCTTAAAAATTCCATTTATTAACAAAGGAGTCGATCTTCTTAACATCTCTAATATTTTTCGGGATCATCGTGTACAAAGTGCTATTCCTCAATATTTTGAAAATTTAGAACCTCCTCTTATTTGTTACAAATACAAGAGACCTATTCGAAATTTCGTTTTTAACTACAACAAAGTTACATCAGATCCTAAAATACTTGAATCATGTCCTGCTTCTTGAGAATGTGCAACATCTGAATATCTATATAAACCAGCTGGTCATATTATTACAGGTGACTTTTCAATTATCCAAGACAGGCAGCTCCGTGGTCTTCTCAAAAAAGGACCTAAGTATAGAATCCCGTCCAAGATAGATTTTATTAAATGTCGCGAAGTACTAAAGGAAGCCTTAGATAACTATACCAAACGATGGTGTAAATCGGAAGGAGTCGAATCGCATTCTCTGAATGACTGGAAAAACCTCATTTTGGACATTACTGACATTCAAATAGACAACTTCCACAAAAAATCCTCATCTTTTTGAAAATCCAAGTTCTAGATCTGAAAGATATTTTAAATCCAAATTACGTAATTTACATGAAAAATTTGTCTTCGCTCCTGCAGATAAAGCAGCCAACAACACCATAATCATATGAAAACTTTACTATATTTCAACTTTAGTTTCGGAACTTTCGTCTACAAATACTTATATCAAAAGCAATGAAAGTGTCCCTAACATTTTGAGCAAACATAGCAGTGAAATTTCTTCATTCAACATCCCTATTTCTAAATTGGATCTTCCTACAATATACTGCATACCAAAACTGCACAAATCTCCTTACAAATTTAGATACATTGCTAATTCTAGCAACTGCTCAACTACAAGTTTGTCTAGACATCTGACGTCAGCCCTCACGGCGGTAAAGGAACACGTTGCAAAATATTGTGAAACTGTTCTTAACAGGAATGATGTAAATTTATTTTGGTCTATAAAAAATTCCGGGGATGTGATTGACAAGATAAAATCTAGAAATTTTCAAGCCAATACGATTGCTTCATACGATTTTTCAAATATGTACACCACGCTTCCTCACGACAAGATCAATGATCAATTGTCCAAACTCATTAAATGGTGCTATAACCGAGAGGGGAAATTTTATATTTGTACATCTGAATCAAAGGGTTTCTTTTCCGCTACAGAATACAAATCATACAAATCATGGACATGTAGCGACCTGTGTAGTGCCTTGTCCTTCCTCTTGGACAACATTTATGTAAGATTTGGTGAGAATCTCTACAAGCAGGTTGTAGGGATTCCTATGGGTACAAATTGTGCGCCTCTTGTTGCAGATTTATTTTTATACACATATGAAAAGGAATTTATTCAAAATCTTCAAAAGCAAAGAAAACATGATGATGTGAAATGCTTCATTAGTACTTCTAGGTACCTGGATGATGTTCTTACTATCGATAATCCTGTTTTTGAAAAGTATAAAGATGTTATTTATCCACAAGAATTGACTCTTAACAAGGCAAACTTTACAGACACTGAAACACCATTTTTGGACCTAAATATCAAAATTGTCAATGGAGAAATTCATACAAGTGTATATGACAAACGAGATGATTTTGGATTCAACATAGTAAATTTCCCCTGGCTTGACGGTGATGTCCCTAGATTACCGTCATACGGTATCTATATTTCACAGCTCATCCGGTATGCTAGAGCATGTACTGATGTTTTGGATTTTCATAATAGAAATCTACAAATTACAAAGAAACTTTTAGGTCAAGGTTTTCGCTTTCACAAACTAGTAAAGACTTTCTGGAAATTTTACAAAAATTATGATCAACTTCTTTTGAAATTCGGACCCATAAAAGCAACGGAGTATATTACTTTAGATATTTCACAACCTGCATTTTATGGTGACATAATTAACAAAATAAGAAGGATCAAAGGTAGACAGCATATGTATCGAAAATGCGTCAGAGTCATCAAACGCCTTTTATACCGTGGATATGATCCTAATGTCACCAGACGGACACTAAGCTTGGTACTTGACCAATATACAGTCTTGTACGAGCGCATTCTTAAGACTTGCACTCTGACTGACTGTGACGACGGGACTCCATGACGGGCCCTGTCCAAACCTCTTTAGAGAAGACAGGGCCCCGACCACCTGTCCTCTCTGAATGTCAGTCGGACTCCTCGGGTGATTACATACATGAGCTCGCTACAGCCGGCAGAGCACGGACTGTATTACGCATGCCCTCTTTTTATATCCATTTACATATTCATCTGTGTCTCTGGGGCCTCTGCGTTTCGCGGTCTTGTTTGTGTGACGTCATCTTACAGTGAGGAGGTTGTTTTACACCACATTTGTACGTTCTTCGAGACCTCTAGGTAACTGGAGAAGTGAGAGGGTTGTGCGCACGTAATCCAGGATAACCACACCGTCTGCTATTTACTTGGCAGATGGCCGTCCTAAGTCGGCACCGGTTGCCCATTGGTCTCGTTGGTTTATGTGTAGTCTTTTATGTTTCTATGTTGTGAGTTGGTGTTCCTTGTCCCTTTTGCGTCTCTTTCTGTGGGTATCTGTTCTGTGTTTTTTGCATGGGTGTTTTGGGATTTTGCTGTGGGTGCTGCAACCTAGTGTTGTTGGAGATCCCCTCCTTTCTTTTATATCTACACTTATTTCGTGTTGCAGTGTGGAGTTGGTAATACAATTCCCCGTGACCCGATGTATGAAGTGTTTTAATTCCATTTCGTTCTCTAACTTGACTTTGTTGTAGTGTCTTCCATGCAGGATCTCTACTCACCCTTCTTTGATCATCTCACTATGGCATTTTTAAGGTCGCCTCGTATTAAACTTACTCCTTTGAGATTACCCTCTATCACTACAGTAACTTTCCCATCATCGACTTTTAACAGTAATAAACTTTTTTCCTCACCCAGAGTACTTCTTTCACCTCTTAAATTGAAATCCCGTAGACGTATTACACCTACTTCTCCATCTGCAGGCTCTACATTTAACAACAAACATAGAGGGTTCTCAGCAGTTTCTACGTGCAAAGGGAAAAGATGCGGTATGTGTCCGCTCATCAATTGCAATTCCACAATTAAATCAAGTGTTAGCGGGCAGACTTTTAAAATTGAGATTGAAAACGACATCGATTGATCGTACCAAGATGTCATTTATGTTATAACATGAAACGCTAGGGGATGTGGCGCCCAATATGTTGGAGAAACAGGTCAGGCCTTAAAATCTCGTTTTAGAAGTCATTCGTATCAGATAAGAAACTCACATCACAAAAAACAAAGAAATTTCCTTTATAATCACTTCGTTAAATACAATCATTCCATTTCGGATATAACTATTACACCGGTTCAGTCTTTTTCTAAACTTAAAAATCTTAGGAAAACGGAAATTAAAAAACGCCGACTACAAGCTGAACTTGCCTGGATCACAAAACTCCAAACTGCGTACCCCCTTGGTCTAAACGATCAAATTTATGGACAAGGAAATATTTCCTCGACGTCAACTAATATTAATGTATTTTCAATCCGCCCAAACACTAAACGGAAGCGTAGGTCTCACGGAAGACGACGAAACCGAAAATTCAGAATAAGATCTAGATTACACCGTACCCTCAACGATCTTCTGATCATTGCTCGCAACGGCGGCAGACATGAACTGCTTCATGCTCTCTCATCAGTTCCAGCAGTTCAATTGAAATCTATCTTGGATGAAGCACTGGTTGCATTCTTAAGAAATACGGATTGATTCAGACTTAATATCATTGTTGCATTCGCACAGAATAAACTTTATCCAGTTGTTAAAAACATTCCACCTAAAAAACGATTCTTAAAAATTCCATTTATTAACAAAGGATTCGATCTTCTTAACATCTCTAATATTTTTCGGGATCATCGTGTACAAAGTGCTATTCCTCAATATTTTGAAAATTTAGAACCTCCTCTTATTTGTTACAAATATAAGAGACCTATTCGAAATTTCGTTTTTAACTACAACAAAGTTACATCAGATCCTAAAATACTTGAATCATGTCCTGCTTCTTGAGAATGTGCAACATCTGAATATCTATATAAACCAGCTGGTCATATTATTACAGGTGACTTTTCAATTATCCAAGACAGGCAGCTCCGTGGTCTTCTCAAAAAAGGACCTAAGTATAGAATCCCGTCCAAGATAGATTTTATTAAATGTCGCGAAGTACTAAAGGAAGCCTTAGATAACTATACCAAACGATGGTGTAAATCGGAAGGAGTCGAATCGAATTCTCTGAATGACTGGAAAAACCTCATTTTGGACATTACTGACGTTCGAATAGACAACTTCCACAAAAATCCTCATCTTTTTGAAAATCCAAGTTCTAGATCTGAAAGATATTTTAAATCCAAATTACGTAATTTACATGAAAAATTTGTCTTCGCTCCTGCAGATAAAGCAGCCAACAACACCATAATCATATGAAAACTTTACTATATTTCAACTTTAGTTTCGGAACTTTCGTCTACAAATACTTATATCAAAAGCAATGAAAGTGTCCCTAACATTTTGAGCAAACATAGCAGTGAAATTTCTTCATTCAACATCCCTATTTCTAAATTGGATCTTCCTACAATATACTGCATACCAAAACTGCACAAATCTCCTTACAAATTTAGATACATTGCTAATTCTAGCAACTGCTCAACTACAAGTTTGTCTAGACATCTGATGTCAGCCCTCACGGCGGTAAAGGAACACGTTGCAAAATATTGTGAAACTGTTCTTAACAGGAATGATGTAAATTTATTTTGGTCTATAAAAAATTCCGGGGATGTGATTGACAAGATAAAATCTAGAAATTTTCAAGCCAATACGATTGCTTCATACGATTTTTCAAATATGTACACCACGCTTCCTCACGACAAGATCAATGATCAATTGTCCAAACTCATTAAATGGTGCTATAACCGAGAGGGGAAATTTTATATTTGTACATCTGAATCAAAGGGTTTCTTTTCCGCTACAGAATACAAATCATACAAATCATGGACATGTAGCGACCTGTGTAGTGCCTTGTCCTTCCTTGATAAAAGTTTTATCTCAGTTAACGCATGCGGCCACATTGAATTCTACGACAAAAGACAAAATTCCTAGCAATTTTCGCCATATTTTGTCAATAACGTCAAAATGACGTCACTTCATGACGTCATTACAGTTAAATGGCACATTGTTTGGTGATATTATTCTTTTTATGAAAAGCGGTACACATTAGTGTATTTTCATGAGAGATATCAAGTATTCCTCATGAAATTTATTTCAAGTGAAAAATCAAGGGCCGATTTAGGGGTCTTGTGGCCCTATCCCTTTATCGAAAACAAATGTTAGAAAATAAAATCAACGTTCTTCGAAGACGATTATCTTGTCGGAAAATTTTGCCTTGGTAAGGTTTTACATACGATTCGATGAAAATTTAACCGTTATCACACACACAAATAACAGAAAAACGGGCGGAATATTTTAACAAAGGCTATACATGTATCTATTGAACCTTGAGTGGTAGGGCTTTCATATTCCAGATGTAGATTCTTTGGTACAATACCTTTCAGTTTAGACCTTGACTTAGTGACTTTGACCTTGAGATTCATTAAAATTCAAAATATCAATATTTAAGGGAATTGGGCTTTACATATTGTACTGTAGATTCCTTTTGACAAGATCTTCAAAACACCACCCAGGAATGGGACATATTATGGTACGTGATGTCATTAAATTGTACCGGTATATGCCGCGGGGGGTATTCGTCCCATTCACGGACAAAAGTCTAGTTTGCACTTAGTTTAAATTCAATTGTACCTTTGTTCAATCCCTCGTATTTAAACCTAGATATAGATTGAATTGCTCTTAGGTGCAATTTATTTGCACCTAGCTTTAATTGAATCATTTACATCTGGGTATAACTTGTTTGCACCTGTACTTTTATTTCTGAATCAGTTGTACCTATTTATACAATTATTTGAAGATAGGTTCATACATGTATAATTGAATATATGTTAAAACAGTTGGCCATATTAAAATTCAGTCTTGATTTGGATTTTCCCTTTGATTGTGTGAAAAAAAATCCTATTTTCTGTTTGAAATACATTCAAAAATCAAATATGAGACCCATGAGATCTATAGAAAAGCTCACATAAGCTGAATTCTCAAGTGATGATTGTAGTAGCACACTCCCTCTTTGTCTTCTGCTCTGTTCAGTACCACTGAAGGGATTTGACGAAAGTTGGTACATGTAGGGTCCCTGCATATGGGAGTATTAGACTATTTTGGGGAAACAAAATCCAAACTTACGTACATTAACAGACTGGACAGAAGAAAAGCAATACAGAAAGAATAAGCATTGGTTATGAAAATTACTTTCCGTTTCACTCACCTTGTGCGCCAGGTTTTTCATGAATTCCTGTAAACTTATTTTGCAGCAGAGCACTAAACAACCGGCATCAGACAGTCAAACTTAATTAGTCGTAACTGATTCTTCATGAAAATTCCATTTTATATGACCGATTAAGTCAGAAAGTCAGTAAAATGGTTGGAGATAGGCAATTCCCCATAGTAAAATCCACATCATGATGTCACGTTTTACGCTAAATGACGTCTCATTCGACGACTCCATGGTGGAAATTTACTATAGAAAATTGCCTATCTCCGACCACTTTATCTGCATTCTGACATTATAAGTCGTATGAAATGGAATTTTCATGCAGAGAAAGGTGTTGCATGTGATTGTTTTGTTCGTGTAATTGTCTTACAGTGAGGAGACAGATATACACCATTGTGAGTCCTTTTGAGACCTCCGAGTATCTGGAAAAGTGGGAGGGTTTTATGTGCTAGTAATCCGGATAACCACACAATTTACCTCGTGAATGACCGTCCAAAGTCGGTACCAGATATTCATTGGTCTCATTATGTTTATGTTGCATCCTTCATGATTTATTTGACAAAACCTATCCGTGTTTTCTTGTTTTGTGGTGTCCTGTACGGTGGTGTCTGGTTGGAGTTCCCTCCTTTTTCCTTCAGTTATGACTAATTATGTTTGACTCTCTGATCATGCTGATGCCAGTTGTACAGTGCTCTGTCGCAAAACAAATTAAATATCGTGAAAAACCAGGCGAACGAGGTGAGTGAAATGGACAGTAGTCATGAAATTTGCTTGATTTCAAAAGGTTTTGGATGGGGAGTCCAGGTTTAGTCAATAATTTTGGCAAAAGGCTTAGTCAATAATTCATGACAATTTTACAAACAATTGCAACAATATGCTTTTAGCTCTGTTATCAATTATAAAATGAAATTTTATTATTATATTGCAGTAAGGGAAAAATTTAACCTTGGTGAAGAACGTGTAAAGCTTGCATTGGCAGATGCCTGTGAAGTAGATGATGACGATGGACTGTTTGCCATCCCTAATATGACCGATCTGTATTTATACAAAGAAACAGAAATACCAGGCCCTTCTGGTACATGTAAGTATTGGAAGGAATATGAAGAGGTTCAGGAAGATTCTCTGTGATTAGATGTACCACATGTTGATGCTAAATTGCATCAGGCCAAATAAAAAAATATGTGTGTTTTCCATAACATGCTCTGAAAATTTAGGGTAGGTAGGTAGGCGATTTTTTTTAAGAATTTTTTTTTATTTGTACTTCAAATAAATACCATCATATATCTGCCACTCTTGTAAAAGGAATACTTCTTCTGCATTTTTATAGATATTTTACATTGGATGCACTTGTTTTAATGACTTTCAAGGACTTTGGGCAGTATAAAATCCCAAAACTTAAAAAAGAGTAAAAAAATGTTAGGGTCGGCAGCATTTACTAGGGTAGGTCAGGTTATGGGAAACACACATATTTTTTATTTTGGCCTCAAGAGTCAAACCCATGTTCAAAATTAATGCAGGCAACACAGTATTCTTGATATAATGTCATTTTTGTGTCGCCTACACAGTAGGGAGACGCATGCCAGTAGGGATCACTTTGTCTATCATCTATTTTCTGTCTGTGTGTCTGTTGCACTAACCATACATGGTTGGACTTTCATATTTCACATGAATATTATGACAAGCCCTTTCTATAGGTACAGATTTCTCAAAATCAAGGTCACCACAGGTTACACACATTCTTTGGAACACTCTTGTTATCCCCTTGCAACACATTGCAGAGGGGATATAGTAACGCTGCCATGGTTCCGTCCGTGTGTGCGTCTGTCCGTCCGTTTGTCTGTGCGTTCGTCCGACATCGTGTGAATGCGAAAGAGAGCATACCGTAGAACCTGGCACAATGAAACTTTGCATACTTGTTTCTCATGAGAAGACGTCGAACCCTATTGTTTTTTTCAGGTCAAGGTCACAGGGGCGCTTCTACAGTAAACTCTTGTGAATGCAATATAGAACAAACTGTATTGCCAGGGATAGTCAAACTTTGCATACTTCTTCCACATGAGAGGACGTGAAACCCTTTTTTTTCAGGGTCAGAGGTCAAGGTCACAGGGGGCTTTTATACATAACTCTTTTGAACCCAATATAGAACAAACTGTATTGCCAGGGATAGTTATACTTCGCATACTTGTTCCTCATGAGGAAATGTCGAACCCTATTGCTTTTCAATGTCAAAGTTCAAGGTCATACGGGGCACTTACAGAAAATTATTGTGAACCCAATATAGAACAAACCATATTGCAAGTGATAATCAAACTTTGCATACTTGTTCTTCATAATAAGATGTTGAACCCTGTCGTTTCTCATGGTCAGCGGTCAAAGGTCAAGGTCACACGGGGCACTTATAGAAAATTCTTGTGAACTTGATACAGAACAAACTATATTGCCAGGGATTGTCAAACTTTGCATACTTGTTCCTTATGAAAAGACGTTGAACCCTATTGTTTTTCAGGGTCAAAGGTCATAGGGGGCAATTATAGAAAATTCTTGGTCACGGGGGGCATCTTGTGAGGAAATGTTGAAACCCTTTATTTATATAAAATGTAATAGTGATAAAGATTAATTTACTTTAAGAAGATATCCTGAAAATCAGTTATTCTGTTAATTCTGTTTATTAAATTAGACGATATTTTTTATAATTATGTTAATTCTGTAATTATGTTTACAATAGTTTATTATGTTCATTGGCACAATTTGTCTACTAGATCATGTAGATGGAATATGCTTTAAATCAATATTGTATCCACAACATAAACTTCTCATACAACATTCAGACTTTGCTTTAAATACCCATTTCATTGATTAGTTTTGTTTGATGTCAACATCAACTAAAATGTGAAATCATCTTTAAAGGTAATCTGAAACGAGAATCGGAGACAGAAAGAATTGATTTCATCTTGGAGAGCCTAAAGAAAAGAAGGACTGACAGCTCCAAAGTCAAGGTAAAGTTATTGGATTTTTCCCATGTTTGAACACTATTTATACAGTCAAGTTAATTCCTTTTTTAGCTCACCTGAGCCAAAGGCTCAAGTGAGCTATTGTCATAGTGTGGCGTCCGGTGTCCGTCGTCCGTCCGTCCGTCGTAAACTTTTAACATTTTCAACTTCTTCTCAAGAACGGCTGAAGGGATTTTGATGAAACTTGGTATGCATGAAGTACTAAAGGTCCTCTACCAAGTTTGTTCATTTCGGCTCGATCCCTTCAGGGGTGGATCCAGGGCGGGGTCAAATAGGCCCCGGAGGGTACCCCTCTTCAAAAATCTTCTTCTCCAGTTCCACTGAATGGATTGAAAAACTAATTGTATCTATGTGATCTAGAAGGATGTATGATTCAAGTTTGTTCATTTCGTTAAAATCCGACAACTAATTTTTGACGCGTTTTTGACGTCTTTTCGGACTTAGTCAGAAATGCACATTTTTGCACTTTTTCTTTAAATAACTCAATAAGTGTATGATTTTACACACTCATTTACTACATATTTATCATATTTAACTTACTTAATGCTTTGATATGTATTTTATGCTTAAATTTTATTTTTTTGATTTTTTATGAATTTTTTTCTTATGTAAAAAGGAAGGGGGGGGGGGTGATTTTCATACATTTTCTGCTTCTTTTCTATAACCACTCTTCAGATTGTCATGACAATTTGTAGGTATGAGGTACTCATGCATGGTACCCTACAAGTGAAAGAATTTTGTCCAGATATCCACTTTTGGATTTTTAAGGAATATTTTTTAAGATTGTACATAGGTATAATGTATGTTTTCCATGCCCAATGGACCCATGGGGAGTGGCTTCAAACCCCGGCGGGACCCCAACAAAATTTTTTTTCCCTTTTTATTAGCTCACCTGAGCCAAAGGCTCAAGTGAGCTATTGTCATAGTGTGGCGTCCGGCGTCCGTCGTCCGTCGTCCGTCCGTCCGTCGTAAACTTTTAACATTTTCAACTTCTTCTCAAGAACGGCTGAAGGGATTTTGATGAAACTTGGTATGCATGAAGTACTAAAGGTCCTCTACCAAGTTTGTTCATTTCGGCTCGATCCCTTCAGGTGTGGATCCAGGGCGGGGTCAAATAGGCCCCGGAGGGTACCCCTCTTCAAAAATCTTCTTCTCCAGTTCCACTGAATGGATTGAAAAACTAATTGTATCTATGTGATCTAGAAGGATGTATGATTCAAGTTTGTTCATTTCGTTAAAATCCGACAACTAATTTTTGACGCGTTTTTGACGTCTTTTCGGACTTAGTCAGAAATGCACATTTTTGCACTTTTTCTTTAAATAACTCAATAAGTGTATGATTTTACACACTCATTTACTACATATTTATCATATTTAACTTACTTAATGCTTTGATATGTATTTTATGCTTAAATTTTATTTTTTTGATTTTTTATGAATTTTTTTCTTATGTAAAAAGGAAGGGGGGGGGGGTGATTTTCATACATTTTCTGCTTCTTTTCTATAACCACTCTTCAGATTGTCATGACAATTTGTAGGTATGAGGTACTCATGCATGGTACCCTACAAGTGAAAGAATTTTGTCCAGATATCCACTTTTGGATTTTTAAGGAATATTTTTTAAGATTGTACATAGGTATAATGTATGTTTTCCATGCCCAATGGACCCATGGGGAGTGGCTTCAAACCCCGGCGGGACCCCAACAAAATTTTTTTCCCCTTTTTATTAGCTCACCTGAGCCAAAGGCTCAAGTGAGCTATTGTCATAGTGTGGCGTCCGGCGTCCGTCGTCCGTCCGTCCGTCGTAAACTTTTAACATTTTCAACTTCTTCTCAAGAACGGCTGAAGGGATTTTGATGAAACTTGGTATGCATGAAGTACTAAAGGTCCTCTACCAAGTTTGTTCATTTCGGCTCGATCCCTTCAGGGGTGGATCCAGGGCGGGGTCAAATAGGCCCCGGAGGGTACCCCTCTTCAAAAATCTTCTTCTCCAGTTCCACTGAATGGATTGAAAAACTAATTGTATCTATGTGATCTAGAAGGATGTATGATTCAAGTTTGTTCATTTCGTTAAAATCCGACAACTAATTTTTGACGCGTTTTTGACGTCTTTTCGGACTTAGTCAGAAATGCACATTTTTGCACTTTTTCTTTAAATAACTCAATAAGTGTATGATTTTACACACTCATTTACTACATATTTATCATATTTAACTTACTTAATGCTTTGATATGTATTTTATGCTTAAATTTTATTTTTTTGATTTTTTATGAATTTTTTTCTTATGTAAAAAGGAAGGGGGGGGTGATTTTCATACATTTTCTGCTTCTTTTCTATAACCACTCTTCAGATTGTCATGACAATTTGTAGGTATGAGGTACTCATGCATGGTACCCTACAAGTGAAAGAATTTTGTCCAGATATCCACTTTTGGATTTTTAAGGAATATTTTTTAAGATTGTACATAGGTATAATGTATGTTTTCCATGCCCAATGGACCCATGGGGAGTGGCTTCAAACCCCGGCGGGACCCCAACAAAATTTTTTTCCCCTTTTTATTAGCTCACCTGAGCCAAAGGCTCAAGTGAGCTATTGTCATAGTGTGGCGTCCGGCGTCCGTCGTCCGTCCGTCCGTCGTAAACTTTTAACATTTTCAACTTCTTCTCAAGAACGGCTGAAGGGATTTTGATGAAACTTGGTATGCATGAAGTACTAAAGGTCCTCTACCAAGTTTGTTCATTTCGGCTCGATCCCTTCAGGGGTGGATCCAGGGCGGGGTCAAATAGGCCCCGGAGGGTACCCCTCTTCAAAAATCTTCTTCTCCAGTTCCACTGAATGGATTGAAAAACTAATTGTATCTATGTGATCTAGAAGGATGTATGATTCAAGTTTGTTCATTTCGTTAAAATCCGACAACTAATTTTTGACGCGTTTTTGACGTCTTTTCGGACTTAGTCAGAAATGCACATTTTTGCACTTTTTCTTTAAATAACTCAATAAGTGTATGATTTTACACACTCATTTACTACATATTTATCATATTTAACTTACTTAATGCTTTGATATGTATTTTATGCTTAAATTTTATTTTTTTGATTTTTTATGAATTTTTTTCTTATGTAAAAAGGAAGGGGGGGGGGGTGATTTTCATACATTTTCTGCTTCTTTTCTATAACCACTCTTCAGATTGTCATGACAATTTGTAGGTATGAGGTACTCATGCATGGTACCCTACAAGTGAAAGAATTTTGTCCAGATATCCACTTTTGGATTTTTAAGGAATATTTTTTAAGATTGTACATAGGTATAATGTATGTTTTCTTACCAAAAAAGAAAAGAAATTCTCAAATCGCACCGGGTTATACTCATTGATACTACTTTTGAATGAAGAAATTTTATTTGAATCACAAAAAAAAATGCCGTAAAGATTAAAAGTACACAACTTTTTTAATATTTTTTCAAAGCCATGCACCTGGTTCCGGACCGGAATTATTCGAATTTTATGATCTGAGGACCCATTTTCACACGTATTCTTCCACACATGTAGATGGTTAACAAAGACGCCATGTTTCTTGTGTTACAAATTTGATTGGTTCAATACCTCCCGCCCCCTTTCACACGTATTCTTCCACACATGTAGATGCCTCACACACTTTAAAACTATATTCAAAATTTTATTTCATCTATCTAGTAAACAATCACGGGAAGACAATTCAAGATAAACATTGTGTGTATTTTCCACCAATTGTTGAAAATAATACGAAAATAATCAGAACTATTTGACCAATTGTTGAAATTAATAAGAAAATAATCGGAACTATTTGACATTCATCTTCGTCCCCAAGGCGCATCGTATTCCGCTAGGCGCTTCATTGCAATACAAACCGCAAAGCAGTACTGCGATATATTTCAGGAGATACAGTGCAAACGGAATAGATTTTTATACTTGGAACACTTTCATAATCTGTATCTGTATCTGTATGGGTACGTTGAATTACCAATACTGGCTTGTGATCAACGGAATGAGAGAGCGCATAAACTTACTTAATCGCGCTTCAGGCTGAATCTAAAGCCTTCCACAGTCCTTGACAGCACTTGATGGCTATCCAGTTCGTTCCACTCTGTGACTGTACGTATGAAGAAAGAGTTCTTCCTGATGACGGAATTACATGTAGGTATGTTAAAGCAGCGAGTATGGTTTGAGCTATGAACAACGTTCATAATGGTTATCATTCATGTACTTGGAACACTTGCATATACTTGTTATCATGTATAAAGTTTGCTCGAATTTCCTCTGTCTTAGACTCTCTTAGATGAAGTAATTTACGGACTGATTTCTTGAAGAAACGTCTCATGAGTAATCTCTTCCTCTGGATTTTGAGAATGCATAGAACATTTAATATCTGAAATTCTTGAAAATAATTCCGTTCAGAGTTCCTGAAATCTTCCAATGAAATGTTGGACCACAGAAGCTGTTGTTTTAATAGAGAAAATAAATTATTATTCACAACCTTAAGCCACTGTGTTCGTCATCTTGTATGTATAATATTTCTAAGAGGAACACAGAGGCCTGAGGTTGTGAATAATAAAACATTTTCTCTCATAAAACGACAGGATCCTGTGTTGAGACATTTGGGAATTTTTATCTGTTCAAATAATAGATACATAATGAGTTTTTATCAGACCAAATAACTTCTTGTCGGCAAATCCAATGCAACCGATACATTTCATGAACTCTCTCCGCTAACAACTTGTCCGTGTAACAGACCTATGATGAGGTAAAACAATTAGTTAACAGTAAATAACAATGTCGTAGGTCTGCTAGTTGGACAAGCTTAACAATTTCATGGGCCTTTTAATTTGTTTCAAACTGCGAAACCTTAGAGAAACCACTTGAGTTGTTGAACAGCGTATGCTGAAATGCGACGCTCCTTCTCGCCTGTTGAAATATGCATAGGCAAGAAGCGTCGCATTTCAGCATATTTACTTAAAATTATTTGTTCAAGTGGCTTCACTGGGTCATGAGGTTTGATACAAAATACACTGCATTTTTGGAAAACAAACTGGCACAATTTCTGCACAACTCACTTGAATTGATGAATATTGGATCAAAACGATTTTAACTGTACGTTTCATGTATTTGAGATGAAATCAATACTATTCAAAAGCATAATTCATAGATTTCAGTGAATAAAGGCAAAACCGAAAAATCTTTGTTTTTTATGCCCCTGGAATAAAAGATTCGGGAGCATAAAGTTTTTGGCCTGTCCGTCTGTCTGTCTGTTTTCCAAAAAACTTTAACATTGGGCATAACTTTTGAATGGAAGCTGGTGATAGAGGTTTCATATTTCACATGTGTATTTACCAAAATTTTTGACCTCATGACCATAACCTTGACCTTTCACGTACTTCTCAAAAACTTTAACATTGGGCATAACTATTGAATGGTTATAGTGATAGGGCTTTCATATTGTACATGTGTATTCCTTGTGACAAGATCTTTCCATTGATACCAATATTACGCTGACCCTGACCTCTCACATACTTAACAGAAAATGGTGTTTATACTAACAAAGATGCCGTCGGGGGCATTCTCGTTTCACAAACACAGGCTTTATAATTTCTGGCATGCTAGCTATCAATAATGAAAGGTTTTGTGTTCAATTTTAAATAAACTTAATTTGTGAAATCATTTCATTGTTTTATTCTTTTTCTGCTGCACATTTATGTGGAATTTTACAATATGATTTTATTTTTGATGTTGCATAATTGAACTATACTAGCTGGGCATATGACGTTGGACCACTTTATCCGTTTTTTTTTTTCAAATCAGTAAAAAAGTTATTGTTTTGAAATTTGACTATTTTTTTTCTTTTTTGTACCTTTAAAGGTTGTCTGAAAAAAAAAAACACTTCTCTGCATCCGGCAAAAATCTTTTTAGAAAGGTTTTGGGCTAAAATCCTGGTACTGGCACTATCAGTATTCAATGTCAGTATGTCAGTTAGAGCGTGCATGGGTATCAGGTGAGCGTTGTGCCCCCATGGGGCTCTTGTTTAATGTTTGTCAGCTTCAAAAAATCATTCATGAATGTTACTTTTCAACAACCTTCAGATATTCTGTAAAAATTCTGTTAAGAAATTGTTTATGTTGACTGACTTGTGGTTATATAATGTACTAGACATTTTTCTAATTGGGGCCCCACATAAAAAAAATAGGAGCCCTAGTAAGTAGTCACAATGCCTGACTATCAGTATCAGTCCATCTGTATATTTATCTCGCTATTTGTACATCAACACCCTATTGGAACACAAAATTTAAGTTCAACAGATGTAGGAATTTCAAACTTCATACATAGTTACATGGATGGTTACATGGTGGATAAACAAAAACCCTTAATTGTATTGATTCAGGGTCAAAGGTCAAGGCCATTCTTGGGCCTCTGTCAGTTGTCTTTCTTTTTCTCTTTTATGGTCTTTATTTTTGATCAGATTGCAAAGCTTACCAGACTATAAATGACTTTGTCAATTGTCTATGTCAAAAATTTTGTTATGCTGTTGTTTTAAGGTTTGTTGTGTCTACACCTTAAGGAGTTCTGTGTTCAAATTTTACATGGTATTACCGGTTGATAAAAGCAGTTAGATAATGCAAGAATATGGTGACTGTGGCCTATAATTTTCAGTACAATGATCTTCAATGTCTATCATTGTTTAAAAATTGTGTTGTACTGACTTGAAGTGATTTCTTTTCTATATTTGTATTGTCTTTCAGAAAGAATCACTTACATTGAAAGTGACATTAGGGTGGATGCATTTCAACTGTAAGGAAAAACGGCACATAATGGTAAGGACTCAAAAAGGAGGAGGCACAAGAACGGCCGAATTATTGAGAAAAGCAACTTATGAAGAAATCCTCACTAAAATTAAAGACCTTTTCTTCCCCAATGGGAAAAGTCCAGTTGGACGCTTGGCAAAATTTAATTGCAGACTTGGAGATCCTAATGGCAACATCATACCACCGACAAATTTTGACTTTGGAGCAGTTATAGGAAGATTTGAGAAAAGTGTGAAGCTTTACCTGATGACTAAAGAAAAGGTAAGACAAGAAATACTTTTTTACCTTTATTAATCAGTAAAAGGACATGATTTTCTTGTACATCACATTCGATGGATTCACCTTAAGGATCAAACTTCATGTCAATAATCATTTGATGACAATTCACATCTTCACAGAATTGTAAGGAAGCATTCACTGTGATGAGGTAAAATACCTTATATGGTCAAGGTCACATGCAGGGGTCACAGTTCATGTCAATGGCACATTTTCCTCAAAAACACAATTTTTACACTTCATTGAGCTATGCATAGTTTTGCTCATTTGGATGCAACCCTCCTAGAGTTGGATCCAAGGGGCCAAATTCAGTCTGATGTGTTGGATGTCTTCTTAAGGTATTTGTGGGTGCACTGTTCTCAGAGCAATGTCAGTGTTTGGTCCATCTGTATGTCTATCCATGGTTCTGACCATCTGTCCAGCTTTTGAAATAATGTCCTTAATTTTTGAATAAAAGGGATAAAGACATCATACTTTGTTATTTGAAGACTTATTACATTTGTAAACTTACCCATTCATTAAACACTTTAAATTGATTCCCTCAGGGGTTAGATGAGGTCAGAACAGGATCAGAGGTCAAGAAATAGGGCATTGTCATTGTTTGGGACTTTGTTGCTGACCAATTGAGGGCACACATGTTTCAAAATTAATCTTAATTTATTTTGTTTTACTCTAGACATTCACAGTTGAAACATACACTAGCAGTGAGGATGATTTTGAACTTCCTGAAATTAATTTTAGGGTAAGTGTTTAATTTTTGTGTCACCTGCAAAGCAGTGCGGCACATAGGGATAACTTTGTCCGTCTGTCTGTCCGTCCATCTGTCACACTAGGATAAAGTCAACCGCAGGCAACACGCGTGTTCCTGGAACACTTAGTGATTGACTGAAGTGGTAATTCTTCTTTCATTTGTTGGACTTCAATCTGAAGTAGGAGAACTCTTTTTTATCACCTGAGCCAAAGGAGCCTTAGTTGATCTGTCTTTCATCATTCTGTCCCTCCATTTTTCTTATTTGACTCATTCAGAACCACTCAAGGGATTTTTGATCAATTTTGTATGACAGAAATACTTCATGTATTGTTTACTCATGAATAGAGAAAGGTTCCTATTAATGTTGGGATCAGTAGATAAAATGTCAAGGTCGTGGTTGACATGTGTTTTCTGTCTTGGAGACTTAAACCTTTTGACCTAGGTCAATAATACTTCACACTTTTAAAGCACATGATGAGTCAAAGAAGAAGCTGTTTGATTTGGGGCCCAGTGTGTCAAAGGTGAAGGTCACAGTAGATTTGTATTTTAAAGCGGTTTACTAGCTTTCAGTCAATAGCCTTTTAGCTGAAAATTGACACTTCATTTATGTAAACTTTGAATTATGGAAGAACCTCATTGTTTATGAAATCAGTACATGTCACAGTAGTCCAAAGTCAACAGTTTTATGTTAATTTTGGTCGGAGAGATGGGGGATTTGTCTCTTTTGATGGTTCTAGTTTTCTCTCTAGATCCTTTCATTATTATTTCCTCATACATTACTGCAAAGGGATTTTAGATTTCATTTCTGCACCCAGTACATTCACATTAATTTACGATTTTCATAATATTTTATTATACTGTAGTCACAGGTAAGAAACCAAGTCCATACAACCCAGGCGTCAATTGGAAATATGGCAGCATCCACTTCAGGACTAGGAACTAAAGCTGCAACAGGAAATGGAAGTCCATCATCAAGAGGAAGTCCATCAACTGCTCCAGCAGCAGCAGGCATTCTGGTACAAACAGGGACTCCAACGGTATGTTAATTAAGGAAGGAATCAAATAATTTTTATCTTGCGGGGTCAAATGTCCGGAGAGCTATTGTCATACCCGCCGGTGTCGGCGTCGGCATGCGCGTGCACAAAAACTTTAACCTTGCCTATAACTTTCAAACCATAAGGGATAAAGCTTTCATATTTCACATGTGCATTCCTTGTGACAAGACCTTTCAAATTGTACCAAGCTTTTTGACCTAGTGACCTTGAATTTGACCTTTAAGCTTGGCAATATCTTCTGAAACCTAACAGGAAGGGCTTTCATATTTCACATGTATATTTCTTGTGAGAAGACCTTTCCATTGGTACCAAAAGTTTTGACCTTGTGACCTTGACTTTGACCTTTGACATACTTGTCAAAAACTTTAACTTTGGCCATATCTTTTGAAATGCAAGAGGTAGGGTATTTTTTTTTTACTTATCGTTGCCCTCAGTGAGCTTTGTTGTCTTTCTGACAACTCTTGTTCAGTGGATGGAAATGTGGCCTGAAAAAAAGATTGAAGTCTGCATCATTGTGCGTCACTATCTTATTCATTGGAATGAGATTTCAAAGGAACTATTTGCTTTCATAAAGGTGTCACCATCAAAACAATGTTGTGACGTCATAGATTAATGCAGTCACAGGACTTTTCAGTTAATTAAGGTATACCACAAATATTAAAGAAAGCTATGAAATATGCTGTTACCCATACAAATTTAACATTTCAATAGTTCCCTGTGACGGTGTCCAGAAAGGTAATGTTGTTCAATGTGAGCTTTTCAGTTGAGCTGTGTTGTCCTGACTCACAACTTTAAATGTTTAGTAGAATAAAAACAAATACTTTGGGGTCAAGTTATGTAAGTACTTTCAGTAGAATGTAAGATATTTTGTTTTTCATAAGGGCCCCACTTCAAAGATCTGGGAGCTCTATAATTATTACTTTGTTTGTCTGTCTGTCCATCAACATTTCTTTGTAGATAATCCAAAGGCTACTTGTCTTAGAAACATCAAACTTCATACACGAACATGGTCAGAGAAGGATACTTATAGATTTTGGAATCACAAGGTTTATAAAACAAAGACTACTAAAACACTTAAGCATTGTGACTTGGTTACTGAAATGCTATTTGTCTAGGAACTTCAAACGACACACACAAATAGAGCATGGACAGAGGAAGACACCCATATACTTTGGAGTCCCAAGGTTATAGGTCAAGGTCACTGACTACAAAAAGAACTAAGAGGCTAAAGGATTTGTACTAGGAACTTCAAAAATCATGCACAGATAGAACATAGACAACGTTAGACATGGTGACCAAAAGGTTAAGGTATTAATGGACTTAAGTCCATTGTGAGGCTTTAGATGGTTTTGTCAGTTTTCTAGTTAGTTACTCTAAAACTTGTCTTTCACAATGTTAAATCATTATAATTTGAAATGACAATTGCATCTACATTATAATTCTGTTTTGCAGGTACAGTTCAATATCCAGCCCTCAATTTGTGAGATTTGTCAAACAAATGAAAAGTCTCATTTCCTTGTTCCTTGTGGTCACACATTTTGCAAACAGTGTGCTAGCCAGCTAACCCAGCAAGGAAGACCCTGTGCTTACTGCAGGCAAAACTTTATAAAAGTGAATCCATTGTATGCCTAGTGGGTTTCCATTTTCTTCTTGTAAATCTCATAACTTCTTTTTGAAAGATGTTTGATTTAACAGTTTCAAAGTGTTGACTTTCTTTAAATTTTATGAGAAGTTGAAGAAATGAACATATTAAATCTATGCCCCTGATCTGAGAGATGGGGTGTATAGTGTTTGGGTTGTCTGTATGTCCTTCTGTCTGTCTATCCATCAGTAAATTGGTCATTTTTTTTATGAAATTACCCTAACTTTTGATCAAAAGGGATAGAGACTTCATACTTGGAATGAATGAATTAATTAATGCTTACTGAAGTAATAAAACCGGATTTCCCTTTAAACTTACCCTTGAGTTAGTGGATGAGGTCAGGGAGGGTTAAAGGTCAAGAAGAATAATTTTGCTCCGACAAACCCCCCCCCCCCAGAATATCAAATGGACCGTGCCTTAAAGGTGTCCCTTAGAAGCAATTACTTTTACAAAATTTTGAAATGCCAAATCTCTCTCTTCATATGAACGTATACATTCTCAGTTAGAGACAGCAGGGCATATCAGTGATACATATATTGTGTATTAGAGCTAATATGTGCTACACCCTCTAAATCTTTCATCCCCTTTCTTGACTGTAAATGGATTAATTAATTAATTTTTAATCACAGCACTATTTTACTTACTTGTACTGAAAAGCTATATATATATATATATATATACAAGGAAAAAACGCTATGCAGTAACTTGTGCTTTAGTATATAGACTCCCATTGGAGCCTCAATGTTTGTCAAAGGCTCCATAGGGGTTCGTCGGAAACCTACATAAGGCAATGAATTCTGTAACGCTCATACTGGTACGGTGTACGGTAAATTCAATAGCATCATTTAGAACCTGATACATTTACAGCATGGACCAGACATGTAGGTACTAAACCCTCGTCAGTGATCCTAAGTCAAAACAATGTAATACGTAGCTATAACTAGGGATTTCACCTTAAAACTCATTAATTATTTAGATCCATGTATTATAAGATTGTTACATTGCTCTGTGTAATAGAAGCATTTTACAGAAGAAATTATCAAAATCGGTTGATCGAGTACAGAGATAATGAAGTTGAAAGCTTGATGATTGGTGTCATTTCTGTGACACAATATCCTATAGCGTACAATATAAAACTTCTCATGATGTGGCACCATTCAAATTTAACTTGGAGTGGTCTGTCAGCGTATTGAAATAGCTATAACTTAAATAATCTTACTGCTATTTGAATGATCTGTACATCATTTTGTTTGTAAAGACTTCAGCTATTCGTTTTATATTACAATGATAATTTAGTTGCGTCGCCATGGTAACCATTTAAAAAAAAGGACCACCATCGATTCAAATAAACAAATTTTGAAAATCTTAAGATTTATAAACTTAATTTTCACGTGTTTGACTTGAAAGATAATCGAAATAATATTTTAAGAAATACCAAAAATGTGTGATTATTGCTTTTAAAGCACTTCATTTCTGTTGCCATGGAAAAAAAGAAGATTTTTCATGTATCTAAATGTCGATAAAGATATACCTTTGTTATTTTCGGTGAAATTAAGCTTAATTTGAAAAAAAATATATATATAAAGGAAGAAGAAAAAAAAAAGGAAAAAATACCAACATGCGATCTTACGAGTCTATCAGTGCTATTGCATAAGTAAACCCCCCCCCCCCCCCACCCCCCCACCCCCACCCCCCAAAAAAGAGCACACACGAGAGAATCCTTTAAAGTACGTACGATAGTTCTGAAAAAAAAAATGTTGATCATTTCATATCATCGTTAATGAAATTTCATGTATATGTATTTCCCTGTTCCTTTTTACTCTCGTCTTTTAAAGTTTATATAAAAGAAATCGAACACTTTATTGATAACTTGCGTGAAATCGGCATGGAAATCATTATCACGCAGTAAATAATCAAGGGGGTCGAGGCGGGAAAATCGGAATGCAGCTAGGTAAACCGTGATAAAATTTGGTGTTCTATATATCAAAATAATCGGAAATGTTCAAACTTTTAATATTTAAGTGCGCAAAATAGAAAGGATGATATCAAAAGTGATACATATTCCCCTGAAAACTGAAAAATGTCACAACTTTCGTTATATTTGGAGTTCAACTTTTGCGCAACTTCGGTTATCAATCGGAGAGTCCCATCTATCTAACCATACATGAGTTTTATGTTATGAATATTAATAAATAAGCTGAAATAGCCGCCAAACAGAACGACCCTCAAATTCTTCATGAGCCGTTCCTCGTGCCATAGATATTTGCAGCGAGAGGTGTACAAATTCGTGCGTTGTCGTCCAAAAAACTCGATAATTTCGCCGCTTCTGTTCATATTATCATAAAAAATACAATATATATATAAAGAATAAATATCATTTTAAGTTTAGAGAAAGAATTATATTTTTTTTATCAAAAATTCTGGTAGAAATCGTAAGGTTAGTTTAGTGCGGTAACCGATAGATCAATTTGTCAGCTTGAAAGATCACGTGACTGAAACCCCTACTATAACAGGCATGCGCGAGTTAACGCACTTTCCCATTCTGCTCCTTGTTAAATAGGTCAGTTTTAGGTTGCAAATTCATGGTGGTATTGACATAATAAATGTATTGTTTAATATCTAATCAATTGATTTGAATGAGTTAAAGAAGATCCTGACGATAATCTCAACAGCACTCACAATAGAGCGCAAAAATAAACATTGACAGACCCCCAGCAAGCCAGAGGTGGGACCAGGTGCCCGGGAGGAGTAAGCATCCCCTGTTGGCTAGCCGCACCCGCCGTCGATGTTTATGAAGCATTTTTCTAATTTGAAATCGATGACTCACTACGCGAACAAAGAATTCAGTCGCAATTTTGACCTCTTCATGACATATGTAAATTGCCTATTTTGCATACAAGCACGTGTTTCATCTGGGTCAGTGGGATGTTTTCTTTTAGGGAACATATCAAAGTTATATTTTGATACCCAACATGACGTATGCACCCCATATATGGAAAACGGCAGTGAAAATAACACGATGGTTCGACTTTAACGGCGCCTAGCTCTTAACCTGTACGTTTTGACAATATATGGACAAGCATTTTTCAAAAGCAGAATATATGGCCTTTTGATTCGTGATGGAATATCTATGATTAATTGATGCACGTAGATGCACAAGCCTAAAAGACGACACGGATCTATTTTAGAAAACGGACATCTTTTCATCAGGGGTAAGTAACTCTTTTTTTTTCATGCAGAGTTATCCGTCTCGATATACAGCGAGGAAAGTCATTTAAAGTGTAAAATCGCCAAGTTCTTCTATTTTTACGGGGTTTTTTACATATATATTGTAAGTATATATTCAATTGTTTAAAATAAAACCAAAGATACATCTTGAACTTGTCATACGACGAATAAATGAAATAATCCAATCTTTCATTCTGAAAATTAGCCGGAATTTTCTCTGATCATTTGGAAACGTTTCAAATCATAGTAAAACTCTTGACTATGTATTTAAATAATAATTATATGTTGAATTACGCCAATTTATGTCATATTTGAAATGAGAACAACGTGAATTTTGTATTAATTACCCCCCCCCCCCCCCCCCCAGAATATCAAATGGACCGTGCCTAAGGAGTTTTTGACAGAGAACAACTTTAAGAGCTTGCCATTGACACCTTTTAAAGGCAATAGATTCTTTATACTATTTCACAACGCCAGAGTGATTTACTTGTTTCATAAGAAGATGACAGACTTTTTAAAGGATCATGGGTCGAACCCATGGGTTTTATTTGACTTGAAAGTTGACTTCTTTGTCGCTGGATGCAAAGCCCTTGGGCTGGTTTGCAAGTTAATAACCACACCCCTTTGGAATCTGATAGAAAAGAAGAATATTCACATCTTTGACATGAATGACTACTACCTGAAGCTGACAACCTTCCTAGAATATGCTGCAAATAATGTTGACAACTTTATGAGTGGTAACCTACTTCCGTTTGGAGATGACACTAATATTAAACGTGACAAAATTTATGAAGAACTTGTCTGTGCATCTGAACATGATGCTGATACCAGTACAATTTTCCATGTTGTTCTACCTGCAATTGCAAAATTAACAAAGGCACACTTCAAGGACCACCTGCCTGGAGGTATCTATGAGAATCCAGATACTCAAAAAAGGAAGGAAGCAATGAGTGTAGCTAAGCACAACAAGTTTAGCGAGTCTGTATTTGCCTATCTTGACAGCCTTATGCGACACAAGCCTCACATTAAAACCCTCTCTGCTGAGGCATACATCATGTTTGCAATGAACCGGACCAGTAAGTGGTTGGAAGAAAAAGACGATGAAACAGTGAGAACAGAGTTAAAGGAGGCCTACAAAAATGTGGAAGCAACCAGAAAGAAATTCAAAGAGAGAAAGGAAGAGATAGTTAGAAGAAAGAGAGAAATATTGCAAGAAAAACTGAGAAAGGCAGAATTAGACAGACAGAAAAAAGAAGAGGAATCACTGAAACAGACAAATGACATTTTGTACTGGGGACTATGGCAAACTGAAGATCAAGTGGATGTTGTTCTAGCTTCAATGAATGTAAAAGCAAAAATTGAAGCTCTGAAAGCACAGTTCCGATTTAGGAAAAACATTTTGAAACAAAAGGCGAGTGAATCTCATCTGTATAACTTCAGTAGGGCAGAGGAGAGTGGAAGGAAAAACATGGCTTGGACTCAACTTGCGAACAACTTGAAAATCCTCATTAGAGAATCGTACAGTTTGCCTGAAGGCACATCATCTGAAGGAACATTAAACATTGTTGGAAAGAATATCTCACATAGGTTTGAAAGTGAAGGAAATGATGTGTGGTATGACGGACATGTTGTCTCTCAGGTATCCTTGTTGGAGTTCAAACTTACAATGTTACAGTTGGAATTTTACGTTCAAACTTACAACTTAAGTTTATACTTATAGTTGAAACTTGCTGTTCAATGTTAAGATTTTCTGCATTAATCCTTAGTAAGTTGTAGTATACTATATTGAATTAAATTATTAAGGATTCCGACTTTTCCGTCGGAATCCTTTCTGTTATTGTATTGTCTTTTCTTTATTCTTATTATTCTTATTATTATTATTATTATTATTCTTACCCCCAAGCCAATCCAGAGACTTTACAACAAAGTACCGCATCATATGATAAAATGGAAAGTATCATGTGAAAGAGCAAATAAAGATCTTCATATATATTTTTTTTCTTGTCGAAAAGTTTACATATGCCCCCGCTAGAGGTCATCAAAGGTAAAATCTTTAAAACCTTATAACTCCTAAACTAACGGTGCGATTTGAATGAAATTTGTTTTATATTGTTCTTTGGGAAATTTGCAAACTTTTATACGCTTACATGCTCGATAGAATATTTACGGTTTTCGCGCTATTTTGAGTTGAAATTGGAACTTTAAATTGGCACAGTGCCAATTTCTACAGTTTCTGAGATTTTGAGTTGAAACTTGGATGGTAGGTTACTTATAGGTAGTCGTTGATGATGACCTAGTTTCAAGGTCAAATTTTGATTCTCAAGGTCACAACAAACTTTTGCCTATAGAACAAAGACTTTTTGACCTTGACAGTTCAAACTTCATAAATACAATCATTGATCCAAGCCCCATCACCTTGACCTTGACCCAAGGTCAAATTCTCATTCTCAAGGTCACAACAAAAATTTTCCCATAGAACAAAGACCATTTGACCTTGAGAGTTCAAACTTTGCGCAAATGTCCTTACATCAAGTCCTTTCACCTTGACCTTGACCCAAGGTCATTTGTTCGATTTCAAGGTCAAAACAGACTTTTGTTGATAAAATATTGAGCTTTGAATAGATGAAAAGGAATTTTGATGAGAATAAACTAAAATGCTTATCTTTCATCCATGACCTTGGTTCAAGGTCAAATAAACTTTTTCAAGGTCATAACAAACATTTACTCTTGTAGGATTGAGAGAATTTTGTTCTTAAATATTTATTCTTCACACAAGTAGTACTTCTTATTTGAACTTTACATAGTAAGATAGATAACTCTTTTATTCTTGTTCTATGTTTCCTTTTTTTATCTTAGTAGCATTACTTGTCTGTACTTTCATGCTGTTGTCATTCTCTATTTATAGAAATTTTCTCATTGCTAATTCATTGTGCAATTCTTTTTGGGATAGTAATTTCAAAGGAATCAAAATGGATAGAATAGATCTAGGAGTTTAAAGCCTTCCTAAACTTGAAAGGTATTTATCATCTTTTTCTTCTATTTTGTCGATAAATAAATAAGAGTCCCAAATTAGACATAAGCTCCTTTGCCTCATTTGCTGAAGTGAATTAGGTACAAAAGCAACTATTCTTTTTTCCATCTTCTTTATTCGGATTTTAACACTTCAGTTCCGAGGAAGGTCTAATAAAGGAGGAATCCGTCTGTTGCTTGCAACAGTAGCCATCTAGTTTCTTTTATTTTTTTATCTCTTGTATCATGATGCATGAGAATGATGAGAATGCAGTTCAATTAAGATAACATTTCATCTGCTTAAACTAATTAATTTATGAAGTACTAAAAGCATGCTGATTGATATTTTGTTACGTTCTTGAACTTTTTTTAAAAGCAATCTTTGTCACTCTGTTTGAATATTGTATTTTTGAATCTTACATATAGTTTAGCAGTTTACATTGTAGATTGTATAATTGTGGTTATTTTATTTTTAATCCAGATTGCATGTGTTTGTAATTTTTCAAATTTATTGTTCCAGTAGTAATTAAACTTGAGTGATAAAAAAAGGAAAAAAACCAACAACAAATGAATGTAAACATATAAATTTTACAATTTTGATATTTCTTTTTATCCCTAAGATGAAATTTAATACTCGTATTGTAGCAGGTCAGTTCTCATCACTATTAATTTAATTTGAGTTTATACTAGCATTACTAAGTTTAAGATGACATAATCACATTGTAAACTAATTATTTTTCTTTCTTATTCAGGTACCAGGATTCCCCTCTTGGTTCAATGTAAAGTACAATGAAGACGAGGCGATTTATACTTACAAACTAAAAGAAGACTATGAAAGAGGAGACTTAAAAATCAATGTTTAATGGACTTTCATTCACTTTTTGTATGTTATGAATAAAAAAAGGATATGTATAGTATATGTGAGTATGTTTTCACTCATTAATTGCATCTATGTGATCATTTGGGCATATATTGGATATATAACACACCTGGCAGAAAGATCCGTCCGAGCAGCAACTTCAAAGGTCAATAACTTTTGTATGCATAATGATACAGCTTTTATCTTTGCACCATTTAATTTCTCTTTAAAAAACCTTTCATTTGACATATTACATGTCGAAATATATTGAGTTTGAAATTTTCGCCTGTTATAGCTACATATAGCTTCGATAACATTGAGCATTCAAAAGTATTTTAACGCGTGATTTGAAGTTTACATCTGACATGCGAATGGAACTTATCAAATTTAGAGAAACTGATCGTCTTGATGACTTAAATGAATTTGTAGAAAATGAGAAAATACAAATGTTAAGTATGGATGACTTGAAAAAAAGCCAATTTGACAAGATTTTGGCAATAAATGTTGAAACGCTTGAGAATGTATTCAATAAGGAATTAAAAAGGAAGTCACTTATCATGATTGCCAGTTTAGCTATAGAACTTCCCCGACGACAACGCCAAAAAGGGAGTTGAATGAAGCGACGACGTCATCAACTAAGAAGCAAAAAGATTATATTGATGATGATAAGGTAGGGTTTGCATTATTAGTTAGTTTCTTTAAAATAGATATGTGGCATGTCGTTCCAAGGTAAAAGGACTACAAGCGGTAGAATGTGATTTTTATTTAGAGTTAAATTTTGATTTCGGATTCAGGGAACTCTGTGATACTCTAATATGACCTAATATACATGGCACATTGGCAAAAAGAAATTATTTTGTCTATTGGTTTTGTTTCTGTGGAGCGACATGCTGCAGTATGGTTTATAGTAAATGCTACAAATGGAAAAACATACTTTGTGTTTGTACATGAAGAGTTGTGAAAAGCGATTTACATAATTAAAGTTTTACTCATTCTTTTTTTTGTGCCTTGGGCCCCGACCACCTGTCCTCTCTGAATGTCAGTCGGACTCCTTTGGTGATAACATACATGAGCTCACGGAGGCAGAGCACGGATTGTATTACGTACGCCCTCTTTTTATATCCATTTGTGTTGCTTGGGCCCCCTGCGTTTAGGGGAAAGTACAATTGTGGTGTAAAACAACCTCCTCACTGTAAGATGACATCACACAAACAAGACCGCGAAACCTAGAGGCCCCAGAGACACAGATGGATATGTTAATGGATATAAAAAGAGGGCATGCGTAATACAGTCCGTGCTCTACCGGCTGTAGCGAGCTCATATATGTAATCACCCGAGGAGTCCGACTGACATTCAGAGAGGACAGGTGGTCGGGGCTCTGTCTTCTTTAAAGAGGTTTGGACAGCGCCCGTCCTGGAGTCCCGTCGTCACAGTCAGTCAGAGTGCAGGTCTCAAGGATGCGCTTGTACAAGACTGTAGATTGGTAAAGTACCAAGCCTAGTGTCCGCCTGGTGACATTAGGATCATATCCACGGTATAAAAGGCGTTTGATGATTCTGACGCATTTTCGATGGTTATGCTGCCTACCTTTGATCCTTTTTATTTTGTTTATCATATCACCATAAAAGACAGGTTGTGTTATACCCATTGTAATGTTATGTTCTCTGTCGCATGTATAGATCCGAATTTTAAAAGAAGTTGACTGTAATTTTTGTAAAATTTCCAGAAAGTCTTAACTAGTTTATGAAAGCGGAAACCTTGACCCAAAAGTTTTTTGGTAATTTGTAAATTTCTACTGTGAAAATCCAAAATATCAGTACATGCTCAAGCGTACCGGATGAGCTGTCATATGTAAATGCCGTATGACGGTAATCTTGGAACATCACCGTCAAGCCCGGGGAAATTTACTTTGTTGAATCCAAAATCATCCCTTTTGTCATATACACTTGCATGAATCTTTCCGTTTACAATTTTGATATTTAGGTCCAAAAAGGGTGTTTCTGTATTTGAAAGGTTTGCCTTGTTAAGGGTGACAGAGCTGGAAAGAAGTAATTAATACACTTGACAAACATAAGGCCACGGGGACCGATTTTAACTGCTCCACACTGCAACGTGAAATAGTGTCTATATTAATAATATCGAAGGGTTCCAACTCTCCACCTTCTTGAAGAAAATTCCAAACCAATCGTTTCAGCGGAGCCGCAACGAATAATTTCAGTAGAGCCCTCTTAAATTTTTTGAAGTTAGATTCATTGTTCAAAGAGACTCCTTGTAGACTACCGAGGAGTCATAAACACCACGTATGTTGACAGGCTTTTTAGGGTGATAGACCCCGAATGGGAGCAAATACCAACATACGGTATTTTCTGATAGCGGCTGAGCTACTTCCGACTACCCCGTTACGTCTTTTGACAAGGAATACTGATAGCTAGGCGTCTTTCAGATAAGCTTCTCAGTGTTGGATATGTTTCTAAAAAACTAACACCGTCAATGAGGAAGTTCTACGATCGATATTAGGGACTCGTTATACACTATGATGTCCCACTCTCCAGAATGGTGGATGATATTCTGTCATAGTGACAAATATGGATAATGACCATATCCCTGTATACAGCACATCATCGATAATTCAGAAACCGAAGGCATACAAAATCAGGATAAAAAAGAAACCAAAGCAAACAAACAAAAACCTCCACCATATGAAAAGAAGCGGACTCCCGATATGAGAGTGAGACCAGAAGCCCAGGAAGAAAAATCATCAATCAGAGTACAATCTTTGGTTGGATGGTTTAAATGGTCAATGACGGAATATCATCCTCCATTCTGGAGAGTGGGACATCATAGTGTGTGACGAGTTCCCCATATCGACCGTAGAACTTCCTCAGTGTTAGTCGGTCACAAACATATCCCTGACTGAGCTTATCTGAAAGACGCCTAGCTCTATTTGTACCGTCCAACCAACGAGTACTTGCACCTTCAAAAATGGAAGTAACCGGATGTGACAATTCTACAGAATTGAAGCGACGGGCAATGCATGCAAGTTGGAGATACTGACTCGGTCTGTGCACCTGGTCTCACTCCATATTGGGAGTTCGCTTCTTTTCATGTGGTGGAGGTTTTTGTTTGTTTGCTTTGGTTCCTTTTTTATCCCGATTTTGTTTGCCTTCGGTTTGTGATTTTTTTATTGTTTTTGTGCTGTATACAGGGATATGGTCATCATTCATATTTGTTGATGACCAGTTGCAAACTTTGGATAATTTGGCGGGTCAGCATATCATCTGTACACCACTTTCTGGGAATGTGTTTATTTACTAGAGGAGAAAGATAACCATTGACTATGTCATGACAGATAGTGCCTCTGCCAATAGGACTTTCTTTGGCATGCATTTTCCCGGAGATCCAAGGACTGACCATTATATTTTCAAACATGTGTATGATTGGGATCGCAGAATATGCGTAATTCAAGGCGTCATAAAGTGTCATGAAAAAAAATCGTAACAATATTGAATCAAGTAGAGCTAGTAACAGATTAGCCCCAAGAAGATAACGTTACATGAAAAATGCGTAATTTGGAATTACTGTCAACAGTCAGGGCCTTCAGATTGACCATAAATTGTCTGCAGAACACTTTGAGCTAACCCAACATCAAAAATGCGAAACAAGCTAGCGATTCAGGTACAAGACAGAGATGAAGGCATATCAATCCACGCTTTATCGACTGGACTGCATCATCGATCCTCCTACTGGAACAGACTGATGTGCTACATTTTGCACGACAAATACACCGATTACTGATCCAAAGGATAGTGGGCTAGAGATGCTTCAAACAGCTCTAGTGTTCTTCAATGAATGGAAGGGAAAGAAAGGGTCTACCTTGATTTTGATTAACAACCAATGCAACAGTAAAGAAACCCTATTCAACCACCAAAGAGGCATTAGAAACGGCATTAAACGGCATTAATACCAATTTCACATTCGCATAATATGGACCAGCAAACAGTGCCATAATACTTGGACAATGTGCAAAATGAGAGACTATGACTCTAAAATCTAGACCCCCGAGTCGTATTTTACGCACTACTCCTTCCGCAGGCTCTACATTCAACAACCGACACAGAGGGTTCTCAATTATTTCAAAGTGCAAGAGTAGAACATGATCTTTGTGTCACCTCATCAACTGCGACTCCACGATAACATCTAGCGTAAATGGGCAGAAATTCAAAATCGAGGTAGACAAAGACACCGATTGGTCCTCTTAAGATATTATTTACGTTATGACTTGAAATGCCAGGGGATGTGGCGCACAATATGTAGGTGAGACAGGCCAACCTTTAAAATATCGTTTTAGGAACCATTCTTATAAGATCAGAACCTCACGTCAACAAAAACACAGAAACTTTCTTTATAATCACTTCGTTAAATATGATCACTCTTTTTCGGATATCACCATTACCCAAGTTCAGACTTTTCAAAAACGTAAAAATGAAAGTAAGACCGAAATTAAAAAAACGCCGACTACAAGCTGAACTTGCCTGGATCACCAAACTTCAGACTGCGTACCCTCTTGGTTTAAACGATCAAATCTATAGACAAGGAACATTTCCTCAGCCTCTACCAATATCAACATCCTTTCAATTCGCCCAAACACTAAAGGTAAATACAGATCGTACGGGAAAAGACGAAACAGACAAAAAAGAAAACGATCCAGAATCTACCGCTCTCTCAACGGTTTACTTACTATAGCACGCAATGGGGGCAGACATGAGTTGTTAATGCTCTATCGTCAATACAAGTTATGATCTTTAAATCTATCTTGGATGAAGCAAAGGTTGCATTCTTAAGAAACACTGACTGATTCAGATTTCAATTTGAAGACGTTTACATTAATATCACTGTCTCATTCGCACAGTATAAACTTTATCCTATTGTGAAAAACACCTCACCTAAAGGACGATTCATAAAAATCACGTTTATTAACAAAGGTTTTGATCTTCTAAACATCTCTAGTATTTTTCGTGATCATCGCGTACAAAGTACCATTCCTCAGTATTTTGAAAATTTAGAGCCACCTCTTATTTGTTATAAGTACAATCTCAACAGCACTCACAATAGAGTACAAAATTAAGCATCGACGGACCCCTAGCAAGCTAGAGGTGGGACCAGGTGCCCGGGAGGAGTAAGCATCCCCTGTTGGCTAGCCCCACCCGCCTTCGATGTTTAAGCACGAAAATGAAAACAATATATAAACTTCATGCACTGTCTGACGTTATGTCTATATAGAAAGTGCTATGGTGACAATGTCAGGGAAATATATTCAAAACACTTACTGTCAAACCCCTCGCGGGGAACTTTTTTACGAGCTCCAAACGGCAAAGGGCATAAGTGTGACACAAATGAGTTAAAGAAGATCCTGACGATAAACTCAACAGCACTCCCAATAGAGTACAAAATTAAGCATCGACGGACCCCTAGCAAGCTAGAGGTGGGACCAGGTGCCCGGGAGGAGTAAGCATCCCCTGTTGGCTAGCCGCACCCGCCGTCGATGTTTAAGCACGAAAATGAAAACAATATATAAACTTCATAAACCTATTCGAAACTTCGTTTTTAACTATAATAAAGTTACATCGGTTCCTGAAATACTTGAATCGTGTCCTGCTTCTTGAGAATGTGCAACTTCTAAATATCTCTACAAACCAGCTGACCATGTTGTTACAGGTGACTTTTCAATTGTCCAAGACAGACAGCTCCGTGGTCTTCTTAAAAAAGGACCTAAGTAGAGAATCCCATCCAAGATAGATTTTGTCAAATGCCGTGAGGTGCTTACGGAAGCCTTAGATAATTATACGAAAAGATGGTGTAAATTAGAAGGAGTCGAACCGCATGCTCTGAATGACTGGAAAAACCTTATTTTAGATATAACGGATATTCGAATAGATAACTTTCATAAAAACCCTCATCTTTCTCAAAATCCACGTTCCAAATCAGAAAGATATTTCAAATCCAAACCAAGTAAATTACATGAAAAATATGTCTTTTCACCAACTGACAAAGCAGCCAACAACACCATAGAAATCTGACGTCAGCACTTACTGCTATTAAAGAACACATAACTAGATATTGTGAAACGGTTCTAAATAGGACCGATGTAAATTTATTTTGGTCTATTAAGAATTCAGGGGATGTGATCAAAATGAAATCTGGAAATTTCCAAGCCAATATGATTTCTTCATACGACTTCTCTAATATGTACACAACACTTCCTCATGACAAAATTAATGATCGTTTATCTAATCTCATTAAATGGTGTTTTGATAGAGAGCGAAAAACTTACTTTGTACATCTGAATCGAAGGATTTCTTTTTCTCGACAGACTACAAATCATGGACATGTAGTGACCTGTGTAATGCCTTGTCCTTCCTCTTGGACAATATTCATGTTAGATTTGGTGAGGTTGTAGGAATTCCTACGGGTACTAACTGTACGCCTCTTGTTGCAGATTTATTTTTATACACTTATGAAAAAGAAGTAATCCAAAATCTTCAAAAGCAAAGTATCAGGCCAATCTAACGCACACTTTCGCAGTTATAGACCTTTAAAAACGTCATTTTGAATTTGGGGTGCGCAGTTCTAATTCATTCCACTGGCGCCATCAACAATGTATTGAGTTTTTACAATAGGGGTGTATGGAGATTTAATTATTAAAAAATCGGCAATATTAGGGTCGTTACTGCATATTTTCTAATAAAACTTTTTACGGCTCCTTTTTTCCTCTTTCTAGACCCTTTGGAACAAATTTTACGTTTTCAATAAAGTTTATTTTCAAGGACAATGTGTCTTTAACAAATTGATTCCTATGTCATAAATGAATCTGTGATAGATCTGTAGTGTATTTGTGCACCTGATATTGATTTGAGCCCCTTTGTCCTTGGTTCTTTGAAAATAGATGTGGTCATTCCTCTGTTATATACTAATATTTATTTATTAACACTTTTTCACGGTTTTAATTTTTAAAAAATGTAACTTATAATTCATTTGTGCAGAAATGTGATGTGATTAATTGATGTCTGTCCTTTGTTATATATGTTCAAATTTTATGTGTCTATATTTGTCAATAACTTTGTTGTATTAAAAACGTATCATTGTCATCTGGTTTTATGTAAACGTCTTCAAATTGAATAGCATCATTTAAGAACAGATAAATTGGCAGCATGGACCAGACATGCACGTTTCGGGTACTCAACCCTCGTCAGTGATCCTCAAATCTAAACAATGTAATATGCCAAAAAAGTATGAAAGTTACTTTGTCGAAAAAGCGTACCGAAAGACGTAGCAGGATGGGTGGGATATGATGCTTCAGGACCCACGTTTTAGAAATTTCATGAAATTTTGATAACAGAAATTTTAGAATGCGTTGAAGAAACGATCAACCGAAATTGATCGAACTTTTGTGCTCTATTGTGAGTGCTGTTGAGTTTGTTGTCAGGATCTTCTTTAACTCATTGGCTACATGTGCCCTCGGGGACTCCTGGTCCAGCAGCAGTGACACTCACCAAGTGGTATAAATGTAAACGTCTTCAAATTGAATAGCATCATTTAAGAACAGATAAATTGGCAGCATGGACCAGACATGCACGTTTCGGGTATTCAACCCTCGTCAGTGATCCTCAAATCTAAACAATGTAATATGCCAAAAAAGTATGAAAGTTACTTTGTCGAAAAAGCGTACCGAAAGACGTAGCAGGATGGGTGGGATATGATGCTACAGGACCCACGTTTTATGCTATATGTGTTCAAATATTTATTGTTGATGTATTTATTTAACATTTATTTAACTAATTCCATTAAATGTTCTTGAACATTTTCGCTGTGAAATAAATTGAAAATTTATACACTTGTTTTCATCTCTTTTTCCTCTAGTCTTAGATCAAACTTCAACAACTTACAAGATTATGCAAGTTGCATTTAGTTCCAAAAATTGAAAATATGCATATTCATGTATATAAATGTTGGTCATAAGACTCACTAGCAAGTCAATCTAAATAAAATACTTTCACAACCTTTAGACAAATTTGAGCTGAAAGAAGACAGGACAGTGATTGAAACTGCTACAATTAAATGATGACAGTTACAAAACTCGTCGGCGCAAGAAAATTCCCTTGAACATTTAAATATGTCATACAATGCAAAACAAGAACTGAAATATGATGTAAAGCTGTGTCAAAATTCAATTGCATCATGATTCAAAATACCTACATTTAAGCACCTTCATAAATTTATCACATTTAAATGTAAATAGTGTGGTAAACAAAATATACAAATGTATGTAAAGGTTGCGTTATGATAGCGTAAAGCTCATGCATGTCGTAAAGGAACAAAATCATCACGCTTCTAAACGCTTGACGTAAAGTTGGCGTAAAGGTTGTGTAAAGGAACGTAAAGATTAATTAAAGTTAGCGTAAAGGTAGCGTAGAGACATCTTTACACTACCTTTACACTTCATTTACATGGGATGTAAAGGTAGTTGTTCATCTTGAGTCCATTGAGGGAGTTTCCGAGTTAGCATGATTCTGGTTGCACGAGACTAGACCTATTTCTCTATGGAAATAGTCTTCTCAACTAAGGCACCCGTTGCAAGGAAATAGTCTCATTAAGCGGGTTACAGCTAGCTATTCATCGTTGAATATTCACGTTGCTAAAAAACATGATAACAATTCCAATGACGGTAAATTTAGTTTTATATTACATATGGACAAATTTGTGTCCTATATGGATGAGATATTACCTGCACATAATATTGTCCCCTCCATCATTTGTGACATTAGTTCTGACTTATTATTTATTTTGAATACAAACAAATTACAAATGCTCCTCCAGTAAAGGTTTTCCCAATTCAGGACATATATGGCTTTCTTCACTGGAAAATGTAGGCAATTTTCTTGCATTGTATACAAGTTCCAGAACACGCTTTATATTAAAATTTGATTTTAAGGAAGAGACGATATTCACTGTTTAGAGGCATATCATATTTGACACACAGACAAATATGGGTAACCATATCCCTATACACAGTACAGAATCGATAATTAAGAAATTCCAAAATCAGTATAAAACAGGAACCAACAGTACAGTGAGGAACTGTATAAAGTACAGGTAAGTTGGTACAGGGAGTTAAAGAGTACGGACAGACAGACCGGTGACAATCGTCCCAGTGACAAATTTATGTTGATGAGTTCAGTGACAAAGAGACATCGGGGGAACTCCTGTCCGATTACCATGTAGACATAAGGTCACTGTACTTACTGTATGTACCTATTAACGGAGAGCTTGGTACGATCTACGTCATATCATATGTCCAACGTATACTCCTTCGTTCAAAAGCTGCTCCACTTTTATTTTAATATATACACAAAATGAGTGTTCTGAAAATACGTTGAAATGATGATTTTGCACAGTACATTTTCAGTTTACTTTCTGTTTGTATTAATTTGATGTTCATCATCGAAATCTTTAATATTTCCTATCTTCCAAAGCGACACAAATGGTGTCAATAGAATCAAACCAACAGTTTTATAATTTCAATGTGTACATCTTAAAATGATAATGTTTAACATTCAATATTTTTGTTTATTTTATATTTTTACATTAAAAATAGTTTTGTATGAACCGTCTTTCTTCGGTCACACAAAAATGCTTGAAATAATTCATTATTAGTACATTCAACTTCTTATATGACACCTTTAAGTTTCTCTTTTTCCAGTGCTACCAATACTTCTTCCGCTTTGGAAATGTTATGCCACGAATTGATATGCGCATATTGTTCATTGTATGACCAGTACCCTCCGGTTTATTATTTTTTTGGCTCTGTTTCGACAACGAATCACCCAGCCTGATAATGAACTGTCGGTTTGAATCATGATGTCTAACCTACTTTGTTGATTTTCAATAGTTTTTTTTATTCCAAACACAGTATTATTCTTTAATTTGTAAATAATTCTTGTTCAAATTCAGACTTTGCGCATTTCCTTTTATCAGAATTAAAATCAATATATGGATGCAGTCATGCCTCCTCTCTAGAGTCTAGACTTGGATGGAATACCAACTAAATTTGATAGTCCATGCTGCAATTGTATCTGTCCTTTTTAACATTTGTACCACTCGGTGAGTGTCGCTGCTGGTAGACCAAGAGTCCTCGAGGGCACATGTAGCCAAGTTCAACTTCGGCTGATCGTTTCTTTTTTTTCAACGCATTCTAAAATTTCTGTTATCAAAATTACTTAAAATTCTTAAAATATAGGTCCTGTAGCAGCATCATAATCCCATCCATCCTGCGATTTTTTTCGGTACGTTTTGACATAATGACTTTCTCAATATTTGGTCATATTACAGTGTTTAGATGGAGGCTCACTGACGGAGTTAAGTACCTGAAAAATTTATGACTGGTCCATGCTGCAAATGCATCTGTTCTTAAATGATGCTATCAAATTTGAAGACGTCTTTCACATGACCTATTTTGGCAATTTTATTCATGAGGTATTAAATATGCAATGCCACGTCGAGAGTTGGCCAAACATCATATTTGCGAGTGGGAATATTTTCATAAAATCTAACAGTGCGTAAATATTTGAATGAGAAAATATCAGTTATTGATAGGATGATACTTGAACATAGAATTTGCTATTAATTTTATTATTTTATTGTTATGCCCCTATATCGACGATTCGGTGGTATATAGTTGCTGTCCTGTTCGTTGCAAAAACTTCAACCTTGGCCATAACTTCCGTATTATTTTGAATGATAAGGGATAAGACTTTGATATTTCACATGATATTGTGTACTGCTTTTGAGATTACCTTTCCATGACTACCAAAATTTTTGTCCTCGTGACCTTGATCTACGTTTCAAAAGGGTTGCTAGGGGTCCGTCGATGTTCAATTTTTTGCTCTATTGTGAGTGTTCTTGGGATTATCGTCAAGATCTTCTTTAACTCATTTGTGTCACACTTTTTCCCTTTGCCGTATAGAGCTGGGGGCATTCGTGTTTCACAAACACATTTGTTCTTACTTTATTTTGTGTACACTGGCATGAGTCTTTCCCAACTTTTTATTTTATGACAGCACTCCGAAAATTTTCCTTTGATTCCTTCCCGTGGGCAAGTTGACAAATTTGGGATAATCTTTGGCAATATAATTTAGATACATACTCCTGTTTCACATTGTACTTCATTTTACGTTTTGGATACATAACCTTCGTCAGGAATCCTAAATCTAAAGAATAAAATATGGTCAAAAAGTGTGAAAGGTATTATGTCTAAAAATGTAGCACGTAGCAGGTTGGACGGGTAATGATGCTACAGAATCCACGTTTTAAATTGAAACTCGGGAAGGTCTTTAAAGGCCGAGCTTGGGGTATAAATAGCAGCCAACCAGGAAAATGGTGGCGAATATGAAATTTCTAGACACGTTCAGATTGCAGAGGAAAATTTTAAATTATCTCGTGAAAAAGACAAAATTTTCATATGAAATTTGTTATGCATCTGAACACGACGTTCAATCGTTTATATATGTAATATGTAGATATTATATTGAGATTTAACTGAGTATTTTCACTCGAAATGATGGAAGCCGGACAAATTTTCAATTCAAATTCAGAAGAGTGACATGCGGCAGGCGTTTCTTACTCTTGTTATCTTTTATACCGGATGCTGAGTCATTCCGATAGCGCGTTTTCTATTATACTAGATTCTGAACATGCAGCATGCGCGCTTACACACGTAAACAATTCTTGCCTCATTTCTTCACATTTTTTTTTTCCATTTGATGAAAATATTGAATCCAAAAACTCATTAATAATGTATGTTATGAGTTTTCAGACACAACGTGAATAAAGTATATTCAAATATGCCTTCGTCGTGTTATCAAAAAATCATTTTCGTATTTTCTATTTGCAGAACTTTCTCAGTAAAATAATTTCTCTGTCGTTGTACACTCGTTCGAAACATTCTTATATCGCTGCTGCAATGTGTGAAAAGTCCCAAGTTTTATCTTTTAGAGATGATATCCTCGGTATATAATCAAATAGATCCGTTCTATGTTCAGTGCCACCACTATATTCACTTTTCACAATGTGTAATTTTACTTTTTAACGATTTTCTCTTGGGAGAAACATGCTGTAAAGCGCCGGCCATTGTCTACTCTAATTTATGCAGATCCGCGCCAAAGTACCCGCCAAAAAACGATAGGTTTACTTAGGGACGGACAGATATATTAAATGTTATAATATTCCTTGTAATTTTTTAAGGAAAGTGTAGATATACAATTCCAAAACATGTTAAAACAAAATGGAAAAAATGAATTTAATTTCGACACCTTTGCGATATTCTCGACGAAATGACCCTTTGCAGCCTCTCCTGTACAATCCTAATTCCCAGCTTCAATTATAGATATATGTACATATACATGTAGGTCATGCATGTATGTGTAATACTGCTCAAAATCTGTCGTTTTAGGCATAAAATCATACAAAGGACATTTATAGGACGGCTATGAGTTTTATAAAATTTTACTTTTAATATATTCTACTCTGACTCAAGACTTTCATCAGTAAATCGTGAATTTTGTGTAAAAAATTCGTCTGCTACAATACACGTGCACCGCTCTGCCGTAGCACGCTGTTCGCTATTTTTATCGACGCTGTGAGATAAGAACCGCCCAATGCCCCATCTAGAGAATAAGTGTCTTAATTTGTGTTTTGTTACGGGTATACAACACACAGCAAGTGCATTTATCGTACATGTAATGCGCGTTAGCGCATTTCATGCGATAAATGCACTTGCTGTGTGTTGTATACCCGTAACAAAACACAAATTATGACATTTATTCTATATATGTGCACTATAGTTGTCTATTTCATTCTTGTTTTCTGAAATTGCCTTTTCTAGGTAAAAGAGTGACGTCAAAATTCATCTCATCGCGGGTTCAGTTTGCAGGTTAGAACAGCCGTCACGGCATGTTTCTTTAGATCTTATGCATTGTGACGTCACGAGTGTTAATACACGAATTGCAGCACGTTCCTTTCAATAGTAACATCTCAGGGAATTACAATGGTTGTGCATATATATACTCTTGATTGCTTACCCACCGGTAATCCAACAAATTGGAGTTCGGCCTTTAAAATAGATGCATTATATATGTTATCCCAATTGTGCCCCATATACTGAGGAGGTCTCAATTGGGATCTGAACGACTACATATGTAAAGGTTGGTACACGATTTTCAAGTACCCCGAGATATGGTCCCGAGCGAAGCGAGGGAGCATGTCGAGGGGACGAGAAAAGAGTGTACCAACCGACTTAGTGCATGGTTCGATCGGGCAGATATAAGTATTTTCTGATACAGCCCCTAAATCTATCAAAATTTTATGCCTCGGGCAATATTTCTCTATGGAAAATGAAAACAAGTTGAGTGAATGTTTAAATTAATCATTGACCATTTATCAGTTAATCGGAATTATTTGAAAAAAAGGACTTAAAACTTGGAAAAAGGGAGTTTTCAAAAATTGTTAAAGGACTCGTGATGTGATTATCTTCCAAAATTTCGAAAGGACAGTAATAATTCGTGATGCATGTGTTGATATTCTAGAATGCACAAGAAGGGATGTTAGGTAGTTAAGGACCAATCCTGGAAAACTGAAAAGAAATTCTTATTTTATCCCGTTTTTACGATTTATTTAAAAACCTTATGCTGAACCCCCCCCCCCCCCCTGATTTTTTGTTTGGAACCACCCACGAGTAAACAGATCTTTAAAATAATCTCGAAAAATAACAGAAACTTCGAAGTACTTTTTTTTTGTTCGTTCGTAAACTAGCTTATCAAAAAGTAGTCCCTTCTCTCGTTTAGACAATTTCTAACACACTGAAAAAAAAAAAAAAAAACGCAACGCAAAAGCCCGGAAATGTGCGACTGGTCTCGTGTTTTCCGATTTTTTTTTTCTTTCTAGAATTTACAACTTTTAAAGTCAGCTAACTGACGGCCAGCGGCCAGCTTTTTGTAAAAGATAATACTTGTATAAAAAGTATACTCAGTTATTTTTAGGGAGCGACCATTTTTATGTGTGTGTGTGTGGGGGGGGGGGGGGGAGGCGGGGCAACCCCATATTTTTTAATCTGAATTCAATCAAATGACTGTTGCTTGATCTTTTTTTTCCCAGTTGCGTGGAGCCTTGGATCAAAAATTCTAATTATATCTCCAGTTGTAGCGGTTTTTTTTTTCAAGTTCTCCCTTTGAAAAAAAAAATTCAAATTTTGTCGTTTTTTTAACCATATGCTGGACCCCCCGCCCTCCCGATGACTTAAGCAATGTTTCAGTAAAACATTACACAAAATAATGGCGGAAAGGGGGTGTTTGCTGTAATGGAATACTGTTCCGTGTACTGGAATGACGGATGTATAAAAAAATCAAATTTATGGATTTGAAGACGTTTAACAGTGATATGTATTCGAAATTTGGAAATATGAAAAAAAAAGATATATTTACACGTATAAATATTGATTCATTTACCTATTCTATCCTGTATCTTTTTCTTTTTCTTTTCTTTTTTTTTTTTTTTTTTTTTTGATTGTTTTGGTTTGTTTGTTTTGTTTTTTTCTGCCATTCATTCGTTGATGTATTAAGGTAATCATTTCAGGATGTTAGATTCCACTTAGAGCCTAAAGTTACCGGATTTTTTTATGGTTGAACCTTCGCTGCTGCGGGAGCCAGCATTTGATTTAATTGGGGCGGGGACGCATCCCGAACTCACTTTTTGTTCGTCCTTATTCATTCATATGGCGACTGCATGATGATTTTTCTTTTTCGGTTGTTTTGGTAAAATTTATATTTAAGAAAGATCCATCCGGAGTTTTTTTTTCCAAGTTTTTTCTTCCCTCTCCCTTAGAAATAAAATGAGAGCTCCCTTTACTATCAAAATATCGTATTGAAGCAATGAAGCATGGAGATCTTACTTGGTACGCACCAAGTCATTTCTGACCAGCAATTATCTATTGTGTAAAGGTGCGAACCATGCACTAACTTCAAGATTTTTACACCTACATGGGTACGATGAACCAACAACTGATGACTACTCAACGACTATAACCTCGTTGCGAGACGCGGTGCGTTAGCAGTATACCGGGGTCTTGTAAACAGGACTACTCAAAGACGTGAACAGGTAATTACTACTGTACTAACATTGTGAAATTCTTTTTCAGGCAAAACTGGAGCAAATATTTGTTTTTCTCGAGAAAATGTGTATTTGTGTACATTGTTGTGTTGGCAGGTTGATTTTATGTGGAGTATCGTCCAAGAACAACTGACACGCCATGTGCGAATTTACTACATTTCATGATGATTTACTTGAAGCAAATCTCCCCACCCCCAACTTTTCCAACCTGTACCTTGATTTTGACTTTTAAACATAGTACTTGTATTCATCATTATGCATACGCCATAATTTCTTTTGGAGGTGCTGTATATGTTAAACATGTACCGGAGCCCCCCCCCCCAACTCCCGAGTCCCCTCCCTCTATTACGTACCCAGGGCAGACCTCATTCATTATAACTATATATGAGAAAATAATTTTATTCTTATTTGAAAATTATGTATTTTAATGTTTGATTTTTTATGCAATTTACTAATTCCTGAACTCATCTTTACAGGTAGACGACATCTCATACAAATGACAATGTCCACGCGTCCAGGCTTCTTTATATACCGCTCGAGTAATCGAGGTAGTGGATTTTGGGTCACGATACATTAGTATGCAAAACGTCATCAGGGGGAAAGTTCAAATCAACACATGACCAAGTGTATTTTTAGCTAGGGGACGGAGATTGTTAGTTTCACTTCTATCAATTTCCGTTCCCTAAAAAAAATTACCACGTCATGGAGGTTTTTAAAGACTTAATTCAGCTTTAACGCGAGCCTTAAAATACTGAACAAAATCGCGGCGATGAAAATGTGGAAATTGACGCGGTCTCACCAAAACATAGACACAACGTTCTTACAAAATAAAGAGGGTTCCACCCTTTAACAAACCCAAAGTCCTGACCCCAAATTCCTGACATATTTGCCAGGCTCTTCATCATATAACATCCAATAATCTTTTTTTTTGCAGATTGATAAACTTCAAAGAAGACATGTGACAAGTGTAATGGTGTCCTCCCAAGTAACGCTTATTCTAGGGACTACAATCCATATTTTGTATGCATTTTTAGTAAAACCAAGTATTAGCTTTCCAAAAAAGCTTGGTCGATATCACCATCTCTTTAATCCCACAATAATTTTTTTTTATTTCGTCGACATAATATTTTTTACTCTTAAAATAAAGATAAAGAGTTTTACTTATAGAAACGTATGTCTTTATAATTCTGACAAGTTAGAAAATAGATACATTTACACTGGACAACTCAAGATGCAACACTCTTCATATAAATTCAGATCGAAATTGTTCGATCCGTAGGAAAATTCCATTATAACACATATTGACCAATCAAAAGCCTTTCTGGGTGTATTCGCGGGAAAAGTGGAGAGTTCCGATTACATGTATAAGAATATCAGTGGCGGATTAAGGGGGGTGCGGAGGGGGCGTCCGCTCCCCCCCCCCTCCGACACTGACCCAAAATTTTCCAAAAACAGGCATATTTTCGCCCTTTTTAGTAAAAATCGGCTAAATTCGCCCCTTGACCCCCCGGCAAAGGGGCGCTGGATCCGCCACTGAATTTGGAGGGAAATAAGGGGAAACTTCTAAAAAGTTCAATCAAATTTTGTGACTCGTACAGTCTTGTCGACTTTTTTCATCGCTCATTAATTTCTTTGTTTCATTTATCAATTTGTCTTTGGTAAGTAAATAAACAAACAAAGTGGTATAAAAAGCTTAGTCTGATGAACTGTTAGAACCTTTTTAGCCCACTGACACCCCTGGCATACGTTGTGATCGCGTATTTCTTTGTTGCAATGGATCCAAGGATGCAGAAATGTCATCCATAGGAATTTTGAAGGCATAGGGTTCACTGTATCACTCACTAATTGGTCATGACGACATGTCCTATTTTTGTGAAGTGGATAAATAAGTGGGAGGTCATGGGAATGCCTGTCTCTGGTCACGTGTTTTTCACTAGTCATGAAAACGTTTCATTCATAAGGATAATTCAATGATGCATTATTGAATCTGACGGACTCAATTAGGAACCTTCTCCTATTGACAGCATCCGGTCTACAAATCTAGTAAGGTCGATTTCTTGAAATCGACCAATAATCTTATAAATACCTATGGTAGGTGGTCGACGCATTTCTAGAAGTGTCAACCCCGCAAAAATTTTGAGAAGACCGCCCCGAGGTGCATGTGCTACTTTAACAATTCTTTTAATTATTTTTCAAAATTTACTTAAATATTTATTTCTAATTTAAATCGTTCAAAATTCTAAATTTCATTATGCCTGGTCCCGCTTTTCAAGAGATGATTAAAAGAGAGGCACAATGAATGTAGAAGATTTTCTATACCCACATGCGGTAGATTGCTATACAAAACTGGTCAGATCTCCAAGAACTACAATTCATGGTTCGTTTCTTAAGACAGATGGCTCGAGAGAATACCTCGAGATTTCTCCGGCCATTATATGTAGGTCGGGCGTTCTACCGTCGACGATGGAAATAAGTAGAGTATTGCCAAGAAGCGCACATTATGGTTCTTCACCTGTATAGCGAGGACTTTAGGGTCATTCAAAGGACTCTCTGAGATAAAGAACGCCTAGCTGACCATTCTCTGCTGCCGGGAAGGTTTGTAGACAAATTGCAACTTTGCCGCTACCGTCTTCAAATCAGTATCTCATGAAGAAAATACCTCATCTAACCACAAGGTCTACAGAAGAAGCGACAAATAACTTCATGTATGTGTATGAACTACTCTAGTCAGATTATTATCTCTATTTCGGCAAACTTCTTTTTGAGAAGATTAAATTGCCCTTTAACGAAATATACCGCTCTGACCCCAGCAACTTCATAAATATTTAATCCGACACGAATTATATTCAATTGAAATTATTGAGGTAATATTTTTTTTATGGACTCTTCGCGATGCACGAAATTTGCACGTAACCAACCAGAATTGTACTACCATGAATACCCAAAGTGAGACAGTCATTTCTTAACTGTTCTTGTTATAACGATTCGAAATAGAAACATCTTGTATATGTTTGTAAAGTGGGTACAGTTGATACAGAAATACCTGTCCATGAGTTAAAGAAGATCCCGACGAAAATCTCAACAGCACTCAAAACAGAGCACCAAATTGATGGACAATGGCTATCCCCCATCTATGTTATTCGCGCATCATAGACAGCATTCATCAATAACATATCAAAGAACTTTGATTCAATAGAACTGTATTGTATAGTACATTGATGACTTCTTATTTTGCATTCCCTTGTTTATTTACCTTTTAATTAACATAATTCAATACCATCATTAATAAGCATTAACTACTTCATTATCTTAAATTATACATGCATACTGCAGATTGGTTCTTTTGTATGTATTTCATATATTTCATTCAAAAATACTATATTGATATTATGAATGTGAAGAAAGGTGTTATTTACGATGTACCACTGTATACTAGTTATAGTGTAGTAATACAAATGTGAGTATAACGTGTTATCACATTATTCATATATATGCTTTAGTTACTGAATAAATTTTGATGGTTCATGTTTTTGTCATTTTATGCTGTTTATATACATCTGTTTTTATGTTTAAAAATTCATGTCTATGCGCTTATTTACTTCAAATCATTGACAGTTCTTCTTTTTGGTTAATATTAATTCAACCACTTTTCATTATAGTTACATTATTAATAATTTAATTTAACATGATGTCAGGAGAAATCAATTTAGGTAGGAAGGGAGAGAGTATCACAGGTAAAAATTCTGTATTTCCTATTTTAAGTAATTAATAAGACCTTGAAGCAATTGTAATATATTTGGTCTAGATCTCTTTACAAAATAATTTCAAAATATCCGAAACGTATCCGAAGTATCCGTAACGTGTATGTGTGGTCCATGCTGCCAATTCATCTGTTCTTAAATGATGCTATTCAATTTGAAGACGTATAGCATTTATACCACTTGGTAAGTGTCACTGCTGGTGGACCAGGAGTTCCCGAGGGCAAATGTACCAAAGTTCGATCAATTTCGGTTTATCTATTCTTAATCGCATTCAAAAATTTATGTTATCAAAAATTCTTGATATTTCAAGTGTGAGTCCTGTAGGATCATATCCCATCCATCCTGCTACGTCTTTCGGTACGCTTTTTCGACATGGTAACGTTCACACTTCTTTGGAATACTACATTGTTTGGATTTGAGGATCTCTGACGAGGGTTAAGTACCCGAAACGTGCATGTCTGGTCCATGCTGCCAATTAATCTGTTCCTAAATGATGCTATACAATTTGAAGACGTTGATCTGTACAAACAACGTTTCATCGCTGGTTCCTCAAATTGTTCTACTAAATTTGTATTGATCTTACTCATCAAAGTGTTATCTGAAATCAAATTTGGGCTTCAAAAATATTGCTCAACAGTATATTCTCGCTGTGGTATCAACCAGATGATGATTTTAAAGAATTCGAAGAAATTTTTAGAATATCTGAAATCCACTCATTAGCTCTACTGGTCATCGACCAGTCGAGCTTATGCGATACCCCGTCGTCCGGCGTCTGTCCGTCCGTCCGTCCGTAAACAATTCTTGTGCTCGCAACTCCTCTGAAACTATAAGAGATAGAAATGTGACTCTTTTTGCAATACACATGGTCTGTGGTCTAGTTGTGCACCTGACATTTTGTTTGAGCCCCTGACCCCAGGGTCTTAGAAAAAGGGTGTGGTCATTTTCTCCTATATAATTCTATGTAATCTTGTGCTCGCAACTCCTCTGAAACTATAAATGATGGAGACTTAATTCTTTTTGCAATTGATGGGTCTATGGTCTAGTTGTGCACCTGATATTTTGTTTGAGCCCCTGATCCCCAGGGTCTTAGAAAATGGGTGTGGTCATTTTCACATATATAACTCTATGTAATCTTGTGCTCTCAACTCCTCTGACACTTTAAATGATGGAGACTTAATTCTTTTTGCAATATGATGGGTCTGTGGTCTAGTTGTGCACCTGATATTTTTTTTAGCCCATGACCCCCAGGGTCTTAGAAAATGGGCGTGGTCATTTTCTCCAATATAACTCTATGTAATCTTGGGCTCGCAACTCCTCTGACACTATAAATGATGAAGACTTAATCATTTATGCAATATGATGTGTCTGTGGTTTAGTTGTGCACCTGATATTTTGTTTGAGCCCCTAACCGCCAGGGTCTTAGAAAATGGGTGTGGTCATTTTCTCCTATATAGTTCTAAAGCTATTAATGATGGAAACTTAGTTGTTTATGCAACATAATGGAGCTGTAGTATTATTATGTCATTGATAGTTCATTTGAGCTAGAAGCCCCTGACCCCTAGGATCTTGGAAAATGGGTATGGCATTATTTTTTTAAATCCTTTATCTTGGATATTAAAAATTATATGAGTGATATTCTAGTTGCAGTCTAATGGATTTTTTATTTCGTTGTGCTACTTATAATTTGTTAGAGCGCCTACTCGCTATCGTCTTTGGTTTAAACTAAACTGGAAATTGTTATTTATGTATATGTATCTTATTCACTTGTCTGTGAGTAAATAAAACAAAACAACCAGGAGAGCTACAGTCTCGTCAGATACTTCTGGTTTTAGTAGAGTCCATTCGATCGAAGCCTTTGATTTTTCGACACTACACTACAATCCCACTTTAAGGTATCCGTTGTACAATTGAGTCATTTTACATAGCGTTTTTATCGTCTCCATTGTAAAGTATGGTAAATTTTATTCCTGGTAAGGTACTATCAACTATATATTTTCTGAAAGGTAATGATGTCCTGAGTACAGATATAAGACTCTCAGGTCTTAAAAATCAAAGGGGAAAAACTCTTGTACAACTTTGTTATTTTGCATATGTTATATAGAGAAAATTGACTATTTAAATTCTTCAAAAGTTATTCCCCTTTGTTTTTCTGGCCCTATAATTATTATTTCTGAGCAGTGGGCATTATAACCTTTCAGAAAATATATGGTTTATGGTACCTTACCAGGCATGAAAATATGCCCTATTGTACATCGGATACCTTAATGTCACCAGACTGACACTAGGCTTGATAATTGACCAATCTACAGCCTTGTACCAGCGCATCCTTTAGCGTACGTTCTTCGAGACCTCTGGGTAATTAGAGACGTGAGAGGGTTGTGTGTACGTAATCCAGGATAACCACTCCATTTGCTACTTGCGTGGCAAATGGCCGTCCAAAGTCAGCACCGGTTGCCCATTGGTCTCGTCGGTTTATGTGTAGTCTTATGTGTTTGATGTTTACATGTCGTATGTCTCTTTATTGTCTCATACTATTCTCGCCTTTTGCGTTTTTGCTGCTGCAACAGGGTCTTGTTGGAGATCCCCTCCCTTCTTTACTATGTCGAAAAAAAACGTACCGAAAGACGTAGCAGGATGGGTTGGATATGATGCTAGAGGACCCAAGTTTTAGAAATTTCAAGAAACTTTGATAACAGAAATTTAGAATGGATCGAAATTGGCTACATGTACCCTCGGAGACTCCTGTATATTAATTATAATAATATTGTAATTGTAATAATGATATTGTAATATTCGAGACCTCTGGGTAATTAGAGAAGTGAGAAGGTTGTGCACACGTAATCCAGGATAACCACACCATTTGCTACTTGCGTGACAAATGGCCGTCCAAAGTCGGCACCGGTTGCCCATTGGTCTCGTCGTTTTATGTGTAGTATTTTGTGTTTGATGTTCACATATCTTGTGTCTCTTTTCCGTCTCGTGCTGTACTCGTCTTTTGTATTTTTGCATCGGGTGATTTGGTGTTCTGCTGTTGATGCTGCAACGGGGTCTTGTTGGAGATCTCCTCCCTTCTTCTGTAATATAAAAATGAGTTAGGATATGAATTTCTAAAATGTGCAAAATATGGTATATATGGTTATCAGCCAAATTAATCCACTAGTACATGTAATGATTTTAATTATTTTCATTATGGTTACAGCTGCTGCAGTAAGTGAAGCACAAAGTGCCCTGTATGATCAAGACATGACATATTCTTCTACAAGCAGTCACAGTTGTCATAACTGCTCAGATGCAGTCCAGAATAGCCACTCTGGAGGTAGAACTGGGAACTTTGAAAGGTAAAAGGGATATATCAAGTTACTATAATATGTTAAAAAAATATATCAAAGGCTAATGGGTAATGATAATCATTCTGTATTCATGAGTGATTCATGCAATTACTTTTCTGGTCTTCAAAACACAATTAAATATAAACTCTTTCGTCCATGTAGACAACGTCCTCGTCAAACTTTTGATGAATATACGACTGAATTAAGACAGCTGAAATAAAAAACGAACACTGAATTTAGAGATGTCGACAAATGCTAAACGCCTTCAAACTCCATATCATCATTTAAGAACTGATTTGCTCAAAGCATGGACCAAACTCGTCAGTGATCTCCAGTCCAAACAATGTGATATGACCAAAGAATGTGAAAGTTATTATTAATAAACAGCAATATAATATATATTAATTATTAATAAACTTTATTTTCAGGGACACTGTATCTTTAACGTATGAATAGTATTATTCACTGTGTAGCATCATGTGACTTTAGTTGGCAATATCCGCATCAAACAGGGGCATAGCTAGGGAGTAAATGATGTAGAAGCATATTTTAATAGAATCGTGAAACTAGACCACTGATGTAATAAGTCTGAGAAACTTGCTGAAAATTCTGGAGAATTTGCACCTGCATTTCAAATTACTTTAAACAGACGAAGATATATGAAGAAAGAAATCCAGTTATTTTTCAATTACGCTCCTGTAAAATTTGCATGCAAATCTACGGTATAAAAGAGAAATCCCGCAAATTACATTCATTTGCATCAGACACGACGTTTGTTGTTGTTGATACTTCTTTACTCATGTCGGCGTCCGGCCGAAGACATATAGGTATATAAAACAATTATGCCAATGATTTCGATTGTTAAACATTTTTTTAATTGTTATTTTTGTCTAACTTTATGGCGTCGAAAAGTTACACATTTTAAAAGTAAACTATATGAATTCTTAAAATTTATGGTGAAAATGGCAGTAAAAACCTTTATAATTCATTAAGGTATCCGTTGTACAATAGAGTCATGTTACATAGCGTTTAATCATCTCCATTGAAAAGTATGGCAAATTTTATGCCTTGTAAGGTACTACAAACTATACATTTTCTGAAAGGTAATGATGCCCTGAGTTCAGATATAAGACTCCCATGTCTTAAAAATCAAATGGGAAAAGCTCTTGCACAATTTTGTTATTTTGCATATGTTCTGCAAAGAAAATAGACAAATTAAATGTTTCATCAGTTATTCCCCTTTGTTTTTTTTTTCTGGCCAAAATTAATATTCCTGAACAGTGGGCATTATAAGCTTTCAGAAAATATATAGTTTATGGTATCTTACCAGGCATGGACATATGCCCTATAGTACATAGAATACCTTAAAATACCTTAATCTTAATCTTAATATAAATATTAATACAGTTTAATATTTGGTGACTTACTGGTGTCAGAACAGTTTCCGCACAGTAACAGTCATCCTTTTCTTTTTTTTTTTAACTCTTGGGTTTATTCCATGGTCTCTCGGTTTTGCCCCTGGACCTGACATCCCCTTCTTACTTTTGCTTCTCTCTATGCCGTGTGGAGATCGTAAAAAAGGTCCCCGCGATGGGTTTGTCGGTGATTTGCATATTTTCCCTGATATGGTTGCCATAACTCTTTCTATATAGACATAACCGCATATATATTGTGATCATTTTCATGCATGAAGATTCACGGCAGGTACGGTTAACCAACAGGGGATGCTTACTCCTCCCGGGCAGCTGGCCCTACCTCTGGCTTTCTAGGGGTCCGTCGATGCTCTATTGAAAGTTAAAGAAGATCCTGTGAGTGTTGTTGAGATTATCGTCAGGATCTTCTATAATGTAAACTTCTTCATACTGATTAGCATCATTTAACTCATTTATTAAACCTATGTCAAAGAACATCCTTTCTACTCGAAGTATACAAAATTTCAAAACATTACGACCAGAAATAGATTTTTAAATAATTTTTATCTCTTTTAGTATATTTTCACTGTATTTTAAAAATCTAAGTCCCATAACTCTGTAACGACAAATCGGATGAACCTGAAAATCGAAAGGGGACTTCTTCTCTACAGTCCAATCATAATGGAACAGTGGGCAAAATAATTATGAACTTACACGCTAGTTCATTTTTGCACCCACCTGCCCTTAGAGATACAATAAAACCAATACTATCATCAGGTAAGGGGTACCAAACTTAGTCAGAATCCAAACTGTTTTACCTGTTGCACACCTGGTACCTGAGATATTCACCTTTAATTAATAAAAATCCTGCAGGAATTTTCAATTTCCTGCAGGAATTTTTAATTTCCTGCAGGAATTTTTAATTTCCTGCAGGAATTTTTGTAATTCCTGCAGGAAAAATAATTTCCTGCAGGAATTTTTATTTTCCCACAGGAATTATTTTTTTGCAGAATATTCCTGCAGGAAAATAAAAATTCCTGCAGGAAATAATTTTTCCTGCGGGAATTAAAAAAAATCCTACAGGAAATTAGAAATTCCTGCAGGAAATTAGAAATTCCTGCAGGAAATTAAAAATTCCTGCAGGAAATTGAAAATTCCTGCAGGAATTTAATTAATTAAAGGTGAATATCTCAGGTACCAAGTGTTCACCAGGTAAAACAATTTGGATTCTAACTAAGTTTGGTACCCCCTACCTGATGGTAGTATTGGTTTTATAGTATCTCAAAGGGCAGGTGGGTGCAAAAATGAACTAGCGTGTAAGTTCATAATTATTTTGCCCACTGTTATGTATAAATTTCGTGAAAATCCGTTCACGTATATTCAAGTTATTGCGTTCCATAGGCGGACGGACAGACGGACGGACGGAATTCGCCATACCATTATACGACCCGTCAAATTACGGGCGTATAAAAAACTAGACTGTTAAACTGTCAAACGTCTTCAAATTCATTAGCATAATTTACGAACAGATAAGAACATATTTGATTGGGTGTTGAGGACTATTGCCCTTTTGATGGAAGTTTAATTCTTGTCGATTGAACTAAATAAACCGATCTACAGGCTACTTGTCGTGTAACAAGCAAAGATGCTTACCCAAATGGGTACTGTGCGTTGTTGGAGATCCCCTCCTTTGTTTTCAAGAGCTTTGCAATATTAAAAGAGAGATAGCAGAGCGATTCCCACCCTATATCATGTGTTCTAGTTTATTTTATAAATAAGTAAAGTTCGTTTGAGTGGGAACGAATAAGAACATTATTTCTCATCGTATCATTCAATAGGAAACCTCCAGTGTGCACAGTGCCAAAGGAAAGAGGATCAACATTCAGCCAAGCAGGAAAATGGGTGCACAGCAAAAATTGCCATCCGTTATGTCAGAGTTTATGTGGGAGAGAATTATTATATAATAAATGGTCTAAAGGAGAAAAGCACAAAAAAGGCAATTGATTCTGAAAAATTTGAGAGAGGAAATTCTAAACTGTTCAGCTCATACAGAGAAACGGAATTTCATATCTTTGTCATTAGGAAAATTTAACGCCGAACATGAAATCAAACCAGAGACATGCCTTTGAAACCGCTTAAACAGAAATGTTCAAAGTAACACCAATGAGCTTGTATCAAAGGGAGTCACAAATGTCTCTGTAGTTAGGCGAATCAAACAAGTATTCGTGGAGACAGAATTCTCTGACAAAGAAGTCGGACCTTCTCAATTCGTAGAGCTTTGACAAAACTACCTCCATAATGTCATCACTGCAGGTCAAGTGGTTGAGTTAGACTAAGATAATCTTGGAGAAAAAATGAAGGCTTTGCAAAAAAAAGTTTACTTCAGTCCTGCATCAGAACCCTGCGACTCTAGTGAAGGACCAGACAACTAGTTATTCATATATAATTAGGAAAGCTGGCAGAAGAGATTGCTTGAGATGTATGGTGTTATGAGTTTACTGTGTGCCACGTACAGATCAACCAAGTATGCTTTACCATTTTTCATGCTTGTGGTAAAAATAAATGTGGAATACATTTTTGTTGCTGAATTTCTGCCAGAGGATGAAACCACAGGAAGCATTAAAAAGGCCCTTGGAATGTTGAAATCCTGGAACCCTGGCTGGGATCCTGCTTACATAATGGTTGATTACAGTGAGGCGGAGATCAATGCTGTGAGTGACGTTTACATACAATATTGTGTAAACATTCTGGTGTGTGTCCTTGTTAGGGAGTAAGTTTGGAAGAGATGGTCTCGGAATTGTACGCCCTTGCATATATAAATTCTATAGTGATCAGTCATAGTGTAGTAGGTATATGGATTTAAATTGCATATTCTAACATGACTTTAAAGATTGAGAAGTTTAGCTTACATACAGTCTTGAATTTAATTCTCTTTAAATACAACTCTCCCTACCAACATGACCAATATCATTAATATGTAATTATTTCCTTTCCAATCGCCACATATTTGGTCTCCATACCATTGGCTTGGTTGTGGGGTTTTAACCCAGTAGTCTTTAAAAGAATTTTCATCTCTATTGATTTTCAGTTGTTTATTAAATTTAAAAAATGGCCATAACTTTCTAAAAGTATTACAATGATAAATCAATAGGATCATATCATAGGTAATTCCTAGTATTTAACAAGAAGTCTTTTCACAGTTTATACATGTGGTCTACGCAATCTCTCTTGCTTTCAATGAAAAAAAATCATTCCAAGGAATGCATGTGTCGACTGCGAAACATAGCGACACTCAGGAATCACTTTTATAGGGTGTGACATCCAAGTGTGACAGACAGACGGCGACACAAAAATAGCTACTTCTTACTGTCTAACAGAAAATGTCATTCAAAGAAAAACAGGTCGACCTATGATTAATATATGTTTGAAAGAGATCGATGAAATTTTGAATGAAAAGCTCATTCAGACGAAGTGTTCATAAATAGCATGTCTGGTCCATCTTGCCAATTTACCTGTTCTTAAATGATGCTATTCAATATGAAGACGTTTACATTTAAATTGAATGTCTATCATGCGTATCCTGAACTTGACATTTTTGTTTGTTTACTTTGGTTCCTGTTTTATCCTGATCCCCTATGCCTTCGGTTTCTGATTTTCTGAATTGTCGATTTTGTGCTGTTTATAGGGATAAGGTCATTATTCATATTTGTCATTTCATAACTCAATTTTTTAAAACGTATGAAGCATCTTGCAACTGCCACTTCTGTAATAAAGCTTATATTGATTGAGGATCACTGACGAGGGTTTATACCTGAAACCTACATGTCTGGTCCATGCTGTGAATTTATCTGCTCTAAAATGAATTAATTTGAATAAGTTAAACATTCCAGTGTCACTGCTGGTGGACCAGGAGTCCATGAGGGCAAATGTAGCCAAATTCGATGAATTTCGGTTTGTCGTTTATTCAAACGCATTTCAATTCTTACAAATTTTTCTCAAATTTCTAAAACCAGGGTCCTGTAGCATCATATCCGAGCCATCTTGCTACGTCTTTCGCTATATTCAGGACATAATTTTCAAAGATTTTGGTCATGTTACATAGTTTAGATTGATGATCACTGGCGAGGGTCAAATACTCGAAACGCGCATGTCTGGTCCATGCTGTAAATTCATCTGCTCTAAAATGATCCTAATGAATTTTAAGACGTTAAACATTACAATCAAGCGATCGGCACTCAGATTTTATCCTGTAGCAGCTATATGAAGGAAATCAATTCTCTTCGAGTCGATTCTACGCCGTCCATGCTGAAACTCAACCAAAGATTATATATTCTATATCTATGACCATCAAACATCGTCACTGAGAAAGTTCTTCGGTCGATATGGGGAACTCGTCGGTTTATGTGTAGTCTTTTGTGTTTGATGTTTACATGTCTTGTGTCTCTTTTCCGTCTCGTGCTGTACTCCTCTTTTGTGTTTTTGCATCGGGTGTTTTGGTGTTCTGCTGTTGATGCTGCAACGGGGTCTTGTTGGAGATATCCTACCTTCGTCATACACAATGATGTCCCACTGTCCAGAACGGTGAATGATATTCTGTCATTCACTATTTGAACCATCGAACCAAAGAGTATACTCTTTATCTTCCGAAATGGAAGTAACCGGATGTGACAATTCTACCGAATTGAAGCGACAGGTGTTGCATGCAAGCAGAGATGCTTTCTCTTCCTAGGCACCTGGTCTCTCTCCTACATGGGGAATTCGCTTCTATTAACGATATGGATGTTTTTTCTTTATTTGCTTTGGTTCCCGTTTTATCTTGATTTTGTATACCTTCGGTAAATTTGTGATGTATATTGGGGTATGGTCATTATCCATATTTGTCATTCAAATCATATTACAAACATTTGTCTTTATTTCATCAAAAATTGAACGGACGATACGATGAAGAAGCTCTCTATCACAGAAATCTTTAGTAAAATCGAAGATTATGTATAATGAAATCGAATTAAATGAACACCAAATAAGAGTTATTAGAGGAAACATTCTGCTGGAAATTGTCTAAAAGGGTCTTGAATACATGATCGCCATTCATTAGCACTTTCGACATATACATAACCTCAGACTGTGCATGTATTCAAGATCTTGTTTTAATTTTCGTTCGTTAACACAAGCGGTGGTCAAACAGGGAAACGAGTTAGAATCCCTGACTGCATACAAATAAGTTAAAGAACTTGACGATAATCTCAACAGCACTCACAATGGAGCATCGACGGACCCCAAGCTAGCTAGAGGTGGGACCAGGTGCAAAACCCGCCATCTTCCCCCTGGTGTCACTCCTAACCGGGAGTTCGCTTCCTTTCATATGGAGGAGGTTTTTCTTATTTTGCTTTGGTGCTTCTTTATCCTGATTGTGTATACATTCGGTTTGTGGTTTCCTGAATTATCGATTTTGTACTGTTTATTGGGATATGGTCATTGTCCATATTTGTCATATATGAAACTACTGCATCAACGGTAGGCAAAAGCATCTAAGAGTGTCCATTTCACATATGAATCAACCAAATACTTATTTTTAAAAAAAGTAAGAAGAGTCCATTCACATAGATTTTACTTTATGTCGATTGAAATAGATGTCGCGAAGTGTTAAAGGAAGCCATAGATAACTATACCAAACGATGATGTAAATCGGGAGGAGTCCAATCGCATGCTCTCATTGACCGGAAAACCTCATTTTGGATATAACCTATACTCCAATAGATAACTACCACAACAATCTTCCAAGTCCTAGATCTGAAAGACATTTCAATTTCAAGTTACGTTGTTTATATGAAAAACATGTCTTAGTGCTTGCAGACAAAGCATCCAACAACACCATAATAATTTGAAACGCTACTAAAAATCAACTTTATTTTCGGTATTTTCCTCTGTAAACACTTATGTCCGAAGCAATGAAAGTGTACTCAACATTTTAAGCAAATATAACAGTTATTTTTTTTTTATTTAATATCTCTTTTTCTACAATGGGTCTCCCTACAATATATTGCATACTTCACAAGACTCTTACAAAATCCGATACATCGCTAATTCTCAATTACTCAACTACAATTTTGTCTAGCAATCTCACGTCAGCGCTCACGGCTATGTACCCGGTGCCGACTTAGGACGGCCATCTGCCACGTCAGTAACAGACGGTGTGGTTATCCTGGATTACGTGCGCACAACCCTCCCACTATTCCGATTACCCAGAGGTCTCGAAGAACGTACAGGGGGGGATGCCCTCCTTAAATCTGCGAGTGCCAACAAAGTACACGGATTACCTTCTTCAAACATGACCAGCATGTCTGATCTTGGTGTAAAACGACCTCCTCACTGTCAGATGACTACACAGAAACAAGACCGCAAAACGCAGGGGCCCAAGCAACACATGAATATGTAAATGGATATAAAAAGAGGGCATGCGTAATTCAACCTGCGCTCTGTCGGCTGTAGCGAGCTAATGTATGTTATCACCCGAGGAGTCCAACTGACAATTTCTGTTACCAAAATTTCTTGAAATTTCTAAAACGTTGGTCCTGTAGCATCATATCCCACCCATTCTGCTACGTCTTTCGGTACGCTTTTTCGACATAATAACTTTCACACTTTTTTGGCTTATTACATTGTTTAGATTTGAGGATCACTGACGAGGGTGAAGTACCCGAAACGTGCATGTCTGGTCCATGTTGCCAATTTACCTGTTCTTAAATGATGCTATTCAATATGAAGAAGTTTTCATTCAGAGAGGACAGGTGGTCGGGGCCGTCTTCTCTAAAGAGGTTTGGACAGGGCCCGTCATGGAGTCCCGTCGTCACAGTCAGCCAGCGTGCAAGTATTAAGGATGCGCTGGTAAAAGACTGTAGATTAGTCAAGTACCAAGCCCAGTGTCCGTTTTGGTGACATTAGGATCCGCGGTATAAGAGGCGTTTGATGATTCTGACGCATTTCGATGGTAATTCTGTCTACCTTTCATCCTTCTCATTTTGTTGATCATGTCACCATAAAATGCATGTTGCGAAATACCCAAAGTAATTTACTCTGTTGCTTGTATGGGTCCGAATTCACATATAATCAATACGGAAATGTCCCAACTCTATACGTTCATGAATGCTAAACGCCCCAAAATTGAATAGCATCATTTAAGAACAGATAAATTCCGGGTACTTAACCTTCGTCAGTGATCCTCAACTCTAAACAATGTAATTTGCCAAACAAGTATGAAAGTTACTACGAAGACAATTTCAAATCAATTTCATGCGTTTCGAATATTAAATTCTCATCAGTGATGCTTACAGCAGAGCCACCAAAATTTATTTCAGTTGAGCCCTGTTGTTTGATATTTAGAATTTACTTAACAGAGAGTGCGCGACTCAAAATTTCCCGTAGGGTCGATTCAGAAGCATATCCAACTAGTCCGACAAGTAGAAAATGAAAAGAATATATAAAATACATGCACTGTCTGAGGCCACGTCTATATAGAAAGTGCTATGGCGACAATGTCAGGGAATAATATTCAAAACACTTACTGTCAAACCCCTCGCGGGGATCTATTTTACGAGCTCCACACGGACGCCTAAAAAGATAGAAATGGGACCAAGTGCCTGGGAGGAGTAAGCACCTCCTGTGGGCTAGCCTCACCCGCCGATGATGTTCATGCACGAAAATGAAAAGAATATATAAAATACATGCACTGTCTGAGACCAAGTCCATATAAACAGCCTTGTCGTCTTGTGATAGTACTGTCCATGTTCGTGTCGACCGTTGTCTAGTGTCAGGGTCTAATCCCTTTATGACCAATTGTTTCCAGCATTGGTCAGCTACCGAATGGCCGAAGAGTAGATGCCTGTAAATTGGTTAATTACTCCCTCTAGTGTTGCCTATCAGGAGAATGACGTGGATTTTAGGGATTTCGATATGACTTACTTATGAGTCGCTTGGAGCTACTGCTTCTTTCTATGTTTGGGTTTCCGTAGAATTGTAGGATATTACTTTAACTACACACAGTTGCAGCACCGAAAACGAACCCCAATGCAAAGTAGGACATACACAGAAAGAGACGCAAAAGGAACACAAATCACATAGAAACATCAAACACAAATGATTACACATCAACCAACGAGACAAATGGAGGGATATAGGACCTTAGGACGGCCATCTGCTACGTTAGTAGTATACTGTGTAGTTATACGGATTTCCTGTGCAGTACTACTTAGAAGTGAAGCTTGTTATTATGATCACCAATGGACTGCCGTTTCCCCCATGGCAATAAGATGGAACTATACACCCGACGGAGGTACTACGGATACGTGAAGCAGAAGGGATGGATCAGTACTACTAACAAGTGAAGCGTACCATTATAATGACAAATAGACTTCCGTTTTCCCCACTGAAAGCAGTATATCGCATTGCCATAAGTAGACGAAACTATACACTCGACGTTGGTAAGCATAGGTATTCACCTGACTAGTAATCTTGTAAGGTTTATAAACAAAAAATAATAATAATAATAATAATAAGCGAGGTGTTAAACGTCTTAAAATACTTCAGCATCATTTCAAAGCAGAAAAATTCAGCAGAAACCAGACATGTACGTTTCGGGTATTTAATACTCGTCAGTGATCCTTTATCGAAACAATGAAATATAGCCAAAATCTGTGAAAATTATGTCCCAAATGTACGAAAAGACGTAGCAAGATGGCTTGGATATGATGCTACAAGACCCAGGTTTAAAAAATTTCAGACAATTTTGTAAACAGAAATTTTCTATTGCGTTTGAATAAACATCAAAGAAGTACATAACCTTTATTCAGTCTCAAAGTTGAGAAGGCAAGGCAAAATCATGAGAATTCCCATCGAAACGGTTGCGAACCCCGGAATGAACAACATACCGAAGTGAGACCAGGCGCCCGGGTAGAATCAGCGTCTCCTGATTGCATGCAACACCAGCCGCAACAGCTCCATGGAAATCTATCTCATCACTAATGAGAATTTAATATTCGAAACACGTGTCAGGTTCAGAAACATTGGTTTGAAATTTTCTTCATTCAAAAATATAGGAAGTATCGTTGTTGTTTGTTAATAAGCTAATAGCATTTACAGATTGACACCCGGGACTGGTTAGATTTCCTACGCTTCGAATATTATCATTGCAACCATAGGACGCTGCAGTGCTGAGATTCTTAATCTAGTCTTCCTCTCTGTTGCGACAGAAAGGAGTGCTAAAATTGGGATTGTTTGTGGGGTGATATATTTTCTCCAGTATTCCGACTCTCATAGATAAAACAGAATGATCTGGCTGGTTAAATTGTTGATAAAGGAGTTGATTCCTGTATTATTGATTTTTGACCGAGGGGGGGGACTAAGAGCCTTTAAAAGCCATTCTCTGTAAGGACCAAAATTTGCTGGAAACGCATGTTTTCAAATTAGAAAAAAACAAAAATAACATAAATAAAAATGATAAAACAATATTGAAAACATAAAGGATAATTCAAATATTTCTCATGTATCCATGGAAACGGCATCTGTATTGCCAATTTATGAAAAAAGTCAGCAGATTGCTTTTGAACATTATTTCCTATCGTTTCTCGTGTAGGATATACTTATTTTCATAATGATTGCTTCAGGTTTTGCCTATGAAATATATACCAATGCATAATAGAAGAATCACATTGGTCATATGTCATATATGGGTGTATAAACCTGTAATTCGAAGGGGATTTTCCCCAAAAAGCCGTATTTTTTGGTAACAAAAATCACAAACTTGCCATATAGTACAAACAATGAAAGACAGTATTTCAAGCACCTGGTCCCACCTCTAGCTTGCTAGGGGTCCGTCGATGTTTAATTTTGCGCTCTATTGTGAGTGCTGTTGAGATTATCGTCAGGATCTTTTTTAACTCATTCAAGAAGCTCTGATAGTGCTACAAATATTCAAAAAATAAAAAAGGTGGGTATTCAACTCTAAGAAAGGAAATACGGAAAGAAAAAAAACGACAAAATAGCGGATTTTATAACCTCCCTTGGAAGCGCTCTTCCGTGTGGAAAGTAGGAAAAGCATATTTTTAGCTCGAATTTACTCGCTATCAGTCGCTACGATATTTAGAATAGACGATTATAGATGAATACGAGTGATTTTGACAAAGAAACGAGTTTATAAAATGTTGAAAGGAAGGATAATAATGTGACAATTAATGTCATCTCGCACAGCCACAAGTCGTTTTCCAGCGTAATGAGCAGGTACGGGATTACTCCAGAAATGGCTATAATAGCTAAATATGGCTATAATAGCTATAAATGGCTATATTGGAGAAATAATTTTAAGTACTAAAAAATAAAATTTTTGAATTTTTCTTTCAAACTCAAAATCGCAAATCTTTATGACCATCTGATCAAAGTTTACAAAAGAAGTTGGTATGAAAAACTTACAATTTTCAAGTTTTGACCAGGATAAGTTGTCAAAATTTGACTTATTCAATCTCAAACATGGTACATTTTACATGTCAACTTCTTTAGTAAACATCGTTCAGATGGTCATAAACATTTGCGATTTTGAGTATTAGCTCTAAGTTCAAAGGTTACTTTTTTAGTACTTAAAATTATTTCTCCAACATAGCCATTTATAGCTATTATAGCCATATTTAGCTATTATAGCCATTTCTGGAGTAATCCCGTACCTGATGAGCATGAGTTGTGAGGGCCGAGGGATACCCAGAAAATTTTGTTTGTGTGTACCATTCGGGTTGCAAATTTACGAAAAAGCAATGAAAATTTAAAAAGACAATAATCAAAAATAAATTCCGAAACAGAGATGATACAGCCAGGTGTTTGTCCAAACAACAGAAATCATGAAAAGAGGTGAACAATGCAATGCAGCAGCGCAGAACTGTCTGTGTCTGTTGTCCCTGCTTTTCCTTTTCTATGGATGTAGGATGTATGTTATTGGATGTAAGTATAGAAATTTTCATGGACTTACATTTCCATTTAATGTTTTACAACCTTTCAAAGAACTTCGTTTTAACAAGTTTGTCAGAACTGGGTGTGCCAAGTCTCAGCATGGATACAGTATTTAACTGAGTTGTTAATGTGTTTTGCTGTCTTTACTGCAGGATTACTAATCCTGGTTTTCAAGTGAATCAATTATACTACTTGAATTGTATGTACAAAACAGTCATGTCTGATTTACTAAATTTTGAACACAAATTTATTTTGCAGGGTCATCTGTAGAATGTACCTTACACTTACAGCAGATATTTAATGAGACAGGTTAACATATTGAATGTACAGCAAGAACATGAAGAGGGAAGCCAGAAGACTGTTTATTTGTACAATAACAGATCTTTCTTCATGTGTTAATCCATAGGAATAAAAATTGAAAGAGTGTGCAATAAATGTGTTCATGTATACAATCATGTAGAATGACTGAATAGTAAAGTCAGTAAGAATGTTTACAAGACAAATCATGCATGATTTAATAATCAGTATCAATTTTCACATGGGATTTGTTAAAGATTGATGGAATTTCACCAATATTCATTTATTAAAAATATTGATCTCTAATATAACAATAAAGTGTATTGTATTGTATAACTCTTGTATGATTTTATCAAGGATCAATTAAGATATTTTTTATGACCCATTTTAAGAATGGAGGTTTAAGGGGGGGGGAGGGGGAGGATGCATATTGCTAAACTCCTGCAAACAAAGTTAAGAAGTGTGTATATGAATTATCTGTATGTCCAGTACATGTATGTCTATGACTCTATCCAATTCTGCTTAAATCATACCTAGCCTTTAACTTGCAATCCCATCATGGGTTAGAATCATATTCAATAGGATCAAAGGTTGTGTCATGACAATGAACCAATGTCAAATCTACAATAAGACAAAAAGACATAATATGTTGTCTGTAACTTAATTTTCTATCCTCTGAATGAACTTTACTTAATTAGCTGACTTAAGATCTAAAGGGATTGAAATTATAATATTTATTGGATTTTTTTAATACATCAAAATATTCTATGTACATATGTTTTAAGTAAAAAAAAATGTTTAAAACATTTATATCAACATCTGTGTAATGTTGATTTTGGTCGCATGACCCTGGGTCAAGGTGATGTGAAACCTTTGATTCAGTCTTGAGCAACAACATACTGAAGTATGAAAGTGATTGGGTACATGTGTACAAATGTACATAATAGCATTTAAAGAGAAATGGACCAGACATGATTTTTATAGACAATTCCATTATAAAAAGCATTCAGTTGACCTTGATCACATGACCGTGGGTTATGGTTATTTGAAACCTTTGGATAATGAGCAACAATATACTACAACATGAACAGTATGAATATGATTAGAATACACAATTTCATTACTAAAGTACAGAGTGACCTTTCCTTGGGTCATATGAAAGTTATGTGAAATCTTTAGGTCCTAAGCAACAAGATAATGAAAGTGATTGGATGCACGGTTCAAGAGATATAGTTTGGATATGATTAGCATCATCAATTTCATTACTAAAGTATGGAGTGACCTTGAATTGTTATCCAGCATCAAAAGGTGTTTCATGACCTCAGCCAAGGTCAGATACATGTGTACAAGGTCAAAGCTATAGTGAAACAAGACACAAAGAAAGACGGTATTAATGGGCGGATTGCTGGCAGCAGATTGTTTGTTGAAACACAATGTCCATTTAAGGGAACACAGTGGAATCTAAAACCTCCATTCAAAGTTTAAATGTGAGATTCTATGTTGTTTTGACACAATTCAGTCTAATTCAAAATCATATCATCAAGGTTCACTTCATTACCAGAAGTCAGTTCCAATAACCATATTACAAGTTTTAAATTGATACTTCATAGAGTAACTGTCAAGGGCAGGGACACTACCTGAAATCAAATCCAGTCATCATGCTCTACCTCCATGTAAAATTTTAATGTACTCTTAAATGTAGAAAAGTAAAGTCTTGCTCATGGTTTCATATACATGTAATGTAAGTACAGCATAGTCTAATTCAAAATCTCATTTTTAAGGTCTAGGTCAATACATGAAATCAGGTCTACTTGCTAAGATCTATATTATATGGTACCTTACTATATGGTTAAGTCAAATTCAAAATTGTATCATCAAATGGCCATGTCAAGGTCAATACATCATTACATGTACCTGAAATAAACTCAACTTATTATTCCCATCTCTATGAAAAGTTTGAATGTTAAATTCAATATAGTATTTGTACAAAAGATATTTACTCTAAATTACATTGTCAAGGTTAAATCTCAAGGTCAATGTCAAAGACAGTGCCTGCATTCAGATTCCCTCACTATGCTTCCTTCACAACTAACTAAACACAAAATTACGTTTTTCAAGGTCAGGGTCAAAAACAATACCTGTGTTCAGATCCTTTCACTCTGCTTTACATCAATACCAACTTCTTATATTGTTCCCATTATAGTTCTTTCACAAGTAACTTTAACACAAAATTACATTTTTCTAGGTCAAGGTAAAAAACAATACCTGTGTTCAGATCCTCTCACAATGCTTAATCTTTGTATTAAGTTTGAAAATTATATCCCGTGTACCTCTTTCATTACTAACATAAACACAACAGCTAAGTCAAATTGTTAATGCAGACGGACGGACATCGCCATTTCATAATTTGTTTCGCAATCCGACCAAAAAAGGGTACAGTATCTTCGCGGTCAAATATTCTTTATAAAGTTTGAGATATTAGAAACATTCAGGACTCCAGATTTCGATAATTATTTCTACGTTGAGTTGTGAAATAACAGCACCCAAGGAAAGAAAAAGAGGACCCCCCACTGAATTTTTCAAAAATGCCTATATCACCCTTTAGTTTTATAAGTAAATTTGTTTATACACAAAAGACGCGATCCCATTCTTGAGAGGATGGACCCCTCCCCCTCCCCCTGGATTTTTTTTGGGGGGGGGGGGGGGGTCTGTTTATGATAATGTCGCTTTCTTAGACAAATACACATAAATTAGCACTCATTCCTCTAGCATATATTTTGATAGGAGACTTGAATAACAAGTCTGCGTTCCATAATGCAGTATTTTCATTTTTAGCTCACCTGAGACACAAAGGCGTCCATCTGTCAGTCTGTCCGAATTTTGACTTTTGGTAAAATTTGTTAGGTAGTGTGTACCGTTGTGTTGTTGTAAATCCGTCAACGGGCAAAATTAGGTCATTTTGGAGCACCCTGTTTTGACAACCTTCAGAACCGAAACCTGACTAGACAAACTGAAAGCATTCAGGGACGTATGCAGGATTTGAGTTTAAAGGGTTGGGTGTGGTGGATGTAAAAAGGCTGGGGGTCTAAGGGCCAGTGGGGAACCAGGGGAAAATGCTGTTGAGGCGGGCGGGGGATGACTCTGAGGGAGAAACTCTGCTCGATGGAATATCATATGCTGAATGACCGTTTTGTATGACAAAGAAATTACTGAAAGTAATTTAAGTTCTTGATTGGAAAGGAATCATTGAGTGTACGTGGAGGGTTTGGGGTACACATACCACGAATCCAATCTTCTTTTCTGTAAAATATCAACACTTTCTTGGTATATCGGAAATATTAAGTTGAAGTGTGGAAAGGAATGCTTTATTTTCTTGTGCATGAAACGGGTAGTATGATTAGCTTTTGATTAAAAAAAAGCACGTGTTTGTGAAACACGAATGCCCCTGCAGGCATGTTTGTCAGTAAAAAGTTGTAAACTGGTCAAACTCCAAGATCAAGGTCACAAGGTCAAACATTTTGGTATCCATGGAAAGGTCTCTTGTCACAAGGAATACACATTTGAAGTATCAGAGCCCTATTCCTTTCTATTCACAAGTAATGGTCAAGGTTAAAGTTTTTCAAAAGTAGGTCAAACTTCAAGGTCAAGGTCACAAGGTAAAATTTGGTATCCATGGAAAGGTCTTGTCACGATGAATACCCATGTGAAATATCAAAGCCCGATCCCTTATATGCCTCCGAATCTTCAATTACGGGGACATAAAGATGAAGTACAAATTTAGTAATATAAGTATATGTACCGTAGGTAGGGAATCAGAAAATATTTCCTGAAATTCGACTTCAAATTACCAGAAATTAAGTCTTCACATAAAAATTCGAGCCCAACAATATCTAACTTCAAAGGGTATGTCATGACCTTGAACAAAGGTCTACTCTAAGGCCAATGTCACAAAAGACGCTTGACCTTCATCCAATATAATCTTTCAAAGAATATTGCTGTGTGTTTGGGGGGGGGGGGGGGTTTCGTCCCGTTAGGGCAGTTTTCATTTTTTTTCCTCTCCACCTGATTGTTTTATCGAAATAATATTGCAGCTAGTGGTTCCTCTTAGTTACAAAGTTTAGACAAACATTTTATCTTCGAATTAAGAGATTCCCATGTATTTGTAACAAAGAATGCATTTTTGTTTACATGCTCTATCATAGTGTTGAATTCCGTCGTCATTGTGTCCTTATGTCCGACATTTAGTTCCAAGCATTTTCTCAATGGAGATGGATCGAAATGATATTTAAAATAGAGATGTACATTTATCATGTTGAGACAAAGATGAACTACCGTATCTATGCACGTGGATCCAGAGAAGGGGGGGGGGGGTGTTCCAATTCTGAATTTTTTTTTACTAGTTCGGCAATCGCTATCAATAGGCATTTGTTGTGTTACATATTAGACCTGATAGTCATTAACCAAGTACTAAGATGTGAAAATTCAATGTTTTAAACTTTTTGCTCGCCAGTCATCTGTTTTATTTATAAGTAACAGAACTGACCATCAGTATTCATGGCCCTTTTTTCTGGTGTGTGTGTGTGTGTGTGTTGCTCTTCAAAAAAAATCAGACTTTAGGACCATCCTGAAAAAGAATCCTGGAATCGCCCATATCTATGAAACGGAACTTTAAAATAAATAATTCTGCGTATCTTTTTGATTTAGAATTGTAGATTTTGATATTGCCTATGGAGAAAGGGTGCTGGCAAAATATGAGAAGGCGGTCAGAGGGGACTAGCATTAAACTAATATCTATTTGTTTGATAAGCTATAGATACATGAGCACTTTTCAGATACATGTATTACCATGCAAGTGCCATCAAAAAATTTCAAGGTGCGAGTATTCTGCCTGATCCATTGGAGTGAAAAGATGAGGTTAAAAAGCATAATTATTCTTCAAATGTTAGTCTTGATAGAAACTTTTAGTTAAAAATGAAATAAATTTAAAATTCATGTGTATAAAAACTGTAGAAGATGTAATGAAGGATATTTGACTTGATTCATATAAAATTCGGATAAAATAGACGTGGTTGCTATGATGTTGCTATGATGTAAGGCTGTTGCTATGGTAACATATTTGATTTCTTAGATCTGAATTTATGAATTACTTATCACGAAATATTGAAAAAAAGGGAATGAATAAAATGCCGATATCAATTAATAAAATGTTAATTTTACTTTTAAAGTCTCCGTTTTACATATTTTAGTATGGTTGCCATGGAAACGCATTTTCTTTTGCATGATAAAACTTTAGATATCTACATATCTTGGCGCTTGGTGAAAATACTCAATATGTTTTAAAGAAAAATAACTATAAACATTATTTTGCAGTCATTTTATCTCATATTCCAATAGAGTTAGAGGGAATTTATTTGCTAAATATGCAAAAATTATCTATTTTTAGCTTTAATTTTTTGTATGAAATCATGAAATACCCACCTTTTTTATTTTTTCTATTTCCTTATCTAGGTTTAAACTTTAAGTGCCAATATCAATTTTTCTATAATTCAAGTGGCAACATTGTGCAAATATAGTCATAAACAAGCTGAAATCATGGTTTTTCATGTATAGCAAAAAATGTGTTTTTACGCACATTTTGATCAAATTTCCCCAAAAAACCGAAATTGAGGAAAATTATTTTACATGCTGAACAAACTCATTAAATCATGACGCTTGTCATGCACGGAAGAAAAATATGAAAAAATATACCAGTTCAGAGAAATACAGTAACAAAAAATGTCAAATTCCATAATATTTCAGTTCTAAAGGGGACATACAGAGCTACTGCCGTTACCATGGCAACCGCCGATAATATTTTATAATTTTTTATCAAAATCATGTTTGTATCATGTAACTACTATTTTGACATTGTTTGACCAAAATCTGAGGGCATGTATTTCTGGCCCCCTATGCAAATACTTTGGTGCTTACAGAGAATGGCTTTTAAATCCTATTAACATGACAAATGTATATAAAAAATGCTTCTTTTATTTAAAGTGCCTTCAAGAAATAATCACCAATACGTAGATATCTAAGTAATATTAATTTACTTTAGCATCTATCTGACCATTATCCGTCATCTTGATTAAAAATCTACCGGTGCTCATCTGTTGGTTGACAACTTGACAGGTGGTAAAACTGAAGTTGGAAAAAGTACGTTTATCCGGCTAACTAGAGTGCAAGTCAAACTACGGAAGCTATTACTACTGTTCTTGATCGAAGTCGCTAAATTTATGAACATTAATTTATATGATAAGGCCATAACCTTCAGAATAGACCGATAATTATACAGAAAGGATAAATCGTGGTATGATATGTATATTTTTTCGGTTAGTAGACTTCTTATATCAAAGTCATAAATTTCTAGAAGGAGCCAAATAGTGCCCTTACTGTACCTTGTTCTTTTGTCGTTGCGATAGATTTAGGTCGGTGCATTCGATACATTTTTACTGCGCGTTACTATATGCAGCTCACTCAGCGAGAGGCTTTAAACGGCTCCTCTACGCATATTCTGTCGTTCGAGTTGTGAACCTTGTTGAAATGAAAAATGTTTATGAACGACGTGTCACGTCAAGCGTCTTCCAATTGTGGCCTCTAATAGTTTGTGAGGTACAGTTGGGATACGGGAGGCCGATACATATTATTGTTAAATCTGTAAATTATCCGACTACACAGGTACATAATACGGCTTAGCCGTCGTAAATATACTCGACTTATTCAGCTGTTGAGCTCGTTACCCGACCATTTTGATCTGGAAGGGGCCTGGCACTTTTTGGAAATCATATTTTGGTTAAGGAAATGTTTCAAATCTCTCTGTAACAACTGAAATGAAATATTCTGGTTTACATGTATTATTAATCAATAAAATATCTTAATATTTTCGGCTTCGCTTCGCTCGCTGTATCACTGAAACAATTCAATTTGCTTTACTATTTGAGTGAAATGATTCTACCGTGCTCATTAAATTTAACGAGCAAAAACGAGATAGAGCCACACCCTTGGTTGGAGGGTCACATCCATAAAACACATTGGTCAGAGGGTCAGAACCTTTGATGCACGAATGACTCATTCCCAGAGGAATACCAAGTATGATGAAGTTTATTAAGGGTCGTGCTTAGAAATCTCTTGGGATATTATATATATATGGAAATAAATATACAATAGATTTGATTTTTTTTCAATAAAAATAGTAAGGGTTACGGTCTTTGATGACTCACATGATCTCAAGAGTTTCTATATATTTGACCGACAGGAAAGTCCATTCATAAAAGGATATACTGTCAACTAAATAATTAGCTCATAAATTTTTTTTATATAAAAAATTTTCTCGTCATCAAAAATCTGCATATCTTGTTTCTCATCATAAAAAGATCGCATACATATCAAGTGAATTTAGGAAATCGGGTTATTGAGAAATAAATCAAATGCGGAACCTTTTTTTAAAATCCTATTTTCATACTCAAATTCTTATGTTCAACTTTTTTTTAACCATTGTATGATAAAAATATGACTCGTTCATCGTAAAAATGTAAAATCAGAGCACATTGATACTATAACCGGGGTGTTCTGTGTCTGTGGGGAATTCTGCTGTCCGGTTACATGGGGAAAAACATAAACTCGCTTGGCTGCATTTTCCATATTTTATTATACATGTCATTGGTTCACTATATACACTATATACATAAACGAACGTCCAATCTAAAATTTACATGTTTCTTGTTCAGTTCTCAACTTAAATATACATCACATCTTTCCACATTCGACTCCAACGGAAAACTCTTAAAACTAACCTTTATAATAATGAAATACAACAATTATAAGATGGGTGGCGTTACGCCCGTTACCCCAAGATAATCCCTAATTTACCAATAGAAGGGATTATAACAAGTATCTTTAAGGTGACATGCCTATGCCCACAGGTCATCGGCATGTACCCTTTTATCTTAGAAGTTTACACAACTAATTAACTCAAATAAATAACGTTACGGAGAAGTGTCAAAGAACGAAATGTTTATACACAACTTAGCTTAGAGCAATATCGCTTTCTATCTATCAATTAACAATTACGGACAATAAATAATGAAAAGTTGTTTCTAAAGACTTCATAAACGAATTATAACTTTCTAATACAAATTTTACCCAATAGATTCAAATTCTTCAATAAATCGAGGGATATGAAATATGACACGGTCATAATACGATCCTAATTCCTCTCCTCACACTGTATCCGTAGAGAACTTCGCAATACGCGATCTTTGCTCTATTAACGGGCGAGGTGTTACACAGCAGTAATTAAAGTACCGTATAAAGATTCTTTCTATTTTACACACACACACACACACAGAAAAAAAATCAAGACATATCTACAAGATGTTCGGTACCCAGAAATTAAACTTACAATCAAGAAAGAAAAAAATACTTCTGTTCGTCTTAAATTAATGATTGGTCATTAAACCAACCTAGACAAATAAAAATCAAAAGATCCTGTATTTATTTAGTTAAATTTGGAACGTGGATGGAGCATTGAGGCTTGTGGCTGATTATAGTCTATGTACACAGGGAAATATGAAGGACATGTACATCTTCTTACTCGGTAACACCAAAAGGTTCATACTTCATGTATGAAATCACCAAACTGATGAGAAATGGGAGGGGGGTTGGTGGGATTCTTATGGTATAATAGAAGGAAATGAGAGGATGGTTGGGAAGTACAAAATGAAAAACAGCTATCCTGAATAATGCGCAATAAGCGGAGAAAGGTCTACATACCTTTCTAATGTACAGCGAAGAAATCTAAGATGAAAACCAACTATCCTGAATAATGCGCAATAAGCGGAGATAAGTCTACATACCTTTCTAATGTACAGCGAAGAAGTATAAGATGATAAACAGTTTCACCATCAATTTTAAGAATTCATATGGTTTACTTTTGAAACGTGTACCTTTCCGACGCCATAAAATTAGACAAAAATAACAATTAAAACTAAAAAAATGTAATTGTTTATTATTCGAAATCATTAGCATGATTGTGATATATACCTTCCTGATCATATGCAACTAGTCTTCTTCGGCCGGACGCCGACATAAGTAATGAAGTATCTACCACAACAAACATTCTGTGACCGTCTGATGCAAATGGATGTAATTGGCGGGATTTCTCTTTTATACCTGTAGATTTGCATGCAAATTTTACAGGAGCGTAACTGAAAATAACTGGATATGTTTCTTCATATATTTTCGTCTGTTTAAAATAATTTGTAAATGCAGGTGCAAATTCTACATAATTTTCAGCAAGTTTCTTAGATTTATTACATTAGTGGTGTTGCTTCACGATTCAATTAAAATATGCTTCTACATCATTTACTTCGTAGTTATGCCCCTGTTTGATGTGGATGTTGCCATTTATTTCTTAGAGGGGGGTCTTGGTGTATTGCTCTATCATGACGTAGTTATCTATTTATGAAAAGTTACTAATTAGATACTATATTTCATTTTACATCCGCAGACAGGTTTCTTTTTATGTCTGTTTTAATTTTTTTTATTTTCATAGTGTGTACTATATGAAAATTGCCTTACTGAGATTATTTTTCGGTATGCCCTCGTTTTGAAATAAGAAAAACGTTAAACGTAAGAGACCACATTTGTACAATGGATTTTTTAAATACTGTTTATATCTGTTTGTCTTATTTCATATACATGGTAGACAAACAAATTAATCATGAGTACCATAGAATGCCTATATATATTATTATTGATATTAGGCGATAGTAGAAGTTTTTTCTGGAAATAAGGTAAGAAATATCCAGTTTTTCCCTGTTTGCGGCCGTAACTCGGCTCAATTCCGAATGGCAATTAGTGTCCTTTTTCCCAGCCGTAGCTCTAAGATTTCTTCATACATCTGTAAACGCATGTATTGTTAACTATCTGTTATGTGCCATATTTTCTTAATGTAATGTTTTCTACATTCAATGAGAATAAACTTCATTGTCACTGTTAACTTCATTGTCCCAATAACATATGTAGATAAGGTTATCACCTAAATAAGTTTAAATTATTGGTTAAAAACTTAAATTTGGCATAACGTTTGTAATCAATACTATTAAATCATATTTAAAATCAATATTGAATTTTTATCTTTTCATTGTCTAATCAGTCATTTACTTTAATTAAGTACTTCCCAAAATATTTCCAAGCGTCGTAAATTCTCAAAGTGTTGACCTTGACCCCATTCCCAAATTACTGAAAGAAAACCTTATAGTTCACCTGAGAAAAATACTTTCTTTAATGTTTTCTGTCTCACAGTTTCTTAATATTGATCTTGTATATACAGGGATTTTTAGGGGTTCTCCAGGGCCGAAATTCAGCCCCATTCCCATTGCTGAAAAACAGGCATTTTTCCCAATTTCTGAGCTGAAAATTCCCAATTTGAAAAAAATGAAATTCCAATAAACAAAGTAAAATAATATCATCAAGAATCTTTAAAGAATAAACACTTAGACAATTATTTAAATTAAATTTTTATACCTAGTTTACCTTTATAGCAATATTGATAATACTTTTTGCTTGTTTTCTCAATTCATTTGTATATTTTTTCCCCCAATTTCAACCAAATGTCGCTGCTTTTCCCAATCTTGAATGCCCAGGCCCCTGGAATCGAAGGGTAAAAAAAACCCTGATATGTGTGTTCTCTTAAGAAATGACCGTCTTGCTTTTGGTGTTCATGGGTGTATAATTCTGGTTGGCCACTTGCAAATTCCGTGAAACGCGAAGCGATTCTCGGAAAATTTTCACGTGTCCAACCAGACTTATATACCCATGAACACGAAAAGTAGGACAGTCATTACTTATATTTACATTTATTCTAATAATCTGTCATTTTTATTTGCATGGACGTTGCACATTTTGCCTGTAACAGCGTAAAATATAATTTAACGTTGGTAAATTCTCCCTACATGCAAAACTAGAACGTGACGTTACAATAGCAACCCAAGTTATTGGAATATAATTCTAGTTGCCTAACGGGCGTTTAACATGGGGAATCTACTAGTAATGTAATATATATGCCTAACAGTAGGGTACCTTTCAGAATAATTTTCAGGACATGAAATAAAATTATTAATTACTATGACTTTTGTCAAATATAAATTATGATTACATGAATAGTTCTTTTTGAGAAACTTGGTGAAAAAGATTTTTTTCACATTGATGGCTTGTGTCCTATGACAAATTTGAAAATATTTAATGGAGTATATATGGTTTATTTAGTAAAATGACCCCCTAAAATCGACTTTACCAAAATTAAATTTTGTTGTAATTTTCAGAGACTTTTAAAAATGTCTATATTTTGAGAAATCTAATTACAAAAACTACTCCTCGCTTTCTAAGACATTGTAATTTTTTTCATAAATATCATGAAAATAGGTGATTTTGTCAATTTTTCATGAAAAATAGCATAATCCTTAGTTATTTTCATAGAGATAACATCCAGCGGAATCGTGAACACTTTTTTCTTTAAAGACGTGGAAACGCAACAACATATAAAAATATAAAATTTGTTCATTAGCTCGATCGATGCTAACTAATAGGCAGAATGTTACAAATGAGCCCCAAAATGACGTTTTACCAGAAATTTTGTATATTATACCGTTTTTGAAGTCCAAATTCTAAGAAACTGTGAAACGAAATTAAAGATTATGAATCGTTTCATACGTCGGCTACAAGGACAGACATAAAGAGAGGCACAGACAGGTAAACAGACAGATACAAAAACAGATAATGTACGACATACTGACTGAGCATTTTGAGCAAGGTCCATATCATAACCAATCGAAAAATCTCTATTGAACGCAAAATAATAAAAAAGATGACATCCTATTTAGTAACATTTTGTTTTCCGGGGCAAAAGCTACTATGGGGGAAAGCTACTGTGTAACACCGGCAGCTAGCGGCTTCTCGGCTCATACTTCGGTGAAAGTTTTCGCATAGTTGGCGTGAAAAAATATCCATTGTGTTTCAAGTTCTATCGCTTGTTTTAAGTATGAAATGTTTTTTTTTAATTAAGTTGTCCTGTAAGATATATTCTATGATAAAAAAAGTACTAAGATGTGTCAAGGTACTGTAAAAAAAAAAAAAAAACCCCACCCCCCTCCTTAGGATCAAGTAGTTGTCCCCTGAATGGCCGGCGTATTCACATATATGAATCCTACAAATAAAATAAGTTCGTAAACTTTTCTCTCTTTGTCTGTTTTCTGCATGAAAACAGCGTAGGTGAAAAATGATTATACGAACAACATTAAGAATTCATTGTGATATTCAGTTTATTGATAGTGACTAGTGTTGTAAAATCAGAAATTTTTCACTACCGATTATCGGAAACTGTCGCAGGAGTACAATTGATATCACAATCGGAATAATCGGACTTTTTTCTTGTTTAAAATTATTGTGTGTTTTGCGCCTTTTCAGAAGGAGAATGATCAGTGCTTGTGATTTAAAAATCTGATTTTTATTTAAAATCATGAAAATAGATTAAATGTTCAACATTCCTTGATCTTAATATTAACTCGTGGCAAAGTCATCTATGAGGACAAAGTCCAAACCGTATTGTTTTAATTTTATCTTGTGTATACATACACAGCTCGCTTCATGTAATTTCAACAGCGACAATAGATTTTCAAAACCATTATCGATAGTCGCCGACTTTTAAGTTTCAGCAACGATAGCGGCGACATCGGCGACTATCGATAGAACACTAATAATGACATTTCAGCAAATATGGACGGCCGACAAGCGCCAGAGAGATTTAGGCTCACTCAGCGGACTCTTTCCAAGAAGTGATTCGTGGCTTTATGACATTCGAACGCCTATCCTTGGAAAAAGATTTCATTAGTCAAGGACCTAGACTGGATACTTCATGACATGCATTATACATAAAAGATGTGAACCCACAATACTTGCCGCATTCGCAGAATACTTGTTTACAATCTTACATTCATAACCGTACGGTCTAGGGTATCAGTGAACCAAGATTTGACCAAGCGGAAGGCCAAACTAGCATACGAATCACGAAAATTCGTCCTTTGTTTAAAGGCCGAGCTTGGGGTATAAATAGCAGCCAACCAGGAAAATGGTGGCGAATATGAAATTTCTAGACACGTTCAGATTGCAGAGGAAATTTTCAAATTATCTCATGAAAAAGACAAAATTTTCGTATGAAATTTGTTATGCATCTGAACACGTCGTTCAATCGTTTATGTATGTAATATGTAGATATTATATTGAGATTTAATTGAGTATTTTCACTCCAAATGATGGAAGCAGGACAAATTTTCAATTCAAATTCAGAAGAGTGACATGCGGAGGGCGTTTCTAACTGTTATTGTTTATACCGGATGCTGAGTCATACCGATAGCGCGTTTTCTATTATCATGATTATACTAGATTCTGAACATGCAGCATGCGCGCTTTCTTACCTCATTTCTTCACATTTTTTGCATTTGATGAAAATATTGAATCCAAAAACTCATTAATGATGTAGGTCATGAGTTTTCAGAGACAACGTGACTAAAGTATATCCAATATGCCTTTGTCGGGTTTATGCGAAAAATCATTTTCGTATTTTTTTATTTACATGAGTTAAAGAAGATCCTGACGATAATCTCAACAGCACTCACAATAGAGTACAAATTAAGCATCGACGGACCCCTAGCAAGCTAGAGATGGGACCAGGTGCCCGGGAGGAGTAAGCATCCCCTGTTGGCTAGCCGCACCCGCCGTCGATGTTTAAGCACGAAAATTAAAACAATATATAAACTTCATGCATTGTCTGACGTTATGTCTATATAGAAAGTGCTATGGCGACAATGTCAGGGAAATATATTCAAAACACTTACTGTCAAACCCCTCGCGGGGAACTTTTTTACGAGCTCCACACGGCAAAGGGCATAAGTGTGACACAAATGAGTTAAAGAAGATCCTGACGATAATCTCAACAGCACTCACAATAGAGTACAAATTAAGCATCGACGGACCCCTAGCAAGCTAGAGATGGGACCAGGTGCCCGGGAGGAGTAAGCATCCCCTGTTGGCTAGCCGCACAGAAACTTTCTCAGTAAAATAATTTCTATGTGGATTTCACGGCCCGGCTACTTGTACATCCGTTCGTAAACATTCTTACATCGTTGCTGCAATATGTGAAAAGTCCCAAGTTTTATCTTTTAAAGATGATATCCTCGGTATAAAGTCAAATAGATCCGTTTTATGTTCAGTGACACCACTATATACACTTTTCACAATGTGTAATTTACTTTATTAAACCAGATTTTCACGATCTTCTCTTGGGAGAAACATGCTGTATAGCGCCGGCCATTGTCTACTCTAATTTATGCAGATCCGCGCAAAAGTACCCGCCAAAAACGAGAGGTTTACTTAGGGACGGACAATTTCATTAAATGTAAAATATTCCTTAAGTCATTTTTTCTAAGAAAAATGTAGATATACAATTCCAAAAACATGTAAAAACAAAATGGAAAAAAAAATTATTTTTACATCTTTGCGATATCCTCGACGAAATGACCCTTTGCAGCCTCTCCTGCACAATCCTAATTCCCAGCTTCCATTATCTATATGTACATATGTACATGTAGGTCATGCATGTATGTGTAACCTGTCTTTCTAGACATAAAATCATACAAATAACATTTATAAGACGGCTACGAGTTTTATAAAATTATACTTTTAATATATTGTTCTCTGACTCAAGACTTTCATAAGTAAATCATGAATTTTGTGTAAAAGATTCGTCTGCTATAATACAAGGTGCACCGCTCTGCCACAGCACGCTGTTTGCTATTTTTATCGACGCTGTTAGATAAGAACCGCCCAATGCCCCAGATACTCTCGATGGCTTACCCACCGGTATTTCGACAAATTGGAGTTCGGCCTTTAACTATTAGCTAACCAATCGCCGATCCATCAAATGACCCATCGCCCGGTCCATATAAACCTTCAACTTCAAGTAACAGAAAATTTCAAGTGAAACGGAAAAAACTGTGGCCTTGGGTGACATTGAAAGACGGTTAAATGCACTGCACTTTGTGTACAGAAAAGGGTAAAAACAACACGTTTACCCAAGGTTGCGAAACTTTCAAAACGTCTTCCATCATCAGACATGAAGACAGTGTGGACCATAAAAAGAAATGAGATCTCCAATAAGACCCCATTGCAGCATCAACAGTAAAACACCAAAACACCCGATGCAAAAACACAAAAGACGAGTACAGCACGAGACGGAAAAGAGACACACGACATGTAAACATCAAACACAAAAGACTACACATAAACCGACGAGACCAATGGGTAACCGGTGCCGACTTTGGACGGCCATCTGTCACGCAAGTAGCAAATGGTGTGGTTATCCTGGATTACGTGCGCACAACCCTCTCACTTCTCCAATTAGAGGTCTCGAAGAACGTACAATTGTGGTGTAAAACAACCTCCTCACTGTAATGAGTTAAAGAAGATCCTGACGATAATCTCAACAGCACTCACTGTAAGATGACATCACACAAACAAGACCGCAAAACGCAGAGGCCCCAGAGACACAGATGAATATGTAAATGGATATAAAAAGAGGGCATGCGTAATACAGTCAGTGCTCTGCCGGCTGTAGCGAGCTCATGTATGTAATCACCCGAGGAGTCCGACTGACATTCAGAGAGGACATGTGATCGGGGCCCTGTCTTCTCTAAAGAGGTTTGGACAGGGCCCGTCATGGGCCCGTAAGGGTAGCCTTGAGGCAAACATATTGCGGCAAGATATGCAGTCTGCTATAAATAAAGTAAACAGTGACCAAGACAAAGCAGTCATTAAGGCACTAAAAACTGTGCATTGGCTAGCCACCGAAAACATGGCCCTAGTTTAATGGGTTTACTTCGAGACCTCGAAGTTCCAGGGCTTGATTATCTTAAAGTTGGGGAGAGAATAGATTACCAGTCATACTATTCAGCAAACGAGCTTCTACAAGCAATTAGTGATGTATTAGATGAGCGTATAACTGATACATTAAAAAAAATCCCCCTTTGTGACCATATTCGCAGACGAGAGCACAGATATTGCGAATAAAAAAAGGATGACCTTGACGGCTAGAGTATTTGAATATGAGACTAATAAGGCGTCTACAATATTTTTGCGAGATGTGGAGTATAGTGATGGGTCGGGGGAAGGACTGGCATCAGTTATCATTGAAGAGATGGCCGAACGTGAGATTCCCTGGAGGAAAGTTTTGGGGTTTGGGTCTGACGGGGCTTCTGTCATGACTGGGTTAGATAAAGGGGTCACAGGTAGGCTGAAAGAACATAACCCGCATATTCTTCATGTCCATTGTATGGCACACCGGTTGATTAAATTAATTAAATTGATTAAAGGGACAGATCGAGGAGTATGTATTTGTTTAATTTCTTAGATGTAACATATCAGTTAAAACTAACCATTGTTGTAGTACTTTGATCGATGCTGCACGTAGTGTGACTGCTGTCTTCTAAACCTTTTGAACTCACGGGGGCAGGAGATGCAATGGACTCACACTGAAAAAGTTATACATTGTAAACTGCTAAAAAAGTAAAGATTCACACTACAATTTCTCGTATACATTCAGTCAACAGGTACTCTGTTATCATACAAATTTTGCAAAGTGTAAGAAAAATATAAACATTTTACTTCTCACTGTACAAAGTGAAGTCATAAATGAACACAATTATTGGATCAATTTGAATGCAGTTGTCCTTCAAGGAAATTGCTTAACTTTTGAAAATGTTGGATTTTTTTTTTAATTTTCAGCAATTTTTAGAAATTGTAACAATAAAGCACTTAATTTTAATTTTTAAGTCTTTTTGCGTTGTAATTTTAAGACATAAAGCGATGGTAGTGCTTCTGTGCCATTATGGTCAGTATTCAATAAGAAATGGTTAATTTTCAATAACGGGTGAAATTCAAAATTATCACTTTTTTGAAAATCCTTGATAGTTTCTGAAGGGTACATTTTTAACAAATGACATACAAATTCTGATTATAAGAATCATTAATCAATAAATTATCCAATAGTTTCATTCGACTCAAAATTGTGTGATTTGAATAGAAGGTGTAGAGAAAATCTTACTCTTTGTGATTCTGAACTATTTTTGAGCAGTGTGTATGAACATGACAAAAAACGGATAATTTATATGAATTGTATCATTAGAATACCACAAAACATTATAATAATAATTTCTAAGGTGTAACATAAAAGTTTAAACTAACCATTGTTGTAGTAATTTGATCGATGTAGTTTGACTGCTGTCTTCTAAACCTTTTGAACTCACAGGGACAGGAGATGAAATGGACTCACATTGAAATAATTATACATTGTATAAGAATCATGACTAAGAAGATGATGTTAAATGCATTGTATCGTTAAATGCCACAAAACACTATAAAAAGAAATGTAATCTAGCATTTATTCATCCTTAAAAATAAATCTCATCGATAGTAAAAAGTATCTTGAAGGCGATATATATAGTGTGTGTTCCCACATAGCCATATACATGTATTTCCTCCATTTGCAAGAGTTATCTCCCTCTTTGGATTACAACTCTCGGACTTTATCCATCTCTGCTTTGTTAGAATTGCTCTTCTCTAACAAATGTTCTGAAGTTTTCACAACAACCATTCAGTTGTACATATCAATGTCTTAATCAAGTTGATGAGAATTACAAACAACAACATATTTTAAAGAATGATAGTGAGAGTGTTACATGTAGATTTGAAATTTCTTCTGAAAATTTATGTATAGATTTTTGTGTCGCCTGCGAAGCACAGCGACACTTAGGGATCACTTTGTCCGTCTGTCTGTCCGTCCGTCCGTCTGTCTGTCTATCCGTCTGTCTGTCTGTCACACTTGGGTGTCACATCCCATTACTTTTGATTGGTAAGTGATAGGGCTTTGATATTTCACATGTGTATTCCTTGTGACAAGACCTTTCTACACATATCATAATTTTTGACCTTGTGACCTTGACCTAGATATTTGACCTACTTTTCTAAAAATCTAATATTGGCTATATCTCTTGATTGGCAAGTGATAGGGCTATGATATTTCACATGTGTAATCTTTGTGACAAGACCTTTCTACGCAAACCAAAATTTTTGACCTCGTAACCTTGAAACTAGATATTTGACCTACTTTTAAAAAAATCTAAGATTGGCTATATCTTTTGATTGGTAAGTGATAGGGCTTTGATATTTCACATGTGTATTCCTTCTTGTGACAAGCCCTTTCTTCACATACTATATTTTTTGACCTTATGACCTTGACCTACATATTTGAACTACTTTTTAAAAAAATCCAAGATTGGCTATATCTTTTGATTGGCAAGTGATGGGGCTTTGATATTTCTCTTGTGTATTCCTTTTGACAATACCTTTCTACACATACCATAATTTTGACCTCGTGACCTTGACCTAGATATTTGACCTACTTTTCAAAAAAATTAAGATTTGCTATATCTTTTGATTGGTAAGTGATAGGGCTTTGATATTTCATATGTGTATTCCTTCTTGTGACAAGGCCTTTCTACACATATCATAACTTTTGACCTCATGACCTTGATCTAGATATTTGACCTACTTTTCAAAAAATCTTACATTTGCTATTTCTTTTGATTGCTGAGTGATAGGCTTTGATATTTCACATGTGCATTCCATGTGACAAGACATTTCTTCACATTCCATCATTTTTTACCTAGTGCACTTGCCCTATATATTTGACCTACTTTTCAACAAATCTAAGATTGGCTATATCTTTTGAGTGGTAAGTAATAGGGCTTTGATATTTCACATTTGTATTCCTTATGACCTAGTGACCTTGCCCTGGATATTTGACCTATTTTCAATAAAAAAAATTCGCTTCGCAGGCGACACAAGCATTCCTTGGATTGTTTTTTTTTTATTAAAGTCAATGTTTTGCATGGTCATGATGGTAGAATTAATGGATAAAGCCAGAGAGTTGTAATCCTATATGGCGGTTAATTTGGAGGTATGACATCATCATGGGAACACTCTATACAGATATATATGTATTTAACATGGACAATTTTTATTTCTTATATACATTGTTATATTAGTAACAGTACTTCTCAATTTTGTTCAATTTGAAACACTACTAGAACACATGAGGATTAGAGGAATTTCTGTGTGACACAGAAATTCTACTAACCCTCATTGTGTACTTAGGTAGCCCTGTTATAATGTAGGGCTTTGTGATTTTTTTCGTACGACTGACATTGACAAAACTGTTACGAATGACTAATGGACTCTTGTCTTATAATTTTATTACATTTTGATTTGTATATGAAATAGAACATGTTTTAAGAATAGTTTACTTCATCTTTTGATTAAATATAAAAATCAAATTACCAATTAAACAATACTCCTAAAGATTCAGAATCATTTATGATTACAATTCTAATATGACTTGAAATTTCCACCCTATATGCACCATAGAACTTGCCTAGTGTAAAATCCCCAACAAACTTCCAGTGCGCTAAGCTCCGTCCATTCACGTGCTATCTTAGAATAGAAATAACAGTAGTATAGGATCATGAGAACGGCCCCCAACCACCCCTATTGCAGCCACTGCATGAGTCTCCCCCCTCCCCTTCCGTTCTAATACAGCTATATCATATATACCATATCCGGTAGTGGAGCAGTTATGGTTTGAATACTTTTTTATGTTTTTGACTGTGTTCATACATTTTAGTTTTGATAGGAAATATATATATATGGTTATTATATTTATCAATAAATTTTGAGGTAGCCATCACCCTTTATCAGGACTTTTGACCTGCTGTTACAGAGAAACAGGTGGGTTTACTACCTTGTTTTGGAACGAGAAGAGTGAGTGCCTTTAACTTACAGGTATTTCTACCTTGCCAGAGGTAGGACACACGCAAAAATGCACAAAGCTAGGCACAAAGCCCATTTTCCGTAGTGACAGGATCAGCGTTTATAGCCCGATCATCAACTACGAGGGGAGCTCCGTCCACTCCCCGAGTGGTTTGTGGGTATTTCTACCTCGCCAGGGACCACTCTAAATGTATTGCGTGACCCAAACTTCTCGTTCTTTTTTTTAATCTCAAAATTTAAATAAATGTACAGAATATAAACTTTTTTAAATTATCTTTTTTTTTCTCATATTTGTGAGGATGTTATTTTATCAATAATGTGACAAATTCCACATAGAAGTGTGAAAAGACAATATCAACAGGTGTCGTTCAAACAAACAATAAAAATCAATTATACAAAACTATTTTACATAAAGGTGTGAAAATTGATTATTACAAGTTTAGAATCAAGCAATATGAATTAAAAGCTTTTTTTTATAGGTATATATATATATATATATATGTTTTTCCAATTTTTTTTTTTTTTTTTTTTTATACAATAAAATACTTATTATAATCATCCTCCATCCTTTTTCTTTCTTACACAAGGGCAATTCTTAGACCATAATTCATGTTTATAATAAGTTGAATGATGCATTTTCCACTTTTTAAGTTGTAATGACTTAAAGAAGATCCTGACGATAATCTCAACAGCACTCACAATAGAGCACGAAATTAAACATCGACGGACCCCTAGCAAGCTAGAGGTGGGACCAGGTGCCCGGGAGGAGTAAGCATCCCCTGTTGACTAGCCGCACCCGCCGTCGATGTTTATGAAGCATGGAAATGAAAATATATAAAATTCATGCACTGTCGGACGTAATGTCTATATAGAAAGTGCTATGGCGACAATGTCAGGGAAGTATATTCAAAACACTTACTGTCAATCCTCTCGCGGGGAACTTTTTTACGAGCTCCACACGGCAAAGGGCATAAGTGTGACACAAATGAGTTCAATCCCCTCGCGGGGAACTTTTTTACGAGCTCCACACGGCAAAGGGCATAAGTGTGACACAAATGAGTCACATTTATAACATTGTACTAAATCCCCAGGACCCACAAAGTAAAATCCCGAAGCTGCCATGTGAATAGCATTTGGTCCTTCCCATTGCAAAAACGTATTAAGGCACTCAGTGAAGCTTTCAAGTCGACGTTCCGTCATTGTTTTATGAAAAGATATTTTTTTGTAAGTCTTATATATATGATTATCTGTCATTGTCGTACGCGCATGCGCTTTATGAACGTGAGTCAAACTTTGTAAATAGCGCGATTTTTTCTGATCTTGCCTTTTTGTTTAACTTCCTTGCATAATTAACACATTTATGGCAATAATACATTGCCTCCTGATTTTGATGATCCTCTGATCCTAAACAATCTGGATGAAGGGCGGGTCCTTCATATAAATCTTCCTCTTTTATAACCCTATCATTCATTTTCTTGGTCCTATCTATAAAGTTCGCTATTTTGTCAATCATATTGTCAAACTCTTTCTTACCCCCTCTTCTATAGACCAGTTTTTTTTTATTTTTCATTATGAAACACGCATTTAATTTGCGCTTGAGAGACAAAAACATACGATCCGTCCCCTTCGACATTATGCAGGTGAATGAGCCCGAAGCAATTTGATCAGTTTATCATTGATTAACCCACTAATCCTATACAGGTAATCCCATTCATTAATGTTTAAGTGACATCCTCTGGGGTTGGTTTTTTGTTTACATAGTGTCGCAAATCTAATTTCACACTTGTTTCTGTTTTGCATAAATGTATTTGATAGTTATCGGACAAATTGTAGGATAAAAGGAATTTACATTGTGTTTCATTGAAAAATGTATGTGAAATATATGAAGTTAATCTGATACAATCAGTTACAGAACATTGACATTTCCTTGTATTTATACTCAAGCTTGTCGCAAACAATGACACCATGACAAGTGCACCTAAATATTTTAAGGCTTTAAAATTAGTTTTGTATACATCCGAAATATTCTTAAAAGATCGAGTGATATCCTGTTGACGTTCCATGTTGGTTTAAAAAGAACTACAACACGTTCCCCTATTTATATTTTTTCACCCCATCCCAAATCCGCCCTTTTATAAATGCGTGTAAAAAAATCAAGTATCTGTTTATTATCATTGATTCTTAATCGCTTTAATACATCCCACATACTAACAGATGTACACCTATAATGGCCAAAAAATAAGCAATATTCTCCGCATAAAACTGAGTCAGGGCTTTGATATGATATCTTACTACAAAGGTATCCAGTTCCATAACTAAAAAAGAATTTTTTGAAATAAGTTTGATATTTATCAGGAGGCTGGCCAAGGGGGTCAAAAAACTCGAGAGGACCCTTTTCTGGGATAAAGATAGCAACCCAGTGAGAACCTATTGAATTGCTTTCTGAGGTGTTGACAATCAAAAAAATGGGCTTGTTCGGCCAAGTTTTATATTTTAAAGCATCAGCAGGCCATACTCCTCCCCCTTTCACACTTAGGTCAGTACTCATAGCTATCATAAGATCTATTGTATTCATACTATATTGACGTTTCTCGTATTATCAATAGTAATTGCCCCTGAAAATTTCCCGTAACAAATCAGTGATACTTTCTGAAAGCGGTTCAGAAAATTTTAAATCTAATCTTAATTGGCCTCTCTCTGAGATCGGTCGTAAACCACGCGAGTCATATTTGGTACGAAATGTAAAGATACAATAACCATTTGGAAAATCTGTTCTTGTAACTAAAGCAGACCCTTCCTGGCACTGACTAAAAGCTAAAAATGCATCTAAATATACCCCACTAAAATTTGGTTGAAAGGGTTTTGATGGTACAGACTTCCCGTCTACATAAAACGCTGCAAAATTACAGTTATAATGATTGAAATTAAACGGATTCCTTTTATAACTTCCATTAAAGGCTTCCGAACTAACCATACAGACATACAAGACATCGGGAACGGTGTTAAAAAATTATCAGCGCTAAAAGAGTACTGACCTTGTGAAATACTTAAACACTTAATTTCCGAGCGTTGCAAAGGGTAAAGAACAGGTTGTTCTGCTAAGACTCTGCTATGACTTAAGATTATATTAGGATGAATTTTCACAAATCATACCTTTAAGACCGCTTCAACAATATCAAATTTGTATTTTAAGTCATCTTTTGTTACCAATGAAAGTTCGTTTCTGTTAGGCCAAAACTTTAAACATACTTCAACCCCGTTTATAATTAATCTGTCTTGTTGACATATATCAGCGGGGATATTACTTTCTAAATCGACAACTTTGCCTTCTTTTGTATACATAGATCGTTGATATAAACCTAGATTAGCACCCGCAACAGAATCAACGTCATCCATACAATTTGCCGTATCAGGATAAACTAGTTGACTTGTTAGACATTCCTGTCTAATATTAGTTTTTGGATCTGTTAAAAGATCTAAATATGCTTTGTATGCATAATTTGAAGATATACCACTTGTAATGTTTTGTTGTTGTAAGGTAATATCACACTGTCTGAATATACTATGGAACGAATTGTTCACTATTCCTACTTTATTAGCAGAGGTTATAGCCGAATTGTCTTCTTGGACTAATCTTAATTTTACACAAACTTTTCTGCGCTTTAAATCAATATAACAATTATTTGATCCAGGGATATTAAACTCAATTACAGAATCCTTAAGAACCTGACCTATTGAAAGGTGCTTCATAAACATCGACGGCGGGTGCGGCTAGCCAACAGGGGATGCTTACTCCTCCCGGGCACCTGGTCCCATCTCTAGCTTGCTAGGGTCCGTCGATGTTTAATTTTGTGCTCTATTGTGAGTGCTGTTGAGATTATCGTCAGGATCTTCTTTAACTCACTATTGGTCTTACTTCTATGTAGTCAATTGATTGAATGCCGGTTTCGATGGGTGGGGCAACAAATAACTCGAGGCGGTGGTCGTAACTCTTTGATTCCTCCATTGTAAATGATACTTTCTAGCAAAATACTCCTATTTATACTTTTCCCAAGGTTTTTTCTTTATTAATTTCCGTTTATTTTTTTCCAACCTTTTTTTCTTATTTTTCTTTTTATCTTTAAGAAACATTTTTTTGTAGTTTAAGGGATGTAATAATAGGGATTCGAGGCATGGACTCTCCCTCCCTTTTCAACTGCTTAACTTCAGATTCCGCTCTTTTTAAATCTTGTGCAATAAATGTCACTAATTCGATTTTAGGTTCTACTTTACCCCCCTTCCCTTTTTGAGATACAATCCAGTATCGGGGAGGAGGTCCCTTCAAATTAGCTTGAGCCCTGAAATGTTCTACAAACTCCTCAACTGATGGTACTTTCGATTCTAAATTCATTGTTTTCTTAAATGTAGTGTGCAATTGAAACTCCCTCTAAACTCTGTGGTATCTTTTAAAGTGTTATCCTTTATATAGATTCTCACGCGCTCAACAAAATTCTTACATATTGGTATATAGATAATAGGAGCAAACGACATGTTCAAAAGTGTTTGATAGGAAAAAAATTTCGCAAAACCGGAAGTAGAAGGTGATTTACATGACTACAATCACAAAGATCAGATAACATATAATATACTCCAGAAATAGAAGGGGTTCCTGTAATATTTATAACACCTACTTCCCATTGACCTTCCAACATTAAAGGTTGATTTAGATCTATAGTAAAATCATAAGGTTTATTACTGTTATAATAGTGATTTTCAGACGAAAGATAAAGATAATGGTGACAAATATGGATAATGACCATATCCCTGTCTACAGTACAAAATCGATAAATCAGAAACCGAAGGCATACAAAATCAGGATAAAACAGGAACCAAAGCAAACAAAAACAAAAACCTCCACCATATGAAAAGAAGCGAACTCCCGATATGAGAGTGAGACCAGGTGCCCAGGAAGAGTAAGCATGTCCTGCTTGCATGCAACACCCGTTGGACATGTTTTAAACTTTTTCTAACGTGCTAACGTGTACTTTGTCTTATTTATACTTTTTCAACTCTGTTTCGTCTATCCAGGAGTCATATTTAGATGGCCAATGCATCCATCGTACCAACATTTTATTTTTTCTTTTTCTTAACACTTTTTCAACTCTATAAACATCAATTTTGTAAGCCTTCATCAATTCTTGCTCATAAAAAGAACCCGTCACTTCTTCGCCATCGTAATCTTTTAATTTATAAATAGGAAGTCCTTGAGATATACCTCGACTTACAATAATGAATAATTCGTGTGTAAATCGTTCATCATACTCGCGCTCAAACGTTCTTTTTAAATCACCGTTTTTGAATTTAAATTTGGTCTTAACATTGACGTGAAACTGTTTCTTAACTTTATTTTTGGGCTCGTATTGAATTTTCCAAAGCCGATTAATATCTTTATTTGTGACATCAGCAGGTGACATGTGAATACTTCGATGGTACGTGTGATTATACCCATGAACAATACCGTTTAAAATATCAACCCATCGATATGTTTGCTGAAAAGACATGTAACGTGCTAATTTCTTTTTAATTGTTTTGATAGCCCTCTCGGCAAAATTGGCTTTTGTTTCGTTTTGTGCCACATAGTGTGTAATCTTATTTTTTTAAACCATTCTTCCATCTTAATAGAAGTAAACTCTTTACCTTTGTCTGTTCTGATATGTTCACCTCGCATACCTTTTTTCATTACTGTGTTAAAAGCAAATATCATCTCTTTGTTAATTTTACTTTCTAGCGGCGTTACCCAAACAAAACGGGTGAAGACATCAATACATAGCAAAATATATTTAATTCCATCGTTATACTTTGCATATTTATTATAATCAGCCAAATCAGCATCGATCATATAACCAGGGTAGGGGGAAATAACTCTTTTTCTCTTAAAATGACGTTTTGGTTGTCTATGTACAGCATAATCTTCTTGTTTCAATAACCAGTCATTAATTTGTGTTCGTTTTATTTTGTATCCATTTTTTTCTAAACCAACGAAAGATTTTCTCGCAACTGGCGTATGCAATAGGATGGTTTGGATAGATGTACTTCTTTTTTAAAATATCCATTACTGATGTAAGTTATTTTAAGTACTCTCTCATATTTATACTTTTTTCCAGTGAATTTTCCAGGAGGTTTTATCGGAATTATTGTCAGTAATTGCCCTTTTACCCGGAGGAGGCTTTTGAAATCTTATTTTACTTTTTATAAAATCAGAGCTTTTATTAATATCTGTTTTCCTTGCAAGATCCCTATCGTGTACATGCCGAGTTACCCTGTCGTTTAAAGGTATTGACTCTAATCGTTTTTCGATATCCGGTTCTTGACTGACTTCTGTAGCCTCGTCTTTATGTTTGATAGACTCTGATGGTACTTCGGAGTGCGTTGCAAAAGCTGTTGATACTTATCATAAGGTACTAAGACCATTTTCTTTACGTGACTCATAATTGTAATAAATATTTCTTCACCCCAATTAATATTTTGTATATATATCCAAGGTGTTTTCTTATTAACGAGCTTCGTTTGCTCTTAGGCGAAGCGGTATGAAATAATTTCAATAATTTTCTATTCTGATGAAGTATTAATTTAACCTTTTTGGAAGCTGGAAATATACCTTGCTGTAAGTTGTGTAATATTTCACAAAGAAAATTTATTTGTTCGGGAGTAGCAGTATACAGCAATGCATGAGCCTGAGTTTTAGAAGTGTGCAAAATTAATTTGACAAAATCCATAATGATTTCATTGTGCATAACTTCACTCACATTTATACCCTTTTGTAGATAATGGTGACGTCATCTTGAAAAATGAGTTCGCAATCTGTATACATCTTCACCATGTGGTGACAAATCAATTACTAAATACCCATATGATTTTCGCATACAATCTTGATAAGCTTCAACAAGAGCCTTGCTTTGATGAGGAAATATCTGACGAGCCAAACAGGCTACTTGGATTTTTCAGCAATACCAAATAATGTGCATTAAGATTAATTGTGCGGGCATGTTTACCTTGACAGTACATATTTTGATTTATGTAAATAACTGTTAATTTTCTGTGATGTAAAAAGTTCTTCCATCTCTTAAGATTGTACAATATGTCTAGCAAGGTCATCTAAAACAATCAAACTATTTTCTTCCAACATATTCAACCTTTCTATATCTGGTATACCATCATAAAATTCGATATCTGGTAACGTTTGTTCCATGTCTTGAAATAAATCTTGATAGATTCCGTAGCAGTAAAGTACTTTCGGTGGTGCAATTTCAAACATACTCTCTTTTTGTTGCAGCAGCCTATAAACCCACATCGTTTTTCCTGAACCTGTGGTACCACTTATGGCAATAGACGTGTTTTTCGTAAATGGAAACATTTTCAAATAAATGGAGGAAATAATACTATTTCACCTCCTTATATACCTTTTCCAGTATACAACCATACAACTACATTTGTTTGTATCTAGTGATGAAATAAAACAAACAGCATTCATATCATGTCTATTTTATATTAAGTGTTGCATGTATGATTTATAATAAATAACAAGATAACAGTTTCATAACGCACAATCAACATAAAGGCATAACTATCTACAGTTTCAGCATATAGTTCATGGTTTCTAATACCCATAACGGATAGGTTTCCGCCGGATACGCTGCAATCGTCTGAGCAGTTGGGGAACAGCAGGTGGGGATGCACCATGGTCACGCGGAGGGTTAATTAAGGTTCCTTGGTTGACGTGCCACTTTCATAATGATAAGCAGAAGAACTGAAACGAAGTTGAACATTCACTTTAGTCTAGTTTCATATCTTCCAATGTGATTTCTGCTACATTGAACTCAGTCACAGATTCACAGTCAAAAACTGGAGTCTTTCTCCTCCGACAAGCCTTGACAATCCAACACATAGCACAAATTACGATAACAAGGATAAGGCACACTGTTGCAGATATAGTTGCATAGATCCAAGGCATGTCTGCAATTATAACGAAAAAAATTTACTTTTTTTAAATAATACTTATTTCAAAAAAATTCGCTTGATTATTTATGATCAGTAAAAATGCATAAGAAATATCAGAATCATAATGGAATTAATTTTACTTACTAAATGTGATGGCGCTACTGAGGTTAGTCCTGAGGGTAGTCAGGGTGGTGGTCGGCATAGAAATCCATAAGCTGATGGTTAACTGAAAAGAAAAAAAAGCCATGTACAGATATAAGACAAGATATTATGATCATTTATTGAAAAAAACAATTGAATTCAAACCTATCGCCAACAAAATTAAAATAAAAAATGTAAGAGATAAAAAAAAATTTGAATTTATTTGAATTATCTACAAAGATTTTTTTTTTATTTTTTTTTTTTTTTGAAAGTCAACTTTTTTTTCTTTTAATTTATTTAAATTATTTTCAAAGTTTTTTTTTTTTTTAGTTTTCATTTTTTTTTTGGTAATCAAACTTTATTGTTCTTTAAATTTATTTATTTAAATTATTTACAAAGTTTTTTTTTAGTTTTCTTTTTTTTTTCTTTAGTTTTCATTTTGTTTTTTGTAATTAATTAGAAATTATTTACAATTTTATTTTGTTTTAAGTTTCCATTTTTTAATTTTGTAAGTTTTTTTTGTATATAATTTAAACTTATTTACAAAGTTTTTTAGTATATAATTAAAGTTTATTTACAAAGTTTTCTTTTTTTTTTCTTTTAGTTTTTTTTTTTGTAGTTTTCTTTTTTTTCTAATTTATTAGAAATCATTTACATTTTTTTTTAAGTTTTCATTTTTAATTTTGTAAGTTTTTTTTTAATTTATAATTAAAATTTATTAACACATTTTTATTTTTAGGTATATAATTAAAATTTATTTACAAATTTTTTTTTTTTTAAAGTTTTCATTTTTTTGTATATGATTAATACAAAGTTTTTTTTTTCCATTTTAATTTTTTTTTTGGAAGAAATTAAATTAATCAAACTTTTATTTTTTCTTTTAATTTATTTATTTAAATTATTTACAAAGTTTTTTTTTCAAGTTTTCCACTTTCTTTTTTTTAAGTAATTGTTCCGATTTTTTTTTCTTGTTTGTTTTTAAGGATTATTAATTTATCATATATTTTTCTTTTTATTTATTTTCATATTTACACATAATCAAATTTATTACCTCTTGGTCCCTTGGGCAGACTTGGCCATTCAAAATCAATAACAAATCCTGGTTCCTGTAGATTTTTTCACAAGTGTTCGTCGAATGGATTGCCTCAAATCTTCTCAGCTCGCTGTACTTTGTCAGGTCGATGTAAGTGACGGTTAGTCTGTCCACAACACAACTTGTTACCCCCTTCAGCATCACATGAGAGGTTCGACAGTAAGTGTTTTGAATATATTTTCCTGACATTGTCGCCATAGCACTTTCTATATAGACATAACGTCAGAGAGTGCATGAATTTTAGATATTGTTTTCATTTTCGTCCTTAAACATCGACGGCGGGTGCGGCTAGCCAACAGGGGATGCTTACTCCTCCCGGGCACCTGGTCCCACCTCTAGCTTGCTAGGGGTCCGTCGATGCTTAATTTTGTGCTCTATTGTGAGTGCTGTTGAGATTATCGTCAGGATCTTCTTTAACTCATTTGCGTCCTGCATCACACTGCATCTCAGCATGCCATTGGACTTCTGACATTTCTCAGCATGAGAAATGTGTGTCAAGAAGAATATCATTAACATAAGTTCGATGATCATCTTGAACATTCAAATCGTATAATGATGCTGAGGATGGACATGCCCTATTTATGACCATAGTGAGGGGGTAGATCATGGACACCTGCAGGCGATTCCATGAGCACGTGCAAGAATGGTCCGCGCACAGTCCATCGGTCGGCATTTTCAAAGACTGGGCCGCCGTCGCGGTCCCAGGCCGTGGGTTTTTCAAAAGAATTCGCCGCCCTGGACTGTCTAGAGTTTTGAAACTGTCTAGACTTCTCTCTCTCTCTCGGAAGACAAATAGATATATATATATATATATACACACTCAAATTAAAAAAAAAATAAGTACAGTCCACTCTCGATAAGTCGAATTTCAAGGGACCATCAGAAATAGTTCGAATTATCAGGAGTTCGACTTACTGAATTCATGACCAGAAATCGATTTTCAGTAAGAGTTATCGCTCTTTCTTCCTTGCATGTATTTTGTGTTTGCTGTTTTTCTGTCGTCGATCTAACTATTGTAACTACGTATGTGTACATGTATAGATAAATAACAAGAAACTGTTGTTTTCAAATATTTTAATTTAATTTGTAATCGATGTAAACTTGCAAGAAACAAAAACAATATTAAAGCACATTTCTAGTTTAAAAAAGTGACAACTCCTAGGTAAACAGTCGTATAAACGTTTCGTATCGTACGAACACAATGATAGCACTATAAGTTTCACAATCGATTATAATACTCCAAGCACTGGTTAAGGAACATGTTTAGTCACGGATTTGCTCTGATTCTACGGAGAAATAGTCCTTAAGAGTAGTCTGCTTAGCACTTACACGTCCGAGATGACACTGGACCTAGAAGTTGTTTACGTCGGCAAGTGATGCTAACGGCTGTTCACAGTTTTTCTGAGATTCAAGAAAAGAAACTAAAGTCTCGTAGGCTTGAAATGCACTCTCTATGCTGGGAACTGACGGATCTTTGGGTTCATTATCTTCAGAATCGCTTTAGCAAATGGTGTGGTTATCCTGGATTACGTGCACACAACCCTCTCACTTCTCCAATTACCCAGGGGTCTCGAAGAACGTACAATTGTGGTGTAAAACAACCTCCTCATTGTAAGGTCCTCACAGGTGGGAATCTCGCTGTCAACGTCTACGTAGGCGTCCATGGAAACACCCGGTGCAACGCTGAGAAGACTGGCTAAGGGGATGTCATCCTCGGGATCATCGTCATCGTCGTCAGAGCCAGTATTTGATGAGTCCTCTGCGATGAAACCCGCATGTCTATAGCAGTTAGCGATAGTAGTGGACGTAACAGATCGCCAAGCTTGGTGTAACATGCGGAGAGCGTCGAGGACAGTGAGGGAAAACTGGGAATCGGTGTCAATGGCTCTTATCTTGCGTTGTACCACCAACTTCCTGTAGTGAACTTTCAGATTTCTGATAATTCCCTGGTCCATAGGCTGGGTTTTGCTTGTTGTATTAGGCGGGAGGAAGACAATGCTTATTGACTTCAAATTCTTGACATCGGGATGGGCGGGGCAGTTGTCTATGATGAGGCAGATCTTCCGCTTCTGGTGAGTCATCTTGTCATCAAGTTTCTTAACCCATGTGGAAAAAATCCCTGACGTCATCCAAGCCTTCTTATTTGCCTCGTAGTCGGTCGGTAAAGTTTTAACATTCTTAAAACAGCGAGGCTTGGCGGATTTTCCGATGACAAGCAATGGAAGCTTCTCACTCCCGTCCATGTTGGCGCACACCATTGCAGTAAGCCTTTCTTTACTCTGCTTTCCTCCATGACAGTCAACGGCCTTGAACTCCAAAGTCTTGTCTGGAAGCAACTTGTAGAAAACTCCGGTCTCATCAGCGTTGAAAATCTGGTTTGGCCTGAAATCTGCGAGAAGCTTTTGGAGCTTACTTTTCCAATTTGACATTAAGTCAGAATTTAACTCAACGTCATTTGACTCCCCGCAAACTCTCTTGAATACGATGGAATGACGGGTTTTAAACCGCTCCAGCCATCCGGATGAACACTCAAACTGGTTATCAGGTACTCCAAGTCGCTGAGCGTAGAATCTGGCCTTCTCTCTCATCATATCGCCGGAGACTGTGACGTTGCTTGACCTCGCCATGCTGAACCATTTCAGGAGAGCCTCCTCAACCTCTGGATAACGGGCGCCCCTATCCCTCTTCCGCTCAGGGCCTACTTCGCCAGAACTCATCTTTTTCTTGATGGCCTCGCTGTTCTTTAGCCACGTAGACAGTGTGGATTTTGAAACTCCAAATTTCTCTGCAACTTGCTTCTTCGTCATGGAACCTTTCTCTACCTCCAGGATGGCATCGTACTTGGTGTCGTAGCTCTTTGTATCGAGTTTTCTCTTCAGCCCTCGCCCTGGGAGTGGTGAATCTGTTTTCTGCATACTGAAATTCGATAAGTGACGCTATCCCGAATTCTGAAACTTTTTATTCACGATTTTTTTTACATACATTGATAGATCGACCGATTTTATTGGTTATTTCGACTTTGAGTAGATTAATTTGATAATTTTAAATTTTATTGGTTATTTCGACTTTGAGTAGATTAATTTGATAATTTTGAATTTTATTGGTTATTTCGACTTTGAGTAGATTAATTTGATAATTCTTTATTTTATTGGCTATTTCAACTTTGAGTAGATTCATGGAAAATAGAATTCAAAGTGACGATTTTATTGGTCAATCTAAAAAAAGGGAAGGAACTTACAAAAAATATTTATGTTATTCAATAATTTTCATAGCTGAAGGAACAAAGTAATTTATGTAAACACTGAAGATAAGACCGATCCGAAAATTTCATTTTATGCAAACATTTTCGTGTACAACTTGCCGTAATCAAAGTGCGGCCGCTCATGCCAATTATGTCTTACAATAACACGCGACGCTCGCTTAATTATCCGTCCGCCGATCTCTGTATCATTAATTAATATGTTTGTTTAACGATTAACCTGTATTTGCTGTTCGAGTTATCGAGGTAAATTTTCAACTTAAAATTATTCATGGGACTTAAAAATCAGTTCGACTTACCGAAAAGTTCGAGTTATCGGAATTCGAGTTATCAGGAGTAGAAATGCATAGAAATCAATGGGAAAAAATCGGGTCTTTCAAAATCAGTTCGAGTTATCCGGAAATTCGAGTAAACCGAGTTTGAGTAAACGAGAATAACCTGTACTTAGATGCGTACCTTTGTGCATTTTTTGGAAAAACATGTATACATATATTTTGGCTTTTTTCATTTCATATATTAACTATTCATGTATTAAACAAAACTAAAAAAAATTGAAATAAAAATGAAGAAGTAGAAAAAAAAGAGAGTAGATGGACACATCAAGGCTTGCCGACTTTTGCCAAAGTCTAAGCATGTACTTCGTTAATCACCGGTGAACATTGTCAACACTTGTATATAATATAATTACATTTATAATACCTTAAAATTAATTTTGAGAAAGGTTTATTTACATTCTTATCGTTAGATGATAATAAATATATATGTAATATATTATACATAGATAGTAAGAAAAAAACGGGAAAAGTACTCAAGAAAGAGGTCAATCGTGTGACATGGTTAAAGTATTACTCTTGACCTTAATTGCAAATCCTTATAATCACAGATTGGCACAATATGGCTAAAATTGGTATTTTTTTTTTGTGGGATCTACTTTTGTATACAAGAAAAACATGGAACTTTTTAGAATTCTGCCGACATTTTTTCACGTCCTTCGTAAAATTACTTATTTGTATTGGCGTCTCCCCCCCCCCCCCCCAAAAAAAAGAAAAAAAAAAACATAGTCTTATTCACTTCGATCAAAATTTTGAAAGAGAACGGTTTGTTGGGTACCAAAAAAGAAGAAGAAAATGATTTTTCAATTGTACGGATTTCCGTGTTTGAGAGATTTTGAGGTGCATTTCAAATGCAAAACAATTTCGTGTACTGTATGAGGTATGTATCTTTATTTTTAAAATAGCAGCTTAAGACTATATAGATATATATGTCTTTTTAATTTTGATTCTTTCTTTTCAAATGCAAGTAAGAAAAAAGTACATTATTTTGTAAAAAGAACTTTCTAATCCATTCAATGAAAAAAAAATTTCTTTTAAATCATATAGATATTATTAGAGTTAATATATTGAAAGAAACTTTAATTTCGTTAGGTGTATTTTTTATCTTTTTTTTTTTCGCATCAAGTGTAATAATAATATACATAATTATCAATAATTTTTTAAAATCAAGTTTCATTTTAGTTAAAAATATATTCGCTTTTGTATAAGCTTGTTATACGATTTTCTTTTTGAAATTAAATTTTTTATATTTCTTTGATTATCAATATATTGTTGAAGGTATTTTTACCGTGCAAAACCAGTTCTTTTGTATAAAGTAATAGCTTAAATAAAGTATCTCTTCGTCTTTGACATTTTTTTTCTATCACTGTTCAACTCGGCAAAAACAATACTTCCAAACTTCGACTATCATCGGCTATCTTCGGCCGACATAGAAAACAAAACAGGAAGTTTTTAACTATACATAAAATGCTTTCACAATTTTTTAAATAGAACAAAATCGTTATACTTTTTTCAAACCTTCTTTTTTTACATTATGTACATACTTTTTTTTTTACTTAAAGCTGATAGCGAAGGTGTCGTCAATGATAATGTTCCTCAACGATAATGGCCAGGGGACACGGTTTCTAAAGGACATAAGTTTGACCACAAGGAAACCGGCAGGGGCAACGCAGGTACACAGACCAAGTCCTGTAGTTAAACATAGTGCTGTAGACGCTTTCATTAAGGTTGGCTACGCATATAGTGCAAGTGACTTTTCAAACACTGCTCAAAAATCTAGTGCTATTCTTTCGTTTGATATTTGTTTAAATGTTATACCTGTATCTCCTTCCTCAAAAAATACATTGGGGACAGGAGAACAAGATTCACCTGTATTTTTTTAAAATTTAAACCGCTTAAAAATGATGTTGGAATGACAACCTACTCAAGTTTGAGTATTGCAGAAATATGTATAGATGTTGATAAACATTCAACTTATTTAGAGGTATTCGATACCTTTATACATGAATTTTGCCATGTTCTTACATCTGAAGAGACGGCGGAGCATGGCGAAGAATTTTTTGCAGTGTTTATGGCAGTTTAAAGTATACTTAAAACGCAAAACATAGATTTGCGCTTTGCAGGAATTGAGAAGAACGATCTTGATTCTCTCAAAGTATCGGAAATATACTAACATGGGCGAATCCAGAAAGGGGATCAAATTAATTCGGACTTCTTGTTTTCTTTAAGAATTCTTTCATAAATATACATACATATTTCGTTTCTTATTCTCCATGAAATCGTAGAGTTTTTTTATTATCGGAAAATTCCTTTATATAACACAAAAATTAAATCTGAAATTTTGAATTTTTTTTTTTTTTTTTTTTTTTGGTTAAAACATGTTTTTGCTAAAATATACTTTACACCCCTAAAGCGTCATTCTGGATCCGCCTCATGTTTAGGCAAGCAACTAGTAACGTGTTAATTTCTTTAAGACTTATTATTAAAGAATGATCTTTTGGACAAAATTTATGAATCAATTTAGAAAGATACCGGTATCGAAGATAATGTTCTGAAATAATGAGAATAAAACAAACGACAATGAATGAATTTTAAAGCAGTTGCTTGCCTTGTGTACTTCTGGGTTTTAGTTATACTTATAATTACCATAAATATTGTGATAGTGTACATAGATCTAAATATGTTGCATGTTTATCAACATCTATACATATTTCTATGTAAATAAACTTGAATTGTATATAAATTGTATATGTTTATCAAAGTACTAGTATTGAATATGTTTTATTTATTGATCATTATCTATATTGTATTATAGATTTATGTGTATTATAATGTATATAGATAAAGCAATCTATTTTTTACAAGTCATATGTCGTATTTTTTTCCTTCGAGTATGGAAACAAATTCAAAAATGCTGATAAGTTTTAGAATTTTTAATAGCAAGTAAAATCAACCAATGAAAATTTAGATGACGCAATATGCAAATGATGCAAAAAAAGTTATCCAATCAGCAATAATTTAATTCATAATCAAGTTTCCTATAAAATATGAATAGTACATTTGACAATTATTCAAGAAACGATGTCTGAGAAGATGTTTGTCTGCGACATATGCGTCAAGTCTTACGACCTTAATATGAATCTTCTTTCTCATAAGCGAACTGCTCATGAAGGGGTCCAGTTTTCCTGTTCTCTGTGTCATTGTGAATTTACACGTAAAGGTGTACGAGACAGACACGAAATTACTTGTACTGAAAAAACTGAATTTCGGTGTACATATTGTCAAAAATTATGCGCTACTGCCCATGGACTGAAACAACATTTGACTGTTCATGACTTTGGAGTAAAGCGTAAAATGAACGCATTTGACACCCCTTCTCCTAAGCAACCCAGGAAAAATGTATCTTCAGAAACATCCAGGGAACCCATCTCAGAATCTCCCGATGAAATCTTGTATCAAAGGGACCCTCAACCTTCAGTACCCCAGCCCGGCCCTTCTTCTTGTCGTTGTAGACGGTGTGATAAAAAATTGATAATAGACGTGACCTTTACCTCCATGGGAGAGACATCATTATCAGATCGGGGGACAGTTACAGGATACTCCCTGGGGACAAGGGGTAGCTCTCTGGGAGGGACAAGAGGGAACTGACGAACGTTTAAAAACTGTTTATGAAGCTAATGCTCCACTTATCTTACAACCAAATGCCCCAGGCCCAAATATTTCGACTTTTAATTTTCCAACCGGAAATGACGTAGATGAATATCAAGTGACTGAAGCAGCTGACGCAATTTACGAACAACCGGACCACGCTTTCAAATTGAATTTATCTTTCGGAGTTATTCTAAGAAATAGGGAGACTGGAGAGTATAGATACTTTAGACCCTTTTATAATGACACGGTGTTAAACCGACCATTATACATTTCTAAACGGCGAGATTTACGGACACTGACCTTGAGACTGCGACGCATGGACATATTTTCACTCATCCTCCTACACCGTCCGGATACAAAATGGGTTCCTGTGTTAGTAACCAACTTCCGCTTTACGGTATTTCACACTTTTTATCCGATAGGAGACTTGCATGGTTCACTTCCTGATTATGTAAAGATGAACAAAGCGCTCATAGGAGTTGAATCTTGTGAAAAATCAGGAAAAACATACAATGATCACAACTGCGCTTTCCGTTGTTTAGCCTTGTATAAAGGATTTGACGTCAGAACTTTGAATGGGGAAACAAAGCGTTTGTTTCATACCTGGGTCAAATTCAAGGGTGATATCCGGGATTTTAGCGGAGTGGAGTATTCTGACTTACCAGACTTTGAGTCTTGTTTTGAAACTAATGTAGAAGTTTATGCTTTGAATCATTGATTCAATTCAGCGAAGTATGACTTAAATTTGATCAAGACGAAATTAGCCAAACACTTGGGACTTCATGAAGAGGAATACTGTTTTACGGTTAAAAAAAAAAACAATGCATACGCTTGTATATCAACGGAGCAACTCAAATTTTTAGACGTAACACACGTCCTTGCACCTGGGATATACTATGCCAAATTTTGAAAAGCTTATCAGGTCAAAGACTTTCCCTACGAATGGTTTAATGACGTGATGTGTTGTTGATATCTGCTATGTACTCTTTAATTCGGTAATATAGTCTGGATTTGTTAGATGCTTGGATATCTATGAATTATTTTAAATCATTTTATCATCGATTTCCTGAGTGATGACAGAATAGTTAGAACCACGAGCTAAGGCGAGGATCCACTTGACATGACTATTGGCATTCGTTGATTATAATTCGACAGCCGTCAGAAAAGGGGCAAGATCTCTTTTGATGAGATGGAGAATTCTGGTGGATAATATTCAATTGACAATTCACCAAAATTAAGAGAGGTGAATGCTGGTAAAACCGTCAATTTCCGATTTCACATTGGCGAGAATGTATATGCGAACGTAACCAATCCTTACGGGCATATCCAACAAATTGACCCCTTAAGAACATCGACTTCGGTTAAATTACAAGAAATCTACCCTAGTTGGAAGTAGACAGTATTTTCAAAACTACACCAAAAATTTCACTATAGTTATAATTGTAAAGAATTAAGGTGTAAACTGACGAATGTGAAGAGAGACCATAATACCAAATATTTTAAAGGGGTATGGCCACGAAGCCCGATATTGGCCCTTATTTTCAACATTTAGAGTTTTGCTAATGATGCTGCAGCGGGTTCTTGTTGGAGATCTTCTCCCTTCTTTCATAGAATTTAAAACTGATATTTGACATTTTGAAACGTTCTCTACTGAATAACGAATCTATTGTCAACACTTCGTTTATCAATACCTTTTAGACCTTTGAAAACACCAAAATTGGTCATATTCCGCGAAATTGATGCATAAACTGCATATTTGTATTGCATTACCAATGGCCGCATGCATTAACTAAGATGGAAATTATATGTGAAATATAATCGTCTTCAAATTGAAAAGCATCATTTAAGTACAAAAAAATTGGCAACATGGACCAGACATGCACGTTTCGGGTACTTAACCCTCGTCAGTGATCCTCAAATCTTAAAGATTATTTCTTCTGATCGTTTATTTGCTCTAAAATGTCTAAATCGCCGCCTCAAATGAATCGTATTGAATACCCTGCATGTACTTGATGCATTTTTCTTCGACCCAGCACATTTTTGAAATGAAAAACGTAGAAGCTGTCTGTCATCCTTTTATTTTACTTCCTCGATGTAACGCCACCCTCACTTTAACATGATAATGAAATGAAAAACTGTTTACTTTTGGATAATAAATAAGATTTAATAACTGATAAAATTATATATATATTAATACTTTTTGAACGCTACACATGGGCATTGTGTGGAGCTCGTAAAAAAGTTCCTCGCGAGGGGTTTGACAGTAAGTGTTTTGAATATATTTCCCTGACATTGTCGCCATAGCACTTTCTACATGGACAACGTCAGACAGTGCACGAGTTTCATATATTGTTTTCATTTTCGTGCTTAAACATCGACGGCGGGTGCGGCTAACCAACAGGGGATGCTTACTCCTCCCGGGCACCTGGTCCCACCTCTAGCTTGCTAGAGGTCCGTCGATGCTTAATTTTGTGCTCTATTGTGAGTGCTGTTGAGATTTTCGTCAGGATCTTCTTTAACTCATTTGACATGATGGCAAGACGACATCTTGGACAAATGAGTGATAAAATATCATGAGATTATCTCAACAGCACTCGCTTTAGAGGACGAAATTGAGCTTCGACGGACCTCTAGCAAGCTCGAGGTGGGACCAGGTCTAGGGAGGAGTAAGCATCCCTTGTTGGCTAATTGACCTAGTACTGTGACCACTATGATCCCTAGACAGTAACCACTATCCACTTCAAAATACGAAGTCTATTGTAATATGTAGTAAAAATTTAATATGATTCTTAGTACTGAAACATTTTTGTCTATGCATTTTATTTAATAAAAATGTGTTGATATTCGCTTGATAAAATAATACGGATGTTGAGCTCGCTACAGCCGGCAGAGCACGGACTGTATTACGTACGCCCTCTTTTGATATCCATTTACATATTCATATGTGTTGCTCGGGCCCCTGCGTTTTGCGGTCTTGCTTGTGTGTGGCCATCTGACAGCGAGGAGGTTGTTTTACACATCAATTTTACAATTGTAATCGTAGTGGGAGAGTTGTAAGCACGTAATCCAGGATAACTGGATTTTCTGTAACAAAATTTCTTGAAATTCCTAAAACGTGCGTCCTTTTAATTTAAAGAACTTGTGTAATTATACCTCAAAAGTATATGTTTTGTTCTTAAATTATTACTATGAAATAAAATTTTCGTCGAAATAAAATTATCTACTTGATTAGCCGAGATACAGGCTGTTCTATAAAAAGCATACCTTTACGCATATTCTAAAATAGCGCTATTCCGGAAATGTTATCAGGAAAGTTGATCAATAACACATGCTGTAAACAAATGTGGAAGCAAGTAGCACGATGCCTAAGACAAAAGAAAAACGAAAAGATAGACGAGGAAAGGGTAAATTTTGTTTAGCATATGGCTGCTCAAGTAGCTACTTTGATGATCTATCTTTGCATTTATTCCCTCATGCTGATAAACGACCAGAAATCCATCGTCAGTGGATCTCCTTTATTCGATCTGAAAGGACTTTGACAGTCAATCGGGATACATGTGCCTATGTGAAAGAAACTTCTTGCTATCCAGCGAAGTATTCAATTATAAAAAGCATTGGAATGACAGAGGCGATTGGTATGAAAACATTATTACCAGACGCAGTACCAACTATTCGTGCGGTTCAGGGGCCAAGCCTACCCTCACAGCAGGTAAAAATTACCCCTACGACTAGTGCCACAGCTACAGCCACGTTTGCAGAGGACGGCCCGTTAAGAGAATCTGGACCATCTCTCAAGAGTCCAAGGTCTGCTTACAGGAAAAGAGAGTGTAAACGGGTAAGTAATTAATAAATACCTAGTATATAAAGGACAGGGGGTTTTGAGGTTAACTCCAAGTCATTTTCTTTATGAGGGGAGGACAAGGTGAAAGGGGGGAGGAAACATAACATGAAACCCCCCTATTTTTTCCATGTTTTTTTTTAATCCCCCCCCCCCTTTTTTTTTGCTTGTTTTGGGACTTTGTGCCCCTCCACTTTTTTTCAGGCAGAGCTACGCCGTTCTTATGTCAACCTTGGCTTTCTTTGGAATTCGTTTTACAGTTTGAACCCATCTTAAAGACAAACAGGTGGTATAATATTGAACTTCGTATTTTCAAAGAAATTTAGATAAACAACATTCGTGGATATAATTATTTACAGCGAGCTAAAAAATATCCCCATGAATAGCAGTCACCTCGCCCCTAGTACAGTAAAGCCCCGAAATGTCATTAAATAGTATGAAAAGGACATCAATCAGCCAGACTCATCAAAATATTTATTAGGACCCGACACTCTCAACCAACTCTTTTAAATTTTAATATGTGAATCAAATTTTGTAATTCAATTTGCAGGTAGAGTGATTCGGCGGTTTGAAAGATAGACTAAGTACACGTAAATGACCTTAAGGCCCGCCTCATCAGGGGTCCACCTTAGATTGTTATTTTACTGTCATCGTGCTCTTTTTTAAGTCACCTATGTTTTTATGTTTACTATAGGCAACAATTGGTTCCGAATCAAATATCTGATTACAGTCGCTATCTAATTTTAAATCCTTCCAATATTTTAGTAGTCTTCTTTTTAGACCTTCCACACATGGATTGTATTTAGTTACCATAACTAACGGTGTTGGTATTGCTCGTTTATTTCTTTGTTTTTCTAGAGCCTTGATTCGATCTAGGAGCTTTATTTCTGTTATGATAGGGTTGATTTCCCTTTCTGAATATCCTCTATTTAACAAGTGCATTCTAACGTCATCTAAAATAATTTCTAATATTTGCTTGTCATTTGTATTCCATAAGTGTCTACTGTAATACATTCGCCTTTAATAAAACCTTTAAAACTGATTGACAATGGGCATTATTTCTTTGAAGATATTGGTTAAATGTAAGATGTTATATCAAGTTTTCCCTCTGTTTGAAATAGTCGTCCTTTGTAGACAGTAGTGTTCAAACAATTTGCTGTTTCATCTGATATTTCATATGTAAATTTCAGATACATGCGTTTTTACACAATTACCTTGAGGCCTCACCAATATCATGAGGCGCCAACAGGGCCCATCATTTTAGGAGATAAGTACTAGAGTTTCTTTTGCAACATACTCTCACTATATAAATACAAACATTGTTGACATACAAACATTGTTGAAATACAAACTCCTATATACAAACATTGAATACAAACATTGTTGAAATACAAACTCCTGTATCATCCCCGGCCCGAACGCCTGTAACTATTCGCAAGTTACCGAAAACCCCTGACGAGAAAATCATGTCTTATATAGGACGAATTAAAGATGGAATGTTGACAGCCTAACAAATGTCCAATGACATAGTAGAACCGACAATTACCAAGTTGCAGGGTAAGAAACCTCAGGAAAATGTAAAAATGAAAAATGTTGAACACAAGGAAGGAGAAGTGCAACATTTTAGAAATAGAATACGAAATCTAGAGGAAGAGAGAGAGAGACAATAAAACAAAAATTACAAACAGAAAATGCCAATTTAGGAATGCACATAACAACACTGGAGCACGAACTACATCACGATAAGGAACTCAATCGTAGCACAAGAGCAAAAATGCAGGATTTCTTAAAGTCATCACAAAGTGAGTCGGATCTTATGTGTAGCAAGGTCGCTCAAAAGAATGATGAAATCACTGAGTTAGAGAGGCAAGTATCAACATTTTAAAATGCATTCTCTGTACGCACCAAAATAGTTGAATAGGGGGTCAGAAACACATAGTCTTGGAAATTTATCATACTTTACCATAATAGTTGTTGATACATATAAAAATACTTGGAGGTAATGAAATTGAAAAATAAATCAGCGTAACCATGGAAACGGTCGTCATGTATTTTGCCTTGCGGAGATGGAAAATCGCTCTTAAACAGTCTGAAAATTCGACAATATTAGAGTGATTACTGCATATTATTCAATAATTTTTTTTCTGGCTCATTTTTTCCTCTATCTAGACCGTTTGGAGTAAAATTTGCATTTTCAATAAAAAATTATTTTCAGGAACACTGCATCTTTAAGTCACCTATACCTAATTACCATTGTTCAAAACTTACATGGGCACCTTTTCTGCCAAAGTAAATTGATGACGTCATAACAATTATATTTATGGATCGAGAACAATCGATTCATTCAATGCTTGTATAAGTATGCATGTCACCGTAATTATAATACATGCAGTTATAGTTATAATGCTACGTCGCGGTAAATTAATACATAGATATGTTTCCTCAGAATTTTCACCGGTCATTAATAATTCCTATACAGTAGGTTAGTTTCAACATCTCTGCAATAGGACTGAGTATTGCAGGGCAAATTTGTATTGCGATATTTGGAATAATATCCTTCTTCCGATTAAAGTGAAGAACCCCTTCTGCGACATTATCTCACTGTGATTATTGTGATATATTGCAATATATTGATATCAGATATATTGCGATATAATATTGCATTGTTATACCCCATGTCCACACTCTTTCTCTTAAAGACAAAAAATGAACGTAAACATGCCGGGTCAATCGGTTCGTTGCTGCAGTATATTATTATTAATTGGTACGTATTGTGAAGACTCGTATCCATATTACGGCTTAGCCCTACTATGCAATATACATGATAATGAAACACAATTGCAACGTCGTCACACTTAAACTTTTATACAGGTAAATATAAAATTATAAACTCCCCAAACCATGCAGTTGTTTAATATAGATATAAATATTATACAGAAATATTATTTTATGCTTTCAGTTGAATGGTTGATCGTAAAATTTATAGACGATGGAGTGATAAGTAAACCAATTAAACTCACAGAAGTCTTTGAAGAAGAATCGGGACAAGATGGATTGGAAAGCAATATCCAAGAGGGGGATCGCTGTATGACTCCTTTCTCGGGTCATTAATACAAGGCAAACGTGACTCTCCGTACAGGTAATGAATTGAATATTTATATGTACATGCATGGTTATACATTTATGCATTCGAGACTTTGCTGAATGACATACACTGTTAGTGTTTGCCGTGATATGTGCCACAAGCTTATAATTCATAAATTTTCCCAACTTTATTATCATATACGGCTGAAATGATTGATTTGCATGATTATTGCTTATATAATTATTGGTGTGCGTATAACTATAAGTATGATTTTAATATTAATATGCATTTATTCAATTGCCAACATCTATATACATAAGCAATTTTAAGATACTTAGTGTAGCTACATTGTAATTAATATTGCATGCACTGATCCCTTAATGAAAATTCAAAATGAACATATTTTACAGGCGACAAAAAAAAGAGCTTTAAAAGATAAGCAAATCCTGGCTAAAGAGAAGAAACAAAGTTTAACTAATTCAGATAAAGGTATACATGCACCACATATATATATATTAAGGTTGCAACTATTCACTGCATTTCTTAGCCATTAACCAAGATATATTTAATTTTACAATTAAATTCTCAGTGGATGTATGCTTTTTCACTTCTTTGTGTACCATTTGTTACACATGTACATGAAAGCTTTTGTCTATTAATCGATATGTAATTTCAACATGTGCACCATCTGTAAAAGTAAATGTTAAAAGAAATAATTTCATTTCACTTACCATGTAAAATTGGATAATATGGATGTGTAATCAACATGGTCAATATCAAGGTCTTAACCTTACTAAGGCACGGTCCATTTGATATTCTGGGGGGGGGGGCTTGGGTTTTTTTCGAAAAAAATAATTTTGCTCTCAATTTTGATAAAAAAAATAAATTTGCTTATGGTTTGATAGAAAAAAATAATCTTGCTCTTACAAATAATCTGAATTTGAAGAGTTACCATAAAATTTCGCTAAAATTCATGAAAATTTTCCGGCTCGCTTCGCTCGCCGCAGTTTTCAAATTGTATCAAAAATTTTTTGCTCGCTTCGCTCGCCATAGTATTATAATTCAAAACATTATTTACTTATGCCAATGTTCATATATTTAAAGGTATCAAAAGTTATACATGTATGTGGATAAAAAAGGGCTTCCATAAAAGCTTAAATATATTATCAATATTTATGTACTGCTATTAATACATGTTGCATGTATCCCATAGAGTCTAATTTTATGTTCTTGTAAGCTTGGAAGAAGAACTTCAGTTATTCACCAATTTACAAATATAAGTAACATTTAAAAATTTGTCTAAGAGACCTTCCCCTCAGACCCTCTTATACATGTTATATACATGTACCTTACATAAAATACTGAGAATTGTATTAAAGTCTTTTATCTCTCTGTTTAAAAGTAAATTGAATATTTGCATAAAAATAAACTAATATATTAATATTTAAAGTTTTGAGTAAAAATATAGATAATTTCTATTGATAAAACACAAACATTCTTTAAATATGCGTATCACTTTGTTACAAAAAAATTTCCTTGCTCCAACTTTGCAAGAAAAAAATAATTTTGCCCCAGTCCGGGGCGAAAAAAATAATCTTGCTCCGACAAAAAACCCAAGCCCCCCCCTGAATATCAAATGGACCGTGCCTAATACTATTATTATTATTTTTTGTATTAGATTTATAATTAAGCTCAACAGACCTGATTGTATGATAAATTTCATTTCAAATAAGTACATTTTATTTTATTGCAGATACTTTAAATTACTTTCCATCTATAGGTAACATTGAGGGATACGAATCAAAAACTGCAAGAGGGAAGAAAGGTGCAGGTCCATCAGAGAAGAAACAAAGTTCAGCAGGCATGTAGATTCTTTAAAAGTTTCCTATTGATTTCAAATACCAGAAGGAAAAAAATAATACATTTACATGCACTGTTGATATACATGTACATGCATGCATGTATGTATATTCACATCAAGGGTTTATATTGTGAGTGATTGCCAAAGAAATATACAAATGAGTTAAAGAAGATCCTGACGAGAATCTCAACAGCACTCACAATAGAGCACAAAATTAAACATCGACGGACCCTTTGCAAGCTAGAGGTGGGACCAGGAGCCCGGGAGGAGTAAGCATCCCCTGTTGGCTAGCCGCACCCGCCGTCGATATTAATGAAGCATGGAAATGAAAATATAGATGTATTTTTGTATCTCTTTTATTTTAATTGGGGGAAAATATCTGAAACTTTAAAGTGATGTGTTGTCATTTACTTACAGGTGTTTAGCTCTACTGGTCAAAGACCAGTTGAGCGTATGCGATTGACCTGTGTCCGGAGTCCGTATGTCTGTTCACCAATTCTCATAAAGTATAATTGACAGAGGGTTCATACTTTTCTCATTCAAATGGGTCTTTGGTCTTGTTGTGGACCAGACAGTGCTCCAAGTTACGACTAAATTCGTCGCATTTGTGACTGAAAAATTGGTTTTGCGACCTTACTTTAAATGAACTGGCAAAATCGCGACCATAAAAAAATAGGTCGATTTAAACAAATTTTGAACTGATGTATTAAATTTTAACCCCAATACATTGTGTGGGATCACGCTCAAGATAGGTAACGATAGTACAGGTTTTTGTTTCTTGAAAGTCAAACATACACAAATGGCGACCAAAATGTTGCTTATTGCAACCAAATTTGGGAAATGGCAACCAAAATGTAAGCAAGGTCGCTTTTTGGCAACCAAATCTTGAATGCTACATGGAGCACTGCCTGATACCATTTTTTATCCCTTGACCCTTGGGGTCTTGGAAATGGATGTACCACTAACATGGATGCTTCGAAACAATTAAGTCTATGCGACATTTCCATCATTATTTTCAATCACAGGTGCTCGAGACGTAGTTCTAGAATGAATACACATCAATTAAACTGTGCAATTAACTCGGACTATTATATGTATAAACATGTAATAGGAGTATTTGCATCTGATGAAATACCTTTACTTAATATATCAAGTGGGATAATAGTCAATACAGATTCAAAACAAAAACAAGGGCAACATTGGGTTGCTTTCTATCTGAATTAATACGAGCAATTAGAATGTTTTGATTCATTTGGGAACTATCCAGGAGTATACTCATCTCATTTATTAAGTGCAAGTCTATGAGAAAACCATGCAGATAGCTATACAAGCAAGGTCTTCAATTTCCATTTCTTTCATCATAAATATTTACTACAATGACTTTTACAAATTTTTATGATGAAAAAATCAAATTCTTGTAAGTAGTTGGCGTGCAGCGCCACCTATTGGTAAAATAGCCTAATATATATGAAAATCAAGCTGAAATTGTCATATTTTGTCAACAAAAATTCCATTTGCAGTACAGTAAAATTCCAAAGGCTATAAGTGAATTGGTTAGTACCAGATAAAAGCTTCATGAGCAATCTTAAAGAAATTGAAAAATTCGCAATTTTCAAAGAGAGATAACTCTTACAAGTTGGTTAGTTTCTAAAAATAGAAATTCAATGTAATAAATAAACAGTTATAAATACCGATACAACGCCTAAAAAGGAAAAATTGTGTTTTTGATCTAAAGGACATATCCAAGAGAATTATCCATCAAATGGAATGTCTCGGCATTCAATGTATGTATGCGGTAGAGGGCAATCAAGAACATGAAAATTTGACCCCGTGAAGGCACATTTTTTTACACACAACTTTGCTGAAACTAGGTCAAAGTTCAAGGTCACGGTTATTACTTGACCTCAATCTCAAGGTCTTACAACATAGATCATAATTGCCAAATATGAAGTCTCTATCTCATATAAATCAGAAAATATAGAGCTAATTTTCAGAAATTGGTAACTTTGCGGACTAATATTTTAGTCCTCAATTTGACATACCATTAATAAAATATAAATACCAAGGTCATATAATTGCCTCAAGGATAGGACCATTCAATATACATCATGCATGTATTTTATGAAAGCACCACAGCATAAGAATCCAAAGATATTAATCAAATCAAAGCAGTAAATTGACCATTCTAATCGTATATCATAATGAAGCAACATAAAGATGAAAAAAAAAAACCCAGCAATATTTTAATATTTTAAACAAAGATTTTAATAAAGACATATACAGATTTCAGATATTGAATCAACCATGTAAACAACTAGAGATTTTTAGGAACATAAAAATATATTGCCTGCATACATGTAGTATTTACCTGTACATTCAGGTCAAGGTCATATAGTTAAAAACCATTGATACTCAGTTAAGTCCTTGTCAATAGGAATACTAATTTGAAATATTTTCATGAATATCTTGTCACTATCAGATAAAAAATAATGCTCAATCTTATATTTCTTGGGCCAGTTCAAGATCACAAGAAAACCTGTAAGACTAAGGAAATTGATATTGAGTAGCTTTCAGAAATGATCATTAGTGGTGATTCTTTAAATATATTTTTGGCATTAATAAGTTTGACCAATAAACTTACAGTGAACATGTAGACTTTTATGTCGAAAACTGAAAAACCAACATCGATTAAATTTCTGTTGAAAAGAGGTAACATTTTCAGTATTTTTTGTATCCTAAATCAAATGACTTGACCTTTCAGGAATTACCTTGGGTCACCTTGGTACAACAGCTTTCCTCCTGTAAAGCATGTTGAAGTATTATGATACAAAATGAAGATTATGCATGACATAACACTCTCCTATCCTTAAGGGGCTAGCTAATAAGTATAGCTAATAATAATAGTATAATTTTTTCTCCTTTACCATGTTTAAGAGTTATTTCAAAATCCAGTAACAGTTTGACATACATGTAGTGACAAATGAAAATTCAAATTTTCTTTGCTCCTTTTTCATTGTCTGTATAATCACTATCTACTTGTGCTTCAGTATCTAATTTTGATTTAATTATCTCACACACTTTCTTTGTAAAATTTAATACTAATACTGGTAAACGGTGCAATACATTCATAAATTCTGTTCTTGCTTGACATGTAATACTGATCTTGCGCTGTAAATCTGAATATTTTCAAATGATGCAAGATTTCAAGTAGAGCATGTTCTTGTTGTATCATTCATTTCCATAGCTAGGCTGAAGATGTTGTGGTGATCTAAAAATAGATAAATATAAACATACTTTAAGTTTATTACAATACATTTGAGTAGCCTGAATTATATTACTATCAGAACAGAAGATTCACGTCTATGATTTTGAGAAATTATAAAAGAAATTGAGATTTGCCGATGTGTTTTATTTGTAATAGTACAGTTTAAGTATATGTGTGTGTGTGTGCATAAATAAAAGTGAAAGTACATGATATACAAAGGCTTCAATCAATAATTTTGCAGAACCTCTAATCTTGCGGCATTTTGCTCTAGGTGTTTTTTTTTAAGTTGGTAGAGTTTAGCAAGGATCTAAAATTGAAATTGTGTCATATATATGCATGTATATACATATATATGAGGTGTCATTAAAATCAGTATGGTATTCTGAAGATTATGGGAATATTCTTCATGTAACATAACTGTTACTGTACATTGTATAAATATGATAAATACTAAAAATAAATACATTGTATAAATACTATGATAGGCTTGTATTATATTGTATGAAGTGAAGTGTGCACATAAAAGGATGACGTAATGAAGATTACTGTTTATTGTCACCAAAAGGCTGATCCTTCATATATATGCCATGCATACATGTATGCCACTCTAGTTTGCAGGCCAATTAACATGATTGAAAATACCTGCTGAATATATACCTTGCAAAATTGGGTATAATTGTTAAATGTCCTCAAATTCTTTCAACCCACTCTTTCAGTAAGCTGTAAGTGCAGAATAGGCTGCTAGTATGTAACTGCAAAGCTGAAAAGAAGACAGATGGGATACTGTAAAATAATTTAATTTTTGTGGGTATCAAATTTTCAATGACAGTCATACAATCATGTGCTATCTACATGTATATAGATGTTCAGATAATGTGTTAAATGTGCCCTAAAAATTCAAAATTTCAAAATGCTTAATTTCAGTAAATTAATTTTTTTCCCGACCAAATTTATTTAAATAGGTAAGACAGTGAACAAGAAATAATCAGGTGATTTCAGGCCTAAATCAATCGATTCCTTATCTGAACAATTCCTTACATATAATTTTGGAAAGATGTTTCCTTAACACTTCTCTGGCATGAAAACAATCATTATATGCTAGAAGTTTTATAAAAGTGTTATATAAATGTACAAAATGTAATAGGCTATTTATATTTTTCTTATAATTGCATTCAACTTGACTTTTATGCTCACTAAGACCTGACATCACAATATTTGACATTATTTCATTCTGTGACAATTGTGAGGACGGAAGAGGGGATGTCCGGTTTTGACATACGTGTTTATAGATATAAATGTAAGTTAAGCCATATGTAAAATGAAACTGGTCTATGGGACATGTCCAGAAAAATATGGACCTGTTCGATGCATGTATTCATCCTCAACTATTTCTAAATAAGTATTAGTTCGCTTTAGCATGTTTAGGGAAAAAAATTCATAGTTTGTGATCGACAAATCAGATCTGTCAACAGATTAACACATTAAACTAAATCTAAAATACATGTAAATGAATATTTATTTAAATTCAGTACATTTTTTCAACTATGTCAGAACACAAGCTCGAGTAAAGGTTTTGACAGACTAACTTTAAAAGAACATATATAAGACATTACATGTATTTAAACTATAAACATGTATAAGGCTACCTAGAGAGAAGATGTGCAGTCCAAACACATTAGAGATGTGACGATAGTTGCTGTATTTCTATTGGTAAAACCCCTTCAATTTTTGATAATTGATACTTAAAAATTGACAATAGATTGTCGATCAGAAATAAAAGTAACTACAACATGTTACTGTACAATCTAAATTGTTGAAATTAAAAGCTAGCAAAATGACATCATGCTTAGTCGACAAAAATGACCATACTGAATTGTTGCATTTCTGCTCATTTGCAGTACTAGTATACTGTATGTGTAAAAGTATGTTAAAAAGGCTACAGCTAGGTACATGTATTTCACCAGTTCATGGGTCTTGAACAACATTTTCAATTTGGATTCCGATAATAAATCAATAATAAGTTTCAAAAAGTGTCCCAATAATGGATAGTAAAATTAGTCCCAATTGCTCATCACAAACACATGTATGCGTCATTCCGTACACACGGTATACTGATGCGGTGATGGATCTTGTACAAATGGAACCCTCCCTTCCCCGAATCGATGCCTAGAAACCCCTTAAATCATAGTCAAATGGCATGTCAAGCTTTGATCAATATACCATGACATTATATGAATATAAAATTATGACGGCAAGTATCACGTCAATATAACTGTACTGCATATATATACTGAGTAACCCATTGTAAAGTACATCAAATTTACAAAAGAAACTGAACCAGACAAAAAATTATAATTTTAAAATAGATAATTTCATTCAAAAGACTAGTTTATTAATTCTACATACCTGCAGCAAAGCTCCATGCTCCATAATGCAAACAAGTACCCGAGTACAACAGGTTCTACTTTCTCTTTCAAAATGTAAACATCTGCGGTTCTTTACATGATTCTTCAATGGGGTCCGTGATGTAGACCTTTTGAAACTCCAGAATAATGAATATAATATGTCCTCAAGGGTCTTCAGAATATAATTCAGCTTAAATGACCAGGAAAAACGCAAAAAGTGCAGCTGTGACTGTTCATCTTCTTTGGTGGGAAAATCCCGGATTTATCATAGCTCGATCCCGATTATTTTTTTCGCCATTGAATTGAATGGCAAACTATTTTTCGTCTATAAAACCGGTAATATATATTTGCCAAGAAATTCCAGTTGATGGAATAATCCATGGGAGGTGCTTTATCCAAGCAACATAGAAATTAAAGATATTAAGCGTTGTATGGACTTTTATTTCGGTTTAACTGTTTTAACCCTATTCTCTAAAGACTGGGGTAGACACTAATGTAGGGGATAAATTTGAAAAAGTCATATAAAATCTGTTTAGAATCTTGTTATTCTTTAAAGTTTTGGTCGCTTCTACAGTGTCTCTTTTCATATTTTACTAAAATTCAGGGCTAGATTTTCCGACTCTTTCAGCAGTCCAAACCCCTGATCCATAGCTTTTGCCAATATTTCCCGAATGGTCGATTGAATTGAAATTTCCTTTTTACTACATACTATCTAGTCCCATCCAAGTATTTTGAAGGGGTTTTGGAGTTAAAATTTGAAAATAGCTTGTATTGAAAAATAGCGATTTTGCATGGTTTTCTCGTAGACTTGCACTTAAAATATATAAAGAGATATCGTCATTATCCATATTTGTCATCCAAAAGTAAAAATAATTAGAAAAAGACTCCAGGGTTTTGGAAGTACAGTGTGTGGACAATACTGTGTTTTTTATTTGTACTGTAGAGCTAGAGGATATTCATATCATGACATTGTGAATGAATTTAGTGTCAATCATTCAGTAAATGATCAATTTGTTTTTGATTTTGTACAAAATGAATTTACTTGTTGCTTTCTTCATTGTAACAAAGGTCAAATATGTATTTGCGAAAATAAAATGAATTATTAAAATGTATTTATTTTACTTAAAGACATCATTTAAATCATGTCTTCGCAGCAGGAAAGCAGATGGTGGGAAAACGAATCATTGGTGAAAATTGAATCACCAACATCAATTTTAATTGTTGGACCCAGTGGTTCAGGAAAGACGGAACTTTCAAAACAAATATTACAAAACGCCAATGGTATTTTCAAAGAGAAACCGAAGAAGATTATGATATGTTATAGCATATGGCAAAGTACATACGATGACATACAAAAGATAATGTCTAATGTGACTTTTTATCAAGGTCTACCTGGAATGGTAGAAATTGAGGAATGGGATAGTACGAAACAACATAAAGTTATCTTGTTTGATGATTTAATGACAGAATCCTCTGAAAGTTCAGATGTAGTGCACATGTTTTGTGTAGGATCTCATCATTTAAATATAACTGTGATTCAGCTCATTCAAAATCTTTACATTAGAAGTAAACTGATGAGAACTACACAGCCAATTGTGCCTAACGTTAACTTAACGTTAGGTTCAGTTAACATTAACTTAACGTTAGATTCACGTTACTTTAACGTTAGATTAACAAGTTTTTAACGTTAAATCAGTTAACGTTAACTTAACATGAAATTTTTAACGTTAATCATGCTAACGTTAAATTAACGTTACACATCTATTGTGTGTTTAACGTTAGTAACAGTTAACGTTAAATTAACATGAAATTTTTAACATTAATCATGCTAACGCTAAATTAACGTTACACATCTATTGTGTGTCTAACGTTAGTAACAGTTAACGTTAAATCAACATTAAGTTCCTAACGTTAATCTAAGCTAACGTTAATTTAACGATACATATCTATTGCGTGTCTAACGTTAGTAACAGTTAACATTAAATTAACATGAAATTCCTAACGTTAATCTAAGCTAACATCAATTTCATGTTATTTGTTTTTTAAACTACAAATGATAAGAATTTGAAATAATTTATTTGTTTATGTTGAATCATGGTAATAAATGTAACACACCTCAGGGTTTTCACACAGTTTTGATAGGCAAAAAAGTTATTTTCTCAAGAATTCCTGACAAAAATATCTTCAAATACCTAGAAATATCTTCAAATACCTAAAACTAACTTCAAACACCTACAAATATCTTAAAATACCTAAAAGTTAAAGAAAAATTGCCTTCATACTCTTCCTGGACATTTGAGATTAGGCCTATCTGCCTTTTAATTTCTTTATTATTCATGTGAAAATGTGACATTTGATATTAGGCCTATCTGCCTTTTAATTTCTTTATTATTCATGTGAAAATTTTATTGAAATCTTTAAATTAAATCCATTTTATTATGTCTTTTTTTTCAATAAGACAATCATATCTTCATTCTCTCTGCTGACTTTTGTCAGTATTACCTGTCTGTAGACATGCAGATGTGGTGTGGCTTGGGAGAAAGGGGGGGGGGGGGGTTAAAAAAAATCAAAGAAAGAATAGGAAATAAGTATGTCTCTATGGTATAAAACTTACGAAAAGGCTTTGAACATGTCACAAATTTGCCAAATATGGTGGCGAATGAGTGTGATACGAAGTGCAACAGTGACGGCGCGAAGCAGCGCGTGCTCGAAGTAGACAGATGCGAGCAGACGATGGACGAGAACCTGCCGAGAAGTTGAATTTGAGGAATTCATCGGATCGGGAACATAAGCCGTGTAAATCTTCATCAAACAAGATGATAACATGTTTTTCCAGATACGAAGCAGTAATGGCAACCAATGGTACATTTATTTTCAAGTTTAAGAAAACGATTTTACAAAATTTGCTCGAGCTTCCTCTGACTACATGTATCCACAAAACAAAACGGTCTCCGAGTATCAGTATTCAAGGTAGACACTCATTATTCAATAATACTTTCACCTTTTCTTAATTCTTAGTCACTGTAACATTCAAACAAGTATATTTATGCATATTTTCCTTTCATTGTCCAAAAATATCTGGATCATAACTTGCTGTCCGTGCAGCTCACTTCAGAAATTGGAAAATTGAAATTTTCTGTACTATGTCGGCAAATTTTGCGATTAAAATTTATATGGGGGGATAGATCTCAAACTCTCATAACCAATGGTGTATGATATATGCAGTCTTCGTGAAAACTTTTTTTGACCACTAGCCAATCGGGCTAGTTGAGTGCCGAAATCCACTAGCCACCAAAGTTTTTCACTAGCCTTTGCAGAAATGTCATAACGCGATATAGACCCATTGTATAGGATAGACAGGTCCGTTGAGTAGGTCCAAATTCACACATATAAAGTATACAAAATGTATATAAAAATCGAACGAAGTTAAACCACCACCCAATCATTTTCTCTAGCACATGTCAGCGGTGCACGCTCACCTTTTACATCTGGAATGTCATTATCAACAGACTCAATATTACAATGAATTCTTGATGTTGTTCGTATTTATGAATATCATTTCACATACTCTTTTACATATACAATGTAAGGAAAATGGAGCGAGATAGAAAAATATAAGATCTTATTTGTATCATATTCGCTAAAAGGCCGTCCGTTGATTGTGGCATAGACTGAATAATCCAGTATCTTGGTTGCCGCTGTACGGTCAATAGCTGTAATATTTTCGTAAGAATTTATTCATTTCAATGTTCAGCCGAGATTTAATTGTTCTATTTAACATGTTATACTTGCATATCTAGTCGTTACCGTAAAATAACCGTCATGCCGTGCAGAAAACAACGCACCAGTGGTAACGAAAATATTTAGTGCACCGGCTTGTTCAATGAAATAAACATTTCATACTTAATTCCAATCTATTGAAGATACATTTTTACGGAAAGTAGGCGGCGATTTTACCCTAGGTATGAGAAATTGGCTCTAAATGAGAACCCATCATTTCAGTAAAAGTCACTAGCCAGTCGGGCTAGTTCAGCAGCAAATTTTGGTAGCCCGAGGAAATATTTGGTAGCCAGGGCGGTCGGGCTAGTGAGTTTTCATGAAGACTGTAATATGTGTGTACGACCAATACTATGCTCACAGTTGTAGATGGGGAGAATTCTATGTTAGTTTTAGCGTGACGTCATCGACGTTTTCCATAGACTCAGTATTAAACATCGGCAACGTCGCGCTAAAATTAACACAGAAAACTCCCTTTCTAAAACTATTTTCCTTCACTGTGAGCGTATTATTAGTCGTAGGTACACATATCATACACTGTTAGTTATGAGAGTTCAAGATCTACCCCCTATATAAATTTTAATTGCAAAGTGAAAGAAAATAGTTTTCGAATTAGATGGGGAGTTTTCATGTTATGGTGTATGATATATGTGTGTACGACCAATACTATGCTCACAGTTTTAGATGGGGAGATTTCTATGTTAATTTTATTTTTAGCGTGACATCGTCGACGTTCTCCATAGACTCCCTTTCTAAAACTTTTTTCCTTCACTGTAACTTCATTAACTTCATTATTTGTCGTAGACTGTTAGTTACATGTATGAGAGTTCAAGATCTACCCCCTATATAAATTTTAATCGCAAAGTGAAAGAAATTTATGTGGGGGGTCAGATTTTGAACTCTCATAACTGTGGATTCTTCATGATCAGACCTTCATTTGGGACCTTAACTTTACACCTACAAAAATGTAGTACACATGTAAATAACTTTAAGCTAGGCTATATGATATTTCATGAATATAAGGGTTTAAGGGCTTTGATATTTCATATGTGGATTCATCATGACCAGACCTTATATTTGGGACCGTTGACCTTGTAACCTTGACCTTGTGTGGTGTTTGACCTACTTTTAAGAAACTTAAACCTGGGCTATATCTCATGAACTATGAAGGTTAATAGGGCTGTGATATTTCTAATGTATATTTATCATGACAAGACCTTGTGACCTTGAAAATTTACCTACTTAAGGTATCCGTTGTACAAATAAATATCAAATGTATTATATAGTTAGAATCATAGCATATTTTTACCTAAATTTACCTAATACAACATAAATAATGGTTTCTAACATCAGAGGTCAGCATGCCGACCGTCGCTCAAGCCACGGAAACTATCGAGACACTGCCGAAGATTACCGAGATCATTTTAACACCGTTTCAATGGACGAGACGTCCGCGAGATCTTCATTTTTACATTGGATACGTTAAAAATAAATTTACGAAGGCTATATCACGTAAACTATAAGACTTTGATATTTCAAGTGTATCCTCTTATTTTGGTTCTTGACCTTTGACCTGCATGTATTGACCTTGACCAAGGGGTTTGTCCTACTTTTAAAGAAACTTTAAACTGGGCTATATCTCTTGATTTATAAGGGATTGGGCTTTGTTATTTCACATGAAGATTTCTTATGACCAGAATTTTCATTTGGGACTTTGACCTTGTGACCTTGACCTACCTTTAGAAAACATAAAACTGGCCATGTCTTGACTTAATTGTCACTTTTATATGCAATTGTTATTTATCAATTTTTCTATTGACAAGTCTTATAATGTTGCCTGCAAGGCAGGAGCGACATACAACATGCAGTTGTATAATTAGTATACTGTATAGGCCATTACAGATCACTTTGTCCAGCACCTGTATGCCCCCAGAATCAAAGATTCGGGGGCATATAGTTTTTGGCCTGTCCATCTATTTGTCTGTCTGTTTGTCAGAAAAACTTTTAAAACTTAACATTTGACTTAACAGTTTATACTATTGAATGGGAGGTGATGGGGCATTCATATTTCACATGTGTATTCCTTGTGACAAGACCTTTCCAATGATACCAAAATTTTTGACCTTGTTAACTTGACCTTTGACCTACTTTTCAAAAACTTTAACATTGGGCATTACTTTTGAATGGAAAATGATAGGGCTTTCATATTTCACATGTGTATTTCTTGTGACATGACCTTTCCATTGATACCAAAAATTTTGACCTCGTGACCTACTTTTCAAAAACTTTAACATTGGGTATAAATTTTGAATGGAAAGTGAAAGGGCTTTCATATTTCCCATTTGTATTTCTTGTGACAAGACCTTTCCAATGATACCAAAATTTTTGACCTCATGACCTTGACTTTTGACCTATTTTTCAAAAACTTTAACATTTGGTATAACTTTTGAATTGTAAGTGATAGGGCGTTCATATTTCACATGTGGTTTTCTTGTGACAAGACCTTTCCAATGATGCCAAAATTTTTTACTTCATGACCTGGAACTTGACCTTTGACCTACTTTTCAAAAACTTTAACATTTTGAATAATTTTTGAATGGTAAGTGATAGGGCGTTGATATTCCTTCTCACAAGATTTTTCCATCGAAATTTTTAAACAAGTGACCCTGACCTTGTTTTTTTGGTAATAACACTTTAACTTACTTGGCCATTACAAATGTATATACATTAGACATCTTCCAGACTTGCAGGGATAATGTAAAGCATTAAGGGATTCAATATCAAAAATAGATCAAGGTCACTCTTAAGGTCAAGGTCCTAGCTTCAAGCATTTTTTTGTGAGATAAACTTTTGATTTTAATTTTGACAAAATAATTTTTCTTTTTAAAAAGTTTTTATCATGTTTATGATTCAAGAAATAGGCATTATCTTTCATAAATGTTACAGGCTATTGAATCATCTGTGGCCTAGTTGTAAAATTTTAGTTACTTGCGACAGGTCATTGAGGTGACATGCCTGTTATTGATAGAAAACTTCCAATTACAATGTATAATTACAGATGAAGAACTCTGAACTATTCTGTAATTTTAATCTTAAAATTTCAGGTACAAGTTGAAGTTTTATATAGGAATTCATTTCCAAGGAAAATAAGACAGAATGGATATTTGAATTCTAGAAGGTAAGATTAAATATTGCATGTGATAGCATGTAACAAATGTGTAATTCATACTTATATATTTCACTTTGGTGCTTCATCAAACACCTACTGGTTTTCAAGGTCAAGGGTACATGTAATAGGTCACAGTTATTTCATTGGTACTTGGGGGATATTCAAACTCCTGAGGTACTGGAGGAAATCTGGGTAAACGTTGCAATAGGCCAAAGGTCAAGGTAACAGTTTTAACTGTTTCCTATGTCTCTTTCATTACATCATTACTGAGAGTAAGTAGTTGACTTTTGCCAAATACCCATTAAATAATTGTTGTAACAGTAATATCCAACAAGAGTATGACATATTGGATAATTTTGCTCATGACGACATGACTCTTACAATAATAACTCTTACAAGTATTCATCATGTGACCAACAAAGAAGTTTAAACTGTTACCAAATTGCAAAATGTTAAAAACTGTTATCAGGTTGCATTTAATATTTAGAAATAAGGCCAAAATAAGTTGAGGGTCAGCAGCTCAAAGTAGGGTAGGTAGTGAGAGCTGAAACAGAAACGGAAGTATTTCTATTTTTGGCCTAATGATTTAAATTAATGCCCTTTCAGGTTTATTTATATAATAAAATGCTTTGTACTTATTCATGTTATTATAGGTTATCAATTAATGCCTAATGGACTCAACTGTTAGGCAAGATCATACACTAACAGAATAGAATGTCAACACATGATGGAAACTTCAACCAGTTAAGATGATTTACGTGTACATTGTATGAATAACCGGTCATGCATCTATCACAGACACCATGTAGACTGAAAAAAAAACTGGTAAAGGAGGTGAGATTTTTTTGCTAGCAAGTTGTTGTAAAGATTACAAGCATATCATTTAATTTTCATTGTAACAATTATCAGATTCTATCATTCCAAGCATAATGTATACCAAAAATTTCTCTGGTGTTGTCACTGTGGACGATGCCCGAGGCTACCAAAATTTTTGCACGGCTAGTAGAAATTCCTTAAGAAACTATACAATAAAACACTGCTAAAGACGGTATGGCCGGATTGCAAAGTAAGTTTTTGTCACTAACTGGGTCAAGATCAATAGGTCAGATAATACAGCATAAATTGAAAGGTTTTGTCAGAGGCAACCTACATGTATAAAATAAAGTTTCTACTGCATACAGTTCCACAGATTTTGCTTAAACCAGGAACTTTAACCAAAATCCTTAAATAGGTCAAAGTCCAAGGTCAAGGTCACTAGGTCAAATGTTACGGCATAAATTGAAAGGTCTTGTCATTGGCAAGCTTCATGTATAATATAAAGTTTCTACTGCATATAGTTACTTAGATTTTGCCTCAACCAGAAACTTTCACCAAAATCTTTAATTAGGTCAAAGTCCAAGGTCAAGGTCACTAGGTCAAATGTTAAGGCATAAATTGAAAGGTCTTGTGATGGGCAAGCTTCATGTATAATATAAAGTTTCTACTGCATATAGTTACTTAGATTTTGCCTCAACCAGAAACTTTAACCAAAATCTTTAAATAGGTCAAAGTCCAAGGTCAAGGTCACTAGGTCAAATGTTATGACATAAATTGAAAGGTCTTGTCATGGGCAAGCTTCATGTAGAATATAAAGTTTCTACTGCATATAGTTCCTTAGATTTTGACGGCAGACAGACAGACGGACATCATCAATCTATAGGCCGGAATTGCTTTGCAATCCGGCCAAAAATGTAATAGAATCTAACTTTAGGCTAGTGGCTGAAAAAAGTTTTTGGAAAGACCGGACATGTTTTATAAAGTTGAGTATAAATGTATCGTGTGTAACCCACGGGGAAGCTTGTACCTCACAAGTGAGGTACGATCTACTCCGGGGGTTCACACGATGGTATTAATGCAGAGTTCACAGATGGATTACAGAAAATTTAAAGATTGTTGGTAGGGAATTGCATAGTTCTTGTTTGATGGAGATAATTAATGCACCATGTAAAATATAAGGACAGACAACTTCTATTGAGATTCAGTTTTCTGTCCTTTTTAGCTCACCTGAGCGAAGCTCAAGTGAGCTATTGTCATAGTGATTAATTATTTGTCATGGTTGTCATTAACTTTTTAACATTTTCAACTTCTTCTCTGGAACTGCTTGATGGATTTTGATAAACTTTGTAGACATGATGAACTCAACGTTCCCTACCAAAATTCTGTTCAGCATCGAGATCCTTTCAGGGTTGGATCAAGGGCGGGCTGAAAGTGTTGAAAAGGGTACCCCTCCTCAAAAATCTTCCCCTGCGGAATTGCTGCTTGGATCAGACATATCATATTGTAAGGCTGTTATGTATTTGACATCGTTTAGCTTTTGATTGGTAAGTGATAGGGCTTTGATAGTTCACATACATACATATTCCTGATGACAAGACCTTTTTGTTGATACCAATATTTTTGAACTCATGACCTTGACCTACATTTCAAAAACTTTTACATTGAGCATATTTTTTGAATTGTAAGTGATAGGGCTTTGATATTTCACATGTGTATTTTTGTGACAAGACCTTTCCTTTATCAAAATTTTTGACCTCTTGACCTTGACCTTTGACCTTCTTTTCAACATTGGCTTTATCTTTTGATTGATAAGTGATAGGGCTTTAATATTTCACACATGTATTCCTTATAACAAGATTTTGCAAAAAATACTATAATTTTTAGCTCTACTGGTCAAAGAACAGTCGAGCTTATGCGATACCCCGTCGTTAGGAGTCTGTCCGTCCGTCCGTCTGTCTGTCCGTCCGTAAACAATTCTTGTGCTTGCAACTCCTCTGAAACTATAAGAGATAGAAATGTAACTCTTTTTGCATTACACTTGGTCTGTAGTCAAGTTGTGCACCTGATATTTTGTTTGAGCCCCTGACCTCCAGGGTCTTAGAAAATGGGTGTGGTCATTTTCTCATATATAGTTGTGCTCCCAACTCTTCTAAAGCTATTAATTATGGAAACTTAGTTGTTTATGCAATATAATGGATCTGTAGTCTTATTGTGTCATTGATAGTTCATATGAGCTAGCAGCCCCTGACCCCTAGGATCTTGGAAAATGGGTATGGCATTATTTTTTGAAATCCTTTATCTGGGATATTAAAAATTATATGAGTGATAAACTGATATTCTAGCTGCAGTCCAATGGATTTGTTATTTCGTTGTGCTTCTTATAATTTGTTATGCTATGGTCTTTGGTTTAAAATAAAATGGAAATTGTTATTTATGTATATCTATCTTATTCATTTGTCAATGAGTGAATAAAACAAAACAACCAGGAGAGCTACAGTCTCGTCAGAGACTTCTGGTTTACTAAGTGACGTTGACCTAGATATTTGACCTACTTGTTGAAGAGATTAAGACTGGCTTAATATTTTGATTTGTAAGTGATACAGCTTCAATATTTCACACATGTATTTTTTATGATGAGACCTTTCTGTTGTTATCAAAAGTTTTATTAAGTAGTGACCTTGACCTAGATGATTGACCCTCTCTTCTGAAAATTTGAGATTGACCTATTCTTTTATTTGTTGAGTAAGAGGTATGATATTTCACATACATATATATGAATTTTATTTGACAAAACTATCCTACTGATACCGATGATTTTGAACCAAGTGACCTTGACCTACATATTTGATCCACTTTTCACAAATAAGCCGCTTCGCAGGCGACACAAACATTCCTTGGATTGTTATTTTTAAAACATTTCATGCCAGTAGAGGACTTGTATTGCTGGGATGCCAGGGCAATCAAAAACTTGTTTTCTTTCTATTGTCTTGTTTGAATATGAGTCTGTTTGGTTGTCAGGTACTTAACTTACAGATTTTTATGCCCTAGGAATCACAGATTCGGGGGCATATAGTTTTTGGCCTGTCTGTCTGTTTGTCTGTATGTTTGTCTGTTTGTCCGAACTTTTGAATGGTAAGTAATAGGGCTTTAATATTTCACATGTGTATTCCTTGTGACAAGACCTTTCCATTGATACCAAAATTTTTGACCTCGTGACCTTGACCTTGACCTTTGACCTAATTTTCAAAAACTTTAACATTGGGCATAACTTTTGAATGGTAAGTGATAGGGCTTTCATATTTCAAATGTGTATTCCTTTGGACAAGACCTTTCCATTGGTACCAAAATTTTTGACCTCGTGACCTTGACCTTGACCTTTGACCTACTTTTCTAAAACTTTAACATTGGGCATAACTTTTGAATGGTAAGTGATAGGGCTTTCATATTTCACATGTGTATTCCTTGTGACAAGACCTTTCCATTGATACCAACATTTTTGACCTCGTGACCTTGACCTTGACCATTGACCTACTTTTCAAAAACTTTAACATTGGGCATAACGTTTGAATGGTAAGTGATAGGGCTTTCATATTTCACATGTGTATTCCTTGTGAAAAGACCTGTCCATTGATACCAAAAGTTTTGTCCTCGTGACCTTGACCTTTGACCTACTTTTCAAAAACTTTAACATTGGGCATAACTTTTGAATAGTAAGTGATAGGGCTCTCATATTTCACATGTGTATTCCTTGTGAGAAGACCATTTCATTGATATCAAAAAGTTTTGACTTCGTCACCTTGACTTTGACCTTTCACGTACTCAACAGAAAATGGCGTTTATACTAACAAAGATGCCACCGGGGGCATTCGTGTTTCACAAACACAGGCTTTATTTTTGTAAATTTTATGATAGATTATCTAAAGTTGACATTGCTCATAATCAGACATATAAGTATAAGAAAAAATATCTTCTTTTTTATCTTTGCAGGAGAGACAGCATATATAGAGAAACTATCTTAGTCCTATTGGATCCTCAAAGTTCAAGATCACCAAAAGAACGTTTGATTAAATCAGAGAGAACATCTAGACATTTTAGATATGAATGTATTCTATGAAATAAGATTTACTTTTAACAAATACAATGTTATTGGGGAGAAAAATTATGTTTAATAAAGATGTTGCATCTTATAATCTTTCTAGAATGCTGTTTCAATATCAAATGGCTCTTCATCAGTCTAGTGGTGCAAGATTGCTAATACAACTTAGATTTATTGATTGCAATAGTCTATTATGACACATCTCCATGGAATAATTTGCTACCTGATGTGATATGTCTGGTGATTTGAGTTTAGAATGGCTGCAACTGTTTCATGAAGGAGTCTGTCTTGAATTTCAATTCAACTTTTCAAGCCAAATCAGGTGAACAAGACATGCATGTTTCGAATATTTTATCTTTGTCAATAATTCTTGGAATTTATAGCCAAAATAGAAAGACTGGATGACAAAGAACATTGACTCAATTATCACTAATACAGTGTTGTGAAACTAACGTTAAATGAGCAGTAACGTTATTTTAACGTTAAAGAGAATATTGCTCAATTATCACTAATTTAATGTTAGAAATCTAACGTTAGAATAACGTTAAATGAGCATTAACGTTATTTTAACGTTAAGGATACTATTGTTAATCTCACATACACGTTAATCTAACGTTAAGTTCACGTTAAATTAACGTTAGATATCTAACGTGTGTTTAACACATCTGCTCGATTCATACTAAATTAACGTTAGAGCTCCAACGTGAGATTAACGTTAAGTTAACGTTGGATTAACGTTGGGCACAATTGGCTGTGTATCTCACTGAATTGCCATTTCCAAACAAACTTAAATACGCAGCACATTTAAGGCCTTCCATGACGTCATTAACAAAATTTGATGTCAGTTTTGATAGCTATTTTCAAGGAATTATTAAATTGTCCAAATAAGATGAAATGAAATAGTTTATGTATCAGTATAGGTGATATATCATAATTAATCTGTTAATTATTGATATATGCTCCCCGAACGTCGGGTTGTCACGTGACACGTATATTTTCGTAGATCAACACTGGTCATACAAAATCAGATGGCGCAAGGTGGAACCTTATCATTCAAAGAAAATATTGATACCATACTACAAAGGGGGGTTTTATTTACCTACTTCTTGCTGGGGAAATCTTTGATAAAGAACGACTACTTGAAAAATCGAGAAAAATGTACCCATTTCATAAAAAATTACCGACACTGGCACGAGTGGCAGAGAATTTAAAAGAAACTATAGAATGTAAACGATTCCCCCAGTTGAATTATTGAAGAACACCTATCACTTAAAATGTGTGCAAAATTTCACTTTAATTTATGTACAGTAACATCTTGCGCCAATGCAGTTTTTCTGACAGATGCTAATCGGTAGTTCGTTCGTTTACCAAATAAACGTTCTGTGGAATCAGATTTATTCAAGGGACGTAATAGCGTTAATTGCTCTCTGTAAATTCCATTTTAATTTTTTAAATGTTAATTTGAATAAACTTTTTCATTTCATCACATGAAAAAAAAAACATCAAGCAATATTTATTCAAGTCTGTTAAATTTCATTTCACTTTTTGTATATTGAGGGGTGAATCGCGGGAAAAAAAGGAGGGAGGGGGGAAGGGGCGGAGAGGGCGCCACGCCGGGTGTCGGTCGTGCCAGTTACCGTACTAACCCATGAACCCAATATACATGTTAACATGATGCTGCATTAGAATTGCATGGATTGATTATATTATTTCGTAATATTTATTTACATACATTATACGTCCCTTTAATAATCATTACAAAAAAAAAACTTGTTCGACTTATGACGCCTTTGACCGCAATAGGATCGATAACATACATAAATTCTTCACTGTTTATCCCAAAATTTATGTTATGGATTCTTTGCTTTCTTATTTTAAGAAAGGAGACCTTATCTACTATATACGAGTATAGTCCTATGCTCCAACAGGTAATTCTACATCCAATATTATTTTTTTCTAGACATCGGGAAAAAAATAAGGGTAAAAAAATAATAATAAAACTGATGTTTGTTTCCCAGCAAAAAAAAAAAAAAAAAAAGAAGCAAAACAAAACAAAATTTGATCTAGATTGGAAATAGAGGAATCGGCAAATTCCGTGGATGATGTCCATTGTCATATTAATATTAAAATTTAGGTACACTTCCATACTGATCATGGGCGGATCCAGGAATTTTTTTCAGGGGGGGGGGTGTCCTAAAGTCCGAATTTTTTAAAGAGCAAAAAAAAAAAAAAAAAAAAAAAAAAAGAAAAAATGCAAACGCAAGAAAATAAAGATATTGATTGATGACTGTCAGTTCTGTCTCTAATTATTAATATAACTGGTGACTGGAGAGCAATGGCGAGCAAACAGCTTAAAATTTTGAATTTTCACATCATATACATGTACATAGTAATTGATTAAATTGATTGTCAATTCTAATATGTATAAATACAACAAATGGCGAGCGATAGCGAGCCAGCGAATTTTTTTTTTCCAAGAATTGGAATAAAATCCACTATTTGTGTCTTTTCAGTTTCTTTTCGTTTCCTTAGTGCCCTTGTTTATTGACCTAGGAGTAATGTATAGGAAGGCGCAGATGCATCATTTAAAAATAACGTACATGTATGTAATAAATTCTGGCGAGCGGAAGCGAGCCAGAGAAATTGTTTGAAATACTGACGGCAAAATATTATCAAAATGAAAGATTTCTAATACAAATTCATGATATATTTTTCAAATATTATGACAACAAAAGGGGAATTGGGACTTAATCTTATGAAATATGTATATCAATAACAAAAATTTAGCAATGTTTCGAAAATTCCAGGGGGGGGGGGGGGGGGGTCCAGACCCCCCCCCCCCTCTGGACCCGCGCTTGCTGATTTAAAATTCAATTTCAATGTGTCAGAAGACGCATAGGCACTGTTTCTTTTTTTTAATATTTGTCAGTGTATGTTTTCTATAACAAAAATAAATAAATAATAATAATAATAATAATAAAAAAAAGCCATGTAAAAGCACTTATAATTGACAACTTGCAATTGCATGCAAAAGTTGATGAAAATTGAAAGTAAAGCGTGACCTCGAGTTTCTATTCATCACCCACGCTGCACTGACATTGGGAATCTTCTGCTCGATTTTATTTAATTAAATTTCATAATTATGTTTTATTTGAATTCCATGTCCCCTGAAAGTGAATTAACACTTATAGATTCTTCATGAGATCGACGAAATACATGGTAGTGCGTTTGACAAAAATTTAAAGAACGGTCATTGATTTATGGGGCCGGGAAAGGGGGTGGGTCGGGCAAGAGGACTTTTCAGTGTATGTATAACGGCTTTGTTTTGGATGGTTTTTTTTTCTCTCCTTTTGTTTGCATTTTCAGATCATGAATTTATTTGATAGTCGTCCAGACAGGATTATTATTTACAGCAGATGCAAAATTCAGAGATTTTTGGGGTCAAATCATGCAGCAATCATGTTTCCCTTCGCCTTTCAAAATATTCGAAAGGTTACTCCTTTATTATGATATCGGATCCTTGTCGTAACAAACATTTGTATGTATATGATCAATAAATGTGCCTCGGAATGGTCGAGCAGCAATCCTACTTTGTTTCATTACTCCCGATAATTTCGTGACAACGTAATGGGAGGGGGGGGGGACAACAGACAAAGTGATCCAACAAAATTTAGATAAACATAAGCAAATTTGTTGAATATTTTCAGTATTTCAAATTTGTTATTTGACCGATGACCCAATCTTATTATTATTATTTTTTTTTTTGCATTGTAGATATCAAATAAGATAAACGTAATTGTAAACTTGGAACAAATTAATGGTGCGTGAATAACTCTTGCCAGGAGCTTGAGATTATTTTTTTTTCCTAACACCATAAGAGTGACCGACATTTTAATAACTGGTATCATGGGACCTTTCCTTAACAGCCACCTTGTACGAGATATTCTGCAAGCACAGCAATATATAATTTATTAACGTGTCTTTGTTACATACCATGCAGGTGTCAGTAGCTACATGTATCTTTTGAAAGCAAAGTCAAGCTTAAATTTCAAATCTTCGTATCTGCTCTTACCATGCACATAGGAATTTGTGTACATGTTGACCTTGAAAGCCCTCTCATGCTCAGCTAAATGCTTCAGGCAGACAAACTATCAAAACAAAAGCAATTTAACCCCCCCCCCCCCTACCCGCTCTTGGAGATTTGAGCATGAAGTCTAGTACAGATCAATTTTAGGAGACATGAATTTTCTTTATTATATATTCAAAGTAACATTTCTTCATCTGTAATGTGTGTGGTTGTTCAAAGTTATTATTCAAGCATTCACTCTTCAAGGCAAGGATCTGAAATAGAAAAAAAATATTGACTATATAAATCTAGCTTTCAAAATCCAAACTGTATGGTACAGCTTGGACACAAAATTCATAATTTTACAAGTTAGTTATATAACATACATGTATGTCCTAGCGACATAAATTACAAAGAATTCGCAGTGATATATTATTATTTCATGAATAGCTAAATAAGCTTGCTATGGCTATAGTTTTAGATTATTCACTATAGATAGTAAATGCATTTATTTTATTTGACTTCTTTTTTAAATCATTATAATATTCCTAAATAGGCAAAACAAATGTTACTCTACACATAAATTTAAAAATTCTGTACCTGCAAAAATATCCAAAATGAACAGTACTGTGTGGCTATATGATACATGCATGTGTTTCTGAAACTTTCACTGTGTGTGACAATATTTCTTTTCATGCAGCTGCTGGTGTGAAATCCATTCTAAGTTAATATTCTGAAGAAAAAAAAAACAATAATTGGTATTTGAATATTTCAATATTTCGGTGCACATACTACTGCAAGTATAACTTAGTTACTGTACAAGTGTACTCAGATGCAAACATTTTTATAGGTACATGTTATGAAAACAACATATACATGGGCATGGGCACATTAGTATAACATTCGCCCTTTTTTCCTCTTCATTCAACTTTCGTACGAACTGATATCATAATCTACAAGTGTCTAAACTATTCACATAAAGTTTAGCTACTATTCAGCTTTGCAGTAACAGTGTAACTTAAGTAAAACGCGTTGAAATTCTGTCATTTACGCATACATTTCACACATGTCTCTTGGTAATCCAACGAATTTCCTTTTATTTCTATGAATAAATTGATTCCATGATGTAATTGTACTGATTCTAAGATATTTCCTTCATACAGCACCAGTTATTGAAGTTTGATATCGCTTATACTTACCAAAATCTGCCTTTTTTTCGTTTTACCCGCTCTGTTAACTGTTGATTCGCACCTGTTCGTCACCTCAAGCTTCTATGTAACGCAGATCGCATTCTTCGGTGTACGGGGTCACAGAGTACAGATAAAGATTAGGGGTCTTCTCAAAAGTATATTGACTCGGCGATGTGTTAGTGATGAAGTAATATGTTTTGTTTTTTGTATAAATGCAATTTTATCTAGTAAATAAAGGAATCAACGATAACGAAAGCTAATAAATGTGTTGCTACCTAACCTGACGACACGGGGTCCATGACGTCATATGACGTTACGTTATTTGGCGGAAAAATTTCTACGTCATTTCTATGGAAGGCCTTAAATGTGCTGCGTATTTCATGGATGCTTATTCAAAAGCAACAACAGAGAAATATGGATATCTCATGATAGATTTAAGCCCGCACTCGGATCGTAGGTATCAGTTACGAACAAAAATTCTACCTAACGAGACGACAGTGGTGTATGATCCTTTAAAATGAAATCAATCAACATGACATCTTATGTGAGTGGATTTCTGAGTTTGACAGACAAACAGAGAGCATCATTAATCAAATGTATCACCGAAGAACAACTTAGATGCATCGTTGAAATAGTTTACAATATACTCCAAGGTATCTGTAGAATTAATAACAATGAGAAAAAGGAATTAAAAAGGTATATAAAAGCTATGCGACTTCTTACCTCTCCAAAGTTATCATTCTTACAGAGAAAGAAACACCTTTCAAAGTTGAAGACGATTCTTAATGTAGTATTTGGAGCCTACATTCGTCATGTCAAGAGAATTAAATCTTCCTCCGAAAGTTAAGTACGAAGAATTGATAAGAAGAGAAAATGAAGAAATAATTCAACCGAAAGGGGATAAAGATGAAAAAATTAAAGATAAAAACTGATGAGTGCAAAGGATATGACAAAGACAATGAAAACAATATAGAAAATAATTCAGATGTAGATTCAAATCAAATTGGAAATGGTAATGTGGAAAAACTTTAACTACCTAAATATGAACCCAACATCGTTTTTAAAGATTCAGAAGAAAAGAAAAACAAGGAAACCTACTTGGTTACATTTTTCATTTGACTGAAAATGTTACAACTATGCAAAGGTGAAAATATTTGACAATTGAAAATATGTAATGTGTTCAATGTTTTAGAGTTATTAAAGTGTGAATATTTGTACAAATTGTTGTTATTAATCAGTGTAATGTTATCTAGAAGTAAAAAGGAATCCCTCAGGATATTGTCAATTGTCTGTTTACAAGTGCAATCGTCACCTTATTGAATCTTTGCGACTTGCAATGATTGGAATTCATGCAATGATTGGAATTCAAGGAATTTTATTTGCATGTTTGTATTTGAATACAAACTGTATATAAACCTTCAAACAATATAATCATTTCATTTTCTGCCTTGCATTTCATCATGGCAGATCGTTTCATACAAAAATTAAAAAAGACAAACCCTGCGTTCTATGACAATCTTATTAAAGAGATAGAAAAATACAGGAAGACGCTTGAAAATGTACCGGAAATTGATGACGAGAGGAAATCTCTCAAACGAAAATCGCCTGACACATTAAGAGCCTCGTGTGATACGAAAGGAAAGCAACATACACCTGATACAAAAGATGGTACCTCGTACTTGTGTCACTGCGGAAAAGTATATACACATCGTCAGAGTTTGTATAAACACAAGAAAAAAGCCTACGCTCACGCAGCAAGATACGCCCGTTGGGATTTTTTCACAACACCAAAATATCTAAGTCCCATAACTCCATAAGGACAAATCGGATGAACCTGAAAATCGAAAGGCGGCTTCCTCTTCAAAGTCTGATCACAATGTACAAATATCGTGAAAATCTGTTGACGCATATTCAAGTTATTGCGTTCCATGCACCTACATTTTGCCCTAAGCTTAACATGTATGTGCATATAACCCCCCCCCCCCCCCATTACACATAATTTCTGGATAATAGGACAAAAAATTTAAGAATCCGTTCTATATGTGAAAGAACATCCTTTCTACTTGAAGTATACAAAATTTCAAAACATTTTGACCAGAAATAGATTTTTAAATAATTTTTAACTATTTTAGTATATTTTCACTGTATTTTAAAATATCTAAGTCCCTTTACTCTATAACGACAAATTCGATGAACCTGAAAATCGACACGCGGCTTCTTCTCCACAGTCCAGACATGATGTATGAATATCATGAAAATCTGTTGACGCATATTCAAGTTATTGCGTTCCATGCGCCTATATTTTGCCCTTAGCTTAAAGGGACGGTGTCCCTGAAAATTAATTAATTTTACAAAATTTTGTAATGCAAAATCTTTCTTTTTATATGAAAGTATTCATTCTCATTTGTACAAATTCAAATTTTCAGGCCAATCTAACGCATACTTTCGCAGTTATAGACCTTTAAAAATGTCATTTTGAATTTAGGGTGCGCAGTTCTAATTCATTCCACTAGCGCCACCTACAATGTATTGAGTTTTTACTATAGAGGTATACGGATATTTAATTATTACAAAATCGACAATATTAGAGTAGTTACTGCATATTTTCAAATAAAATTTTTTCTGGCTCATTTTTTCCTCTATCTAGACCGTTTGGAGTAAAATTTACATTTTCAATAAAAAAACATTTTCAGGGACACTGCATCTTTAACATGTTTGTGCATATAACACCCCCCTCCCATTACAAATATCTCAGTTATGCGACCAAAAAATTAAAAACCCGTTTTATATGTCAAAAACCATCCTTTCTACCTTAAGTATACAAAATTTCAAAACATGTCGATCAAAAATAGATTTTTAAATAATTTTTAACTATTTTATTATATTTTCACTGTATTTTAAAATATCTAAGTCCCATAACTCTGTAACGACAAATCGAATGAACCTGAAAATCGAAAGGCAGCTTCTTCTCCAAAATCCAAACATAATGTATGAATATCATGAAAATCAGTCGACGCATATTCAAGTTGTTGCGTTCCATGTGCCTATATTTTGCCCTTAGCTTAACATGTATGTGCATATCACCCACCTCCTTCCCATTACAAATATCTCGGTTTTGCGACAAAAAGATTAAAAACCCGTTACATATGTCAAAGAACATCCTTTCTACTTGAAGTATACAAAATTTCAAAACAATTCGACTAGAAATAGATTTTTAAATAATTCTTAACTATTTTAGTATATTTTCACTGTATTTTAAAAATCTAAGTCCCATAACTCTGTAACGACAAATCGGATGAACCTGAAAATCGAAAGGCAGCTTCCTCTCCACAGTCCAATCATAATGTATGAATTTCGTGATAATCTGTTGACGCATAATCAAGTAATTGCGTACCATAGGCGGACGGACAGACGGACAGACTTCGCCATACCATAATACGACCCGTCAAATGACGGGCGTATAAAAATGCGTATTGCTTACAACCTGTTTGGAGCAAAACGATTCCAGTAACGTAAATCACTCCAGAATACCATGTCAGGGAGATGAACAACCTGCTAATGATATGCAAACAAGACATGTCGGTGAACAACCTTTCAAATGCAGACACTGTGGAATACCTTTTCAAAGCTTCCAAAGACTTGTTACCCATGTAGAACATCAACATCCTTTATCGCAACAAGTTGGTGATGGGAATGTTCCTGTAATCAGTGAAAATGATGAACATAATGTGCATACGCATGTTCCCGTTGTTAAGAAAAGTCTTAATTCAAGTAAACAGTCACCAAAACCACATACCAAAAGGAGAGGGCGACAAAGAACTACAAAGAAAGCAGTTAACAATAATGTGCAAAAGGTTAAATTGCGACCATCTAATATTTCTGAAAAAGAGGACATTCTATTATTTTTCGCAAAAACGAAATCGGAAGTACGTAACATTTTGACTGAAAGACGTGGCATATCAAGAGACATCAAATTCTATATTAATACCAAAATGGCAAGGGATGAAAATGAAGCTGATTCTACCACAAGTCCTTATTTTCGCAGTTCAACGTATACATCACTAGAACACGAGAACTTTGAACATGATCTGAATTCAGCATATCAACAGATTAACAATCATTTGGAAGAATTTATCAACAGAGGTTCCGACTGGACATTGGACGAGGTCATTAGCATGGAAATCGTTACAGTTCCCTACATACCTCTTGACGGATCAAGTTTTTTACCATTGCCACCAGATTTTCAAAACATTCGGAGAGCTGTTAACATAAACAATAACGACAATGAATGTTTTTTATGGTCCGTATTAGCAGCCTTACATCCAGCACCCTTCCACGCAGAACGTGTTAGTCATTCTCTTCAATTTGAAGATGAACTTGACATGTCAGGTATTGATTATCCAGTTCCACTTCACAAACTTCACACATTTGAGCTAAAAAATAGAATATCAGTGAATGTTTTTGGAATTGATAAAAAAAGAGTATTTTCCCAATGTATCTATCCAAATTGGACATTTCTAAAAAGGAGATTGGCTTATTGTTTCTTGACGATGGAGAAACAACACATTACTGTCTAATAAAGGATCGAAAAAACAAGCAAAAATAAGACATTGGTTCTGTCGGAGATGTCTTCATGGGTTTGTTCGAAAGGATTTGTTAGATGAACACTCACCATATTGTCAGCAATTCGACTTCCAGCATGTAAAATATCCAAAAGAAGGCGACAATGACAAATATGGATAATGACCATATCCCTGTCTACAGTACAAAATCGATAATTCAGAAACCGAAGGCATACAAAATCAGGATAAAACAGGAACCAAAGCAAACAAAAACAAAAACCTCCACCATATGAAAAGAAGCGAATGTTTTAGAATTCAAAAATCCTTGTAAAAAGCTTCGAGTACCTTTTGCAATTTATGCTGATTTTGAAACGCTTGTAGAGAAATCAAACCAAACAAACTTGGATGACAATCAACATGATTGTCACTTTAAGCCCTGTGGATATGCTTACAAAGTCGTTTGTAGCAATGAAAATTACACGAGAGCACCCGTAGTGTATAGGGGTGAAAATGCAGTGGAGGATTTTCTTACTAATATGAAAAAAGAAGAGGAAAACATTAAAGACATTCTGTCGCACTGTGAACCTTTAGTTATGACAGAGGTAACAGAACAACATTTTCAGAATGCAACATCGTGTCATATCTGCACTTTTCCTTTTGACTCGAAAAAAATTAAGGTAGGAGACCATTCACACGTTGGACTTACAGGAGATTTCAATGATCCAAATTATAGTAATTATCGCGGTGCTGCCTGTCAAGATTGTAATCTATCTTTTAGAGAACCAAATTTTATACCTGTGTTTTTTCATAATCTCAAGGGATTTGATGGTCACCTTTTGTGTCAGGCCATTGGAAAGTACAAAGAAACTGATATTAAATGCATTGCTCAAAATATGAACCGGTATATTTCAGTTTCAGTAGGAGATCTTAGATTTCTTGATTCTTATGCATTTATGCAAGATTCTTTAGAGTCGCTGGTAGAAAATCTAAAAAGTGAAGGAATAGAAAACTTCAAACATTTTCGAGATTTTTTTCGTGATGAAGATACGATGCATTTGTTGTTACGTAAAAATGTGTATTGTTACGATTATTTCGACGATTTTCGAAAATTTGAAGAGCGTCAACTACCTCCAAAATCAGCCTTTTACAATCGTCTTAAACAGGAAGAGACATAACGGATGCAGATTATGAACAAGTGAAAAAAGTCTGGTCTACTCTTAAAATGGAAAACCTTTGAGATTTGCATGATAATTATGTATTGACAGATGTCCTCCTTTTGGCCGACGTATTTGAAAAGTTTAGAAACATGACACTTGATTATTATGGATTAGATGCTGCTCACTACTTCACTGCACCCGGGCTTGCATGGGATGTTTCGTTGAAAATGACTGGAGCATGTCTTGACCTAATTACTGATCCTCTCATGTATAATGTTTTTGAAATAGGATTAAGAGGTGGTGTGTCCATGGTCAGTAAAAGGTTTAACAAAACCAATAATAAAAATGTCTCTGACTTCGATCACACGTTACCTGCTAAATATATCATGTATTATGATGCAAATAATCTCTATGGAGGTGTTATGAGAATGCCACTCCCTGTAGGAATGTTCCGATGGCTTTCCAAGGAGGAACTGTCCAACTTCTCTTTGAATTCAGTTAGAGCAGACAGTGATATTGGATATACTCTTGAAGTTGATTTAGATTATCCAGATGAACTACACGACAACCACAACTGCTTTCCCCTTGCACCACACCACAAAGAAGTGCTAAAGGAGGAATTGTCACCATATAATGCTGATTTGTTGACCAAAATTAATGGTGAAAAGAAAAATTCGCCAAGGATACAAAACCTTATCCCTACCCTCGAAAACAAAAAGAACTACGTTGTTCATTATAGAACACTACAACTCTACCTCGCATTAAGTTTGAAATGCACGAAAATTCATAAGATTTTAGAGTACAAACTGGAGCCTTGGTTGAGAAAATATATTGACTTTAACTCGGAAAAAAAGAAAAAATGCCAGATCAAAATTTGAAAAGATTTTTTTCAAATTAATGAACAATTCAGTGTTCGGTAAAACTATGGAAAATCTCAGAGATCGTGCTGATATAAAGCTCATCAACAGTGAAAAAAGACTGAAAAAAATATTGTGCAAAACCTTCCTTCAAGAGAATTGAAATTTTTAATGAAGACTTGGTAGGGGTGAAAAATTCAAAGGTTAAACTAGTGTTGAATAAACCTGTTTACGTTGGACAGACAATTTTAGACTTGTCTAAGCCTGTGATGTACAATTTTTATTACAATGTCATAAAACGTAAATATGAGAATAATATACAGCTTCTTTACACCGACACAGATAGTTTGATTTATGAGATTGAAACTGATGATGTATATCAAGATATGTTTGAGCAACATAATTTATATGACTTTTCAGATTATCCTTGCGATCATTTTTTGTATGATACCAAAAATCAAAAGGTTGTTTTGAAAATGAAAGATGAAACTGCAGGTGTTCCTATTCGAGAATTTTGTGCTGTTCGCTCAAAAATGTATTCAATTCTAAAACAAGATAATAAAGAAATACGAACTGCAAAGGGTATATCAAAAAATGTCATCTCAAAAAATCTTCACCATAATCTTTATGAAGACTGTCTTTTTAACAAAACCAGAACAATTAACGAAATGTTTTTGATTACCAAGAAAAAGCATTATGTGTATGGTGACAAAATTAGAAAAGTTGGTTTATTTGGGTTTGATGATAAACGTTACATCCAGCCATGTGGTATAAAATCGTATGCATACGGACATTATGCAATTAGAGACAAGATTAATCTGCTGCAGTAAATGTTTATGTAAATATTAGTATATATTTTGTATTTGTAATTCAAGCTATAGTGTGTGTAAATAGTATTACCATTATTAAATGTATATACCTTACATCTATTAATTTATAATTTCTTATTGCGTATGAATAAAAAAGTTGACGTTTTATAGTTGTCATTTTCACTGTTATCCTTTACTTACAGCTCTGAGAAAACGTTTTGAAACGATGGGTTTGAAATGCAAGAAAATTCATAAAACTCTATTTCATGATGTAAGCATCATGTGTATTCTTAAACACTCTACCACAGACAAAAAGAACAGTATATTTGTCTTAATGTCGATGTATGTTGATAGACATGACTATGGATGGATGAAATAGTCAAACCAACACATATCATATTGAAACCACATACACTCAAGTACACAATTTTTTAACTCTGTACCCTTTTACCAAGCATACAAACGACAAAGGATTTATTTCCCTTAGTGAACATACATTTTTTTACATTTGACAAAGCTTATGGAGTTAAAAGTTCCTGTACCCAAGCGTTTGTTCTTTTCTTTGTGTCGATATTTCCTCTTGCTGGAAGAACATACTCTAATCTAATAAATACAAATACTGAGAACAAATAATATTCTTATTCGCATTTAATCACTTTTCTTAAATTTCAAGTTTGAAAGCTCGAACAATTCATCCAGAGGATTTTTGTCCAATTTCCTCTTAGATACCTGTTGAAGTTTGTTGTCAATTACTTCAAATCTTACAAAATCACAATCATCATCATCATCACTACTTTCAATATTTACAACATCCCCTACAGACTTACATGTATCATATGTAAAGAAATGATTGCTTTCTCTAATTTCCTCAATCAACTGATTATGAAGATCGTCAATGTTTTCGACAAAATCAAATTTTCTGTCCGCTGTTGAAGTTTGGTTTTGTTCATCTTCAAGACTGGGAGATTCCAATCGAAAAATCCATTTCATCCAGTTTTTTCCTCAACAGCTGTTGGAGATCATCAATGGTGTTATTATCTGACTGTTCTTCCTAAAGCGAACATTAAGTATGTTTAAATAACACTATAATGGAATGTTTAAATTACACGATTGAAGTCAGTTATAGATAAAACTCGAATATTTCTTCAATTGTCAAATTTAATAGGAAATTTAAGGTTTTCGTATAAATATAAGTCTTACTTTCTTTTCTTCTTCTTTTTTTTTTCCTTCTTTTTCTTCTTCAATATCCTCCCAGGGTGTGATGTTTCTTGACTTGAGCTTGCTTTGTTGTTCCTCCTTCAATGAAATTGTAACATGTTAAAAATAATAAAATAAAATAATTTGTTAAATTTCTGTTGAAAGCTCATAATTGTCAAATCAAATTGATAACTTTCTGTAAGTTTCAGTAAAGTATAAAAGGCTTACTTTCTCTTCTTCTTCTTTTTCTTCTTCCAAATCCTCCCAGGAGTTGAAATTTATTGAGCTTAGCTTGCTTTGTTCTTCTTCCTTTAATTTAATTTTAACATGTTAAAATACTAAAATTAAATAATTTGTTCAATTTCTGTTGATCAAACCTCATATGTGTCAAATCAAATCAAATTGATAACTTTCTGTAAGTTTCCGTAAAGTATAGCAGTCTTACTTTCTCTTCTTCTTTTTCTTCTTCATAATCATCCTTCCCGTCTGCGCTGAGCTCGCTTTGATTTTCATCCTTAAATAAAATTGTAACATGTTAAAATATTACTCTAACATAATTTGTGTAATTTCTATTAAAACCACATATTTGCCAAATTAAATTGATAAATGTCAAATTTCGTGAAGTCTTACTTTCTTTTCAACTTCATCATCATCTTCTTCTTCTCTTTCTTCTTCTTTTTCTACTTCGTTGTCATCCCCAAGGTTGATGTCTCTACTGAGCTCGCATTGTTTTTCTTCCTGAAATGGAATTATGACTTGTTATGATAACACTATAAAATGATATGTTTTATTTCTATCAAAACCGCAGATTTGTCAAATCAAATAAATAAATTTCAAATTTCCGTAAAGTATAGAAGTCTTACACCTACTTCTCTTTTTTCATGTCCATCAATTGCGCCTTCTTCATCGTCTTCTGTTATCCATGAATATCTATCTGTTATAACCAACTGGAATTGATTTACATGAAAGAGTCTAAATTATGATTATCATAATATTTCTTCTTTCTTTTGTTTTTAAGAGGAAATTTGACACTATGAATATCAATATGATATATCTAATAATCTTACCTTTCCATTTTAAACAGAACTTTAAGTTTCTTGTATCCCCCTGATTTGTTGGTACTTTGAATATTTGAGACAAAGGGTTCGCACCAATATTCATATGTCCCATCTCCATAGTATCTGACAATAATAAACCCCGTTCGAACGGAAAAAATCTTCGGGAAGGGCTGAAAAAAAGTAAATATTTTAAAATAATGATTTACGTACGACCTCTTTTTTATTTGGATCAATTTACAATCGTTTGAAATTTTTAAATATCTATAAAAAGATAAGAAAAAGTATCTTACGTGTCTGAAAAATGCCTCCAGTCTATTAAACGTTGTAGTAACGATGGCCAACTCCTCAAGATCCAAGGCGCTAAATATCAAATCTCCACCAGACGATGGAGAGTTTGATTGGAAAATCCTAACAAACCGCTCCTGAGTATTCGGATTAATTCGTGTAAGAACTGTAGTTGTGCCAAGTCCTTTCTTTAACTGAATTAATTTATGCTCATTGGTTCTTTAACTGAATTCTTTTACTGAATTAATTTATGCTCATTTATGCTCATATGCTCAAAATTAATGATCGATTATCTAATCTCATTAAATGGTGTTTTGATCGAGAGCGAAAAACTTACATTTGTACATCTGAATCGAAGGGTTTCTTTTTCCTCGACAGACTACAAATCATACAAATCATGGACATGTAGTGACCTGTGTAATGCCTCGTCCTTTCTCTTGGACAATATTTATGTTAGATTTGGTGAGGATCTATACAAGCAGGTTGTAGGAATTCCAATGGGTACTTACTGTGCGCCTCTTGTTGCAGATTTATTTTTATACACTTATGAAAAAGAATTTATCCAAAATCTTCAAAAGCAAAGACAATTTGATGAGCTGAAATGTTTCAATAATACTTCTAGGTGTCTGGATGATATTCTAACCATTGACAATCCTGCTTTTGAATTATATAAGAATGAAATTTATCCACAAGAATTAACCCTTAACAAGGCAAACCTTTCAAATACAGAAACACCCTTTTTGGACCTAAATATCAAAATTGTCAACGGAAAGATTCATACAAGTGTATATGACAAAAGGGATGATTTTGGATTCAACATAGTAAATTTCCCTTGGCTTGACGGTGATGTTCCAAGATTACCGTCATACGGCATTTACATATCACAGCTCATCCGGTACGCTAGAGCATGTACTGATATTTTGGATTTTCACAGTAGAAATTTACAAATTACCAAAAAACTTTTAGGTCAAGGTTTCCGCTTTCATAAACTAGTAAAGACTTTCTGGAAATTTTACAAAAATTACAGTCAACTTCTTTTAAAATTCGGATCTATACATGCAACAGAGTACATTACTATGGGTATTACACAACCTGTCTTTTATGGTGATATGATAAACAAAATAAAAAGGATCAAAGGTAGGCAGCATAACCATCGAAAATGCGTCAGAATCATCAAACGCCTTTTATACCGTGGATATGATCCTAATGTCACCAGACGGACACTAGGCTTGGTACTTGACCAATCTACAGTCTTGTACAAGCGCATCCTTGAGACTTGCACTCTGACTGTCTATGACGACAGGACTCCACGACGGGCCCTGTCCAAACCTCTTTAGAGAAGACAGGGCCCCGACCACCTGTCCTCTCTTAATGTCAGTCGGACTCCTCGGACGATTACATACATGAGCTCGCTACAGCCGGCAGAGCACGGACTGTATTACGCATGCCCTCTTTTTATATCCATTTACATATTCATCTGTGTCTCTGGGGCCTCTGTGTTTTGCGGTCTTGTTTGTGTGATGTCATCTTACAGTGAGGAGGTTGTTTTACACCACAATTGTACGTTCTTCGAGACCTCTGGGTAATTGGAGAAGTGAGAGGGTTGTGCGCACGTAATCCAGGATAACCACACCATTTGCTACTTGCGTGACAGATGGCCGTCCAAAGTCGGCACCGGTTACCCATTGGTCTCGTCGGTTTATGTGTAGTCTTTTGTGTTTGATGTTTACATGTCGTGTGTCTCTTTTCCGTCTCGTGCTGTACTCGTCTTTTGTGTTTTTGCATCGGGTGTTTTGCTGTTTTGCTGTTGATGCTGCAACGGGGTCTTGTTGGAGATCTCCCTTCTTTTCATTGTCAAGAGCAAATTTTACGACAACAACAGTTGCATTATAAGAAAACATATTGTCAAGTACTGGAAGTAGAAGAAAAAATTATTGAAATAAAAGTTTTGTATACCGTATGGAAGCTAGCCACGAGGGTATTGAATTGATATTCTCCTGAGTTCATATACCCTATCTTAGAATATAATAGAATATTTGTTTCAATCAGAATTTCATAACAATGAAAACAATTACTAGCTCTGTACATAGAGCAAGGGTTATAGACTGACTGGAACTTTCTGTCAAAATTAATGTATGTAAATTGTACACACACAATAACATTTTAATCTATTTCCCATAATTAATGTATGTAAAATTGCACACATACAATAACATTTTAATATATTTCCCATTTGCAACAATGTATACTGTATCGTCTGCCTACTGACACTAATTATTTGACCAAATTTTATTAGACCTTAATTTTGTCTTTTGACTATTGGCGCTAATTATTTACAACAAAAATTGGTTGACTGAAATTTATTCGACCTTGTTTTATTACATCACATTTCTTTTTCTTTTCTTTTTTTCTTAAAGTATATGTTGAAATATATAAACATATGTATAAAAAATAACGGCAATAGAAGTAACGAATGTGTTCTAGGATGAATAATTTTTTTCAGTCGAAACTGGGAATGTGTGCGAATGGAATTGTGGGATAGCTTGGGATAAACATTACGAAACGTAAACAGATGTGAAATTATGCCCACGAAAATGGGTTTTCTGCTACTAAGTTTGATAGGCATTGCCTCAGCCTCTTCAATGCCAATAAACATCCATACATGCCAGTTGAGAGGGGATGAATTAGACTGCTTTTTGAGACAGGAGATAAGTTATGCCTCGCCAGATAGATCATTGCAGGGAGTGAAGACCCTCGTCCTGCGAGGCAATGTTGCAGGTACGACGATTGAGTATGAAAGATCCAAATGCCCCACTCTGAGAATGGTTTCTATTCCTAATGGAACCTCAGCAGTTTGTAGAAACATCGTTACTCATGGAGAAGGAATTAGGATAGTTACTGGGATTCATGTATGCTCAGCTCAGAGATCAGATCAGGTACATGTATGTTAATGTTTCTTTATCTATATCAATTGATTATGATACACATGCATGTTTGTCAAATTTCTTCAATACTGTGCTGAAATCCTTCTTGAAATACGATGTCCCTACCTATATCTGTTTCAAACACAGGGGTTTGTGCATCCCTCTGTATTTGACTCATCCTCTATATAATATTTGAATACTTTTTTTCTTCTTCAGACAACCAAATCATGAAAAGATGAGGTAGAGAAGAAATCTGAGCAGACAACTCAGTCCCCTCTAATGACGATAATAGAAAACTTTCGGAGTATCGTTATTGTTTTAGGCGGTGAGATTAATTTTTTCCCTGTCATGAAAATATTTGGACTAATATCTTAACATTGTCGAATTATATTAATATTTCCTTCTCAATTTTAAAGATTTACAAGTTAATTCAATAATTATTTCTATTAGTATTATAATTTGTGAATGTACCACCAATTTAATTTTCTTGACGATTTGTAGTACACATATCTCTTTTTCTCATTTATATATTTAGCTGCATGGTACTAACTGGAGTAATGGTTTACTGTACTATTAAATGCATCAAGAGAAGGAGGAAGACCCAAAATCGCATGAATGAGTTAAATGCTTCATCTGAGTCTGTTTTGAACATGCAAACCTTAAGACAACATAGGGACTGATAATGGTACATTGCTTTTTTTTTAATATTGTTAAAAAAGTTGAAATGTACGTAACATAATTGTTAGTTCATAATTTAAAAACTTGTCATACCTACATGTAAATTGTTCATTTTTAAAATTATTTTCCATTTACATGTATTAGTACTTTAGATTATAATAATTTGAAACTAAAGATTGATAAAGAATACACATACAAAATGGTTGAGTATAAATTTCATATTATATAGACAATTGAAAAAAACAAGAAGATATCTGCATCATGATTTTTTTTTCCATTTATTTACAGATTTCATTAAGACAACATCATTACTTGTGACAGCTGTTACAGTACTTTTAACAGTATATAGACAAGGAGGATCCAGACAGCAGCGGAATCTGCATCAGAATCAGAATGTGCAGCCCTCTACTAATATCTTGCGTAGATCAACAAGGAGGAGACAGCCACCAAGTCGACTCACTTATTGTTGAATGTAAATAATTATATGCATGTTACTGTGGAAAGGTAGTTAGCTTGTTTTCTCTCATATTTTGTTAAAAGTTTTATCTTAAAGTTTTTTGGGTTTTTTTTTCTGTTTGGAGTATAAGCTTTTTTTTTTCTAGTGCTACATATTGGGAAATAATAAGTTTTACGCTAGTGCTAAAAACATCTCCTTTGATTAACAAAGTGTAAAAGATACATTGAAAGCAAAAATAAAAAAAAAAACATTTTATTAAAACATTTAAATTGAAAAATGTGATTCCATAAATCAGTATTTTATTTTATTAAGGATTCCGACTATTCCGTCGGAATCCTTTCTGTTATTGCAATGTCTTTTCTTTATTCTTATTATTATTCTTATTATTATTATTATTATTATTATTTTTTTTATTCTTACCCCCTCATCATTTCCAGACAATTTATTCAAAGGTCTTTTAACACAGAGCAAAAGGGATAGTACCATCAGAAAGAGCATTACAAGATCTTCTTTAACTATTTTATGTTTGTTGATAAGTTCAGCAATGCCCCCGCTGGAGCTCATCAAAGGTCAAATCTTTAAACACTTATAACTCCTTAACTAACCGTACGATTTGGACGAAATTTGTTTTTAGATATTCTTTGGGAAAATTGGAAACTTTTATACGCTTACATGCTCGATAAAATATTTACGGTTTTCGCGCTATTCCAAGTTGAAAGTGGAACTTTAAATTGGCACAGTGCCAATTTCTACAGTTTTTGAGATTTTGAGTTGAAACTTGGATGGTAGGCTACTAATAGGTAGTCATTGATGATGACCTAGTTTCAAGGTCACAATATGATTCTCAAGGTCACAACAAACTTTTGCCTATAGAACGAAGACTATTTGACCTTGACAGTTCAAACTTCATAAATACAATCATTGAGTCAAGCCCTTTCACACTGACCTTGGCCCAAGGTCAAATTTTGATTCTCAAGGTCACAACAAACTTTTGCCTATAGAACAAAGACCATTTGACCTTGAGAGTTCAAACTTGGCGCAAATATTTCTTGCATAAAGCCCTTTCACCTTGACCTTGACCCAAGGTCATTTGTTTGATTTCAAGGTTACAACAGACTTTTGTCGACAGAATATTGAGCTTTGATTAGATTAAGAGGACTCATGATGAGAATAAATTCAAATGCTTATCTTTTATCCATGACCTTGGTTAAAGGTCAAATTAACTTTTTCAAGGTCATAACAAACATTTACTCTTGTAGAATACACCGGAGTTTGTCCTTAACTATTTATTCTTCACACAAGTAGTACTTCTTATTTGAACTTTACATAGTAAGATAGATAACTCTTTTATTCTTGTTCTCTGTTTCTTTTTTATTCTTAGTAGCATTACATATCAATAGTTTCATGTTGATGTCATTTTCTATTAATAGAAATTATCTCATCGCAAAATCATTGTGCAATTCTTTTTTGAGAAAGTCATTGTAAAGGATTAGATATTGATTGTGCATGGAGTTTAAAGCTTTCGTAAACATGAAAGGTATTTATTATTTTTTCTTCTATTTTGTTGATAAATAAATAAGAGTCCCAAATTAGACATAAGCTCTTTTGACTCATTTGCTAAAATGAATAAGGTACTAAAGCAACTATTCTTTTTTCCATCTTCTTTATTCGGATTTTAACACTTCAGTTCCGAGGATTGTCTAATAAAGGAGGAATCCGTCTGTTGCTTGCAACAGTAGCCATCTAGTTTAATCTATTCTTTCTTACTTCCATTCTTACTTAGTACACTTAGTTATGTGATATTTATTACAGAAAACTTATTGTATTAAGTCAAAATAAGTCAAAATGAAGCGAAAAATAGAGTTGAAAATAAGGGCCAATTTAGTGTGATTTTGACCATTTTCAATCTTAAATATCACAAAAGGCACCAATAGGAGACCAATGATTTTCATCAATGGAAATATATGTTTATTGACAAATAAAATGAACGAAAAATTGGAGTGGGTATTTTAAGAGTTTTACCTAAATTCTGTCGCCAAAGACAGTTGCCATGGCAACATTAGACCTTTTTGCTTGTTTCATATTATCTTTGAAATTGATTTTATTCCTCTTTAGAGTAACATAAGATTGTCAAAATGTATGCATGTATAGATATGACTTAAATCTTTTACCCAAGAACAAGGTCATTGGCTTGATATTCAAGGTCATTTATACTTTGAGACTCAAATTTTGCATAAAATATTGATTTTTTTCAAATTTTTTGTTACCGTTTTTAATTAATTTTCATTTGAATATTTTCATAGGTCATATTTTTTATGAAAGCAAAGAAATATAAGAAAGAAAAATCTTAGAATTTATTGAACTGGAGAAATTTAATGGCAAAATATTTTTTCGTAAAAAAAAACAAGAAAATACAGATTTCGTCCCTTTTTTTTATCAAAATACTCACCAAGAATTTAGATATTCGAAGATGTGAAGAGACGTGATCAATAGTTCTAAGAAATTAGTGATACGTTTATCATTTTATGGCAAATAACTGCTAAGTTCATTATTTCAAGGTTTCTGAAATATTGGCACCTTCATTTTATGAAAAATCAGGATTTTCGTCAAATCTGGTCACTTAAAGTTTAATGACCTTGGAAATTCAGTGGGTGACCTTGAAATAATTTCAAGGTCATTTTTATATTAAAACCCCTCTGATAGATGTATACATGAACTTCTGTTCCAATATCATGTGTAGATAGTTTGATAGAGGTTGTGTTTAAATCTATCGTATGGAAACCTTTCAGCCGATTGTTGCCATAGCAACTAAATTTGATGCTGCTTTGCATATAAAAGGACAAATTAGCTCGATTAATTTTTCATATTAATATATAGTTCAAAGATGATACTAATTAGATAATTAGAATTTGGACTTCAAAAATTCGTACTTTTATGAAATTTCCAACCTTGTAAAACAGTAAAAACATGCAAAACAGGGTCTTTAAGTGCCCAAAACAGAGCCTTTTGATACCCTTTTTTGGCCCAATTTTTCATCTTGTATACATACTATACAAGAGGCATCCGAGATGAATGTAAAAAACTTTACAAATATGCAATAATAATAAGGATTAAAAGAAAATAATCAAAGCAATTTCAGATTAAAAAAGTACCTGTTTCCATGGTAACAAAGCCTACAAATATGCCTCGCCCTATAGATTTTCCCTATTTTTGAAACTTCAGACACGGTTACCATAGCAACGGCAACCTTTTTGAAACAAAACTGGGGTTGATTTACATACTAGTGGTTCATATTGAACTTCCATACCAAAAATCTCAAAAATCCATGACATGCCGTGCCAATATGTCTTGAAATTCTTTGGTTCTTACAGAGAATTGCTGTTAATTTTTGTGCAGACATAACGATAGACGTACAGACCAAAGTACATGTATATAGGCATAAAACAGAGATAAATGCATTTTCGATCTGCCTAAATCTGTTACGAAATACTAATCTTACTAGTGCCTCGCTAAATTAGATAAATAATCATCATTCAAGAACAAAAAGAACACTTAAGAGATCTTCAGAAAAACTACCTTGCATCAACTACTGCAGAACACAACCGAAGAACATTAAAACTAAACCCAAAAACATAAAGAATCAAAACAATATCCGGGTCACACAGAATGGTCCTTGTCAACAGACAATAAACACGTAAGCATCAAAACATGAAATGACGATACCTACAATGGGGAAGATCGATTTGCATCGGGCGCCGACATTGGACGGCCATCTTGTATACAATGACGAATAACTTGATTATCCGGATTAAGTGCACACAACCCACCCACTCACCACTTTCGGAAGTTATATTCACCTAGCCTTTCGTGCTGGGTGAGTTTGGTAAAATTTCTTTGGATAACCATCAGAGAGGGGGTCGAATTTGAATTTCATTATGATGACCCTTGAATGTCCTCTTGGACGATAGCTCATCACAAAACCGGTATAAGCCAGGTGAGTTTGGTAAAATTCCTTTGGAGGACCACCAGAGAGGAGTAAAATTTGCATTCATCATCGCTCATTAGGAGAGGGGATTAATTTATGTTTTGCAAATTTTTGCACAGTTCTTTTTCATTATTTGAAATAAATATGATAAACACTAAACTAAACAAAACTGATGGAGGACATTGTGAACAGGTATATTCTTTCATGGTTTGATAAATTTTGTTCACATGTAGCAAGAATCAACTGATGGAATTCGAAAATAAATTTTGGCTATATTAACCCTTGGTTGCCAGCTTTGTTGACCTAAACATAAAGTACAGCAGAGAACATTGAATACTTGCTCCCTATATTGCTTGGTTGGAAATCATTCTGAGATCATAGGAGATTTATAATGCATCAGACAATCAAAGTTTTTGGCTGATTGAACCTTTAAACCGACAGAGAATAAAGACAATTCATTTAACAAAAGTTCTTGTGACATCATTGCAACAGATGCAGAGTAGTCACATTACGAGGGGTGATTGATATGTTGTAAGTCTCGGTTTTCTGAGATGCAGAAGTTATTTTGCTGATAGAATATCTTCAAAAAAGACAAACAATCAATGACAGATACTATGCTTCACTTCTGACACAGTTACGGGAAAATTTTACACTTTAGCGCCACGGAAAGCTTACTAGTTAAAGGTGACTGTGTTGCTCCATCAGGACAATGCTCCTGTTCACAAGTCTGTCACAGCCATGGCTGCCATTCATGATTGTGGCTTAATTTGATTTTATTGATCATCCGCCGTATTCACCTGATACATATCAATTAGCCCTCGTACATGGACGAAGCCGGACAAACGACGAAAATGAAATGTAATCTCAATTCCGAGGTTAATGAGTCATACATGACCAAAGTAAGCCAATACAAGCTTAGCCTTCGCAAAAGCTTAGGGTGCGAACCCATAGCAGTTGTATTCAGGCGCATAGCCAGAGTAGAGATTATGTGTACTCAAATCAGTCTAGACAGGGGGACTGGGGCTATTAAACGCTCATACATTTTTAAGGATGACTGGCGAAAAGGTGTTAATTACTTTTCCAAATAGAACATTTTGTTTGAAATAACATTTTGCCCAATTCTGACAAGAAAAGGTTCTAATTGTTCATTCCGAGAATATTTTAAGATCTTTTTATATGTCAATTTGCGAGGATTAATGGTACAGAAATAACTGCGTTTTTAAACGCTTGCGGTTTTATTTTGCATTGGATGGGACATTTATTCCAGATAGATGAAGAAAATATCCTATGCATAGGTTTTTTTTTCGCCTTGTGTACATGTCCACATACAGACGGCCACTTGTTAGCGATCGTCATGAATAATCCCAGAGATAATTATGAAAAAAAATATTCAAGTCCGCGGTTTCTGTGGTGTATTTGGTATATCTTTCTGAAAAATGATCATTTATTATAGAAACAGTATAGACTGTTATGTCGTAAAAAAACATGTTATTTTTTTTTTGGTCTCCGATGCTCGGGGTGGAGGGGGGCTTGAGCCCCAAAGTCCCCCTTAAATCCGTCACTGCAAACATCATGCAATTCTTACCGTAAACCACTTTGTTATTAGAGCAGCGCTAAATATAGAACAGGGCTAAATATAGAACAGTTGTGTGTAGTGCACACATGCAAAGTAGCACCGAGGAAGTAAACACTCCGCGAACATTTACAAACATTCTTGAGACTCAGTTTACCCAGCATGCCACGCACATGGAGTCTGCACATGCGAATTACAGCAATTTTGACTATTCCAATAAGCTTACGCCGAGGGGTTCGCAATAAATATTGATTCATGTACATAACCAAACCATTTGCTGTGAATACTGCATACATTAAAGCCCCTTTTCTGTGTAGCACCAGATGTTTCAATTCTGTCCTTGGGTTTTGTTTTGTTTGTTTGTTTGGGTTTTTTGTCCTTTTGGTGTGATGTCTCGTTTATATCATTATGTCCGTCCGTCTGTCTGTTGGTGTGATTGATATGTGTTTTTATCGTTCTTTGTTCCAGTGTTCCCGCAGATGTTCCATTGTGATCATCGCAACGTTGCCTTGTTAGAAACAATTCCTCATCATATCACGTACATATTTAAATTAGTACTTTGTATTCATGGTAATTATTAGCAAATTGAATAATGTGTAGTCTTCCGTGTTTGATGTTTGATGTCGTATGTCTCTTTATCATATCTACAGAAGCTGTGCTCGTTTGTGTGTTTTTACATCGGGTGTTTTGCTGTTGGTGCTGCAACAGGGTCTGGTTGGGGAACCCAATCTTTTCTTTTCCTAAGTCATCAAAAATAAAGCACATTGATTTCAAATTCGGGTAAGGATTTAATTTGGTGTATTTCAATGAAAACTTTAATACCAAGTGACACATTCTCAAGAGAAGACGAAATTGAAGAAAATATTTACTGTGATTGTACTTGGCTCAACGAAAAAGCCAGCAGCCCTTTTCACAAAAATACTTAAAAGAAGGGAGGAGATCTCCAACAAGACCCCGTTGCAGCATCAACAGTAAAACACCAAAACACCCGATGCAAAAACACAAAAGACGAGTACAGCACGAGACGGAAAAGAGACACACGACATGTAAACATCAAACACAAAAGACTACACACAAACCGACGAGACCAATGGGTAACCGGTGACGACTTTGGACGGCCATCTGTCACGCAAGTAGCAAATGGTGTGGTTATCCTGAATTACGTGCGCACTACCCTCTCACTTCTCCAACTACCCAGAGGTCACGAAGAACGTACAATTGTGGTGTAAAACAACCTCCTCACTGTAAGTTGACATCACACAAACAAGACCGCGAAACGCAGAGGCCCCATAGACACAGATGAATATGTAAATGGATATAGAACAATTTCAGGATTTAAAAGAACAATTTCAGGATTTTCGTTACTTTTGATCGTTTGATTCTTTTAAAATAAAAATATCGATATTTTGTTTCTGAATTTATATGAAGTATATTGAAATGATATTAGAAAGCACAATATGATCTAAATTGAAAAAAAAAATATTTGAAGCTTTTATTTGATGATGAAAGTTACGAAAATTCCTGAATTTTTTCGTAAGAATTTTTGTGAAACTAGGCACTGATCTTTCCTCCTTCTACAAAAGAACTTTTCATAGATAAAATCTGTAAAACGATAATGAAAATGGAACTTACAGGATTTTTATTCACAGGCGTTGATGTATGCTTAGGGTTCCCTGAGTTCATTCTGGTCTCAATGGGAGTTGTTTTCTGTGAGGGATTCACGAAGTGTTTGCTGTTTATAAATCCTGGGTCCAATGATGTCATATTGGCCAAGGTCCGATTGGGTTTTTGAGTAACATGTACCTTCTGAATGGGAGTTTTTGTTACTTCAACAGCATTCTGGTCCGAGTTTGGTGTTGCTTCCTGAACGGTATTCACCAATGTTACTTTTGTGACAACTTGATTGTGTTTTTGTGATGATTGCCTAGTGGTCCATTCTAGTGATGTCCTGTTTACAACGGGATCAGATTTTGTCGTAACCTCCTTGATGGGACTGTCCGTTGTCATATTTTTCACAACTACATCTCCTTTATTGATTCTCTTCTGAACGACAGTCTGAGTTTGATTTACGGCAATGACCTTTGAATTTCTTTGTATCCTTTGAACCATTGTGTGATTGGTGATTGTGTCTCGTTGTATAACGATATCTTCTGTCGTTTTCAATTTAAAAACACCTGGCATCCCTTTGTCATTGAACTGAAAGAAAAATAATGCCGTTTATTTACTACATTAGAAAGGTCAGATTAGCAAGCATGCGCGGATCTATATAAAGGGGTGATTGGTGGGGTACTTTGAAAATAAATTTCGTACAATTTCTTACAATCATAGCCAGGATGGACCCCCCTACACACACACAAATGGAGGAGCTCGAACCTCGAACCCCCCTCCCCCCACCCCCATTCCCCTGCTCTTTATAGTACAGAAATCGAAAACCAGGGAGTAGAGGTACATTAGTATGATTTTAATCTTATTAAACTAAACATTTGCGACATTTGACAACATTAGAGCCATAAGAATAAGAGCCTGATGTGGGAAATCATCTAATAACCATTCATAATGTTGGAAATTATAAATATCTTCTTTTATGAGAACTTGGAGGCTCCTTTATTTGATTGAAAAATCGAAAAATAGAAATCTTATCCTTTATTCCCATCACATCTGTAAATTCCCTAAGGCCAAAAATAAAAATATGTTTCCGCTCATCCTACCTAACCTTTTTTAGGTGCCGACCCCATATTTTGTTGTCATTTCCAAGGATTTTGTTTTTCATGTACTTTACTGGTGGAGAAGGAATTATCGCCGAATTTCAAAGCATTTTTTTCTATTTCCTTTATTATTCAAGTCTTGCGCATGAAATTTGGACAGCACTAGAACCCTTCACCTATACTTCCATACATTTTCAATAAATTCTGATGACTGGTACTGGTTTTATAAGCAATTAAAATGCGCTACTTTTAAGCAATCTTTAAAGAGGTTGCAATTATCGCCACGTGGTATCATTCTCTTCTAATAATCACGATATTCCAACTAAAATTATACCACCGGATTCCTCTATTCTTTCTCTAATCAGTTGTGATAAAAATAATTGAAAATAGTTTGAAGTTTCTTCAATGATTGAGAGAGAAGACAGCAAGGCGCACCGCCATTGCCCCCGAGGAGCTCGGGGGAAGACAACGCATTTTCATGAAATTTAGCTGCTAAAATCTTAGCTTTCATTGCATGGATTCATTTGAAATTTCATACACAGTTCGATCAATATAAGAAGTATTAGTGCTGAAAGATTCAAGTCTCTGTCATTAGTATAAACGAAGATAATGGGCAAACGGTGATCATTACTGCTCGACGATAACTACTTCCCGACCAGTAGTTTTTTCATACCATAAGTGCATTTTATAGTGATTTTATCATTTCCAATTGTTCTTAATTTTATTCTTAGTGTCAATTCATGATTTCCTAAATTGATTATTACAAAGAATATCTAAAATGGAGCAGAAACCACATTAACTTCCCCACAGTCCTTACGTCGAAAGAAATTTTTTTTTTTTTTTAAGGAATGAATCTGATATTTTTTCTGTTGATGCAGGTATCACCCGAAAAATTGGACAGAAAACTTCATCAATGCGCGTAGCGCACTTCTTATCATTTTATTATCATCTACTTATCGAAAACATACTGTTTTCTTGGATCTAAAAATAATCAATCACCGCACTATATTTCGTAAGTCGGAGAGTTTCGCAGTTATACGTCTGCCAATACAAGTTATGGCAGCCGCCATTATTTAAACAGCGAACGATCGTCTCTCTATATCTTTGGAATAAGGACCAGTTTGAGCGAGTTCTTCATGCACAGTTAATTTTTTAGTAAATAGAAAAGAAATGGTACCCTTGAAATGATAAGCAAACATCAACAAATTGTATTTTCAGCAACGAGTTCATTCCTGTTTGTGGGAACCCCCGGTTCTAAAAACAGTGCTATAAATAGACTTCCGTGAAAAATTGTGTTGATCGATGTATCAACAAATTTTCCCAGCCAATCAGAATCTTCGTTTCTTGATAATTACAATGGAAATTAAATGATAATAAAATGAAATAAAATAAAATGCCTACGTACCACTGTTAGCTACCCTATTTTTCTGACTTGGTGAGCGGAAACAGACAATTTATTTTTTTGGCCTAATCCAAAAACTGAAATAAAGGCTAATTCACACTTTGTTTTTCATCTTACCTTGTATACTTCACTGACTGACCTTTTGAACCGTCTCCTTTGGGTTTTTTTTTTTCAATTTTTGTGTGTTTGATTGTTTGGCTTATTTATCATCTTTTTACTTTTATCTTAGATTATTTGATTTTACTTTATCTATAACTCCCATTCTCAAGTTGAAATAGTCGTATATATATACTAGGTTTAATTTCAAATTTCAGGTTATAACAGCAGTAAAGAGCGTCTGTTTGTCTTTTACATATACATGTACATGTATGCGTTATATGTATGCGTTTAATTTATATATATTTCAGTTTGCCATAATGGTTTTAGATATTGGACCATTTCTTCTTTTTTTTCTGTTTAGCGTCCATTTCGAAAGCTACTAGCAAGCCAGAAGAAAAACAAACGAGTGTTAGAAAAAAATTCCCTTACTTTTATATTTATAATTTAGTTTATAACAAAATCTTTATCAAATACATGAAAGATCTTTTTCGTCAAATGTTCGAGCCACATAATTTTTCGAAGTGTTATGGCACCCTCTCCCCCAATTTAAAAATCAAATAGTTGCTCTCTTTTAAGCAAAAAAAAATATATAATCAATTAATGGTTGTAAGGAAACTGTTTAGTAAAAGCAATTTGATACTTTTCCAGTACATTGTATATATACATTTATAACTAAAACATTATTTTGAAAATTATTCAAAAGGACATTTTTTAAATGTAAAGGGATTTAATTTCATTCTGTACATGTATATTTGATACTTTTTGGTTTCAAAGTCTATAAACACGAGAACACAAAACAGAAAAAATGGACTTAATATTATAAACAAGGTAGTAGGTTAAATAATCTGACAGTCAATTTTGCTCTGTCATTAGTTGTGGTATCAATTTAAAATTTTGATATTATGCAATATTTTGAAAATGTCAGTGGCGGATTCAGGGGGGTGCGGAGGGGGCGCCCCCCCCCCCGGCACTGACCAAAAATTTTCCAAAAATCCCTATTCTTTGGCCCATTTTCAGTAAAAATCGGTAAAATTCGCCCCATGACCCACTGCAAAGGGGGCGCTAGATCCGCCACTGCATATTCTACGGTTTACCTCCTTCGTTCTGTTCGGCAAATTAATGTAAATTGTACTCCATTTTTCATGAGCATACTTGTGCAAAAGAATCAGCGTCGCTATACATGCGAGGATGATCAGAAGGTTGAAAGCTTTCCCAATCTGAAACAGAACGTCAATAATCATTTATCAAAAGAAGATATTAAGGATCCCGTACCCTAATAGAGTACTCCCGGTAAACATTTATGCACATTTTCATAATTTCCCGACAGATGCCGATGTTTTCATAATCGGGAATCTTCGGGTTGATAGAGTAGATCATGGTATGAGAAGTGCAATCCCCCATTTTAGCTAGAATAGTATGTTTAGCATTCTTTTTGAAGAGATTGAAAAGTCGTATCTCTGGTATTTATTTCTGAAATGCATTAAGGGTGGAAAACCTTAAATGAAAGATAAAAAGATATATACCTATTCGATCCCATGCATTGGCGAATCAGAAAGGAGGATCCGGGTTGGATCCCCTTTTAACCCGTGAAAGTCAAAATGCAGTTCACGCAACAATGAATATTTTTCTAAAATTTTCCGGCTCGCATAGCTCGCTGATTTCTTCATATATTCCCTTGCCTTTAAAAAAGAAATAAATCACAACTCTTGCCGATCACCCTCTCCTCCTAAAAGACGTAGTATCATCAAAAAGACTCCGTCCCCCCTCGCCACGTATTCAAGAAAAAAAATCTAGATCCGCCTATGCGTGCCTAGATAAAATTACGGAGCTCCTGGATTCCCCTAAACACAATACATAGTTCATGGTTATCTAAAGTTTTCATACAAAGAAACTCTATTTATTTTTAAAAAGAAGAAGGAAAATTATGTTAAATGTACCTGTTTTCGTTGTCCATCCATAACAGATATGTACGTGTAAACATGTATGTACGCACATATGTATTTTCTCTTCCGGTATATAAGTAAGTGTTCGATTTAATATGAGAGATTCTATCATTCAGAAGCTTTTTATCTTCCTTCAAACAAACAAGTTTCCTCTCTCACCATCAGTCCTTCTGCCTGTTCGTCCATTATCTGTCTATACGTCTAAATACATCAGTCCGTCCGTCTGTCATTTTTATATTTTTCCACGATTTTTCTTTCCATGTTTTGGAACTGTATTCTAGTACCTTCTGTACTCTTCCCCACCCTTTACAAATCATTTATGATTAAGCCATATATGTGAACTTTGAAAATTTCAAAAAGAGGGCGATTTCCCTCCTTGATAGTTAAAAAAGAGGGAGATAACACGTGAAACAATTTTACGACATTTATGGTAAATTGCGCATGATTGGAGGGATCCGACTTACCTTTTAGTATAAGAAAAACTCCGGAACATGTGACAGGGCCTTAAACGACACTTGGACTCCGGAACATGTATTTCCCCGCGGTTGAGGTAAGAGAAATGATATTTCTAGAAAATATCACGTTCAGTATGTGAAATACTAGAATCAAAATAAGGTGCTTCATTACGTTTTGAATCATCTTGGTCAACAGGTAAGGAGTTCAGGCGAGGCGAGGCGAGGATGGAGATATATATAGGCCAGAGAGGGATGGAGGGACGCCTCTGCACCCACTAATTAAGGTATCCGTTGTACAATAGAGTCATTTACATAGCGTTTAAATCATCTCCATTGTAAAGTATGGTAAAAGTATATCTTTTCTGAAAGGTAATGATGCCCTGAGTACAGATACAATATATGACTCCCATGTCTTAAAAATCAAAGGGGAAAAACTCTTGTGCAACTTTGTTATTTTGCATATGTTATATAGAGATATTAGACAATTTGTGTGCTTCATCAGTACTTCCCCTTTGTTTTTCTGGCCCCAAAATTATTAGTTCAACTTCTGAGCAGTAGGCATTATAACCTTTCAGAAAATGTATAGTAATTGTTTATAGTACCTTACCAGGCATGGAAAAATGCCCTATTGCACATCACTTTATATAGTTTACAATGCATGAATACCAATGGAGTAGCTATAGACCAAAATTACGTGGGTGCTTTTCATGATATAGGGATGCGGATTTGTATGGTGGCTGATTTGTGCCATGTCGCGTTGTCGCGCCGCGCTTTGTCGCGTTGTCGCATTGTCGCGTTGTCGCATTGTCGCATTGTGGCGTTGTTGCATTGTCGCGTTGTCGCGTTGTCGCATTGTCGCGTTGTCGCATTGTCGCGTTGTCGCGTTGGCGCCTTTAAAATGATAGAAGGAATGTATTTTCAACTGAACCGTTTAGATTCATTCATAAATTTATGGTGGCTGATTTTTAATGTTTGAAACAAAAAGGGTATATTTTCTACTTTATTTTGGGGCAAAATGCCTGTTTTCCGTTTAAAGATAACAGATTTCTGGACAAATTCTATAAATTCATTATCTTAAGTAGAATTAGAGATTCAGAGCTACTTTCATATAGAAAATAAATTATCTTATCAAATGAAAGTAAAAATAATTAAATAATTCATTTAAATCAGTGTTTTGGGGTAAAATGTCATGCAATTTCACGCAAAAAACACTTATTTTGAGAAAAAAATTACTATCTCTTTTAATCTGCCTGAATTGACACATTTTAGCTTTGATAGGTATTTGAATTTAATGTGAGAACTGAAATTCAATTTCTATGCTATTTTGGGGCAAAAACCCCCTTATTTTTGTGCAAAAATCACTTATTTCTTTGAATGATTTTAAAAATTTATATACTTTAATAATTCAAAGCAGGAAAGGATTCCTATTACGTAATGATACTTAAGTAATCATGTGAAATGAGCTAGAAGAGATTGGTTTGATTATTTTGCTATTTTGGGGGGAATGCCTGAATTTTTATTTTAAAATCGCCGATTTCTGAAAAATCTTTATTTCTTTGAAATGTTACATTATATATGAGATTCAAAAGTTTAACCTTGGGTATATCATAATTTGTCCTTAACTTATATGAGTTTTAGGTATCATTTATTACTTTCTTTGATATTTTGGGGCAAAAAAGATATATATTATAAAGGCAGATTAAAAGAAATAGTTACTATTTTCTCAAATTAAGTGGATTTTGTTTGGTTTTTGCATGAAATAGAATATTTTACCCCAAAATACTGATTTTAATGAATTATTACATTCTTTTTACTTTCATTTGATTAGATGAATTATTTTCTATATGAAAGTAGCTTTGAATCTCTAATTCTAGTTAAGATAATGAATTTATAGAATTTGTCCAGAAATCTGTTATTTTTAAACGGAAAACAGGCATTTTGCCCCAAAATAAAGTAGAAAATATACCCTTTTTGTTTCAAACATTTAATTTATGAATGAATCTAAACGGTTCAGTTGAAAATACATTCCTTCTATCATTTTAATGGCGCCAACGCGACAATGCGACAACGCGACAACGCGACAATGCGACAACGCGACTATGCGACAACGCGACAATGCGACAACACGACAATGCGACAACGCGACAATGCGACAAAGCGCGGCGCGACAACGTGACAACGCGACAATGCGACAACGCGACAATGCGACAACGCGACAATGCGACAACGCGACAATGCGACAACGCGACAAAGCGCGGCGCGACAACGTGACAAAGCGCGGCGCGACAAAGCGCGGCGCGACAACGCGACAAAGCGCGGCGCGACAACGCGAAAACGCGACAACGCGACATGGCAAATTCAGCCACCATAGATTTGTCATCGGAACCCCATACAGGACATTAATTGGTACGAAGGAGGCCGAATTCATAGGGGATTTCTCTCCAGCAGCTCTGCATGAAATATTCTGAAGAGAGAAAAATATATAAACTTCGGAAAATTTAGGCGAAAAAGTTTATTCTTTAGTATACAAGCATACGTAGAATGTACGCCGCTGAATACTAACATGCTTGTTGATTATGTAATTAGACAAGTATTTGGTCTTTCAAGAAAGAAAAATATATATGTAATAGAAAAAGGAACAAAAAAAAAAAAAAAAAAAAGAATAAAATCTCTGTTTGTGAAACACGACTTCCCCCATTGGCATCTTTGAAAGTAAAACAGCTGAAAAGTAGTTTCACATTTTGAGGTCAAGGTTAAATTTGGTATCCATGGAAAAGTGTTCATTTTTCCATCATCTGATACATCATTCACATCTAGTATCATTTATCATTAAGTAACTCAATATAGATGTATAATCAAATGTCTTGCCAAATGGAATTCATATGTGAAATATGAAAGCCCTAGGTATCACTTACCATTCAAAATTTATGGCCAAGGTTGAAGTTTTTCAAAAGTAGGTCAAATTCCAAGGTCAAGGTCATAGGGTAAACAATTTTGGTATCCATGGACATGCGAAATATGACAGCCCTATCGCTTACCATTCACAAGTCATGTCCAAGGTTAAAGTTTTTGCGGACAATCAGAGACATAGACAAACAGACACACAGACAGACGGGCAGACCAAAAACTATATGCCCCCGATTCTCCGATTACGGGGGCATAAAAATGAAACAATGCACTGACGTAATGTGCTTTTCATGTGGAATTATGATCATTACATGTGGCCTTCGGTCATTATATTTGGCAGATTTCTTATTAAACAAATGTTTTGAAATGAAAATAATACTCATATAAATACTGTATCATGTAAGGATGATACTTATATGAATTAAAAGAAAATCTTAGTAAGTTTGTTTAAACATTATAAATATCACAGATTATAACAATCAAACGTCAAACCTTTTTTTGTCCGACTGTTTTGAAGTCGGATTACTTCTCTGAAGGGAGAAAATTTATACACATGCAAACGTCCATATTCCTATCCAGAAAAAGCCTAACAACTCATTTTGATCCTTTTAGGATATCTCAAAGACCAGCAGGCGCGTAACAAGAGTGCTTTTCAAGCGACAGCAGGGTTAATGGGTTCCGCTTTGAGACCCTAATGAGAACTAAACAGAATTCACTTCATCCGAGTAAATTTTTAAAATTTATCCAGCTCATTTGAAACATATTTGCATTTTCCTCCAATTTTAATTTCTTATTATTATCAATGTGTGTGTATGTGTGATTTCTTGTCTAAGAATAGGATTCCTTTCAGAAAATACATTTTAAACGTGTATGATTTAGAAGCATTTTCACCAAATATAGCTGTATAGGAGATCAGAATCAATTTCCGGGGGGGGGGGGAGTTGTTTGTTTGTTTGTTTGGGGGTTTTTTTTTTTGTTTTTGTTTGTTTTTTTTTTTTTTGTTCTTGGTTTTTTTTTTATTTTTTGGTTGTTTTTGTTTTTTGTTTTTGTTTTTTGTTTTTTACGAACTATCAAATTATGAAGCCTCCCCTTTCCGAGAAAATGCATCAAATCATACAAATTCACGCAGATCTGGCTTATAAGTGTACGTTCATAGCAGCAACTTTTCACCTTCAAGTAAATGAGTTAAACAAGATCCTGACGATAATCTCAACAGCACTTACAATAGAGTACCAAATTGAGCATCGACGGAACCCTAGCAAGCTAGAGGTTGGACCAGGCGCCCTGGAGGAGTAAGCATCCCCTGTTGGCTAGCCGCACCCGCCGTCGATGTTCACGCACGAAAATGAAAACAATATATTAGAATACAGGCACTGTCCGAGGTTGTCTATATAGATAGTGTAATGGCGACAATATCAGGGACTAATATTCAAAACACTTACTGTCAACTTGCAGGTATTGACCATTAAGGTTTTCGAATTTTTACACAGCGTGTATATTTCACTTGCCAGATATGTTCCCTATTCATGAGACGAGGATGGCCAACGTTATTTTTCACATAATCTCCTTTATTTCATTTCGTAGTTTTGTTTGGAAAGTCCATAATGATTCGATTTCTTTTTTGGCAGATGTCTGTATGTGCTGCTTCGTTTCATCCACTACATATACTCCTACATTAATATATCTGGGTACAGGCGTGTAATAATTGATGTCTCTTTCATCGTATTATATGAGGAAGGTTTGTTTTCCACCCTAGACTTCTCAATCCTTGAGGGTTTTTGAACACAGAGCTCGACACCATAGACCCTCAATCAAGTTTAACCCTTCTCTACTTTCCCTTCATTAATTGATTCCTTTCTTAATTCATACAAATTTAAAAATGGAATTCCAAATAAAAGGAGTATCCAAATAAAAGTTCGAGGCGTCGAATTCCTGTGTCTTATATGAAATCCCTGTCATACAATGAGTATTTACTCTTACAATATTACTGTAAGCACGGTCGCATTCCACGTGATACGCAAATAAAAAGAGCTCTCTGAGTATACCTCTATTGGTGTCGCAACAGTTTCCGGACGATTTTGAAGGTTTTTCGGGGATACTCCTATGCCTATTTATGGAAAACATTCAAATTTTTCGCAAATAATGCAATGCCTTTCCAACAGATACTAATGATGAAAGTAAATAATAAATCTATCAAGAAATATGATTTCTATACAGATTTTACAGGTATGACCCTATATTTCGGTCATTTTTCGCAAATCAGTCGAATAGTTTCCGGACACCTGATTTTAAAGCTGTCAATCTCTATCAATTTCAGCCCAAACTTGATGATTTTGGAATTAAGAAATGAATCTCATATTTTTTTCTGTTGATGCAAGTATCACCCGAAAAATTTGACAGAAAACTGCATCAAGTCGGGTGATACCTGCATCAACAGAAAAAAATGTGAGATCCATTTCTTATCATTTTATTACATGTATCATCTGTTTATGGAAAACAGACTGTTTTCTTGGATCTAAAACAATCAATTACCGCACTATATTTCGTAAGTCGGAGGGTTTCGCAGTGATACGTCTGCCAAAACAAGTTATGGCAGCCGCCATGATTAAAACAGCGAACGATCGTCTCTCTATATTTTTGGAATAAGGACCAGTTTGAGCAAATTCTACATGCACTGTTAATACGGAAGATCGCAAATACATCTAATCAAGACTATACGAATGTTCTCGCGCACTCTTCGATTGTTCTGCATCGTTATGACGTCATCAATTTACTTGGGCAGAAAAGGTGCCCAAGTTTTGAACAATGGTTCAGGCAATCTCCCATGCAGAGTTACGTTCCTTGATGACAAGGAGTATCTCTGCAACGGGCTCACCCTACTTCCGACCCTAACTAGTCCCTCCTTGAAATACTTACAATTGTTTGAAATTTTCTCCTTTATCTGATGTCTTTTGTGCATATCAATAATAAAAAATTACAACAAAAAGTAGATCCCAACATTTTTATCAAGCACGTTTTGTCGAGAGAACGTTACTTCTGTTCCCTGCAGCGTTAACAAAATGGCGACCACCATAAGCGTCAAGAAAAGTGACAAATAGATGTGTCATTTCAAAAGCTATGTATTGCTGAATCACCCAGAATACCTCAAATCGAGAAGACGTAAATGTGAACTTTTCCATTGACCTAGTAAAAAGTCTTTTTACTCCAATCTCATCCCGTTATGGAAACGTGTAGTCGCCATTTTAAATTACTGTTTACGGTTGCTACGTCGTGACGTCATGCGAAGCTCATTTATCCACAAGACGTCATGTGCTCTCCTAGCAACATCACGTCATTGGTTTTCTCTTTTACGTTTAGGCCCAGAGATGATTTTATGAATCTCAATGTGAAAGCGGTGGGTGACTAAATGAAAAATCAGAACGGACACGCTGCACGCGCTGCATTTGCGATCTTGCGTATTTTTGAGTAAGTAGAAAAGAAATGGTACCCTTGAAATGATCAGCAAACATAGTATTTCAGCAACGAGTTCATTCGTGTTTGAGGGAAACCCGGTTCTTAAAATAGTACTATAAATAGACTTCTGTGAAAAATTGTGTTGATCGATGTGTCAACAAAATTTCTCAGCCAATCAGAATCTTCGTTTCTTAAAAAATGACAATGGAAATTAAATGATAATGATGATCATATGATAGGCCTAAAATAAATTGTCATATAAAGTAGATTTAAATAGTAAATTACCTTGCTTAATCAAAGAGGATTCCCGTGCACAAGATTATTTGCGTATCACGTGATATGCGACCGTAATCAGCACCAAAATATTTTGCATTTTTTAAAAATTGACTTGAAGAAGTTTGAACTACCTTAGTACCTGTAACTAACCAACATCCAAGAGCAGAATCATATACTATATATTAAATTGTTCAGATCAAAAGTGTAATCTTTATTTCAAAGCACATAATATAAATTCTTTACACAGAAAAAGGATACAGACAGTAGATACAAAGTTATTATTAAAACTTCACTTATTGTAATATACATTTTACGTCTCAATCAATAAATGTAAAGATTATCCAGTGAAAAGAACGGACATAAAGTCTAAATTACATAACATTTATGAATAATTTTAACACCAAATGTAAATACAACAATAAACAAAAATACATAATGATATAAGCACATTAATAAATATATATATCTTAATAGAGAAATCAACTTTAGAAATTAGTTTGATATGCATTATTGTAATTCCAAATCATTAAATTAATATCACAAGATTTCACAATTTTGGTTCTATTTTCAGAACACTTAGCTTTTGCTTTGTTATCCTCATTTAGTCTTTGTTGTCATTTTGGGCTAGGATCCCGCGACTTACCGGGATAGCGGAGTTGTAGCGCGCTCGCTTCTCACCTCTAAGGTCCCTGGTTCGAATCCCCGATTCGGTGAAGGGTCTTCTGTGGGAGGGTAGGTGGTCCCCCACCCAGGCCTCAGTAGGAGGTTTTTCTCCGGTTACTCCGGTTTCCCCCTGCTCCTTGGACCCCCTCACGCCAACACCTTAGCCAACATGAGACTTTTTAAATAAATATAAGTTTTGTTAACTTGTCTGTTAAACGTTGTAAAATAAATAAAGTTTAAATTTTTTTGAGTGTTTGAAGTGCTTTTGCAATTATTACTTTATTTCCGACCCAGGTGCTAGAAAAAAACTTTAATTTGGCGACATATTTAAAATCTATTCAACATTTACTTGAAAATCCCTCAATCAAAATTTGCCATATTAGTGTTAAGGTATTCAAATATCAAGTGTTTATGTAGTCAGAATCACTCACGACATAGATATCATTAGATATACCATAATACAACATAAAAGTTGGTTTCATTTATCAAAGGTCACCATGCCTACTGTCCTCTTAGTCACGGAAACTACCGACACACTGCCGGAAATTACCGAGATTACTTTAACGCTGTTTAAATGGACGAGATGTCAGCGAGATCTCCATTTGTACATTGGATACGTTTAATTATCATCAAAATACAGAGACTTCATATCCTTTCATCATCCCTGTTATGTTCCCAGGCCAGTTCGCAGACGCTCACTCAAAAAGAGTTCAAAATTCGAATATCAGAACGCCTTGTTATCTACTGTACCACTGATCTCTATTGTATCACGAGAGTATCACGGCGACCTCTGATTGCTTTGATATTAATTTCAAGTCCTTATTTTAAAGGACTCAATATATAAAATCCAATTTTGCCATTTCAATTTCCAAATTTGACTCCGACATGAACTCTTCCCGAGTGATGTTAGATCTATTGTTTATTCTAATATGGCTGAAAATTTTATCCCAAAATGTACTATAGAACTCCCTTGGTTGTAAAATCTCCAACAAACTCACAGTTCGCTAAACTCCGCCCATTGTCGACGGCAGACAATATTAGAATAGAAATAACAACTAGCTAGGCGAAGCGGCTCGGCGATGATTTGATTGGTTCATACGACTCGGGAAGTTACTAGACAAAAAAAAAAAAAAAAAAAAAAAAAAAAAAAAACCACGGCTAGCTACCGTAGTTCTTATTTCTTAAGCAATCACTGTAAGCGGATATTAACTCTAAGTTCAAATTGCTGTTGACTTATAAGCACAATGATAAATCATTTCCATCTTTTTCGAGAATCTAATTCCAAACTCTCCGTACCGGTATTCCAGGAATTATCTTAAATCGAGTCAGTAATTGAAACAACAGATAGTTAAACAAGCGGTCAAGCAGAGAACACAAATAACAATTATGAGACATCAACTTATGTTTTGTTATGTATCGTAATACACAAAATATTGTCACTTGAGTTCTATCAGTCGACAATTCGTCATAATATGAATCGAAAAGAAGAATCATCGGATTGAGTACCAATCGGCATACTTCAGAGAATATTAAAATCCCTCTGGGTGTCACTGTTTTTATTATTCGTAGAGGGCATACTTTCGATGCCCTGCAATTGAGCCTTTGTGGAATACAGAGTTTTTCCCCTTACAGACGGTATCTGACGTAAAACCATTGTGACATCGTAAAAGTTGTATGGTGACGTCGATTTTAAGCCGTCATTTCCCAGACTTTTAGGTCTGTTTCCATAAAATTTGATGACGTCATAATCAGTCTACGTCAGAGACCGTCTCAAATGGGAAGTAACTCTGGTTTTCGAAAATAGCGAATATGTCTCCCACAAAACATGATTGTTTCACCCTGTAGACCCAGAGGACAAGAATGTCCCAACGACATTTCATAGGTATGATATCTTATTTACATAGGGTCAGTAGATGTAGATGCTGGTCTTATCATCATTCTGGTTCTGTCACATATTGCCCTATCCCACCATGATAATGCATTTACGTTTCCATGGTAACAGCGGTTTGTCTGGTTTCCTACATTTTTTCTAAACCACCATCCCGTACCAGTTTCGATGGCGCAATTTGCATCAGAAGCATCATCATCCCACGTAGAAAATGGTTGTCCATCGATTTGATAGCGACCAAACCAGTTCCCTTAAAGACAGATATTGTACTATATTATTTAATTGATATTGTCATTACTTACCGACATTATTATATTTGTGCACATGAGGATTGTACTTGAACATTTCTTAAGCAATTCATTGTTTGGAAGGGTATTAATATAATCATCTTTAAGCTGTATTGCTGTGAATAAATTGAATTTAATTTAGATATCATTATTCGATAAAAATACTTATTTGATTTGTGAAAAAAAATACTGAAAGGTTCCCCAAACGAGACAACGTTGCACTGACTCGTGTGTGTTCCGCTGTGATTGCTGTAAAGTCTTGTTGGGGATCTCCTTCGTTTTCATAAGGCCATGATTATTAGATAGTTTGTTTAACGTCTACGGGCGGGAACCGTTTAGGTGAATTGCTAAGAAAAACACAAACAAACAGGTATGAAACACATAAAACCATGTCTATTTCATAATCATTATCAGGATAAACATGTAAAAGTGATTTTTCTGAAATAATAATAAGAAAGAAATATGCAGTTTACTTGAAGAAAAATTCCCCCTACCCCTAATTCCTCAATATATATCATGTGTTTGTATGTTGTCATGCCTGGTGAGAGAGTAACTTTTCAGGAAAAAAAATGTTCGGGACATAAAACTAAATATTAAATCACTCTGACCTAAAGTAGAATTGCAAATCTTTAGACTTACCAAAAGTACTATTGCCAGGCGTGTACTTGTCCACAGATATTTTAAATTTGGATTGCTCATTCCCAACCGTAAAGGTTCCATACCTAGCCACTAGCTGTCTGAGACTTTGTCCGTATTGAATCCACAGTAGTATGGCAAGCTCATAGTTAGTGCTACTTGTCAAGGTGTGAAGAAAAGTGTTCCCTTTAACATCACGAATTCAAAAATTAAGGTTGAAATATTTGCAGTAAGTGTTGTAATAGAAAATATGACAATGACTACATGACTAAACAGTTAATACTAATGATACAAAAAATCTTAAACTAAACTCAGCGTCATAATTATACATGGTTTGGTAAAGATAAATCAACTGAAACCAAAATAAAGTTTTTGAAACACTGGAATTACAAATATGTGACCAAGGGGCATAAGAATTTAAAAAAAACGAGAAAGAATAGGATCAAACAGGAGAAATTCCGTTTAATGTCGTTTAATGTCGAAATTTTAGATTGTCTCTTTTTTTTGAGAGTGAGCCGCTCAAAATTCCATAAAATTCTTTAGTTTTATATTAATCCTTTCCGCCGTTCTTGTGAAAAAGTTCAACAGAGACAATGGACATTATAGCAACAGCTGAACTGAGCCCTTTGGCTGAGATGAAACATCACTTGTCAATATAGAAAAGAAGTACAGTCTATGCTTATTGTCTACGTGTAATGAAAGATATATCAAATACAACTGAGCGAAACAATAATGTAATTCCGTCTTTTCGACTTTATAGTCCTACGTTCGATTTGTAAAACATTGTGACGTCATTAAATTCCTTTGAAAACGTCATATATGTAACCCTGTTTCATGTGGAATTTGATGACGTCACAATGCGTTGATGTCAGATACTTGTAAAAATGGGAAGTAACATTCTATTTCGAAAAGCCCGAATACGAAGGGTGATCTGTTACAGCTCATCTAAGACTTACAGAACTTCTATTACAGATTGAATATATTAAAGAAGTTTTCTACAATTCTCAACTTCAACAAGAAAAGTATGAATAGTCAGTAACTATAAATAATCAATATTAAAAAAGGTAGAAATGATGAATATTCACTCGATTTACCTATCCAGTAGTCTTTTCCTGTAGTCGAAAACCCCTCTTTATATTCTTGCCAGGTTTGATTGAAAGCGTCATGCTCGATTGAACTCAGTCGCTGTTGAATAATCTGTTGAAAATTGTGACTCAAATTATTTAAAGAACTTTTTTATTTTTGGTAAATCAGAATAAAATGCAGGGGAGTAGGTGGCTCTTGGGAGGAATGGCGATGTTTCCCATACTGTAAACGTGGTTATTTTCGCTGGGGAATAACTTTGCGATTTTACAATCTAGACATTGCGCTTGGGGGGAAATATTCGCTATTTGAACATTTCTGCCTTAATTTGCAGGGATGCAACAGGGATATTTTCAGTAGATTCGTGAAATACGCAAAAAATTACACCAATGCAAAAAATTTCCACGTTTATAGTATGTAATATGATTATTTCTAATTTATTCTATTTGTTTCACGCATTCTGATTGGTTCACAGGATTTCTACAAGCATGTATAATGACCATATACATGTCGCAAACCGACTCATTTGACATACTTTAAAATATATTCCTACTTAAATTTCCACGTTACAAGCTTTGCAAGCCCCGACTGTATAACTGCGTTTCCAATAGTACATCCAACATATACCTGTCGGAACCACAAAACACAGGACATTTATTCCCTAAATATAATAGGGGTCACGAACAAATTCTTTCGTAGAGAAAATTGAAATGACGTGTACGTGTGTATTTTATATGACTTTATTTTATATTTGTATTTTTATTCTACTCCTTCGTTTGAATTTGACAAATTTCACGTGCATTCCTCATATATTAAACCCTTGAAGGAAACCTAGCTCATCCTATTTAATCTCTATGCTATATTATCATTTTTTTCTCTATTGTTCAGATTTTGCTTGGATTACCGATTTTTTTTTCAAATTTTAAGTTTATAAAAAGATACTTTCCATCCATTTTCCACCGTCGTATATGACATCACAGTAGACTCTGTTGTTCCGTGTAAACCAATAATAACCATATAAATAACCATTTGTCTGGACCATGGCATCATTGTGAGGCAGACTCGGACATTCTTTAAGAAATAGAATAATGCAGCACATAATGATGGATGCAGTTTAATGGCATATTCCAAGCCAAATTAAGTATTTTGATATGGATCGACGATTAAATATATGTATGTATAGAAGTGTAAACGTCTTCAAATTGAATAGCATCATTTAAGAACAGATCAATTTGCAACATGGACCAGACATGCACGTTTCGGGTACTTAACCCTCGTCAGTGATCCTCAAATCTAAACAATGTAATATGCCAAAAAGTATGAAAGTTACTATGTCGAAAAAAGAGTATCGAAAGACGTAGCAGGAAGGGTGGGATATGATGCTACAGGACCCACGTTTTAGAAATTTCAAGAAATTTTGATAACAAATTTTAGAATGCGTTGAAGAAACGATCAACCGAAATTGATCGAACTTGGCTATATGTGCCCTCGGGGACTCCTGGTCCACCATAAGTGACACTCACCAAGTGGTATAAATGTAAACGTCTTCAAATTGAATAGCATCATTTAAGAACAGATAAAATCCAGTATAACATAACATGATATATATGAATCATATTTTTGAAAAGGATGTTTGTACTTACTTCGTTAACTTCGAATATTTTTCATTATCTCATTTGTATGCATCAAGGTGTCTCGGCAAATAATTTTATGAGTTTTCTTTAAAGATTGAAAGATCTTTACCGTATATATCTTCATCCTTCTCGAGAACTGGATCTAAATAAAAAGATGATCTCTTTTTTAATGTCTGAATACATCATTTATAGAGGTCTCGCACTTTGAAGGGACTGCATAAAGTGACGAACAGACATGTAACGTACAAATAACGGATGTGTTAGTCCGTTCTGTCCGGTGGAAAGTATTGAGCATGTTCAAAAATTTCCAACGGACAGAACGGAGACCAACGGACATCGATGGACGGATTCAACGGACTAGTAAAAGACAACAAACGAATGAGTAACGGATGAGAACGCAGATCAACGGATAGAAAATTTTGTTATTCGTTAATCGTCCTTTCTCCTTTTCCGGCTAGGTGTGACAGGTATTATATATAGTTCTGAACTACGATATCATCAGAATTTGATAGAGTAGTTTAGAGACATTTGAGGATGGTTGTTAATTCCCGCTAGACAGAACGTTTCTATTTCCAGTATGTTTTAATTTATTTTCTACATTCGTGTAACCATAAAAAATTAATAGTTTTGTAAATCTGTAATGCCGGTACTAGTATAACAATCAATAATCAACGATCAATAATCCTTTATATGTTTAAAGAAACACTAACGAAAATTCATTAATATAAGAAATATGCATGTATGGTGCGACGCATTAAAATTTTTGTCAAAAAGGTTGCTCTTTGTCTACAGGGTTTGGCACTTCTTCGTCTTTTTAATTCATTCCGTCTTTTCGTTAATGTATGCTTGTGTTCGAGTTGGGATGAATGTTAAACTTATCTGACTTCATCTCTTAGATTCCGGGAAATCCCTGCGTTTTATTTTTATCATCCTAATCTTCGTTACCATACCTATACGTCGAATTTTTAAAATTCCTTGTCTTATCTCGTCACAACAAATGAGTTAAAGAAGAACCTCGCGCGATCTCAACAGCACTCACAATAGAGCATCGACGGACCCCTAGCAAGCTAGTCGCGGGATCAGGTGCCCGGGAGGAGTAAGCATCCCCTGTTTGGCTAGCCGCACCCACCGTCGATGTTCACACACGAAACTGAAATCAATATTCACAAAATATGCAGGGATCCCGAGGGAATATAATATACAATTATGGAATTTTAACACAGTGTACATGGTGTATTTGAGGTGATATTGACTTACTGTGAAAATATTGACCGAGGCGAAGCCGATGTCAATATTATCATAGTAAGTCAATATTACATCATATATACTGAGTTAAAAGTCCATAACTGTTTTTTTTTCTATAATTTCATATTTGATTCACAATAAATAACGTCACCATTTGCAGAAGTTAGTGGGGGTATCCCGGTTTATTTTTAGACCGTGGTATATGATGATTTGTCCAGGACGGTCGGCGAGGTTATCAGCCAATGAGAGCGTCGCTATTTATAGCTTAAAGAATAATATTAAAAAGAGGATGCCTGTACATCTGTATCCTACCTACTTGTGCTTAGACTTTTCATTACAATAACGTACCATTGATACAATTCAATCTTGGTTCATCCCAGAAATTACGGCATAAAATGAAAAGCTTTGATGTATCGAGGAATTGATCTTTTCCCGACAGACAAGAATATGTAGCAATGCATTGCCGTCTTCTGTTGTATGTTTCAACTGCAACATTAGTGTTATATAGGGTTTTCACTTCACCACATGGATTATCTGTATAAATGGATAAGTAAGTGTAATACATCATAAAAAGTCAACTGATAAAATTGGGTCAATAAAAACATTTTTCTTACAAAAACGTTCATTTCATTCATACACTCATTTCTTTGTTTGATTCTGGTTTGCAACCCATACTTTGCCGTCGTTTAAAACCCCAAAATGATTTAAACATATCTTTTGCTTCATACATTTTACAACTTTTGCAAATTTCAAATAGTTTTTAAATTAAAAAAACAGTTCCTGAGGTAGAGGTAGATATGAGTATAGCAGTTCGATGGTACTATCCGAGTATAGATTTTTGTAGGATTGCAGACTGCAAGATTCCTATCTCTTCCTTCGAATATTTACATTTATCTCTGGTGTAGGCTCGGAAATAAATCGCGACCCCGTTATAAATTTGTATACATGTACTTTATAGTTTATAAGTATTGATTTTGAGTGCAATAAAAATGCATTGCACCATTATCTAAAAGTCATAGTTTATGGTTACTGATATTGATTTTTGATGACATAAAATTGTTTATAATAACCTCACGATCTGATGTTCATTCATCCTTCATATTCATATCTACATCCCAAATCGATCGACTTTTTCTCCTTTGCTCCTTTGAGTTTTTGAGTATTGGTGATTTCTCTGCCTCAATATATACAGCTTATAACAGTGCAAAATGTAGATTGACAACCGTTCTTGGTTTTCTCTTTTTGTACAATGCATAGAATTGTTCCTCAGTTTACCCTTAAAACTTAATATTTCAGTTTGGGACGTGTAGAATTTTATATTAAAAACTAAAAGGCACGTGCTCTACGGCCTGTTCAAAATTTCAACAAAAATTTTGACGACTAAGCCCCAATTGAAAATGCACGTGTCCTTCGTCATGTTTGAAATGAGCACCAAGCAGAGGTGGTGGTAAGAGGAAGGAGGTATTACTCTGTTCATGTCAGAATGATATATTATTACAATATTTTTTATTCTGATATCTCTTTACAAACAATGTCTGGTATAAAACGACAAATTGCAATTAATTTAGAAATGATTATTAATTAAATGAAATTTACAGCACTTATGCAAGTAAACGGTTATTTATTTTCCCAAGGAGTTTAGATAAAGGTTGATCTGAACAAATTTCAAAATATTATAAAAAAAAATACATATAATTATTATGTGAATCAGTTAATGAAAGGCAAACACAAAACGAAAATAAGAATTCAAAAATCACAATGAATAGGCCTACAAATTCTTGAAAAATATTATGCATAACATAGAGAAATTTATTTCATCGGCCATTTTGATAAACAGAATACGATAATTATATTCTTCTAGCTATTTACCTATTAATGTCGCTTCGTGGTGGTACTATTCTCCCACAGTGTTGCTTTTGGTAGGAATAGTGCCCGAGCGTCAGCAACACTACATGTATGTGAAAATAGTACCTACACACGGGCATTGATAGGTTTAGTGCATCACATGACCTGGATAGCAGTTTTAAAAGGACCGACCTAGCTATTCAGATTTTACACTGAAGTTTTATGACAAGGAAGTGGCGACACTTACATTATTTTTGTACATAGTGCTAGACTAACTCTGTAAAGCAAAACGCAATAGTACCCGGTCTCCGGGCACTATTCTCTCATAGTCCCCGCGTGCTCAACCAATGGAATTCCAAGGATTTATCATGTGATGCACTAATTCAATATTAAGTACCTTCTGCTGTACAAGTTTTACAACTTGTCTGTCCTTCTTCGTCTTGGTATTGATTGTCGGGACACTCTATACATTTATTTGTGTCAGTCGTGTTCGAGTATGTGCCAATATCGCAATCATTGCAAATGTCACCTTTTGGTTCCTTTCCAGCTCCGCAAACTGAATTGCATAATGTAGATATTTGATTCAGAATAGATTATTTTATTTAATAGCCATTCTCTGTAAGCATTTGCACTTTTATGAAGGTCGCATGGCACGGCATGTCTCAGATTTTGATAAAATTTGTAAATAAGGCTGGGTCTGACCCAAAAGTAAACTTTTGTTAAAAATTTTCTTAAAAGCACATCTGGTTGCAATGGAAACGGACTTTGAATGTTGAAAAAATGCATTTTTGGGCGTTTTTGAAGTAACTTACATAATTTATGCAGCATAATCTAAACCAAACACTGATGAATTATCAGTACCCTATCATTGCTCTTTCAAGTTAAGTAATAATAATGTTGGGTTTATGGTCTTATCTATATGTTTCCATAGCAACAACACAGGTGACCTATCAAAATAGTATTTTTGGCTTTAGTTCAAAATTCAACAATAAATTACCTACATTTTTGAGTTTTTTATGCAAATAAAACATAAGCATTCACATTGGGACAAAGTCTCTGTTCGTTGCTATGGCAAATCGCAAAATGAAAGCAATTTTGGACAATATTTAGAGTCCTATTTTTACTAGATCATTGAATCTTAATTCAAAGTGATGAAAATTAATTAATGTATTCAAGTAGATCTTTCATTACACGAAAGAAAAATTTTAAAAAATATTCAGGAAATAGCCCGTTGCTATGGGAACGATTGTTTTAAATTGCACATAGGCCCACTTTAAGTCCTTGGATACGGGCATCAAAAGTTCAGTAATCTGACATTTTTTTAAATCTAAAATAAAGTTTAGACTTTGCTTTATCATATATATGTAAAAAAGGTTGTGTAAGCCTGTTTCGTTTTTTGAGGAAAAGGCTTCGAAAAACAACAAAAAATGCTTCTTTTTATAATGTATGGCCAAATTACTATAGCGACCATTAATTATTTGAAACTTTTTTATTGTATTTTGATAGAAGCTTACTTGATCTTTATTTTTATTGATTTTGAATTTCCTGGGATCAATAATTACTGTTTTATGAAAATAATAAAAAATGGTTGCCATGGTAACATATGTTCCCCATAGCTTTTTCATGGTTTTTGAAAGAGCTCCTTGTGTTGGATATTTCCCAATAATTTTTCTCTGTTCATCATGATGCAATTTTTTTTTAAAATGACTCTGAAGTTGCAAAATAAGTTATATTAAAGACCATAGTTACCGTTGCCAAGGTAACTTATGTACATAGCAACAAGTGAATTTATCTTGAATTTGCTCATTTTATGAAATAAATTCTATTTCCTTATCATATACCCATCAAGAGAGAAGGAATATTAAAAAATAGAAACAGCATTTTGAAATCAATATATCAAAATTAGCTTATTATGTTGTCATGGTAATCAGCCTTTTTAACAATATCAGACACTACTAGTGAGCTTATTTAAAATTCTATGTCCTAATCTTTAGGATGCATTAAACATCTTCCATTGATGTCACATATAGACCAAATTATAGAGCTTCAAATTAGCTCAATTTTGCTAATTTCTCAACTTAAAAGGCCGTTGCCATGGTAACCAGATGACATAGAATTATTTTTTTGTGTCAAATTTTCCTTTTTTTATTGGTCCCTACTTAAGTGTGAAATTTCGTGAAAATCGGAGACTATGCGTGCCGAAATTGTTTCAATGGTTACAGAGAATTGCTATTACGAAGTAATTTACTGTTATATTCCCATGAGCGTATGTTAAGATAAGTAAAATTGTGATAGCAATGCTTAAATGCTCGTTCTTGTTAATTACATAGATATTGTGTCATTTCTCCTTTGTGAATTAGAAGACGTAACATTTTAAAAATACTTACTTTCTAGGTCTCCATGATACTTATGAACCATATGGAATCATGTTAAAGTAAAAATAAATATAATACTTTTGTTGCAACGGAAGTCAGTTGTTGACCATTCACCATTTTGTTGGCAGCTAATTTTAGATTTTCCGCTAGGAATAAACCCGACATTACAAAGAAACATGGCTTTTGAATATACGCCTATACCATTTTGAAGGTCAACTTTCCCATTTCTCATTTGTGGTACCCCACAGTCTGTAAATAAAGACATCACTAGAATTATACTGTGAAGGATATTAACTTCTGATCAAAATAATATTATTCAATAAAATCATTTCCATCTGAGACATCTGTGACGTCACATATACATGTTTTATCGTAATGATTTCAAATAATCTATAATTGATTATGAACATTTCATGTGCGAAAACTTCAAGTATATTCAACATTTGACCTTTGACATTGATTTTGCATGAGCTGGCAGTCTTACTTAGCCTACAGCGTGAAAAAGTTCTGTTTTGAATTTTTCCGAAATTCCTAATTCTTTCGAATGTGGGCTTTTTGGAATTTTGTCTTTGACTTTCCTTCACTGAATAGCCTAAATGCACATAAAAGATAGCTGCCATCTTGGATTTCTTGTCGCACACATATTTTCTCTTCTCATTTAATACCTGTTATGATTCTACCCTTTTTGATGTACATTGTTTATTTAATAAATATCGAATCAAAGGATGAACACTGCTGACCGACAGATTCATATGAACCCCTTACGAGGGCGGATTAATATGTTGTGAGCCTGGGTTTTCTGGGATGCAGAAGGTATTCTGCTGGTAGGATAGATTATCTCCAAAAAGGACAAACAACCAATGGCACATCTGACACTGTTGCGGGAAAATATTAAAATCAGGCGACGCGGAAAGCTCACTACCTAAAAGTGTTTTGTTCAATCAGGACAATGCTCCTGTTTACAAGACTGTCACTGCCATGACTGCCATTCATGATTGTGGCTTAAATTGATTGAGCATCCGCCTTATTCACATGATCTTGCTCATCAGACTTTCATCTTTTCCCAAAACTTAAAGCAACTATCTCTGGCACCCACTTTTTGTATGATGATGACGTCATACTTGCAGTGGATGGCTTTTGGTTAGTCAGAGTTCTTTAAAGGTGGTACTCATTCCCTTAAACAGCAGTGGCAAGAGTGTGTAGATACTGAAGGGGATTGTAGACAAATGATGCAACATATCTGATAGAACTAATATCCTTCAATACGAGGCTCATTTCATATCATAAATGCATTATCTGTTTCATATGATAGTGAATATAATGATACGGAAATGTTAACTGTTTACCTTCATGAAGAAAATTTCAAACCAATTGTGATGGTAAGTATGGTTCGGTTTGTAAAATCCTCATAAGATAAGCTGCCAGCCAAAGTGATTTGCAGACACAGCCAAAATTCATTTCAATATTGCCCTCTGGTTTCATTTTTTTTTTTCAAGTCCTGTAGGGTCAATTCAGTAGCCAAATTAAATAAAATAGATTACCTAAATATCATTGGGATGGTGCTCAGATGTTAACCACCTTTAACTTTTATGTTACATTTGGATGAAATGACAAGTTTTGGAAATAGCAAAATAATATATTTATATGATGTCAGATTGATAAAGGACAAAAACAAAGCTTATAAGCAGAGACCTGATGTGACATATGTGTAACCACCCGTCTTATCCACGATACATTTCTTCTTCAATATCTCCGTCAAATCTTGATCTTCTCTGCACTTGTCTTTTTCCTGTGGAAGCATTCATTTAATTTTTTAGTTAAATTTTGATATGAAAATAAAAAAAAACGTGTTTGTGAAACAAGAATGCCCCATCGGCATCTTTGTCAGTAAAAGTTGTAAAACTGTCAAACTCCAATGTCAGGGTAACAAAGTCAAGTATTTTGGTATCCATGGAAAGGTCTTGTTAATAGGATTACACATGCAGAATATCAATGTCCTATCAATAAGTTAAAGAAGATCCTGATGATAATCTCAACAGCACTTACAATAACGCACCAAATTGAGCATCGACGGACCCCTAGCAAGCTAGAGGTGGGACCAGGTTCCTTGGAGGAGTAAGCATCCCCTGTTGGCTAGCGCACCAAAGTTATGGCCAAATTTTTAAAACTTTATTTATTGTACAACGCTTAACAAACAAGTTTCGAACTTATACTAATAAGTAATGTTGGCTCAGTTGTTGGTTTGAGGGGGTCCGAGGAGCAGGAGGAAACCGGAGTACCCGGAGAAAACCCCTTGCCGAGGCCTTGCTGGGAAACCACGTACCCTTCCACATTATACCATTCGCCGAATCTGGGATTCGAATCCGGGAACTTAGAGATGAGAAGCGAGCGCACTAAAACGCGCTAACGCTGCCTAGTTATGACCAAGGTCAAAGTTTTCAAAAGTAGGCCAAACTCCAAAGTAGAGGTCACAAGGTCAACGCTTTTGGTAAGGTCTTGTCACAAGGAATACAAATGTGAAATATCAAAAAGCCATATTCCTTACCAATCAGAAGGTATGACCAAGGTGAATGTTATTGCGAGTGAACAGACAAACAGACAGACAGACGGACAAGACAAAACCTATATGCCCCCTAATCTTCGATTACGGGGGCATAAAAATCTTCAACATACTACGAATGTTTAATCTGAATTTACATTCTTGTTTTTAGTCCCCTACCAGCTTGCCGGAGTGGACAAATAGTTTCCAACCCGTTTGTCTGTCCGTCTGTCTGTACATCCGTCGGCCCGTCTGTCTGTCACTTTTCAGCTGTCCAGACATTTTATTTCGCTGATGTTGCATATATTGATGGTATGTTAATACTCATATGGTATATAAGTATATATCGCAATGTGATTCAGATCATGTTTGAGTTTGGTTCCGATTTATTTATTTTTACAAGAGGTATGGTCCTTGGACATAACAAATTTCATGAAATTCTCAGATTTCCGGATGTTTTTTCATTGTTTTGCAGATATTAATGTGAATACATCTTAGTGTTATGCAGATCAAAGTTCGAGTTTTCTATCGCTTGACCCATTTTTACAGGAGTTATGGCCCCTGGACTTAGCAGAATTCTGGACTTTTCTCGACAGTTGTTGTAGATATTGATATATTTTTTTTACTGTTATACAGATCAAGCTCGAGTATGGTTTCGATTGACCTATCATTAAGAATTATGGCCCTAGGACTTATCGACGGCGGGTGCGGCTGGCCAACAGGGGATGCTTACTCCTCCCGGGCACCTGGTCCCTACTCAAGCTTGCTAATGGTCTGTCGATGCTTAACTTTGTACTCTATTGTGAGTGTTGTTGAGATTGTCGTCAGGATCTTCTTTAACTAATTAACAAATTGCATGGATATCTTAGCTTTCCCGAAAGGCGCATGTCTGGTCCATGCTACACATTAATCTGTTCTTAACTGATGCTATTGAATTTGAAGACGTTTAACATTCGCAGTATGAATTCATACGGTTTTACAACGGATTTGTAAGGATTAGAACGGATCTTGATCCGTACTTTTTTTTTTTTTTTTACATGTTCAATAGTAGAGCGACCGATTTAAAAAAAAAAAAGAAGCTTAGTTTTCGAGTTTCATCAATATTCCTAACATAGTGTTGTGTCTTTTCTTTTCATTTTCTGCAAAAGAATGTTCAATGGAATTATGCTGCGATGTAGCAATCGGTACTGAAACCAACATAGTTTTGTATCTTTTGTAATACGGAAAGGTGATCTGTTCATATAATCATGACAAGCTTCATCTTTATCAACATTCATATCTCAACACCACTTGTCTATGTAAGTGAAATGAACTCAGAAATATCATGGCATATACTGAAACATGTTTATCTTTATTCTTGATAATTGTTTCAATGTACTCACTGTAATTAGGTAACATTAGTTCAAAGCTGCCCATACGAAGATAATGCCATTTTTAAATGGCATTTTTCAAGCCATAGAAAAGAGTAAAAGGTGGTCTAGGATTGAAATTGAATTTGAAGACGTTTAACATTTGAACTACTTGGTGAGTGTCACTGCTGGTGGACCAAGAGTCCACGAGGGCACATAAAGCCAGGTTCGATCAACTTCGGTTGATCGTCTGTCTCTTTAACACATTTGAAATTTTCTGTTACAAAATGTCTTAAAATTTCCTGTGGGTCCTGTAGCATCATATCCCAAATATTCTTGAAATTTCTAAAACATGGGTCCTGTAGCATCATATCCTTTTGGTACATTTTTTGGACATAATATTTTTCATACTTTTTGGCCATTTTACATTGAATAGACTGAGGATGTAAACGTCTTCAAATTGAATAGCATCATTTAAGAACAGATAAATTGGCAACATGGACCAGGCATGCACGTTTCGGGTACTTAACCCTCGTCAGTGATCTTCGAATCTAAACAATGTAATATGACAAAAAGTATGAACATTACTATGTCGAAAAAGCGTACCGAAAGACGTAGCAGGATGGGTCGGATATGATGCTACAGGACCCATGTTTTAGAAATTTCAAGAAATTTTGATAACAGAAATTTAAGAATGCGTTGAAGAAACGATCAACCGAAATCGATCGAACTTGGCTACATGTGCCCTCGGGGACTCCTGGTCCACCAGCAGTGACACTCACCAAGTGGTATAAATGTAAACGTCTTCAAATTGAATTGCATCATTTAAGAACAGATAAATTGGCAACATGGACCAGACATGCACGTTTCGGGTACTTAACCCTCGTCAGTGATCCTCGAATCTAAACAAAAAAGTATGAAAGTTACTATGTCGAAAAAGCGTACCAAAAGACGTAGCAGGATGGGTGGGATATGATGCTACAGAACCCACGTTTTAGAAATTTCAAGAAATTTTGATACATGTAACAGAAATTTTAGAATGCGTTGAAGAAACGATCACTAACGAGGGTTTAGTACCCGAAACGTGCATGTCTGGTCCACGCTGTAATCAGGTCTTAAATGATGCTATTGAATTTGAAGACGTGTAACATTTGAACTACTTGGTGAGTGTCACTACTGGTGGACCAAGAGTCCCAGAGGGCACATAAAGCCAATTTCGATCAACTTCGGTTGATCGTTTGTCTCTTTAACACATTTGAAATTTTCTGTTACAAAATTTCTTGAAATTTCTAAAACTAGGGTCCTGTAGCATCATATCCCATCAATTCTGCTACGTCTTTTGGTACATTTTTGGACATAATACTTTTCATACTTTTTGGCCATTTTACATTGATTAAACTGAGGATCACTGACGAGGGTTTAGTACCCGAAACGTGCATGTCTGGTCCATGCTGTAAATGTATCAGGTCTTTAATGATGCTATTGATTTTGAAGACGTTTAACATAATATTTTTCACAAAATTCTTGATACGACATCAGCGTACCATTGTCACTAATTAAATGGTAAATAGACATAATACCTTTGCTCATCCATGGTCCGTGTACTAAACCACAATTCAATTTTCCATTTCGGAAACATTAATGAAAAATGGAAAATTGAATCAATTTTTCATTTTTCATTTTCCATTTAATAAATGAAAAATGGAAAATTGAACCAATTTTCCATTTTTCATTTTAAAATTTCAAATTGAAAAACGAAAATGGAAAATGGACTCAAATACGCTGTATTAAACCACAATTCAATTTTCAATTGCAAAAGTAAAAAACGAAAATGGAAAATTGAACCCATTTTCAATTTTCAATTTTCATTTTGAAAATGAAAAATGAAAAATTGATTCAATTTTTCATTTTTCATTTTAAAAATGAAAAATGAAAATTGAAAATGGGTTCAATTTTCAATTTTCCTTTTTAAGATTTTATTTTCCTAATGAAAAATAGAAAATGGACTGTAATAGGCTGTACTTAACCACAATTCAATTTCCCTTTTCAAAATCCGTAATGGAAAATGAAAAATTGAGTCAATTTTCCATTTTTACACTCCGCGCGCTAATGCAAAAATGAAAAATTGAATCCATTTTCAATTTTTCATTTTTCATTTCCGTTTTAACGACACGCGACCTGCACACTCCTATTTCTATAATCCAGAGGTCTAGCGATTAGCTAATCAGAGCGCTCGTTTCAAACGTAAACAAAAGTCCCTATCGGCAGCTTGCCCTTTCTCTCGCTCCGCAAATAAACAGTTGTAGTTGTGGAAATAACATTTCATATGTTTTTAAAATAAATATTATGAAATATGGGTGTGTGTTTTAATTGCCTCCAACCTCCCCTTACAGCCATCCAACTCCACCATACAATTTATTTACAAACATATTGTAAAGTATTGTGCTGAAACTCTACGAAACCATTTTAAAACTTAAATCTCAAAATCAGCGGAGCGACCCTTAATCACGTCTACTCCATAGTACTGTAGAACAAAATATATCTTTATAAAATATGTTAGTGAAGACACCGTGAAAGTAACATAAAACTAGCCCATATTTCAGACTTTCTGTTGATTTTATTGTGAAGTCCAACGGGTCTGCAACGTGAACACGCTTTAGAAAAGGCGTTTTTAATAATACACATAGTCACTGCTAATTAGATAATTGGATTAACGCAGGGGTAGACGTTGTTTGCACGCGCAGCGTTACTGACATCGAGCGAGCATGATCCGATTCTCGAGCCGATTTTAAAGGTAATGGTGCTATGCATGGTCAAAATCAAAATAAATCGATTCAATAATCCTTGTATGTCTTGGAAAAAAATGAACAAATAGACCAAAAAATCTAAAATCGTACGCGAAATTTTCGGATTTCGGAAGATATAAAAATACGAGAGAGCTGCATAAATTTATGTGTCTAAGATAACATATTTCAAATTATTTTAAAAACATATAAAATGTTATTTCCACAACTACAACTGTTTATTTGCGAAGCGAGAGAAAGGGAAAGCTGCCGATAGAGACTTTTGTTTACGTTTGAAACGAGCGCTCTGATTGGCTAATCGCTGGACCTCTGGATTAAAGTGATAGGGGTGTGCAGGTCGTGTGTAGTTAAATCGAAAATGAAAAATGAAAAATTGAAAATGGATTCAATTTTTCATTTTTCATTTTTGCATTAGCGCGCGGAGTGTAAAAATGGAAAATTGACTCAATTTTTCATTTCCCATTACGGATTTTGAAAAGGGAAATTGAATTGTGGTTAAGTACAGCCTATTACAGTCCATTTTCTATTTTTCATTAGGAAAATAAAATTTTAAAAAGGAAAATTGAAAATTGAACCCATTTTCACTTTTCAATTTTCATTTTTAAAATGAAAAATGAAAAATTGAATCAATTTTTCATTTTTCATTTTCAAAATGAAAATTGAAAATGGGTTCAATTTTCAATTTTTGTTTTTTACTTTTGCAATTGAAAATTGAATTGTGGTTTAATGCAGCGTATTTAAGTCAATTTTCCATATTCGTTTTTCAATTTGAAATTTTAAAATGAAAAATGGAAAATTGGTTCAATTTTCCATTTTTCATTTATTAAATGGAAAATGAAAAATTGATTCAATTTTCAATTTTTCATTAATGTTTCCGAAATGGAAAATTGAATTGTGGTTTAGTACACGGACCATCCAAAGTCTTTATGTAATGACTTCTTGGCTGATTTTAATATTAGAATTCCTTGATATGTAAAGTTACTATCCTTGTCATTGTCATTTTTTCTGAAGAGAAGCATTTTAATTAAGGATATCTTTCCAGAACTCATTTCGTATTGAGTTTAATAAAGTCTTCAAATTATCTGGGCCATGTTCATTAATTTGATATATTTCCTTTGATGTTGTTATTTTGAATAGATAATTTACATGTAGAACTGATTCTCTTGTCAGCAAACGTTTTATCCAGCTTAATTTTGAAGATTTACTAAAGTCTTGAATATCGATCATTCTTAATTCATCTTTCTCATACTTAAAGTGGACGGGAAAAATGCTTTTTCATTTTTCATTTTTTCAAACACATTCAATATTTTGAATCAAAAACTATTTTTCTCTATAAAGAAATCGATCAGATTCAGCATAAAAAGATGGGAAAGGGTTTAGATATTACACATCGACCTCGGTGATCTTCGCAACTATCCGTGATCGACGTCATATTAACGGAAGGCAAAAATGTAAACAAACAAGCATGCAGTTGATTAACTCCTTATAGATTACTTATAGACTTTTTTGTTAGTCAAAAAATAAGTCGATACTTATGAAGCAGGAATTTGCGTTTGCAGTATAAGAATTATTTAAATATGATGGTAAATGCGAGTTATTTTTCTCAAAATGTCCGATTGACTCTTCGTATATAATCATGACAGTTGAATGCATGAGTAATTGTATACTACACACTTCGCTTATCCAAGCAAGTCCACTCTGCATGCTCTGAGTAAATCGCAATTTTAATAGGCAACTCATTCATAAATCTAATTATCGAATAATTCATACACGTCACATGTCAGCTCAATGTAATCTTTTGATTTTACTAGGGGCATATCACTCGCGCTCATTGCATATTTTTCGAAAATCATGGAAAAATTCAGTGTTAAACGCGTGAAGAAAAAGACGCTTAATCATACTTTAATTAGTTAATTTTCATTTTTGTTGGAAAAAATTCGAAAAAAAGAACATAATTCCGGTCTCCTTTAAGGAACATGTCTTCTTGATATTCATCATTTGTATTATTCAACAAAGATCTAAAAAGATTTCTGTCAAGCTCTTTTAAAGTAGAACTGTCTGGATTTGGTAGGGTTATAAATAAGTGAGTTAAACGGGATATCAGTTTTGTTTTTTAGATAACTATGATTTTTTCCAATTGGACTGAAAACTCTTTTTGACCAACTAAAAATTAGTCTCTTTAATTCTAAGTGTTTTTCTTGATAATTAAGTTTATACATTTCATGAAGGTTTTTTTATGAAAATTATGTCTACATAAGCAAAGGTTTCATCTGACCAAACAAGAGGAGTGTTGGTGCATAATGTAATATCGCTATGTTTCGTTGAGCCTAACCAAACACACCTGCACTTGTCAATATTTGGTTTAAGACCTGAAAATTTTGCAAATTGTTCTAATAAGGAAAACGAATGTTTTAGTGAATTTTGTGTACCATCTAAGAATAGGCCAGTATCATCAGCATACTGACAAATTTTAATTTCTTTGTTATTAATTGTTATGCCTTTTATTTCCTTAGGTTCTCGAAAAAATATACCTAGTATTTCAAAACATAGTATAAAAATATACGAGGACATAGGATCATCTTGTCTGCAGTCTCTGCCAATTGTAAAGAAAGGAGAAGAAATGCCGTATTGAATGGTACACAACCTAAATTTGTTGTCAAGGCAATTAACATACTTGATGCAATTGGGACTAAACTTAAAGAATTTCAGTACTTGATTCATAAATCTCAAGGATATAGAGTCAAAAGCTTTTTTCAAAATCAATCATAACGGTTAGACCTTCTCTGTTCTGAATAACATCATAGAGGACTCTTGCGTTTTCTCCAATGTATCTGTTTTAATGAAACCAGTTTGGCTTTATTTATAAGATATGGAAGGACCTTTTTTTCATTCTTGATGCAAGACAATACCAGATTATTTTGTATATTATATTCAATAGAGATATTGGTCGCCAAATCTTAAGATATTATCGTATTTTATTTCCTTATGGAAGGATTTAGATCATCCCCATTCTTTGTGTTATTGATACTTCTTCCCTTTGAAAGCCTTCTATGGATCTATAGAGTAAATGTTTTCAGTCAGGCCAGACAAATTTGAAAAAATAACTCTTTAGTGTAGCCATCAGGCCTGGACTTTTGTCAATTTTCAAACATTCAACAGCTTTTGTAACTTCTTCAATGGATATTTGCTTTTCTAAATCTATATTGTCTTGATTAGTGATTTCATTCTTGGTACTGTTACGAAGAAGATTCTCTATCCTTACTGATTCTAACGAGTCATCTTACATTGGAAAAGTGATCCATGAAACAAATTTAATTCTGTTCGGTAACAACAGTCATCTGCTTTTGTTAACTTCACAATATTTTTGTTGATGAAGTTTCTTTTTTCCAAAGACGAAAAGTATTTTGTAGGCTTTTCACCTTGTTCTATCCATTTGCATCTACTTCTAATAATCAGTGAATCTAATTTCTTCTTCCTAATTATTTCTAATATTTTTTTCAAGTTCTTTCTGTAATGCTGATGAGGAAACTTTATCACATCTGTTTTATTCTTGTAATATTGTGCATGATTTCTGGAAAGATTTCTCATAACTCATTACAAGACACACAGACGTCTTATTACGTCTTGAAAAAGAGACCATAATTTTTGGGAAACAATATAGAAAACACAACGAGTGTAACAATCTCTTACTGTTACTAGCTAAGCAATTCCTCTTTATGCAAAAAATTAAAACAGTTCCATCGATATCAATTCCGTTATGTTTTCATAAAAAAAAACTACTTTGATTTGGAAAAAACGTATATATGCAAAAAAAAAAAAAAAAAAAAAAAATGGGAAAACACTTAAGTTCAAAGATAGGTGGGAAGTGTTTAATAATGCTTTATTAAGGATTCCGACTATTCCGTCGGAATCCTTTCTGTTATTGTATTGTCTTTTCTTTATTCTTATTATTATTCTTATTATTATTATTATTATTATTATTATTCTTACCCCCAGATCGTTCCAGTCACTGTTCAAAAAAGTACCACTTCTTATGATAAAACGAAAAGTATCATGTGAAAGAGCATATAAAGATCTTGAGGTAAAAAAATTTTGTCGTCGAAAAGTTCACATATGCCCCCGCTAGAGGTCATCAAAGTTCAAATCTTTAAACTCTTATAACTCCTAAACTAACCGTACGATTTGAACGAAATTTGTTTTAAAATGTTCTTTGGGAAATTTGTAAACTTTTATACGCTTACATGCTCGATAAAATATTTACGGTTTTCGCGCTATTACGAGTTCAAAATGGAACTTTAAATTGGCACAGTGCCAATTTCTACAGTTTTTGAGATTTTGAGTTGAAACTTGGAACTAGGTTACTTATAGGTAGTCATTTAATGTTGACCTTCTTTCAAGGTCAAATTTTCATTCTCAAGGTCACAACAAACTTTTACCTGTAGAACAAAGACTATTTGACCTTCACAGTTCAAACTTCATACATACTATCGTTAAACCAAGCTCTTTCACACTGACCTTGACCCAAGGTCAAATTTTGATTCTCAAGGTCACAACAAACTTTTGCCTATAGAACAAAGACTATTAGACCTGCAGAGTTCAAACTTAATACATAATATCATTAAACCAAGCTCTTTCACCTTGACCTTGGCCCAAGGTCAAATTCTGATTCTCAAGGTCACAATATACTTTTGCCTATAGAACAAAGACTATTAGACATTCAAAGTTCAAACTTCATACATAATATCATTAAACCAAGCTCTTTCACCTTGACCTTGAGCCAAGGTCAAATTCAGATTATCAAGGTCACAATGAACTTTTGCCTATAGAACAAAGACTATTTTACCTTCAGAGTTTAAACTTCATACAAATAATTGTTCAGTCATGCTTTTTCACTTTGACCTTGACCCAAGGTCAAATTCTCATTCTCAAGGTCACAGCAACTTTTCCCTACAAAACAAAGACTATTTGATCTTCAGAGTTCATACTTTATACATATCATGCTTGGGCCCAGCTCTTTCGCCTTGACCTTGACCCAAGGTCAAATTCTGATTTTCAAGGTCACAACAAACTTAAGTCTATAAAACAAAGACTGTTTGACCTTGAGAGTTCAAACTTTACACAAATATTCCTTGAATCAAACTCTTTTATCATGACCTTGACCAACGGTCATTAGTTTGATTTCAAGATCACAACTGACTTTGGTTGATTAGATATTGAGCTTTGCTCAGAATAAGATCAATCGTGATGAGAATAATCACAGTACTTAGCTTTCATTCATGACATTGGTTAAAGGCCAAATAATCATTCTCAAGGTCTTAACAATCATTTACTCTTGTAGAATTTACATTTTTTGTCCTATACTATTTATTCTTCACACAAGTAGTCCTTCTTATTTGAACTTAACATAGTATAAGAAAGATAACTCCTTTATTCTTGTTCTCTGTTCTATTGCATTACAGATCTGTCCTTTCATGTTGTTGTCATTTTCTATTAATAGAAATTATCTCATTGTAAAATCATTGTGCAATTCTGTTTTGAGAAAGTAATTGTAAAGGATTTGATATCCATAGAGCATGGAGTTTAAATCTTACGAAAACATGAAAGGTATTTATCATCTTTTTCTTCTTTTTTGTCGATAAATAGATAAGAGTCCCAAGTTAGACATAAGCTCTTTTGACTCATTTGCTGAAGTGAATAAAGTACTAAAGCAACTATTCTTTTTTCATTTTCTTTATTCGGATTTAAACACTTCAGTTCCGAGGAAGGTCTAATAAAGGAGGAATCCGTCTGTTGCTTGCAACAGTAGCCATCTAGTTTCATTTTGTATTTCATAAAACTGAACGGTGCTTTTAAAAATACATCGCTATCAATTTTTTTTCTAGGTTGTGTGTATGAGTGAGTGAGTGTGTTAGTATTTGAAAGTTGTATTAGATGAAGGGTATGTGTCAATGTGAAGTGTCATGTGTAATGTTGTTTTTGTTTTTCTTTGTATATGTTAATGTTTGTACATTTGGTGCTAAATAAGAGTTTTATAAATAGTGTTTTTTATTATGATATTGCATCTAGTAAGTCAAACATTTCTTTGTCTTCAGTTTCTGTTCCTGTTTCTTGTTCATGATCTCATCTTATATATGCTTCCCCACTGAATTTTTCTTTTGCTCCTTTTTTTATGTGTTACAATGTTTTATGATGCATAATTATGTTTCTTTGATGAATGGTTTTATAAGCTGGATTTTTTTTACGTCAGTCTATGTTGAAGAATCTCTGTTTGGAGTAACATGTATATGCCCATTCCATAAATGTTATATACTTGTACCAGTGATGAAAATTTGCTCCTTTTTTTGTGTGTACAGGGTATCAGAAAACTACCTCATGTTATTGACCAATGATGAAGTTTTGCTCACTTTTTTTTATGAAAATTACATGTACCTCATGTTATTGTTATGCTTCCATGTTCATATATATTAGCTTAAATGAATTTACACTTGGAACACTCATTTTGAAATAATCATTGAAGTTCATAGATAATGACTTCCTATTTCATCCATTTCAAACTACAAAGTCAACTCATTACAGCATATGATCTCATTTTGTTTTGTTGTTTTTTGTGTGTGTATATATTTGTTCAGAAATATGTTTTAAAAGTAAGATTAAATGTAAAACCTGCATCTTTGTTGTTAATGTTCTTTCTGTAAATATCTGTGTATGAGGATGTCAAAACAAGTTTGATTTGTGTTAAGCAAAGCTAATGATTTCCATCATGTTGATGGAAAGATGGAATGCATAGCCACTATTTGTTGGAATTTGAATACAAGTTGTATGATATCAGTGTTGAGGGGGTATGTGTGTGTCATACCTGTACTTTTTAACACATCAGCAGCAACTACTTCACATACTCAGATGATATGGTGATAGCAGCTTATCACAGATCAGAATCGCTTGATAGCAATACATGTATGAGACAATGAAGCTGAGAACATAACATTCATCATATGAAAGAAAAGATAAAACAATGCATTAATAGTTGTAAGAAGTTTTATTCGGTATGTATCTATATATGTATAATGTAGATAGCATAAAAGAGTTAAAGCAATTGGCATTGTCTGATATACATATTATATACAAAATTTACACAACAAAATATTAGTCTGTCTCTTGTGCAAATAAATAATTCCTAATATCAGTCAATATATATCCAAGAAAGTTTGTTCCTCGCCAGAATGGTTTATGTTGTGCACGTTTATCAGACTTGTGAAGTCAAATACCCCAAATACTGTCGTATGGACTAGCTTCAACAAGAGTTTTTGGAAAAGTAGACATCAATTTTCTCCGCAAATATTTGTTTTGTTTGAATTTTTCAAGATTCCCTTTCTTCACAACATCTATACAGTGTTTATCCAACAATAATTGGTTCCAGTTTTAAACACGACGGCCAAGATACTTTTGAGCTCTTGGATTCCTTTCTTCTAAAATTTGAGAGGCTATGTTATCATCACCCATGAGAACTGCTTTTTTATACATCATGTACTGCTCTGCACAGTTGAAAGTTAAACCATCAATTGTCATATCTGCAAAATACCACCGACTGAATGGAGAATCTGATGACCAAAAGAATTCATATTGTTCATTTACATCTGATGAAGTATTTCCTTTTGTTGTACACATCGCCATGGTTTGATATTAAACTGCATAGAATAGAAAATTGTTCTGTACCTATATACCACTAACAGGAATTCTTGGCATATTTAAAATGTTTATCCATTCAGAGCTCCAGCATGACCAATGTCCAGGATTATCTAAAGGTATTATAATGTTCTTAAAATACAAGTCTTTTCCTCAATATCAGTAAATTATTTACAGCCGTAAATGTCTTCTCCAAAAGGAAGTCACTTCTCAGACATAATGGCCTCATCAGTTGGGTGTGTCAGAACATCTTTCAAGGTACATAGTTGCGATTGCATGGTAAGGTTCATCAAAGAAGGTGGTATTAAGTGTTCTTTCCAGCAAAGAAACATAGTCTTCAAAAGTTAACATGTCCACACCCTTAGGCAGGTATTTAAGAATATGACTTGCACATAGAAGGTTGTAAGTCGAAATAAGATGTCTCATATTGTAATCAAAGTCCATGACTGAATATGTGTATGAGTATGAAGATTCACATAAATGATGTTAATAGAATTTATAGCACATAAAGGAATTGCATGAATTTGGAATATCCAAGATATTTAGTTTTTAGCCTAGGGCTATTGTAACAATTTTGTAACATTGGGAATGAATTGGTCCATTGTTTTCTCAGATGACCATTCTTAGTTTGCAACATTAGGAATGAATTGGTCCATTGTTTTCTCAGATGAACATTCTTTACATATTTGTCTGTTTACTGTTGCATTCTGGTTGACTTATATTTGTCGGACAAATATTTAAAATATGACTGACATTATTAAAAATGGCTGACTGGAAGATTGGCTGACTGACTGACTGACACTGAATGACTGACACTGACTGACTGACGTCAGCAAATATGGCTGACGGTGAAGCCTGTACTGACTGACTGACGTCAGCCAATATGGCTGACGGTGAAGCCTGTCCTGACCTCCCTATTTTTATACTACTTTCAACTCGCAATGAAAATGTATGGTCCCAAACATAGCCGAAGTCGTGTGTCTTCGGCCAACTTTGTGGTTTTTAATTTTTCTGTTATAAAAACAACCTGAAGTAGAGTATTCTTCCCCTAATGCCATAATACTTCAACATGAAAGGAGGTAATCATAATTTTACTAAACCTACCAAGGCATTGCACTGGACCTTAAGGTGGCTCCCTACTCGAACCGTTATAGGTTTTTCCTTATATGCAGCAGTCTGCGTATAACGTTTTACAATGGCTGGTGAGGGACAAGCCAGTGCATTGAAATACACAGACAGAAGATCTTAATGCCCCTGTCACACCTTCACGTTCTGGCATGGCGTTCGCACTACGACCGCCAAAATTGTACGAAACGTGGCGTGAACGTAGTAAGGACGCAGGGAACGCAGTAAGAACTCGCTGATACGTATTGAGGTCGTAATAAGGACGCCGATGAACGTGCCCATACGCCGAGTCACCACGACCGTTTTGAACTGTTCAAAACAGTCGTAGTGAGGACGTGCTGATGACAGAACGTGTTAAGGACTACTTGCGAACGTATTGTGCACTTCATGGACGTATCAGAAACGTGTCGCGAACGTAGTAGGATCGTCGTACGGACGGCTTAAACTTTTACATATAATCATATGGAGATCATCACGTCTCTGCCGTCCTTACCACGTTCTTGGTTTTAGAGGTCGAAAAAATCAAAATAGACCTCGTACAATCAATTTATCCTTTGAACGTGTCATGATCGTAGCATGAATGCAGTAAGGACTTCGAGAACGTAGTAATAACGCCGCACTGTCGTAACACATACGCCTTCGTCGTAGTGTGAACTTTGGGCCGATCGTAGTGTGAACTTGACTAAACGTATTAAAGACGGGAAGGACGCGCTACTAACGTGTTACGGACGCTAAAGGTCGTGTTGCGCACGTATTGGAGTCGTCAATTATTCTGTCAGAAAGCCCTTCCGAGCGAAAAATGCTACGTTCTCACTACGTTCATGAAAAATTTGAAGGACTTCAAGGACGTAGTAAGAACGTCTCGAGAGAACGTGTAGGTGTGACAGGGGCTTAAATGCCAAAAGAAGCAAAAGATGGTGCAATCTATCAATGTCTACACCAATCATATAGAATAATTTCTTAGTTGAAAATGTGATGAAATTATAAGAGGATTTATGTTTGTAGCCATATCTTGATCATTTTTAAAATTGTATACCTGTATGTGATTTTTTCACCATCTATATACATTATCGTATAAAATGATCTAATTTGAAGAAATTCCATCTGTTGTTTTTTGCACAAAAATCTGATATACTATATATTATTTGTCGAAAATATGATAACATTGTAAGGGGGTACCCCTATGTTTGGAGCCATACCATGATCATTTCAAAAACTGTGTACCTGTATGTGATTTTTTCTTCATCTACATACATAATTTTATGAAATATTACAAGATGAAAAAAATTCATCTGTTTTTTTATGCAAAAAGTTGAATTTAGTACATATTCTTGGTCAATAATGTTATGAAATTATAAGGGGGTACCCTAATGTTTGGAGATATATCATACTTTGATTTATTTTACAATATCATTTTTATGTGTTGCATCTCTTCTATATGACTTGTTATCATAATATAAAACAGAACAAATAAACATATTCGTATCATCACTGAATTTGGAGGGTTCAAAAGCATATGATGGATATTTGATATTTCTCAATTTTAAAGTTTTAGGTTACCTTTCTTTAATGTACTATATCTTTAATGAAAACAAAATTACTTAACTATGTATGTGTTCATTATGTCATTTTGACTATTATGTATAGAAAAAAACCTTAAAATACAAAATTCATCCGTTAAATTCACGAGTAAGGAGCCACCTTAAAATGGCCTTAACAATCTTCGTACCTTTGGTCATTGAGTTTTGGACTTAATGGAACATTAGGTCATCCAGTGGAATTCCCAGATATATCCTTGTTCTTTAACTATAACGTTAATAAATGAAGCGTACTAATTCATAACTTTGCTAAAAAGTAATCTTATCTAATTTTGTTTTGATACCACTAAATCTAAATGTCCTAAATTAGAAACACATATAATATCTAAAATGATTTTGATATATTATTGTACCTTGTCTTCTTTATTCCGAAGAGATTCCTCCATGCTGTCTCACAAATTTTCCGACCTTGAGTAATAAATGTAATTTCCTTCTCATCACTTGCAAAGCTCAATCTGTAAAGAAAAATATAAGTAAGTCAATATCAAAGGTCACTAGGTCAAAGGTCTTGGTCTCAATTTAATGAAAGATCTCATCACAAGGTATCAGCAAGTGAAATATCAAAGCCCTACACCTTATAGTTCAAGAGAAACAGCCCAGGTTAAAGTTTCTGAAAAAAAAGTAGACGAAAGTCGAAGGTCAAGGCCATGGTCTAAAATGGATTTTTTTACCACAAGGACTCCAGATGTGAAATATGAAAGTCCTACCCCTTATAGTTCGAGAGATATAGCCCAGGTTAAAGTTCTTGAGAAGGTCAAAGCCCAGGTCACTAGGTCAAAGGTCATGGTCTGAAATGAAAGGTATCATCACAAGAACTCCACATTGGAAATATGTAGCTATTAAAACCATCAAATCAAGTGTCTGAAATTGTAACTTGTTAAATTGCAGACAAAGGAGGGGATCTCCAACAACACCCGGTTGCAGCAACCACAGCAAACCCCCAATGCAAAAACACAAAGCAGACAAGCACGGAAAGAGACGCATAAGCGACAAGGAACGTCAACGCACAAAGAACTACACATAAACCAACGAGGCCAATGGGCAACCGGTGCCGACTTAGGACGGCCATCTGCAACGGAACTAGCAGAAGTTGTGGTTATCCTGGATTACGTGCGCACAACCCTCCCACTCTTCCGATTACCCAGAGGTCTCGAAGAACGTACAATTGTGGTGTAAAACAACCTCCTCACTGTCAGATGACCACACACAAACAAGACCGCAAAACGCGAGGCCCAAGCAACACAGATGAATATGTAAATGGATATAAAAAGAGGGCGTACGTAAAACAATCCGTGCTCTGCCGCCGCGAGCTCATGTAAGTTATCACCCGAGGAGTCCGACTGACATTCAGAGAGGACAGGTGGTCGGGGCCCTGTCTTCTCTAAAGAGGTTTGGACAAGGCCCGTAATGGAGTCCGACAGTCAGTCAGAGTGCAAGTGTTAAGAATGCGCCTGTACAAGACTGTAGATTGGTCAAGTACCAAGCCTAGTGTCCGTCTGGTGACATTAGGATCATATCCACGGTATAAAAGGCGTTTGATGATTCTGACGCATTTTCGATAGTGATGTTGTCTATCTTTGATTCTTCTTATCTTGTTAATAATGTCATCATAAAATGCAGGTTGTGAAATACCCCAAGTAATATACTCTTGTTGCCTGTATTGGTCCGAATTTCAGAAGAAATACATCTTTTCTTTTTTAGATTATGATACATTAAAAACGCTAAAACGTGGGTCCTGTAGCATCATATCCCACCCATTCTGCTACGTCTTTTGGTACATTTTTGGACATATAATTTTCATACTTTTTTGGCCTTATTACATTGTTTAGACTGAGGATCACTGACGAGGGTTTAGTACCCGAAATGTGCATGTCTGGTCCATGCTGTAAATTTATCAGGTTTTAAATGATGCTATTGAATTTAAAGACGTTTAACATTCCTACTGGATCGTCATACAAAATCTGAAATCAGTATCTCCCTTACAAGCCGAGATATACATGTACACCTAGCAACCGCGTCTACTATAATCTAAATGGGATCATGTAAACTCGGCGATCGCAATACTGGTATACATGTACCAGGCAGTATTGTTGACAATACTGGTGGAAATTTTTGCTCCAGTATTGTTGTACAGATACTGGTATTCCAGAATCCAGTATTGTTAGGATAAAATGTTTTGTGAACGTGACAATACTGGAATTCTAGTATTGTAAATGTATTGGTAAATATAGTGATTTAAAGTAATCACTTGAGTAATTGAATCATATATACATGTGCATATTCACATATTAAAAGGAAATTATTATCTTAAGTTTGAAACATGATTTTTATCAAAAGATTCACTCTAATGCTCAAGAGTCCAGTTTAACTAAAGAATTCCCGTCAGGCGCTCTCCAAGTAATTTAAATCCTAGAGGACTTGTTCTGACATCAACACCAAGAAATGCCCCTGAGGGGAACAAACTCCTGCAACAAGGGAACAGGCTCCTGCAACAAGGGAACATACTTCTGCAACAAGGGAACAGGCTCATGCAACAAGGGAGCAGGCTCCTCCAACAATGGAACATACTCCTCCTGCAACAAGGGAACAGGCTCATGCAACAAGGGAACATACTCCTGCAACAAGGGAACAGGCTCATGCAACAAGGGAACCAGCTTCCTCTTCCAGTGTGTTTTTTTTTCTTTTTAATTTTTAATTTAAATCTACTTTATATGAATTTATTTTAGGCCTATCATATGGTCATTATTATAAATTATATAATGGTTATATGTTCTGGTCAAGAATAGACGTGTATTCAGAGAACACTTCAACATCATTTCTTCAACGCTCACCACATGTTATGATATGGTGCACAGACAGATACAAAAGTGTTCTCCAAATATGCGTCTATTCTTGACCAGAATAAATTTCCACCATATAATTAATAATAATTTAGACAATATTTACTTGGTTTCAACATATGGGATTCCCGTGGAACATATCATTTGTGTATCACGTGATACGCCACAGTGATATATTGCTTGTGTGTTCCTTGTGACAAGATTTTGTTGGTACCAGTTTTTTTCATATATAAATTGACCATGATCATAACCTTATCACTATTTAGATGTACAATTGTATTACAAAACTCATTTAATAATTACAGGAAACAATTGACATGATTGAAAAGGGAACAGTGGTCCAAGCCAACTACAACCAGGATAAGTGGTACAAAGCCAATGTTTTAGGAAAAAGGAAAAGTCCACCAGGTACGATTTTTAACATGGCAATTAAAATGTAATAATTGATACAGTGTTTGCGAAGGTTTGTTGAACATATTGCCTTCATTGATCTGATTAATGTCCGAACCAGGCCAGACCAAAATGTCTGGTAAGACACAAGTTGAGAAAAGTGACTAGGAGATTGGAACACATCTCAAACATGTACTTTATTAATCTGAATAGTTAGTCCAACTAGAAATTGATGTTTTCTGACCCATAAATCTTCCTTTTTTTTCGAAAAAAAAGAGAAAATAATATACAGGATTTATTTTCGGTATTGACTTTGTCAAGGGTCATTCAAAAACAAAATGACATACATCATGTCATTTTCCTTCATTTAATATTGATTTAGTCAGTTATTGTCCAGTTTGGTAAAGTTTTAAACTTCATAGGACAGAATGTCCTGTTAAGATTTGAGACATATGCTAACACTGTTTGTATACAGTACACATCACCTATAACGAAGCCATCTGACGTGCTCCCATGGTTAAAGTTACTTCACTATTTCCACCTGATGTAAAGAAATGCCTTCCACGTATCCCCAATTAACTCACCTGTCGGACAGATAACTAATTATCACATAATTGTTCTTCCAGTCTTGTTGACCCCGCGCTAATTACCTAGAAGAATGTAAAGAATGCTTACTTAATTAAAAACTAACAACGTAGCTATTGAATACTGGTCTTAAATTTGTATTCGTTGAGTTCAAAATGGCACCACCATAGAAATGTATTTTGTATCAAATTGCATGTAATGAAGTATGGCTATAACAAATTTGGATTAATGGTCCACTGGGTTTCGTGATATACGAATGAGAGATGTGAATAATGACCATATCCCTGTAAAAAGCACAAAATCGATAATTCAGAAAACAAAAGTATACAAATGAGTTAAAGAAGATCCTGACGATAATCTCAACAGCACTCACAGTAGCGTACTGTGTTGAGCATCGACGGACCCCTAGCTAGCTAGAGGTGGGATCAGGTGCCCGGGAGGAGTAAGCATCCCCTGTTGGCTAGCCGCACCCGCCGTCGATGTTAATGCACGATGAAGAACACAGTATATAAAATGCATGTACTGTCTGACGTTATGTCTATATAGAAAGTGCTATGGCGACCATGTCAGGGAAATATATTCAAAACACTTACTGTCAAACCCCTCGCGGGGAACTTTTTTACGAGCTCCACACGGCAAAGGGTATAAGTGTGACACAAATGAGTTAATCCTGACGATAATCTCAACAGCACTCACAGTAGCGTATTATGTTGCGCATCGACGGACGGACCCCTAGCAAGCTAGAGGTGGGATCAGGTGCCCGGGAGGAGTAAGCATCCCCTGTTGGCTAGCCGCACCCGCCGTCGATGTTAATGCACGATGAAGAACACAGTATATAAAATGCATGTACTGTGACAAGTGACAAAGTGACAAATATGGATAATGACCATATCCCTGTTAACAGCACAAAATCGGTAACCCAGAAAATCAGAAACCGAAGGCATACAAAATAAGGATAAAACAGGAACCACAGCAAACAAACAAAAACCACCATATGAAAAGAAGCGAACTCCCGATATAAGAGTGAGACCAGGTGCCCAGGAAGAGTAAGCATCTCTTGCTTGCATGCAACACCCGTTGCTTCAATTCGGAAGAACTGTCACATCCGGTTACTTCCATTTTGGAAGATATAGAGTACAATCTTTGGTTGGATGGTTCAAATGGACTATGACAGAATATCATCCACCATTCTGGAAAGTGGGACATCATAGTGTATGACGAGTTCCCCATATCGACCGTAGGACTTCCTCAGTGACGATGTTAGTCGGTCACAAACATATCCCTGACTGAGAAGCTTATCTGAAAGACGCCCAGCTCTCAGAACAAAATCCGTATATTTGGTAATTGCTCTGGCATAGCGTATCAACTGAGATATGAACACGCCATAAGCAGGCAATGAAGGGACGTTGCTACTCAGAAAAGGAAAGTTTGTAATGCTGAAATTGAAGTCGTCACGTTTGTCATAGAGTGAGGTGTTCCTGTGACCATCAGTGTCACATGTTTTTCCTTTGAAGAAAAAGATTGTTCAGGATATAAATATGATGTATTAGAATATTTCTCAAAAGGTTTTATAGAAAAAGAATTGATGTAAGATTTGATAATTACGGCTTGAATAGGTAGGGAGTAACAATGTCTGAAAACGTCAAATAGTGAACGAAAATATACAAAATAAACCATAAACTGCTAAAGGCAGTAACGCCGGATTGCGAAGTGTTTGTATTAGATGATGTATACATTTTTGCACAGACAGAAAGGTCAAAGGTTATTGATATTATTGCGCAATGAAAAAAGCTATGGTCATAAGAAATCTAAATGTAAAATATCAAAGCCCTACCCCTCAGTTCAAAAGAAGGTCATGTCAAGGTCATTTGATCCAAAGTCATGATATCAAATGAAGGGTGTGGTCATGAGGATTCTACAACTGAAATATCAAAATCCTACCTCGTATAATTTAAAAGTAGGTCAATGTCCAGTTCACTAGTTTAAAAGTCATGATATCAAAGTAAAGTTCTGGTCATGAGGAATATATATGTAAAATATCAAAACCCTACCTCTTATAGTTCAAAAGTAGGTCAAGGTCACTAGGTCAAAACTTGTGATATCAAATGAAAGGTCTGGTCATGAGGAATCTACATAAGAAATATCAAAACCCTACCTATTAAAATTTAAAAGTAGGTCAAAGGTCAATGTCACTAGGACAAAAGTCATGATATCAAATTAAAGTTCTGGTCATGAGGAATCTATATGAAATATCAAAACCCTACCTTTAAATACCCGAAACGTGCATGTCTGGTCCATGTTGCCAATTTATCTGTTTTTAAATGATGCTATCCAATATGAAGACCTTTACTTTTATAGTTCAAAAGTAGGTCAAAGGTCAATGTTAAGGTCACTAGGTCAAAACTTATGATATCAAATTAAAGGTCTGGTCGTAAAGATTCTACAAGTGAAATTTCAAAGTCATAGCGTCTAAAGTTCATGATATATAGCCCAGATTTATTTTTTTTTAAAGTAGGTCTATCTCAAAGGTCAAGGTCACAAGGTCAAAACGTTTGGTATCCATGGTGAGGTCTTGTGACAAGAAATACATAGATATATAAAAGCCCAATCATTTACCATTCAAAAGTTATGGCCAAGGTTAGAGTTTCCCAAAAAGAAAAGGTCAAACTCCAAGGTCAAGGTCACAAGGTAAACATTTTTGGTATCCATGGAAAGGCCTTGTCACAAGAAATACACAAATGAGCTATGAAAGCCCTATCACTTACAATTCAAAAGCTATGGCCAAGGTTGAATTCTTTCAATAGTAGGTCAAATTTTGTTGCTGTGTTTGATTCGCCTCATCATGGTCTATAACCATCTCAAGTTTCAAGTTGCTCCTCCTTACAGTTTCCTCTCAACGGACTTAAACGTAACACCTTAACCAAAATGTTGACTTACTGACGGACGGACAGACAGACTTCGCCATTTCATAGACCGGATTTTGCTTCGCAATCCGGCAAAAAATGCATTTTTACATAAATTATCTGTATTTTAAGTTTTCATTTCCTGTTACTTTAAAAATGAAGAATAAATAATAACTTCGAAACCAGTTTGTCCATGTTATCGGTAAAATACGCAATCCGGAATCTGAAAACCGTTTTATTTTGTACTAAACAGCCACAGTGTAAGCTTCCAGGCGCGAAATACACACTGTGTAGAACTAGACATCTTTTTATCGTTAATTTCATTCATGTATGTTGTATATTTCATCGGAATTCACGCAGAATATATTGTTTCATTGTATAAATAGAAGAAATGGGCAGCGTTTATTTATCTAGCCGCTTTTAAGCCGGATTCTTTAGATTAAAGGAGCTGTAAGAATAAGACGTAATTCTTTTTAGAAATAGACCATCTACCTTTTTTTCGTCTGTGGGACATTGTTCCACCCCGAGTTACAGAACCCCACTTCGTCAGGAAATTGGTATCAATAATATACACCTTTGGTAAAAGTTGCATTCTGTAACTTGGGGCGGAACAATGTTGTAGAAAACTTTTCCTTTTTCCATTGATTTCTATAGAAAAAAACGTACATTTTAACCCAAATATCGGTATTGTTATTGATAATTTACTCGACCGGACATTAGATTCAGATATGCATTAGGTTAGTTAATATTTCTACTGAAAAATTTCTTCAAATTTACTATTTTGAAATTTCGATATTTTCAGGGCAGATTTTACGTCTTTATTATGATACAGAGGTAAGGAACGTACCCTCTCTGCCTAAAAATACACGTCTTTATATGATACAGATGTAAATGAGATAAAGAAGATCCTGACAACAATCTCAACAGCACTCACAATAGAGCACGAAATTAAGCATCGACGGACCCCTAGCAAGCTAGAGTTGGGACCAGGTGCCCGGGAGAGGTAAGCATCCCCCGTTTGGCTAGTCGCACCCGCCGACGATGTTCACGCACAAAAAAGAAAACAATATATACAAAACACGTCTTATTCTTACAGCTCCTTTAATCTAATTGAAAAGAAAGATAATTATTTCTAAATGTCATACGTATGTTGTAAAAGGACTATGATTGTTTTTGACTTGATCATTTAATTAAGTAAAATATATTCATTTACTACATGTAAGTCAAACGTTCTTTGAAAAAAAAAGATTCAGTCATTTCTACATGTAAATATATTAGATCAGTACGATGACTTCAGATATGTTTGCTGATATAACAAAAATATACTGAATAATTAAAAAAAATTTCATTTCAGGTGTACGAGTAAGGTAAGAAACAGATAGATTCAAAGAAGTGGTGAAGATTAAATACGTGAAATTACGATGAACAATGACATCGTGTTATCATGAGAACTAAATGCTTATCATTATAATGATATTTGAATTTATTTATCGCACACAAACGTTGTTGTTGTCATTGTTCTCTGAATTGATACCTGGTTATTGGAAAATGACAAGTGGCAATCAATAGATTTCAAGAAAGTGTAAAAAATATCTATTTTCAAAACTAAATGAGAAATTCCTGCTGGACTTTCTGATTATACCCCCGCCATATAATGGTACCCCCGCCATATAATGGTGGGGTATATTCTAATTATTTTTTTTTAAATTCCTGCAGCAATTTCTGATTTAGTTTTGGAAAAAAATCCTGCAGGAAAAGAAATCCTGCAGCAAAAAAAAAAAAAAAAAACTCCCGCAGGAAAACAACATTTCCTGCAGAAAAAAAGAAAATTCCTTCCGGTAAAAAAAAATTATGCAGGAAATTTTAATTTCCCGCAAAATTTATAAAGTATTAAAATTTCCCGCAGGATTCCCCCCCCCCCCAAATTTGATTTTAGTGCTCCTGCAGGATTTATTTTCCCAAAAAATTACTGCTGGAAAAAAATCCTGCAGGAAAATGAAAATTCATGTAGGAATTTGTAAAAAGGATTTTTTTTTACTTCTTTAGGTGAATATCTCAGGTACCAGGTGTGCAACAGGTAAATGAGAAGTGTATTTCGAGTAAGTCAGGAATCCTATATGTGATTGTGCTATTGGGTTTATACGCAAAAATGAACTAGCGCGCTAATTCATAATTATTCTGCCCACTGTTACATGATAATTTTTAGGTGAAAGTATATGTTGTGCGTTGACGTTCCTTGCCCCTTTGCGCCCATTTATATACTTGTCTGCTGTGGTTTTTTTTATTGTGGGTTTAGGATTTTTGCTGTGGGTGCTGCAACCTGTTTCACTTTTATAGTAGACAAAGTTCAATTGTATAAAGCCACATAGTCCTGTTTTGGGCACAAATCACCTAGGTATGCCTTGCTTGAAGTTGATGTCACTTTTATTTACAAGTTAGGACATGGCACCATCCAAGGGTCAAGGTATATCAACTGCAACAAAAGAGGATACCAGGGTAGCCCTTAATGAGGAACAAATGAATACAAAAAAAAAAAACTTTTAATTTTTTAAATGTGGGCTGACACGTGTGAGGCTTGAACCAGCAACCTTTCGGTCACTGATCTGACGCCTTTTCTACCAGACCACGGCGCTGACGTAAAAGGTTAACTAACCTGTTAAAACCTCCTCTTCATAAGATTTTTTTGAAAATATTGACGATAATATTAAATCTATGCAATCAATTCATTGAAGAAATTAGTATTTTAAGAGTATTGTAGATGGCGCTAGGAAAATTTCGCTTTTTTTATTTAAACGTTATTTATTTTACAACGTTTAACAAACAAGTTACACAACTTATATTAATGTCTCACGTTGGCTCAGATGTTGGCCCAAGGGGGTCCAAGGAGCAGGAGGAAACCGGAGAACCCGGAGAAAACCCCCTGCAAAGGCCTGGGTGGGACCACCTACCCTCCGACATAAGACCCTTTGCCGAATCTTGAGATTCGATCCCGGGAACTTGGAGATGAGAAGCGAGCGCGCTACCACTGCGCGAACCCGGCCGTTTGCCTCTATTCAAACTGTTTGGCATAAAGTACTACTGACGAGGATTCAAATATCCGAAATACGTGTATATAGTACAATAAAATTGGTAATATAGAACATATTTCAATATTGACAATTTTAGATACATTTTAAATATTGTCTCCACTGACAACATTATTGAAATTGAAAATTAAATGCTTGTTCTTGTATAATAGTACGGTGACCAAACTTCAAAAAGGGCTCTATTTTAGGAGTTTAAAGGTCATGAAAGGCATATGGCTATATTATATATCAAACGAAAGCTTAAAGTTTCTTCTTTCAATCTAGCTTGGTCGTCACAACCTAAAGTGGTGCAAAATACGTTTAAAGTGACGTCATCTGACGTCACCCCAAAATTCATTATTTCTGTAGAAAGAAATATGCTATATTGCGATGTCGCAAACAGTTACAGAAAATAAGTGAACTTGATATAAAATTGTTTAAAAGTAAAAAGGATATAACCCTTATTGAATATGGATAAACATCGAATGCGACTGCACATCATAAGAGTGCTCTAAATGACGTTAAATCACGTATCCATTCCTTTCCATCAGAATCATTCAATTCAAGATAATTTTATCTAAAACTCGATATTTTTTTCTGATATACATCGGGAACTGTTATAAAGAATAAAGCTAAAATATCTCCGACTAATTATGTGTAATTTTTGGCAAGCTATTCAGATCAGTGTCGGGAAAGAAGGACGTCAATCAACGTCACCCTTCAATACTTGGTAGTAGGCAATTATGTGTTTGAAAAATTATTTTATCATATATTACACTATTTATTCGTTCACATTATGATATTCTAAAATGAATTGGTTCTACACATTCGAAATAGATTTCGGATGAATGTCATTGGTAAAAAACATCACGATCGACGATGACGTCACAATTAAAATGGTGACGTTAATTCGTGACTTGAGCAAAGAAGTGTACAAATGTACCATTTTTACGGCTATTTTTCCGTTATTTTGTAAATTATATGATGTTTAGAATCTCAAATGCTGATTCTATATCATACAGAATTCGTGAAATTTCTATTGTAGTGAAGATTCCCTAGGAAAGGCTCGTTGACGTAATTTGTTCGATAGAACTATTTTACGTCGAAAATCATTTTGTATCCTCTTCTGATCACATCAAATACCCTATCTCCATATAATGAAGTTATTTCAGAATGATTCATATGGCATACCTCCCATATAACTTTGAAGCTTTCTCATTTGAAGTTGCATTTAAAATCGACAATGACGTCACAATTAAAATGGCGACGTAGGTTCGTGATTTGAGCAAAGAAAGGTAGTCCCATTATTTGTTCAAAATTTCGATTTTACGTTTTTTTCCATCATGTAAATTGCATACAATAAGATATAAAGAATCCTAAATGCTTTTTGTTTATTTCATACATTATTCATTTAAGTAGTTTCGTTGTGAAGGTTCCCAAGTTAAGGCTCATTGACGTAAAAGCACACCTGTTTGATAGATACCGTTCGACAACACTATTTGAGACCCCCTTTTGATCACATCAGACTCCCTGTATTCAATCTTATAATATTATTTCACAATGACACAAAACCCTGGTCATCGTAAAGCTTGTTCGTAAGATGTAAGACTTTGACAATGACGTCATGGCTGAATGAAGTCTTCGGTGCGTTTCCAACATATACTAGTAATCAGAATTTTTGTTTGACGTTACATGTATATCTTCGTCTCTACTGTATGCCATACAAGCAAGAAATAATGTAAATTAATACTTTTTGTATTATTGAAATTACTCCATAAAGGCATCTATATTAGAGAGATATATTATAATTCAATATAAGATGAAAAATTAGTCATTTGACCATGACGTAACGTCTTCTTTAGCGTACCTTCCTTACAGAGTGAAATATGTATTTGCTCATTATGGGAGAATTTTCATCTGTATAAGGTTGACATAATGGTTCGAATTATTGTTCAATTTCATCAGTTATCAAAAGATTTAAATTTATTCAAAACAGTGACCAAGAATCTTGGAATGAAATCATATAAAACGTGTGTGGGAGAATTATAAGAGGAAGTTATAAATTTCGTATGAAATAGAAAATCAGTTGATTCTATCTTCTTCATGCTTTATTTGTTTATTATTATACATGCTTATTTATGCTGTTTGCAAAGACTTTTGAATAAAAGTTATAAACGTGATACAGGTTATTTTTAATGAAAGTTGATTGAAATTATATATAATTAAGGATGTAAAAAATATCTCTGACGTCAAGATGACGTTAATATGAAAAAGCTTGTATCGTGTCATGGACTTTCCAAAAATGTTGATATATACATGTACGCGTTCATGGCGCATGTTCTTCGATCATTCAATTATATAATCTGTGTTGAACTGACGTACCATTGACGTTCAATACGTGCTTATAGTAATATATGCGTTTCTACAGCCTTATTTTGACGTCAATGAGGAAATTTTGCTTCGTAAAATTAGCGCTAACGTGGGTCCTGTCCCATCATGCTACCTCTTTCGGTACATTTTGGACATGATAATTTTCACACTCTTTGGCCATATAACATTGTTTAGATTGATAATCAGAAGCGAGGGTTAAGTACCCGAAACGTGCATGTCTGGTCTATGCTGCAGATTTATTTGAAGACATGTAATATGCAAACGGAAATCAAAAGCATAAGGGCGTACAAAACACTTAACGTATCACTCGTACTCAAGAGACAATTAACGAAATGATGTACGCTTTCACGATAAGATTCACTTGGATCACTTGTGTCTTTTCGCATGACGTTTTATCACTGACGACAAAGAAATGACGTCGTGTCGCTCTAAACCGTGACATGGACGGCTGCATTCGGATCCCCTCGCCCTTAATTTGTAACAGCATAAAAGAAGAAAAAGATCGAGGCTAACCCGAATGGGATTGCTGCTCCATGGCGTCATTTCATCGTTTTGAGTAGATCAAATGCCGTAAGAAGAGAGAAAAGGGATCCGAGCGAACCTAGCGTGAAAAAGTCTAAACGCTGTTTTATGTTAGTCATGTTAGCATTTTTGTTCCTTAAAATATGCTCAAACGTCGACAATTTGAATGTGACGTCATTTTCGAAATTGAATCCTGCATCTTTTAAAAAATCTAATTTGTATCATACCAAGTCATCATGAAATGACATAATTATACCAAATAGAGGAAGATTTCATCAAAAGAGGATTCTTAAATGCTGTCTGGTGTCGAACGGTATCTATCAAAACAGGTGACGTGATTTACGTCCATTAGACTATGCTAAGGGACCTTCACTTCAAGACAATTTGCATGAACTCCGTATGAAATAGAATATTAAGCATTTATTAATATTATTCTCTATAACTTATAATATGCAAGGAAATGAAAAAATAACGTAAAATTGAACGATTTCAACCGATTTTGTTAAAACAACACGCCTACGTTGCCATTTTTATTGTGAGGTCATTTTCGAATTTGAATTCTACATCTTGAAAGAAAGATACAAGGTGTAATCGAATGTGTGTCATATCAATGTACCATGATATGACATAACATAACAAAATCGAACAAAGTGAGTTTGATGTGACCAAAGGATTATTTCAAATTATGTTCTGTGTCGAAGGTATCTATCAAGCAAGTGTAATATTTTACGTCAATGAATCTTTGCTACAGGAAGTTCACTACAACACGAGTTGCCTGAATTCCGAAGGAAATGCTAGCATTTATAATTCTTCATGTCTTAAAAAGAACAATGAAAATTGAAAATTTAACGTAAAATTGAATGATTTCAACCATTATTGCTAAAAAAAAGTGCCAACGTCGCCATTTTGATTTTGAAGTCATTTTCGATTTTTAATGCCTCATCTTGTAAGAAAGATTCAAAGTGAGATCGAATTTGTCATATTATTATATATCATATTACATGTACATGTATCATGAAATGATATCGTGACTAGATCGAAAATAGGAAGTTTGATGTGACCAAAAGAGGACCTGTAATGATTTCGAAAAATAGATACCATCTTAAACTAAATGAATTGTTCTATATCGAACGATTATGATTTTACGTCCATGAGTCTTTGCTCGGGGGAGCTTCACTTCAATATGACTTGTATGTAATAGTATGAAATAAAAGAAAAACCATGATTTATGGTATTCTTTATATCTCATAAACCGCAATGTACATAATGGCAAAAATGACGTAAAATTGAAGATGTTAGTCGTATTGTCTCAAAAACTGCGCCTACGTCGCCATTTTGATTGCGGCGTCATTGTCAATTTTAAATACTACATCTATTGAGGTAGCTTAAAATTCATTTTGGAGATGTATCATATAATTCATATGGAATAACATCATAAGATCGAGCATAGGCAATTTGATGTGCTCAAAGGATGGTATAAATTGATTTTCGGAGTAAAATAGTATATTCAACGAGTTGAGTGATTTTACGTCCATGAGTCCTTGCTAGGGAATTTCAACTTAAAAAAAAGAGTTGGACGAATTCTGTATGATATAGTGGCAGCGTTTGAAATTCTTAACATCATATAATTTGCAATTCAATGGGAAAAATCAATATCTAAAAATTGGAAGAATTCAACATTTCTCGCGAAAACATGAACTTACGTCGCCATTTTGATTGTGACGTCATCATCCATCGGGATGTTTTTGACCAGTGACATTAATCCGAAATCTATTCTTGACCATGAGTAGAACCAAAGAATGACTAAATATCGCAATATAATCGAATAAATAGGATATCATAGTGTAAAATCGTTTTTAAAACACATAATTGTCTACGACCAATATTGAAGGGTGACGTTGATTGGCGTCCTTCTTTCCTGACACTGACCCGACTAGCTTGCCAAAAATACACAGAATTAGTAAAAGAGAGTTTAACTTTATTTTGTAAAACAGATAACCATGTATAACAGGAAAAATCGAGTTTTGAAGACAGTTATCTAGCAATAAATGATTCTGATGAAAAGAATTGGATACGTGATTTGACGTCATTTTTAACAGCTTTGTGACGCTGAATCACATTCGATGTTTATCCTTATTCAAGGAGGGTTATATCCTTTTTACTTTAGAGTATGTTTTGTTTCAAGTTTACAAATATTGTAACAGTTTGCGATATTGCAAAATAGCATATTTCTGTCTACAGAAATTAAACACCCTGGGGGTGACGTCAGATGACGTCATTTTAAACGTATTTTGCACCACTTTTCGTTTTGACGACCAAGCTTGATTGAAAGAAGAAACTTTAAGCTTTCATTTGATGTATAATATAGCCATATGCCTTTCATGACCTTTAAACTAAAAAATTTGGCTTGTTGGTCACCGTACTATAAGTTAGAACACATAGCATCTTGGTGCCTTGAATACAGCATAAACAAGCCAGGTTCAAAGGAGATCAAGAGTCAGTAGCTGAAGCTATTGCATACGCAAGAAAGAAATTGAAAAAGTGCAGTTTAATTACTAATCGCACACGTGTCCTACCAAAATTATACACACATGAACACCAAAAGTTATATTTACATTTATCTTATATATAGGTTTTTTTTATGTGCATGTGCATCGTACATTTCATCTGTAACATCCTCAAATGTATTTAATTTTTGTATTGCGCATGTAAATTGGTTTGGGATTTTCTTCAAGAAGGTAGAGAGTTTGAACCCTTCGACATTATTAATATAGACACTTATTTCACGTTGCAGTGTGGAGCAGTTAAAATCGATCCCCGTGGCCTGATGTTTGTCAAGTGTATTAATTACTTCTTTCCAGCTCTGTCACCTGAAAGAAGCTTTGTTTTGGCCTTTTATCAATGTAACAACATATATTTTGCTATTTCGGAAACTAGCCATTTCACCGATAAATATCATCGAAATTAAAGGAGTTTAATATCTTGGCACCATCCTTCCAATGCTATTTTGAACATAGATTTTATTTGGATATGCTACTGAATCGACCCTACAGGAATTTAGAGCCGCGCACTCTCTGTTATGTAAATGTAAAAATCTAACTTCAAAAATTAAAGAGGGCGCTACTGAAATTATTTTTGGTGGCTCCGCTGAAAGCATCACTGATGTGAATTTAATATTCGAATCTCGTGTCTGGTGCATGTAAATTGGTTTGGAATTTTCTTCAAGAAGTAAGAGAGTTGGAACCCTTCGACATTATTAAACGTTAATAAATTCTCCCTCCATGCAAAACTTGAACGTGACGTCACAATATCAGCCTAATTTATTGGAATAAATAGAACTAAAAGGAAATTCTAAAGATCAATGAACAAACCGAGAGCGACAAATCCGCTTCAAACATCAGTCTTTGAATACCATACGACCATGTGAGCACCTCGACGTATGAAACGCAAAATGATTTCACCTTCACCTTCAGATGTTAAACGTCTTCAAATTCAATAGCATCATTTAAGAGCAAATAAATTTGCAGCATGGACCAGACATGCACGCTTCCGGTACTCAATCCTCGCCAGTGATCCTCAATCTAAACAATGTAATAAGGCCATAGAGTATGAAAATTGTGATGACCAAAAGTGTGCCAGTAGTATGATTTGTATAGGTTTGGGCCATCCCCCGGCCATATCTGCCCATTGTATTGCTATTGTCTTCCTCAGATGCTATCACAGATGCTATTGTCTATCCGCTGATTGCAATGTTCGATACAGAAAACCGCTATTATACATCCGCAGATATAACACTATTGTTCGTTTGCTGGGCTAATGGACGCTATTGTTTATGTACATAAGAAATACAGGTGTAATGAATCACGTCCCTCATCCGCAAACATCAGACTAAAGTATTTATATACATATCTATATATATATATATATCTTCTTTTGTTAATGATTGCTAATGGGTTTAACTTGAACATAACTTCGCACCTGCTTAATAAATGCTAACAATTTACAATAGCTCTTTTGTCAGATACTGATAGTCATGACATAGAGAGTAAATAGCAATCCTTCTATTTGGTTCTGTTTTTCTAAATCAAGATGAATAGAAATATCAACTGTTTGAATGACAAATATGGATAATGACCATATCCCTGCCTACAGTACAAAATCGATAAATCAGAAACCGAAGGCATACAATATCAGGATAAAAAAGTTGTCTTTCTTTCCTAGTTTGAATCTACGCTGGTAGATGCTATTTTTTTTCTACACTATTAATTTCAAATATTTTTCTATATACCTTTGTTTTAAATTATTTTATTAGCTATTATTTAATAAGGATATAAATTTTATTTGTTTGCATATCCGTTTTTATTCGGATCATATTTTTTCCGCTATCAAAAATTTCCGAATTTTTCCGGGTTATTATTTTTTTATGGTTTACATCCGATCCAGCTTTACTCAGATAAAAGGTCAAAAGGGCGGTAAACATGGCGTGGGTGGAAGGCTTATTGATCCTGTTTGCAGCGTTAGCTTCAACCAGTGGCAGTGTGCATTATATAAATATTCACATATGTCAACTGTCAGAGGGCAGGTTAATGTGTCCATGGCGAGGACAAGGTGTTTACACACCGGACAGACCATTGCCAAGTGTACATACACTGGACATGGTAAGGATGTTAAACGGTGCCATACTAGACGTGAGGGTGCACACCCCAGATCTTCAAACGATTATTGTGAATGGAGACATCACATGTGAAGACTAACACGTGGGTGGCGATTTATCTCAATCAAAGACAATGCGATAAGGTAACTTTTACAGTACAATCAAATTATCAAACACTTTTGATAGGGAAGCTCATATTTTTTTTTCAATTTAATTAGCAATATATATATATTTATATATTTCTATCTTCAAAATACAATTTTTATCATTTATGTCATTATTTTTAATTTCAGCAGTATGGAACAACCAACAAAGCATCCGAGACCGGGACCACTGTTTCCTCTACAGACTACCAGCCTGACACTTCTGACTCCACACTAACTTCATTAGAAGCAAAGAAGGTCATTAACCAATTTCTTTTTCAAGTATTTTTAGTCAGATATAATAACATGTATACACATCATACCAATTATATCCCTTGCTCTACATTCCTACTGTGGTGATTTTATGTAACTATTTTTCTCCCTCTAGATAACACTCAGTGGATATCCAAATGTGTCCATTACATGGGAGAACATAACAGAAGTAAAGGTCATCCTCTGCATTGTGGTTATACTGCTTGGTAAGTATCAACATTTAAACATATCAAACATACATACTAATATATACTAATTTCAATCTGTATCAAATCTTTATAAAAACTTGATCTAACTTTTGTGAATAATTATCTTTTTGTTCTATTGAATGTCTTTTATTTGGTTTTTTTAAGTTGTTGTTAGCATTTCTTTGTACTGTGTGGGGTACAGACATCTTCAAAAGACCAAACGTAATAACCGTACCAATCGCATAGAACTGGAGGACATTCCAACCTTTCAATTTGATGACTTTGTCAATACTGCACATGCAAAGAGGTCTTTAAAATATGAAATGTAAGAAAACATATGGTTTAGTTTTCTCTATTTCTACCTATTCACTTATCAATATGTAGGGTGTACCCCATGCTACAATTTAAAAGAATAGTAATTTATTAAAAAAAAAGCCCAAATTAGTATAGTTCCAAAATCTAAAACATATATTTCTTATTCCTTTTAGTGGTCATCTTCTGTCACAATATATCCGCAAATAGTCCTTAGAGTCTTAAATAGTAAATTCAACATCTGGTCGCACTGGTCTCAGTCCCATATCTCCTTGGTCTCACTCCCATATCGGGAGTTCGCTTCTTTTCATGTAGTGGAGGTTTTTGTTTGTTTTGGTTCCTGTTTTATCCTGTTTTTGTATGCCTTCGGTTTTTTGATTTTCTGTATAATCGATTTTGTGCTGTATACAGGGATATGATCACATTTCTCATCTATATAGCTGAAAAAATAATAATATCAATGATGAGAATTTAATGTTTGAAACATGTGTCGTGTGCATAAAAATTGGTTTGAATTTTCTTCAAGGAGGTACAGAGTTGGAACCCTTCCGTATCATTAACATAAACAAAACAAAGACAGCAAAAACGATGAATCAGGATTTAATCCTTTAGAAATATGTCCAATACCATACATTGTTTAGATTGAGGATCACTGACGAGGGCTACGTGCACGTTTGGTCCATGCTGTAAATTTATCTGTTTTTAAATGATGCTATTGAATTTGAAGACGGTTAACATATGTATTACTTGGTGAGCCATGGTCGTTCATTCAACGCACTGGAAAATGTATGTTATCAAAATTTCTAAAACGTGGACCAGGAGTCCCCGGGGCACATATGCTCTATTGTGAGTTAAAGAGCTGTTGAGATTATCGTCAGAATCTTCTTTAACTATTGTAGCCAAGTGCGCTCAACTCTTCAAATTATTAGAAAAAGTCTGTAGTCAAAAATAAATCACACGGATTGCTCGCCATTTATTTCATCAATTTATACTAGGAAAAATTGTATCGGATCTTCGTCCTCGGGATAATTAGAATCAGCTTCGATATCGTTCCCCTTTTTTACTTTACCGTGTTTATTACGGTATCTGCCAGGATATCTTTGAGAAAGGCACATTTTACTTAAGGGACTTGATTTTCACATTATGAGCACGTTTCTCCCATGGCTGTGCAGGTCTGATTTTGTTTGTGTCGGTTTCCGCAAAGATCACATTTCGGTATACGGATTTTATCAGACCCTTGTTAACCTAGACAATCTCGATACCTGTGTTTTGCAAGCACATGTAAATCATTTGAGCATGCATGGCAGGAATCATTTCATTTAAGTGCTCCTTGATGTTTTCTGCAACACGATAAATGCTAATTGATACTTGACTGTATTACGCATGCCCTCTTTTTATATCCATTTACATATTCATCCGTGTCTCTGGGGCCTCTGCGTTTCGCGGTCTTGTTTGTGTGATGTCATCTTACAGTGAGGAGGTTGCTTTACACCACAATTGTACGTTCTTCGAGACCTCTGGGTAATTGGAGAAGTGAGAGGGTTGTGCGCACGTAATCCAGGATAACCACACCATTTGCTACTTGCGTGACAGATGGCCGTCCAAAGTCGGCACCGGTTACCCATTGGTCTCGTCGGTTTATGTGTAGTCTTTTTGTGTTTGATGTTTACATGAGTGTGTCTCTTTTCCGTATCGTGCTGTACTCGTCTTTTGTGTTTTTGCATCGGGTGTTTTGGTGTTTTACTGTTGATGCTGCAACGGGGTCTTGTTGGAGATCTCCTCCCTTCTTTTTAAATCTACAGTTATTTCGTGTTGCAGTGTGGAGTTGGTAAAGCAATTCCCCGCGACCCGATGTTTGAAGTGTTTTAATTTCATTGTGTTCTCTAACTTGGCTTTTTTAGTGTTTTCTACGTAAGACTCTAATTCACTTTTCTTCCATTATCGCATTATGGCATTTTTAAGGTCGCCTCGTATCAAACAAACCCCCTTGAGACTACCCTCTGTCACTACAGTCACTTTACCATCATCGACATCCAACAGTAAAAAACTTTTTTCCTCACCAAGAGTACTCTTATCACCTCTCAAATTTATACCCGACAGTCGTATTTTACGCACTACTCCATCTGCAGGCTCTACATTCAACAACAGACACAGAGGGTTCTCAATTATTTCTAAGTGCAAAAGTAAAAGATTTTTTCTGTGACAGTTTTGTGATTCAAAATTTGACCAAGGTTCAATTTATCAATACCATTGTATGCAAATCTTACTTTAATAAAAGGACGGTTTGTTTTCTTCTCTGATATATCTGATCTAACTGCTTGAAATAAACGAAAAGTAGAAATGTCCAAGATGACTCCTTGTAGTCTGTATTATGAGGCACGTATATCGGTCAATGTGAGGTTCTTTGTATTTTTGTAAATTTCGTGTAACTTCCGTAAAGGAACAGAGTGTAATATGGTACGAACATAATGCAGGCCTAGAGGCTCATTCAAAAATTGAACCAAGTCATCGAAGGAGAAGCTATGTATCTCAGGCCTATTATATTTACGAATGCCATGACTTCGAGGTTTTCTTTGTGGTCTGTCACATTTACCGATTGACAACCTGGAAATGTTTCCTATGCTGCTGATATTATCGTTGCATCCGTAGGGCGCTGCAGTGTTAAGATATTTTATCCAGAACTCTTCTCTGTTGCGACGGAAAGGTGTGCTCAAATTAGGATTGTTTGTGGGGTGAAATATTTTCTCCAGGATTCTGATTCTCATAGATAAAACAATATGATCGGCCTGGTCAAAATATCGGTAAAGAAGTTGACTTCCTTTATTATCTATTTTTGACCAATGTCCTGACATTCTTTTTCGGAGCTGACCTTTGGTTTCACCCACATAAATCAATCCACAAAGTGAGCACTCTGTTTCGTTAAGACCATTAGATGTCATACATTTTAGGTATTCCAAACTATGCGTGTAAATTGTTTGTTTTGTGAGATTACTTGAGAATGAAGTGTCTTTTAAAACCTGATAAATTTACAGCATGGACCAGACATGCACGTTTCGGGTACTACATCCTCGTCAGTTATCCTTAGTCTAAAGAATGTAATACGGCCGAACTGTATGAAAATTATTATGTCCAAAAATGTACCAAAAGATGTAGCAGAAAGGATGGGATATGATGCTACAGGACCCACGTTTTAGACATTTCAAGAAATAATTTTGTAACAGAAAATTTCAAATGGGCTGAAGAGACAGACAGACAGACGATCAACCGAAGTTGAATACAAGACTTTGTAATATTTACCGTTCGTATAGTAACTGAGATATAAGAAGAAATATGTTATTATAAGTGAGTCAATTTGATAAATTATGCAAGAATAATTGAATACAACTTCATCAATTTAATAAATGTACATGGATAATAAATAAATAAAAAAGCCAGTTAAATAATTAAGTGAATTGATTTTAAATGATAAAGTAGTATAAGATTCCAGCAACCATGAATAAACCATGTGTCAACAAATGATTTTCAAAGTAATCTTGAAAAGAAATCATTATAGGTTCCGGTGAACAAATTGCAAATAGTCTTGAAGATCAAACTCCAGCATCCAAGAAAACTGTGAAAGTAAGTTTTTTTAAGAGCTATTAAATGTTAATTTTTGTTCACATTTTCAAATAAGAAAGCAAACATTTCCTTTCTAATATTTGTCTATAAGATTCCGTTTTATTGTCACATGTACTGAAGTGGTACCCCCAAAACCACCTAAAAAGTTATCACAATAAGCAGGTGATGCCTTTGATGTTAAACGTCTTCAAATCCAATAGGATCATTGAAGAACAGATCAATATGCAGCATGGACCAGCAGTTTGATATTCCCTCCACCGGTGACATGCAATCCTGGTCAAATGCGGTTCAAGAGACTCGTCAAACTGGTCTAAGGAGAGGTCACGTCCAGATGAGAGATCAAGTCCAAGTTTATTGGCAACAAGGTCAGCCCAACCCTCTAGAATGACGTCAAGAGACAGATCAGAGTCTCCTGTGATAAATATCAGAGTCTCCTGTAATAAATATACTGACTGAAAAGCCGATATGATATAGTCAAACTATTTCAAGGCATAGCTCAAGTCAAAGGTAACTTTCAAAGCCACATGAAAAGTAACAATCTTTGACACAAGAGAGGTCAGTCCATAGGTTAAACGTCTTTAAATTCAATAGCATCATTTAAAACCTGATAAATTTACAGCATGGACCAGATATGCACGTTTCGGGTACTAAACCCTCGTCAGTGATCCTTAGTCTAAACAATGTAATATGGCCAAAAAGTATGAAACTTATTATATCCAAAATGTACCAAAAGACGTAGCAGAATGGGTGGGATATGATACCTGCTACTAGTGACAGGTTTAGAAGTGCGTCAAAAGTTGAACGTCTTCAGATTCAATAGCATCATTTAAGACCAGATAAATTTGCAGCGTTGATTTAAGGGAAAGGCCGCTTCAAGGATTTCTTATTTTGACTCGAGAAAGTCAAGGTCAAATTCGAGGTTGCCATCATGGCAGCAAAAACGACCATCGTCATCTGCAATTGAAAAGTCCTCTCAAAATATCGTCACAGGTCAAAAGAAAGGTCTTTTTCACCATTTGAGAGACTCCCAAGGCAAACCCAACCCCGACGAGGGAGAGATCGGCATTCTTACCGATTGACAGTCCACGTAATGCCACTCAGACAAGGTCAAGGCCACATTAAATCAATCCCTCATCAAGGTCAAGGATAGTATACAGCGAAAATGAAAGCGAAAGGTCTACGGGACAAAAGTCAAGGTCTTTGTCTCCAGCAAGACAGAGGCATGATACCTAACGGACAAGGGATACATCTCCTCAAAGACAAACGACCAGAGATCGCCTATCCCAGTCAATAAGTTTCAGGAGAGATGAAACATTCCCTATGACAAAAGAGCGTTAGTTAACATTTTTACTTTTTACTACATAAAATGTATATGATATATTTTTGTGATATTTGATCATTCAACTCCTGTTTTGATTTTGATTTCTGAGATGGTTTGGCGTTTGTCAGAGACAAATTATATAAATTTTGGAAACTCATTGAAAATTTCTAGGGTTAAATATATCTTCTGGTCTCACATCAAATTAAGAGCCGAGTTTTGCAACTCGGCTAAAAACAAATTGTACAGACTCGGAAAGGACTCTGTCTCCGACCCAAAGAGTACGCTAAGTTTAAGGAGATTCAGAAATCGATGGAGAGGTATTTACCAGAACTGAAAGATGTTATTCCATGCTATCAGCGTGATAACCATCAAAATCAGCTGGGGATGCTAAAATGTAAAAACTGTAATCCTGATGAAAATCAAAACTGGATAAACTATTGACAGTAATGAATGTGATATATATATATATGTACATAATAATACGCTTCCTTTTGGAAAGTAATTTTTTTTACCCATTTGAGGTATTTTAGTCGTGTAATTTTTCAATTTCTTTCTTGTAACATGCATTGTCCTTGATTTAATAAAATATGTTAAACTGTACTCGTGCATCTTCTTTTATTTTTTTTTTCTGATACACGTTAAAGTAGCAAAACAGTAGAAATCGAAAGCGTATCCTACATCACGTCACCTGTGTTTCCATATCTTTGATCATTCTACATCGTTGATGTTGTAATTGACTGTATTACTATAACACTTAGGTTCCCAAATGGACCTTATTCTATGGGGAAATGATAAGCTATACAGAATCACTGAGTGTGAAGAGTATACTGGATCATTAACTTCACCAGGTGTTTGTATCAAACCCTAGATGTTGTTAGGGCCTCCTTTACTGTTCTGTATCATGCATTTATTAATTAATGGATTTCTTTTGTTTCGGTTATGCAACATGCCCTCACGTGCACATCTCACGTAAACCAGAAAGCGGTCAGTCATGTGATCTATTACAGTACGTCCATCGCTATCTTTGTCACTTTGTCTGATAGGATACGATCTGATAGAGTCTGATGCGCGATGTCTGATGTCTGATGCACGATGTCTGATGCGCGATGTCTGATGTCTGATGCACGATTTCTGATGTCTGTTGCACGATGTCTGATTCGTATCAGAAATCCTAACAGACATCGTATCAGACAAATTTTATCAGACATCGTATCATACAAATTTTATCAGGCAAAGCGAATCCTATATATTCTAGCGTATCTCGCGCAAGAATTCAGGAAGAAAAAAATCAATATCTTTACTTTAATTAGTTTTCAAGTAAAATTAATTTACCGATTTTAAAATTATAAAAGACTGTACAAGTCCACATACTACAGCTGAGAAGTGATAGAAATACATGTAATAGCAAAAGCAAAATAAACAAAAAAATATGTTCATATATTGATCGTGGTCGAACGGGAGTTCGATGTGCAGATTTGTAGAGTCGGTGTTAAAAATAATTAAGCTTATTTGAGATATGTATCAGAGTTTAAAATTTTTGCGATCATGACACTAGTCTAAATATGGATTTGAAAAGACATCGAAAGCTGGATGTCGGTAGAAACCCGAATTTCCTCGGACACGAATATTTGCGATCGTCCGCGCTTTATTAGAAACACCTTATGATAGATTCGTTTTCCAGAATCATGAACATATATTGAGAATTTCGGGAAATTCATCAAGACACAGAGGGAAGAGATTCAATGATTCAGATACATATTTTAGATAGGAGGGAACTCCAAAAATACGAATACGAGTCGGACCTGATCTTGCAAATAACATAATTTTGTTAAATAGAATTAATTCTGGAGACTCTCCACAAACTCTACAGTATATAATTCTATATTAGAAAAAATGTTCATCTTTTCTTGATTATGGCTTAATGTAATACAATTGACCATGTTGACCATAAAATAAAATCGAGGTATCCTGCCTGCAGCTAGGTTAGCTCAGGCGGTCAGACCGTTGGACATGTCAGCAAAATAGATCGAGGGTCTCGGCCGGGATTAATTCCAAGACTGGTCACGTCATTTTCCATTATGACGGTTCGGGTATCGTGTCCGCGATTAGCTCGGTCGATAAGAGCGTCTGCTCCGATAGCAGAATTTAGTTCTCGGGTTATACCGGCCACATATATATTCTCCATTCTGCTTATCACATGGTACCATTCTGCTTGTCACACTATATAAGGAAACTCAAGAGTTGCTTCTAGGTTAGCTATAGGTCACCTAGGGGGGAGAACTAGGGATTTAATTGTCTCTCATTATGACTGTCTCATGGTTTCCAGTAAACATGCAACTGGGGAAACCTCAAATTTTTGCAGGGTGTGTGTGACGGAGCCCTATAACCCATTCTGTGAGAACATCTGCCAAGATAGCATACAGAGTGTCCAGCTATAGGAGCACTCAAAAGTTTTCATTGCACCTGTCAAATGCATATATATATATATATATAGGTATCGACTATCATGGCACAGCCAGGCCGGGCTTAGAGTGACTGTTAGTATATAGCAAAATATTTTCTGGGTTCCATTTGTCTTTTAGCTGCAAAGTCATAGACCATTTTCAAATTACCCTTAAGCCCCCTTCACATTTTCACAGATGGGGTCGCGATAGCTGCGGATCCAGAGATTTTTTACATCCGTAGCCATCCGAACCCATCTGTAGTTCGATCCAGCACTAGTCTTGATGAGTCGTAGCTTTCCTTATTGGCAATCTGTAGCAATCAGGGATGAGACAGAAATTTTTTAGCATATTCAAATTTTCTACAACTCTACATGTATATGTAACGATTAATTTGTCGTAGCGGAGTCTTAGAAACCCGTAGTGAAGTCTCAGCTATCAGTAGGGGAGTGGTAGCAACTGTAGCAATCCAGGACAATCTTTTTTTTATTAAAATACCTCTACGACTCTCTTACGGATTGCTTAGGACTCACCTGCAGATTGCTACGGATAGCCTCGGGACTCACCTATGGATAGCTACGGATAGCCTCAGCTACAGATTCTGTCTTTTGTTAATTTCAAATCTATCGGTATTCTGTGTGTTTTTCCGGCAAATTATATGAGTTAAAACAACAACTAATCAATTTCAGTTAATGATCGATAGACATAGACATGTAAAACCTGAATACTGTTATAAAACAAGTCAGCTAGACCATACTGACTTTAAATTATTAGATGTTTAAGTAAATAATTATGATTAAAAGTACATAGAAAATTCAAGTCTGAAGTCGTAGCTATCCTTGCGCGAATCGTTGCTATCCGTACTGGAGTTGTGATCATCCGTAGGTCTTCCTAAGCAATCCGTACCTATTCATATCCATCCATATACGTGTCTTCGCAATCCTTATCAATCGGTACACGTGTCGCAGCAATCCGTAGCAAAGTCGGGATAATATCTGTAGTTATCCTTAGCTATTCTTAATCCATTTGTATCAACCCGTACCAATCCGTAGCAATCTGTACTGTCGTCGTAGGTTCATCGAACATTTTGCGTCTCAACTCGCCACGGATAGATAATCTTTTTTTGGAGTCGTGGCTTGAGTCACGAAAGTGTAAATGGGCTTTTAAGTCTTGCATTTTAGACACTCCAGGACCAGACATCACAACTTTTGACGTTATTTCTAGTTATTACGTCATAGATCTGTTTCGACATCACAGTCCAAAGTTACGTCAAATGTTGTCATGTTGGGTCTTGGTCTGTATAAAATACAAGTCTACTGGGGTAAATTGAAAATTGTCTATTTCATCAGATACCAATTTAGCCATTATTTAAAGAGATATATGTTCTTACAGCCTGAACTATCTAGGCCAATATCCTTTCCTGCAATACCATCAAAATAGGCTTCTGTACACGTGTAGCTGTTATACTGAAGCCTTCAAGAAAATTCAACAAGATTCCAGATACACATATATAATTTAAAAACTTGAATCACATATAAAAAGAGAAAATTCAAAAGATAGTAAAATACATGAGTAGACCAAAGTTTGAACCCAGGATGCATTGAAGACCATCTTATGTCAATATGACATTGTATAATTCACTGCACTTTACATACAGACTGCTGACAATACATGTATATTGTAAATATAGATAAAAAAGTCTCAATTTTGCTGAACTCAAAGACAGACAACTTAAGCCTTTCAGTGATAACTAAATTTTACTATGCTGTTTCATTTTTGTAGCTTTGTGTAAAACAGGGATGTATATAAATTTCATATGTGTCCTTGTATAAAAGGACCCTATGACTTCTTATGTAAACAAATCTACATTGGTTGCTATCCATGATCTTGAAATTTCTTGATTATATATCTATTGATTGATTACGCTATGACATTTACTGTGATAACAAAATTCATTGAGATAAATTTCATGTAAAAAGTTTGACTAACAGAGTGACCTTGGAGGTAACATTAGTTTAAACATATTTATTCAAATACATGTATATGCATAATTATATAGAAATGAACAATGCATACGATGAACAGAAGTGGGATTTGAAAAAAGGCTTTGAGTGTTGACTTCATATGAACTAACATGTACTTCAAGTTAACTGACTGTATCACAGTTACAGACTTTTATTTCACTTTGAAACACAGAAACAGTATGAAAAGGATTAAATTGCTGCAAGCATGCTTATTCAAGTATGCCAACTTGCTATTACGACATTTTCAAATTTTAACTTGCATAAAAATAAAGGTCTTATCAAAGTAATATATTAATGTATAATGAAGCCATATAGTTTAAGTTTTTCAAATTAATGTAACAGTGAGTACAAATTTTAAAATAGCGGATATATGGTTCATGAAAAAAAAAGTTTCAAGTAAACAGGAGATCCCAAGATATATATAGCTTCCTTTTGTATATGGCGATGATTTTGTTGATGGGCAAATATTGATATATTCATGCAGCATCAAACACCTGTGGTCTGGAGACAAGTGTAGTTTTTCTTGATTTTCAGATGTGCCTCATGTAATGTGGAGTTCCTTTCTTGAATAGCTAAGCACCCCTGAAAAATGATGGAAATTAACGTACAACTGATTCAATGTAGAAAAACATAGGCAAAGAAAATGCATTTGTGAAACACTGACCCCCTACACCCCCCCACCCCACCCCAACCCCCTGAGCTTGCATTATCATTAATGTATCAGAATATCAAACATCAAAATCAAGAGATACATGTAATGATGTATTGCGTCAAAGCAAAAATATTTATATCTATTGACCTTCACCCATGATAGTTGTTATTATACTAATATTGCAGGTCCATCTGTCATTGTCTGTTGATCTAAAAATTTCATAACATATAATCATCACATAAAATCATACATATTATGTAATTTGAAGATGTTTAATATGTTAATGAATTTCATGGTAGTGTATCACACGATACTAGGGCTTGGACGATACTCCGATTCATCGCGATATTTTTTTTGCAATCCAAGTATCGATACATCCTGACGATACCTAAGTTAAAATCTACAAAAAAATATGTGTTCAAATTTTTCGTAAGTACTCAAGTTTAAATCCAACTTTCTTCAGTTTACATATAGATATATGGCAAAATGGTAAGAACTTTGATTTTTAATACCAATTTTTTATGACTTCTTATTATTTTAAGGCATTAGGGGTATAATACTCAAGAGTTCTGGTTGTTTTAATAACAGAAAAATTAAATACCACGAAGTTGGCCGAAGACGCTCGACTTAGGCAATGTTCCGGACCAATTGTTTTCATGGCGAGTTGAATGAAATATGAAAAAATATCAAATATCTAAAAATATGTAGGATATCAAGTAAGGTACATAATTTCTAGCTTTTTTTACGATATTGTTATTATACCCCTAATACCTTAGATTGTTTTGTTTTTCATTTATTCTAGACAATTAACAAAATCATTTATCTATTTTTAGTCCCCTACCGGCAACGCCAAAGGGGACTCTTAGTTTCCTCTCGGTCTGTTTTCATCTTTATTCTAGCCAGAAATCTAGTGTTGAATAAATAAAACATGTTGAATAAAAAAGCTACTTATATGAATATAAATACGATCAAATAGCTTTTTGAGAGGGTTTTATTAATCAACTTAGTATTGCGATACGTATCATATCAGATATCAGGTATCGTGATATGTATCGGATCGGCTGGGTGCAGTATCGTCCCAGCCCTCATGATACGCAAATAATCATGCAAGAGATAATTTGCATATCACGTTATACACTACCGTGAATTAATATCTCTCTACAATACAATGACGTTGACATATAGTCCTGTATAAAAATCTGGCACAACTAAACAAAGTTAACAACCATTCATTGCAACAAGGATCAGCTCAGATCTCATTTCGGAAATCATAATTTCCTATGAATTTTAACAGTTTTACTTACCCATCAAGTACTTTCTAGAGACAGTCTCACTTGTGATGTGGTACGATATCAGGGTTCCATATGAGGCTTTATATTATATAGCTTAAAACAAATAGTGGAATATTAACCCATATATTAGATTGAACAAAGAACTTAATTGCTAAATCTTTTTTGGATAGAATATTGATAAATTACCCGAGTTTCGAGATCGTGTTACAGACCGGGATTACTCGACTTTTACATGCACCATAAGCAAAAGGTACGACACCTGTATATTAGGACTGCAACGATGCGCTATTCTCACAATACGATATACCACGATATTTGCTTTCAGTGCAATTCGTAACACAATTATTTAATTCATATCTGCTGAAAGATGAAATCAACTTCGGATATAGCTTTTGGAACTCTCAAATTGTACTTTCTACTAGTATAAAAGAGGAGTTCCAATTGCCCAATATGCGAGCAATTCTATGATGTAATAACAAATATTGAATTTTAATTTGTAATAATAATTACCTGGAGATATCTTGCATTTCTTTATATAAAGTGCCTAGGTTGTACATATTGTGGCAGAGCCGGGTGTATCTGCCCTGATAGCTCAGTGTTTAGTAGTGCTTGCCTGCAGGTATAGAGGTCCCGGGTTCAAACCCCAGTCTGGGAACATCTTTTCCTACCCTACTACAATACATTTTAATTTATGTTGTTACTTAACCCTAAAATGCAAATGTCGTAAAGTTGTTTAATTCAACTGCATCTAAAAGCTCGATACGTAGAGCTGTCATACCGTGAATCGTACCATCATCAATTACCGTGGTGAATCGTTGCAGCCCATCTGTATATATTGTGTTATGTTGGAAAGCCAGTTCATGTCATGTTATATCTTTTTACTATCTCGTATTTACGAGAAAAGTTTCTCGTAGTAACAAGAAAAGTTTCTCGTAGTTACAAGAAAAGTTTCTCGTAATTACGAAAAAAAAGTTTCTCGTAGTAACGAAAAAAGTTTCTCGTAGTTATGAAAAAAGATTCTCGTAGTTACGAGAAAAGTTTCTCGTAGTTAGGAAAAACGATTCTCCTAGTGTACGAGAAAAAATTCTCTTAGTAACTACGAGATTTGTTTCTCGAAACTACAAAATAGTAAAAAAATATAACATGGCACGAACTGGCTTCCGGAGTTATGTAATATCTATGAATGTTCATGAACACATGGGGCCCATATAGTTAGAATGAGAAGATATATGACTGAAAGAATTCTGAAGCAAATTATATTAGGATTTGAAGACTGACCATATTAAAGTACTACCCGATTCACCTCACTTTTTGCATTCAAAGATTTAAAATGCTATGTATCATACATGTATATACAACAAAATGTAAGTAGCATCCCACCTTAGTACGACGAGACCGAGGCAGTGAAATTTGCATGTAAAAATCAGATGGTTGCAGTCTGTATTTGGGATCTCAAAACTGATGTATAATATTAAGCAGTAAGTAGAATTTGTATCACATGATAAGTAGAAAATGAAATCCATCAAGTGGTGCCAATATATATTATTTCAAATAATGTCAAATAAAAAAAACTGCATAATAAAGTGTTTGCAAGTACCCGGCACGGGACTCGAACACCGGCCGTTCACTACGCAGTCCAGCATGATACCAAATGAGCTAAAGGGACATCCCTTAGCTCAGTTATTAAACATACTGAACTATAGGTAACAGGTGAACTCGGACCGTGGAACACTCGGACCGCGGAACACTCGGACCATGGAACACTTGGCCCATTATAGGTCCACTCGGCCCGTAAACTTAGATAACTTGGACCTACAATATAATATTTATGAAAGCTCATATATCTCTTTGTTTCTAAAGAGATGTATGTTAACTTAAAATATTTTGAGATCTATGTTTATGAAAGGAAGACAAGAGAGATATTTCTTTAAAGAATTTAGGAAAAATACGATTCCAAACACATAATTTATTTCGCCCACGTTTTATTGATTTATTTATTTATTTAATTATAGAAACCGCAGACACTTAGAGTACAAAATTTGTGTATTTTGAATATATGGTATCTATATTTATTTCTTGTGACTGAAGTTTATTGTAACTCTGAAGTAAGATTGATAAAGCTAGGTCTCAAGACACAAGTAAAAACATCAATCTGTTGAACAAAAAAAAAAAACAACCTTCACATCGATTAAGAACACAAAATAATATGTTTAAGGTCGATTGATTTTAGTTTTATATTTTATTCAAAACAATTTACCTTCTGTTTGTTAATATGTTTACGGGCCGAGTGGACCTACATCTACGGGCCCGAGTGGACCTACTATGGGCCGAGTGTTCAAGGTCCAATCTTAGTTGCCCTTGATTCGAACTATATCGGCGATACCTGTACTACCGGAACCACTAAAACAGAAGGCAGTGGTTCCGGATACGAACGTTCGTATCTTTCGACCTATGTCTCGGCGTACGAACATGTTTCTGATTGGTCTGTAACTGTCACATGACTCAGGTCATGTGTCCATAACAATAAAAAGTTGATTTTTGTAACCATATCAAGGTATACGAGTTTTATTCTGTGTCATCTGTAATTTAGCAACCTGGACAAGAGGCTATTTTCTATGCTCTCAATCATTATACTTTATAGTGATCACTGATCAGTAATAGATGCGCACTTGTCGGCTGTTGTGTGCACGTACTGACGTTCCGTCGCTCCAGCGGAAGTTGAAGTTTTTTCAAGTTTTGAGATGATAACAAATATGTACATGTAGATGCAACTCCGTGCTTTTTACTTAACTTTTCAGAATATGTCACAAAAAAGATACAATTTGAACACAAGATGCATTGAAAAAAGGAACCCTACGATTTGTGTTCATACGCCGATACATAGGTCTAAAGATACGAACGTTCGTATCCGGAGCCACTGCCAAAACAGAAAGAAATTGACTTACCATCATTGACATATTGTTGGAAGTACAATGTCTTTTCCTTTTATCTGCTTGCTGATGTCCTTGATGAACTGATCTTTTTGTAACTTCGTTTGAACTGTGTTGCGAATGGTCAATGGCCAAGTCTTAGGTTAAGATATGGGTCAAATTCTCGTTCGTTTTGTGCCATTGTCTACCGATACTTTAAAGTTTCAAGAGATCATTACACCCTCATATGGATCTTTGTGAATATGGGCAGCTTCCTTTATTTTGTTTTAAACCCTTTTAGTGCTATGCGATTTTCATGTTTTTTTCGAGCGGCATTGAAACCGAAAGTAGTGGCAGTCTACATCAAATAGTGAATCCGACATATCTGGGATAAAAAAAAATCTGAATACTTGTGAATATTGCGTGATAGAAAAAAATGATAAATTTAAATGTTGCTATCATGTCCTTCGAACCAATTCAGACAGTCTTCTTTGTGTTGACCAAATTCAGAATCAGACGTTGACAAGTGGGGGGGGGGGGGGGGAGAGGGGGGGGGGGGGTGTTCCACTGCGGAACGCCGGATCGTACAGAACTGAGATGCTTGGTTTTTAGTAAGAGATGGTTTTAATCATAGATACTATCAAGAGCGAGGTTGTATTTCCTTTTATTGAGACAACCAAGATTTAATCTTATCTTACAAACATAATAATGTCTGATACGACGCGCGAAGCGTAGTAGGATGCGTGATACGATAAACATGTCTGATTAATCAGATTCTGATAGGGTGTCTGATGAAGTCTGATACGATGTCTGATAGAGTGTCTGTTACGATGTCTAATAGAGTGTATGATACGATGTCTGATAGAGTGTCTGATACGATGTCTGATAGAGTGTCTGATATGATACGATAGGATGTCTGATGTACGATGTCTGATGTACGATGCGCGATGTCTGATGTACGTTGTCTGATGTACGATGCGTGATGTCTGATGTACGATGCGCGATGTCTGATGTACGATGCGCGATGTCTGATGTCTGATGCGCGATGTCTGATAGGATAGGATACGATAGACAAAGATAGCGATGGACGTACTGTACGTATCAATTTACCTTAGTACATTTGACCTGTCTTCAAACTCGGTCATGTGTAGTGACCTATAGCCAATTATCAGTAATTAGTCCATTAATTAATAATATAGGGGCTATTTGGCATGGTATACTACTCTCCAAGCACCTCGGATGATCCTCCAGAGTAGTAAGGTGGACAAAACACAGTCAAGATGATGTCATCGGGTTTTGCAGACTCCATCTACATAGGTCATAATTGAGGTCAAGGGGTAGTTTACAGTCAAGGGGCAATACACAGTCAAAGGGGATTCAAGGGGTAGTACACAGTCAAAGAGAGTACAAACTCAAAATGGTATCATCAAGACTTCCAAATCCCATCCTCATAAGTGATGATTGAGATCACAGTCAAATAAGCAATATATGTTCATACAGCAACAATCTATGAACTACTCTAACTTGGAAACATATGTAATTATGCTCACATAGCAACAGTCAATGTTTAAGTCTTAATTAGGAACATCCATAGTTATGTTCGCACAGCAACAGTCCATGTTTAAATCTAAAAATGCAACATCTATAGTTATGTTCACACAGCAATAGTCAATGATTAAGTCTAAATTAGGAACAGCAACCAACCTTATTCTAAATACGACCTCGATATTTAGTATAAAAACCCCTCTTTTTCGGTTTTTAATTATCGGTTTCATGGTGGCAGAGTTTGACAGCCTCAACAACAGACAGTAAGTAATTATATCATAAAAACGAGGGTCTATCAAACTAAATCTTGAGGACATATTTAGGATGTAACCATAAGAATTCATAGCCAACTTTTATTAAAAATAACTAATATTAAAGTCATAGTACAATTCATTGTGTATATAAGATCTCAATATAACATACACACACACAAAAAAGAAAAGAAATAAGTTGTGTATATGTTAAAGGTACAAATAGTCTCGTCAAGATCAAACCATGAATCAACTATCCATGTCAAAATTTTAACGCAATCTAGTCTATCATGCTTAGAAATTAGAAACTGGCTGGTTACAATTGTCACATATGCCCTCACTACCGAGGTATGATCAGTTATTGCTCATAAAATGGGTACCCTAATATAACCCACTTTTCTCCGTAGAAGACCGATTGCGAACACGTGTAAGCAACTATTTGCATAAGGCTAGTACCGTATCAAAACAAAACAACATGACTGACGGATAAGACGTGGAACGAAAATGAATCCACAATCGTGTTATTATATCAAAATCTGATAAGAGAAATGTAATGAACAAATATAATTGGCTTGGTATTGGAAAGTTATAGAGACTTAGCTTAGAGGACGACCGTGAAATTAAAACTCTGATAAGTTTGAGGGAGAATTAAATACAGGGACCTACAGTGTACATGTACAGTTCTCGTTTATTTTTACCTATGAGAGGTATATATATTAGTTTGACGTGTATATATACCCACAGTGATTTTGATATGTGTATATATAATATATATATATTCACAGACAAAATCAAATATTAGAAAAAAACGAACAAAAAAGCATAACTAAATAAAGGTTAATTTTCATTCAGGATTTGGTAAACAAACGCACATGTTTTAGCTGACTACACCTGCCTCCCATTCAAGCCGTCATACACTATTACACGTTTAATCAAGAAATAAAAATGTAAACAACGAAAGTTTACAATAAATTTAACCAATTGTCAGAATACTTCTAAGTGTCTTTTTGGGAGAATTCCCTGAAGTGCAAAAATAGAAAAAAAATAATTGTCCAATTTTTCCACTGCTCAGCTGTAAAACCACCAAATGAAGACGATATTTTCCTTGGAATCTTTCCTGTGTTGCTGGCTGTGTCAACAGCATCTACTCTCTCTTGAATTTTTTTCAAGCTATCCAATGTCAAAATTTTGTTATCCAGCCATAATTTGATCATCATTTTAGCAGTGCCTTGAAATAAATTGTGCATGGGATCTACAATTGACATTCTAACAGGATCAAAATATTCTAAATGTATCAAGGAAGTGTATCGTGACCCATACCTAGACTCCAATTTGTCTCTTTCAGTGGGAGTCTTAGCATTTTGAATGAGTCCTAAGTATTCCTTTTGCTTCCCTAAAGTTCTTGGTTCCCAGTTACGGTAATCAAATCCTGAATAATCTTTTTCTCCTACACCCCCTGGAAATGTTTTCATACATTTTGAACATCCATAAAGGGCATTGTGACCAAGAAAACCACAAAGTTTTCTTGTAGCAGGTGTGTCACATCCTACACACATTAAAGCTACCTTGAACAGTACTTTTTCTCTGGGACTACTGTAAGAGTTCAAAAGAAAACCTTCATCCCAACCTTTCACAAGTTCGTCAACTAATGGCTTTGTGAATGTATTTACACTTGGTTCCCCATTCAAATCTGGAATAATTCCAATAAGAATGACATTTTTCAATCTAAATCTTTCTTCTCTTTGTCAATTCAAAACTACCGCATAAATAACCCCTACAGAATATCTTACATGTTCAAAAGGCTGAAACCAATCAAGATTCAACATAGTCCATAGTTTCTGGGCTGTGTCAAAAATTTCTGTTTCGATTCCTCAAGAAATTCTTTCCAAATCTTACCATCGTAAACATCAGTCAAATACCCAGGGTGACTCTCCCTTGTTCTCCATTTTTCACACATTTTCTCGAAATATGGTCGCTTCACAAAATTCTGCAATGAATCTACCACTGACTTGTAACAAAAGGTTTTGAAAGGTTCTTTTTACCATTTGACAAAATCACAGTTTTAAGTAAAATTTCACCACAAGCAACTCTTCTGGCTTGTTTTGTATGATTTGGGAATGGTACAAAAGAACAAGTGGCTGAAACAAGTTCACCATCTTCATGTGCTATACATTCATCATATCTATACAATGAAAAACATTTTCTACAAATAACATATTTTAAGAAATTATCCTTTTTTCAGGCCTATTTTTTCCACAATAGATAAACAGAGCATGGAAAGATAGTGCCTAAACTAGATATTACAGCATATTCTTCACCCAATGTTTTGAAAAATGTTGACAAAAATGACAAAAAAACATTGATACATGAATCAGGAATCATATTTGCACTCTGCCAAACACATAGAAATATACAAATCCAGGCAAGAAGAGCTCCCATTGAAAGACTACTGGTATGAGAAACATCGGAATCCCTTTCTTCGCTAACACTGCTTTTATCATTCTCAATGTTTAGGTCAAGGTCAATATCTGCAAGGCTAATATTCTCCCAAGTTTCAGTATCACAATCAGATTCCACATCTTTTTCACTATCATTATCATGGGCATATTTTTTCCTCAAGAAATTTGTGAAAATATTTGAAATATTTCTCTCATTGAATTCATCGGAGGAGGAATCATTTGGTTCTTGATTATCACAAGTAGGAATGTGTTCAGTTTGCGAACTTTGTGAACACGTCCAAGTATCATTTTTCAGGCTGTTATGTATGTGTGTTTCAAAATATGTCGCTGTGAATCTTTGTCCACATCCGGGACATTCTTTTTTAGACTGCTTTTTCCTTTTAGCTAAATGGAATGTAGAAAGCCTCCTCTTCTGTGTCATTTTAAGTAATCCTGCATTAAAGATGAAAATTTTGTTTAGTATTCTGAAATGTTGAAGTTTTATCCAACTGAACAGTTTACATATACATGTACATGTATATAATTATGTGTTTCTGATCTGGTATTTAAAATTGTCATAAAAATTATCAGGAACATTCTAAATCAACATTCTTCGAAAAATGATTTAGTAGCAAAATAAGTGATAAGAAAAAACTGAATAAACATCGAGCTCCAAAGCCTACACCGGACATTTAGGTCCGGTTAGAAAAGGGGCACAAGAAATATGTCCAAACAATCAAATTAATTTGGCAGACACTTATTACAGGCAACATAAAAATGATTTTTCTTTAACATGTTTAGTAACAGGGTAACCATTAATACATGTAACATTAACATTTATAGTATAGAAAAAATACTGAATTACGTCTAATATGGTCTATAATTTTTGCCCTTTCTTAATTTGCATCTGTAATTTTTAACCAAGTTCACGCAATACATTGTGAACCTCTGACTATTTCTTCTTTTTTCTCTTTCATCTTCCATCATTTTCTCAATTTTAGCAACATTAGCATTTGAAGATGGAAATAGTTCCTTTGGGCTTTGAGCAAAGGAAAAATAAATTTGAGCATATTTTTTGAATGGTAAGTGATAGGGCTTTGATATTTCACATGTGTATTCCTTGTGACAAGACGTTTCCATGGATACCAAAATTTTTGACCTTGTGACCTTGACCTTGGAGATGATTGACCTACTTTTGAAAAACTTTAACCTTGGCCACATTTTTTGAATGGTAAGTGATAGGGCTTTGATATTTCACATGTGCATTCCTTGTGATAAGACCTTTTTTATTGTTGTTGTTGCAATTTACATATGGTTGCCACCGGCGAGCTATGTTGTCATTCTGACAAGTCTGGTTTCTTAATTTTGTAGTTACGTTATAAATGGGACGTCACTCGAAAGAACAGAAAAGAAAAGAGAGACAGGAGAAAAGAAGAAGAAGACGCTTTGAACAAGCCAAAGAAAAAGTTAAAGTAAATACTGAAATAAGTGCCTCTACTTCAACATCAATTTCAGATGAGTCTTATCACTCGGATACTGAAGATGCTATTGGACACATTGAATCTGAGATGAGAAAGGAAGTTTCAAAAGATCCTGAGATTCAACAGCCCCTTTATATCGACAAATATTCATTAGAGAGAAGATCTCTTGCTCAAAGCCCAAAGGAACTATTTCCATCTTCAAATGCTAATGTTGCTAAAATTGAGAAAATGATGGAAGATGAAAGAGAAAAAAGAAGAAATAGTCAGAGGTTCACAATGTATTGCGTGAACTTGGTTAAAAATTACAGATGCAAATTAAGAAAGGGCAAAAATTATAGACCATATTAGACGTAATTCAGTATTTTTTCTATACTATAAATGTTAATGTTACATGTATTAATGGTTACCCTGTTACTAAACATGTTAAAGAAAAATCATTTTTATGTTGCCTGTAATAAGTGTCTGCCAAATTAATTTGATTGTTTGGACATATTTCTTGTGCCCCTTTTCTAACCGGACCTAAATGTCCGGTGTAGGCTTTGGAGCTCGATGTTTATTCAGTTTTTTCTTATCACTTATTTTGCTACTAAATCATTTTTCGAAGAATGTTGATTTAGAATGTTCCTGATAATTTTTATGACAATTTTAGATACCAGATCAGAAACACATAATTATATACATGTACATGTATATGTAAACTGTTCAGTTGGATAAAACTTCAACATTTCAGAATACTAAACAAAATTTTCATCTTTAATGCAGGATTACTTAAAATGACACAGAAGAGGAGGCTTTCTACATTCCATTTAGCTAAAAGGAAAAAGCGGTCTAAAAAAGAATGTCCCGGATGTGGACAAAGATTCACAGCGACATATTTTGAAACACACATACATAACAGCCTGAAAAATGATACTTGGACGTGTTCACGAAGTTCGCAAACTGAACACATTCCTACTTGTGATAATCAAGAACCAAATGATTCCTCCTCCGATGAATTCAATGAGAGAAATATTTCAAATATTTTCACAAATTTCTTGAGGAAAAAATATGCCCATGATAATGATAGTGAAAAAGATGTGGAATCTGATTGTGATACTGAAACTTGGGAGAATATTAGCCTTGCAGATATTGACCTTGACCTAAACATTGAGAATGATAAAAGCAGTGTTAGCGAAGAAAGGGATTCCGATGTTTCTCATACCAGTAGTCTTTCAATGGGAGCTCTTCTTGCCTGGATTTGTATATTTCTATGTGTTTGGCAGAGTGCAAATATGATTCCTGATTCATGTATCAATGTTTTTTTGTCATTTTTGTCAACATTTTTCAAAACATTGGGTGAAGAATATGCTGTAATATCTAGTTTAGGCACTATCTTTCCATGCTCTGTTTATCTATTGTGGAAAAAATAGGCCTGAAAAAAGGATAATTTCTTAAAATATGTTATTTGTAGAAAATGTTGTTCATTGTATAGATATGATGAATGTATAGCACATGAAGATGGTGAACTTGTTTCAGCCACTTGTTCTTTTGTACCATTCCCAAATCATACACAACAAGCCAGAAGAGTTGCTTGTGGTGAAATTTTACTTAAAACTGTGATTTTGTCAAATGGTAAAAAGAAACTTTATCCTTTCAAAACCTTTTGTTACAAGTCAGTGGTAGATTCATTGCAGAATTTTGTGAAGCGACCATATTTCGAGAAAATGTGTGAAAAATGGAGAACAAGGGAGAGTCACCCTGGGTATTTGACTGATGTTTACGATGGTAAGATTTGGAAAGAATTTCTTGAGGAATCGAAACAGAAATTTTTGACACAGCCCAGAAACTATGGACTATGTTGAATCTTGATTGGTTTCAGCCTTTTGAACATGTAAGATATTCTGTAGGGGTTATTTATGCGGTAGTTTTGAATTGACAAAGAGAAGAAAGATTTAGATTGAAAAATGTCATTCTTATTGGAATTATTCCAGATTTGAATGGGGAACCAAGTGTAAATACATTCACAAAGCCATTAGTTGACGAACTTGTGAAAGGTTGGGATGAAGGTTTTCTTTTGAACTCTTACAGTAGTCCCAGAGAAAAAGTACTGTTCAAGGTAGCTTTAATGTGTGTAGGATGTGACATACCTGCTACAAGAAAACTTTGTGGTTTTCTTGGTCACAATGCCCTTTATGGATGTTCAAAATGTATGAAAACATTTCCAGGGGGTGTAGGAGAAAAAGATTATTCAGGATTTGATTACCGTAACTGGGAACCAAGAACTTTAGGGAAGCAAAAGGAATACTTAGGACTCATTCAAAATGCTAAGACTCCCACTGAAAGAGACAAATTGGAGTCTAGGTATGGGTCACGATACACTTCCTTGATACATTTAGAATATTTTGATCCTGTTAGAATGTCAATTGTAGATCCCATGCACAATTTATTTCAAGGCACTGCTAAAATGATGATCAAATTATGGCTGGATAACAAAATTTTGACATTGGATAGCTTGAAAAAAATTCAAGAGAGAGTAGATGCTGTTTACACAGCCAGCAACACAGGAAAGATTCCAAGGAAAATATCTTCTTCATTTGGTGGTTTTACAGCTGAGCAGTGGAAAAATTGGACAATTATTTTTTTTCTATTTTTGCACTTCAGGGAATTCTCCCAAAAAGACACTTAGAAGTATTCAGACATTTTGTTTTGGCATGTCAAGTAATTGTCACAAAAATTGTTTCCTTTGCAGATATACAAATGTTTCAAAACCACATTATCAAATTCTGTGAAGAGTTTCAAAATTGTTATGGCAAGACAAAAGTAACACCAAACATGCACATGCATTGTCATTTGGCTGACTGTGTTAAGGATTATGGTCCTGTTTACTCATTTTGGCTCTTCAGTTTTGAACGATACAATGGTCATTTAGGAGCTATACCAAACAATAACAGATCAATAGAGATGCAGCTCATGAGACGTTTTACACGAGATGCATTTGTCACTTCATTAAACTTCCCTAGTGTTCATGAAGAACAATTTCAAAGACATGTTGTATCATTGCTTGGCTCAAATTTGAATGAAAGTACTTCGGTATCAGATTTGGACCTGCTTAAAGTTCTAATGTTGTCTAAAAAGAGAATTCCTGTCAATGAACAAAACTGGCAAGTTAGTGATGCGTACTTCATTCCAAAGACAGTAAACCAAACTTTAGATTCTAATGACGTAAACTTTTTGAAGAAAACTTATCTTCACATGTATCCGAATCTAAGTGATGCCATTAGCAAAATACCTGATAGTTACAGATCTTGTGCTGTGGTCTATTTGGGTAAAGAAGTTTATGGTTCATTGCAATCCAGGCATAGACGGTCTTCATATGTGATGGCTTTCTGGCACACAGATCATGCCAATATTCAAATTTGTGATGGTTCACTTACACCAGGAATTATAGATCGTTTTGTTCTACATAACCTCATTGTTGAAAATGAAAGCCGAGTTTATTTGTTTGCCAAAGTTAAATGGCTCATGCCTTTGCCAAATCTTTACAAGTATCATTGTGGTAAGCCTATAGAGGCTTGGTCATGTAACCTTTTTGATGTTTATGGTGAATCTGCTTTTATACCTATACAAAGAATTTATTGTAAGTTTGTCAGAGCAGAGGGAAAAATTTTTAATCGAAGGGTTTGTTTTGTGTGCCCTATTACAAAGGGTATTGGTGTCTGATCTATGTATAACTTTGTTCATGTGCTCTGTTCCATTATGAATATAACAAAGAAAGAGATGATAATCAAATATTGAATGTATTGAATTTATTTAGTTCACGTTATGCATTATATCACCAAGGTAATAAACTATTTAAGAAGTACTACTGTTATCTGGTTATCTCATTGTATCATTGTTGTGATATGGATGACTGAAAAAATGGTTATGTTCATGATCATAATATGTTATAAGGAAAGAGTACATTTGTGCATGTTGTAGATGAATCAGAATAGTTTATATCTCGTGCGTTATTATGTGCTAAGGTATCATCATTTATAAAATTCAAAGACCGAAAGAAACTATAAGCATTGCAGTTATTTTAGTTTTTATCAAAATATTTATTTTGGTCTGCAGGTTAAAATATTCTATAATTTATATTTTAACTCTAATATAGGTTAGAAGTAGGATAATGTTCCATCTTGGAAGGGTGTATCGCCCTGTGCCAGTTGGTTTTTATAAATTGTAAGCATAGGATAATGTTCATCTTGGAGGGGTGTATCGCCATGAGCCAGTTTGTTCGATATAAATTGTAAGGAAAGGATAATTTTCCATCTTGGAAGGGTGTTTCTCGCTGTGCCATTCGGTTTGATATAATTTGTAAGGGTAGGAAAATGTTACATCTTGGAAGGGTGTATCGCCCTGTGCCAGTTGGTTTAATATAAATTGTAAGTGTAGGATAATGTTCCATCTTGGAGGGGCGTATCGCCCTGTACCAGTTGGTTCGATATAAATTGTAATGGTAGGATAATGTTCCATCTTGGAAGGGTGTATCGCCCTGTGCCAGTTGGTTCGATATAAATTATAAAGGTAGGATAATGTTCCATCTTGGAAGGGTGTATCGCCCTGTGCCAGTTGGTTCGATATAAATTATAAAGGTAGGATAATGTTCCATCTTGGAAGGGTGTATCGCCCTGTGCCAGTTGGTTCGATATAAATTGTAATGGTAGGATAATGTTCCATCTTGGAAGGGTGTATCGCCCTGTTCCAGTTGGTTCGATATAAATTATAAAGGTAGGATAATGTTCCATCTTGGAAGGGTGTATCGCCCTGTGCCAGTTGGTTCGATATAAATTGTAATGGTAGGATAATGTTCCATCTTGGAAGGGTGTATCGCCCTGTGCCAGTTGGTTCGATATAAATTATAAAGGTAGGATAATGTTCCATCTTGGAAGGGTGTATCGCCCTGTGCCAGTTGATTAAATATAAATTATAAAGGTAGGATAATGTTCCATCTTGGAAGGGTGTATTGCCTTGTGCCAGTTGGTTCGATATAAATTCTAATGGTAAGATAATGTTCCATCTTGGAAGGGTGTATCGCCCTGTGCCAGTTGGTTAGATATAAATTATAAAGGTAGGATAATGTTCCATCTTGGAAGGGTGTATCGCCCTGTGCCAGTTGGTTAGATATAAATTGAAATGTAAGGATAAAGTTCCATCTTCGAAGGGTGTATCGCCTTGTGCCAGTTGGTTCGATATAAATTGTAATGGTATGATAATGTTCCATCTTGGAAGGGTGTATCGTATCGCCCTGTGCCAGTTGGTTCGATATAAATTATAAAGGTAGGATAATGTTCCATCTTGGTAGGATGTATCGCTCTTTGCCAGTTGGTTTAATATAATTGTAAGGGTAGGATAATGTTATTATGTACCATCTTTGAAGGTTGTATTGCCTTGACATCATTGATTTTTTATATATGTTGTATATATATTTTTTTCTTGTGCCAAATTGGTTTGGTGGTGGAATAATTTTCCATTCCTACCCTATCTTAATATGTTCCCAGGTTATGTATTTTATTTTGTGCATTATACTTTAATTCAAATTTCATATTAAATTTAGTGCATATAGCATTCAATATTTATTGCGTTTTTATTTTACACGGATACATTACTGGAAGAAAAAGTTTTTCAATGGTTCAAATCGTGTTAGATCTTGAAGTCAATTGTTTTGACTACAGAATACTAGTATTATGAGTTGGTGACAACTTCATTGTACATATTTAGTTGGAAGGTATAACAGCTAGTACAGATATTCTGTTTGAACAGAAGGGTAGAAATGTGATGTTCTTACTAGGTGGGGTGGAATAGGAATCCCTCTGTCTGTCCACCAATTGCTGACAGGCTTTATCCTTTTTCCTTCAGTTTGGCATTGTACGTTGCCCAGGAAAGGGTGTGTCATGACTTTCAACTAATGTCATACATTGTAGTTGCAAAGTAAAATTCACTATGAAAATGATCAAACTACAATTTTAGTACAATGTGACATGACATCTCTTCAGCCGGAGAGTCAGTCCAAAACACGAAGAACGGGATAATCTATATGAATAACAATTTACACAAAATGTTCAATCATAGCCTGGGGAAGTAAAACATGAATACTAGTATGTTTATAACTAGAATTTCAATAAGTACATCAGTATTCCCACATATATTCAGTAGAATTAGCAGACATCAAACTTTAGGGATAAAATACCTGTATATATATATATATATATTTATACAGCTTACAAAGTAAATGATGCACTAAATTTATCATCACAGTGTATATGTCTATACTTAAAAAAACTGAATTGCAAACCAATGCTCTTACAAACCACAGGCACCAGATTCCTAAAAAAAAAATCAAAGCCCCATCTTTAACACCCTCTTCGTTTCTCTTTTCCTTTCCTTTGAGAAGAAAAGATGGTGTTACAAACTGCACATTGAGCAATTTGAAGTTTACTGTACTATAATGAGTTGGAAGTAAAAAGTATAATTTTATGTGAATTATACTGTAAACTTGTTAAACGTCTTCAAATTCAATAGCATCATTTAAAAGCAGATAAATTTGCTACATGGACCAGACATGAAAGTTTCGGGTACTTAACCCGTCAGTGATCTTCAATCCAAACAATGTAATATGACCAAAGAATGTGAAAATTGATTATTATGTAAAAAAAATGTACCGAAAAATGTATCAGGACGGATGGGATACGATGCTACAGGACCCAGGTTTTAGAAATTTTAAGAATTTTTATAACAGAAATTTTCGAATGCGTTGAAGAGACAGACGATCAACCGAAGTTGATCGAACATCGCTACATGTGCAAACGGGGACTCCTGGTTCACCATTTGCGTATAATTGACATAAAATAATCATTAAATATAATGTTTACGTCAAATTTATGCATGTAAAATAAGGATTTTATTTTTGGCAGATAATGGCTTATTTTATTCCAATTTTATCTTAAACTTGGAGTAAAATACAGGTAAAATACAAATTTAATGTTAAGTTTTGTTGGAATATTTGGGAATTTAACAAACAAGTATTCTGGGCATATAATTTAAAAGTTTATGCAGATTATTCTTGAAATTTGGGATAAAATGAGAATTAACTGAGATATAATTTTCAGTAAACGTGTAATTTCATGCAGTGTTGAATACATGATCGCCATAGCACTTTCGACATATACATAACCTCAGACAATGCATGTATTCAAGATCTTGTTTTAATTTTCGTTCGTTAACACAAGCGGTGGTCAAACAGGGAAACGAGTTAGAATCCCTGACTGCATACAAATAGGTTAAAGAACTTGACGATAATCTCAAGAGCATCAAATGGAGCATCGACGGACCCCAAGCTAGCTATAGGTGGGACCAGGTGCAAAACCCGCCATCTTCCCCCTGGTGTCACTCCTTACCGGGAGTTCGCTTCTTTTCACATGGAGGAGGTTTTTCTTATTTTGCTTTGGTGCTGCTTTATCCTGATTGTGTATACATACGGTTTGTGGTTTCCTAAATTATCGATTTTGTACTGGTTATTGGGATATGGTCATTGTCCATATTTGTCATATATGAAACTCTTACATCAACGGTAGGCAAAAGCATCTAAGAGTGTCCATTTCACATATGAATCAACCAACTACTTATTTTTAAAAAAAGTAAGAAGAGTCCATTCACATAGATTTTACTTAATGTCTATTGAAATAGATGTCGCGAAGTGCTAAAGGAAGCCATAGATAACTATACCAAACGGAAGGAGTTTAATCGCATGCTCTCAATGACCGGAAAACCTCATTTTGGATATAACCGATATTCCAACAGATAACTATCACAACAATCTTCCAAGTCCTGAATCTAAAAGATATTTCAAATCCAAGTTACGTTGTTTACATGAAAAACATGTCTTAGTGCCTGCAGACAAAGCATCCAACAACACCATAATAATTTGAAACGCTACTAAAAATCAACTTTAGTTTCGGAATTTTCCTCTGTTAACACTTATGTTGGAAGCAATGAAAGTGTACTCAACATTTTGAGCAAATATAACAGTGATTTTTTTTCATTTAAAGGGTCCCTGAAAAATAATTAATTTTACAAAATTTTGGAATGCAAAATCTTCGTTTCCATAAGAAAGTATATATTCTCATTTGTATATATTCAAATTTTCAGGCGAATCTAATGTATATATTCGGAGATATAGCCATTTAAAAACGTATTTTTGAATTTTGGGTGCGCAGTTCTTATACTTTTCACTAGCGCCAACTACAATGTATTGAGTTTTTACTATAGAGGTATATGGGAATTTAATTTTTAAAAAATCGACAATATTAGGGTCGTTACTGCATATTTTCAAACAAAACTTTTTATGACTCCTTTTTACCTCTATCTAAACCCTTTGGAATAAATTCCACGCTTTCAATTAAAAATTATTTTCAGGGACACTGTATCTTTAACATCCTTTTTTCTACAATCGGTCTCCCTACAATATATTGCATACTTCACAAGACTCTTACAAAATCCGATACATCGCTAATTCTCAATTACTCAACTACAATTTTGTCTAGCAATCTCACGTCAGCGCTCATGGCTATAAAGGAACACGTGGCCAAATACTGTTAACTATAAGGAACAGGAATGGTGTAAATTTCTTTTGGTCTACTACAGGGGATGTGTTTGACAAAATAAAATCAAGATGACAAATATGGATAATGACCATATCCCTGTATACAGCAAAAAAATCTATAATTCAGAAAATCAGAAACCGAAGGCACACAAAATTAGGATAAAACCCCCACCACATGAAAAGGAGCGAACTCCCGATATGGGAGTGAGACCAGGTGCCAAGGAAGAGCAAGCATCTCCTGCTTGCATGCAACACCCGCCGCTTCAATTCGGTAGAACTGTCACATCCGGTTACTTCCATTTCGGATATTTAGTGTACAATCTTTGGTTGGATGGATCAATTGGTCTATGACGGAATATCATCCACCATTCTTGAGAGTGAGACATCATAGTGTATGACGAGTTCCCCATATCGACCGTAGAACTTCCTAAGTGAAGATGATTCTCAGAGGATGTGAAAATTTACTTGAAAGATAATATTCGACAATGGAGAGAAAACAGGTGTCAAATTGCATTCTCGAGTAGTAGCACAGAACATGCTGGAAGCCTTAGATGGGAATGAAAGAAAATGAATGAATCCGGATCAATATCTAGCTGTTGGACATATCACTTCCCATTTCACCCGACTGACTGAGTTCCTCCCGTCCTGTCCGATTTCTTACGAGCTTTTCAAGAAAAAAAGGAGGGATCTCCAACACCACCTAGTTGCAGCACCAACAGCAACCTCCCAAAACACCCACTGTAAAACACAAAAAAGACATGCACAGAAAGAGACGCAGTAGTACAAGGAACGTCAAATCACAGAAAAACATAAAACACAAATAACTCACATAAACCAACGAGACCAATGGGTAACTGGTGCCGACTTAGGACGGCTATCTGCCACGTCAGTAACAGACGGTGTGGTTATCCTGGATTACGTGCGCACAACCCTCCCACTATTCCGATTACCCAGAGGTCTCGAAGAACGTACAATTGTGGTGTAAAACAACCTCCTCACTGTCAGATGACCACACACAAACAAGACCGCAAAACGCAGGGGCCCAAGCGACACATATGAATATGTAAATGGATATAAAAAGAGGGCATGCGTAATACAACCTGTGCTCTGCCGGCTGTAGCGAGCTAATGTATGTTATCACCCGAGGAGTCCGACTGACAATTTCTGTTACCAAAATTTCTTTAAATTTCTAAAACGTGGGTCCTGTAGCATCATATCCCACCCATTCTGCTACGTCTTTCGGTACGCTTTTTCGACATAATAACTTTCACACTTTTTTGACTTATTACATTGTTTAGATTTGAGGATCACTGACGAGGGTTAAGTACCCGAAACGTACATGTCTGCTCCATGTTGCCAATTTACCTGTTCTGAAATGATGCAATTCAATATGAAGACGGTTACATTCAGAGAGGACAGGTGGTCGGGGCCCTGTCTTCTCTAAAGAGGTTTGGACAGGGCCTGTCAAGGAGTCCCGTCGTCACGGTCAGTCAGCGTGCAAGTATTAAGGATGCGCTGGTACAAGACTGTAGATTAGTCAAGTACCAAGCCCAGTGTCCGTTTGGTGACATTAGGATCCGCGGTATAGGAGGCGTTTGATGATTCTGACGCATTTTCGATGGTAATTCTGTCTTCCTTTGATCCTTCTCATTTTGTTGATCATGTCACCATAAAATGCAAGTTGCGAAATACCCAAAGTAATTTACTCTGTTGCTTATATGGGTCCGAATTCACATATTATCAATACGGAAATGTCCCAACTCTATACGTTCATGAATGCTTAACGCTCCAAAATTGAATAGCATCATTTAAGAACAGATAAATTCCGGGTACTTAACCTTCGTCAGTGATCCTCAACTCTAAACAATGTAATTTGCAAAACAAGTATGAAAGTTACTACGAAGACAATTTCAAATCAATTTCATGCGTTTCGATTATTATATTCTCATCAGTGATGCTTACAGCAGAGCCGCCAAAATTTATTTCAGTTGAGCCCTGTTGTTTGATATTTAGAATTTACTTAACAGAGAGTGCGCGGCTCAAAATTTCCCGTAGGGTCGATTCAGAAGCATATCCAACTAGTCCGACAAGTAGAAAATGAAAAGAATATATAAAATACATGCACTGTCTGAGGCCACGTCTATATAGAAAGTGCTATGGCGACAATGTCAGGGAATAATATTCAAAACACTTACTGTCAAACCCCTCGCGGGGAACTATTTTACGATCTCCACACGGACGCCTAGAAACATAGAAATGGGACCAAGTGCCTGGGAGGAGTAAGCACCTTCTGTGGGCTAGCCTCACCCGCCGATGATGTTCATGCACGAAAATGAAAAGAATATATAAAATACATGCACTGTCTGAGACCACGTCCATATAAACAGCCTTGTCGTCTTGTGATAGTACTGTCCATGTTCGTGTCGACCGTTGTCTAGTATCAGGGTCTAATCCCTTTATGACCAATTGTTTCCAGCATTCGACAGCTACCAAATGGCCGAAGAGTAGATGCCTGTAAATTGGTTTATTACTCCCTCTAGTGTTGCCTATCAGGAGAATGACGTGGATTTTAGGGATTTCGATATGACTTACTTATGAGTCGCTTGGAACTACTGCTTCTTTCTATGTTTGGGTTTCCGTAGAATTGTAGAATATGAGAGGATCTTCAACTACACACAGTTGCAGCAGCGAAAACAAACCCCAATGCAAAGTAGAACAGACATACACAGAAAGAGACGCAAAAGGAACACAAATCACATAGAAACATCAAACACAAATGACTACACATCAACTAACGAGACTAATGGAGGGCAATCGGTGCCGACTTAGGACGGCCATCTGCCACGTAAATAGCAGTGCCATGCTAGTAGTATACTGTGTAGTTATACGGATTTCCTGCGCAGTACTCCTTAGAAGTGAAGCTTGTCATTATGATCACCAATGGACTTCCGTTTTCACCCCATGGTAATAAGATGGAATTATACACCCGACGGAGGTATTGCGGATTACGTGAAGCAGAAGGGATGGATCAGTACTACGAACAAGTGAAGCGTACCATTATGATGACAAATGGACTTCCGTTTCCCCCACTAAAAGCAGTAAATCGCATTGCCATAAGTAGACGAAACTATACACTCGACGGAGGTAAGCATAGGTATTCACCTTACTAGTCATCTTGTAAGGTTTATAAACCAAAAAAAAAAAAAATTAAGCGAGGTGCTTAACGTCTTAAAATACTTCAGCATCATTTCAAAGCAGAAAGAATTAATTCAGCATAAACCAGACATGCACGTTTCGGGTATTTAATACTCTTCAGTGATCTTATATCGAAACAATGATATATAGCCAAAATCTGTGAAAATTATGTCCAAAATGTACGAAAAGACGTAGAAAGATGGCTTGGATATGATGCTACAAGACCCAGGTTTCAGAAATTTCAGACAATTTTGTAAACAGAAATTTTCTAATGCGTTTGAATAAACATCAAAGAAGTACCTAACCGTTATTCAGTCTCAAAGTTGAGAAGGCAAGACAAAATCATGAGAATTCCCATCGAAACGGCTGCGAACCCCGGAATGAACAACATTCCGAAATGAGACCAGGTGCCCGGGTAGAGTCAGCGTCTCCTGATTGCATGCAAAACCAGTCGCAACAGCTCCATGGAAATCTATCTCATCACTGATGAGAATTTAATATTCGAAACACGTGTCAGGTGCCGAAAAATTGGTTTGAAATTTTCTTCATTCAAAAATATAGGAAGTATCGTTGTTGTTTGTTGAATAAGCTTATAGCATTAACGGATTGACACCTGGTTAGATTTCCTACGCTTCGAATATTATCATTGCAACCATAGGGTGCTGCAGTGTTGAGATTCTTAATATAGTCTTCCTCTCTGTTGCGACGGAAAGGAGTGCTAAAATTGGGATTGTTTATGGGGTGATATATTTTCTCCGGTATTCCGACTCTCATAGATAAAACAGAATGATATGGCTGGTTAAAATGTTGATAAGGAGTTGATTCCTTTATTATTGATTTTTGACCGGGGGGGGGGGAAGGGGACTAAGACCCTTTAAAGCCTATTAACATGCACAAATGCATATAAAAATGTTCCTTCAAGAAATAATCACCAATACGTAGATTACTAAGTAATATTCATCTGCTTTTGCATCTATCTTACCATTATCCGCCATCTTGATCAAAAATCTACCGGCGCTCATCTGTTGGTTGACAACCTGACAGGTGGTAAAACTGAAGTTGGAAAAAATACGTTTATCCTGTTCAGGCACGGTCTATTTGATATTCTGGGGGGGGGGGGGGGGGGGGGGCTTGGGTGTTTTTGGTACAAAATAATTTTGCTCTGAATTTTGATGAAAAAATAAATTTGCTTATGGTGTGACAGAAAAAAAATAATCTTGCTCTTACAAATAATCTTAATTTGAAGAATTACCATAAAATTTTGTTAAAATTCTTGAAAATTTTCCGGCTCGCTTCGCCAGCCGCAGTTTTCAGTCTATCAAAAAAAAAAAATTTGCTTCGCTTCACTCGCCTTAGTTTTCCATCGATCATTACATACTTATGTCAAAGTACATATATTTGAAGACATCAAAAGTGTTGACAATACTTAAGAATAACTATTAATACATGTTGCATGTAGCCCATAGAGTCTCAATTTTATGTTCTTGTAAGCTTGGCAGGAGTACTTCAGTTATTCACCATTTAACAATTCTACATTTTAAAATTTGTCTAGAAAACCTTCCCAAAAGAACCTCTTATATTCATGTACCTTATATACATTTTGTTATTTAGAATTGTATTGTAGAAATCTTTTATCTCTCTATTTAGAATTGAACTGAATACTTGCATAAAAATAAAGTATATATTAATATTTAGATTTTGAGTAAAAATATAAATAATATCTATTGATAAAACACAAACATTCTTAATATATATGCACATAACTTTGTTATAAAAAATTCCTTGCTCCGACTTTGCAAGAAAAAAATAATTTTGCCCCGGTCCGAATATAATCTTTCTCCGACAAGTAACCCAAGCCCCCCCCCCCCCCGTATATCAAATGGACGTGCCTAACTAGAGTGCATTCGATCTTACTATAGTCGAACTACGGAAGCTATTGTTTTTGATCGAAGTCGCTAAATTTATGAACATTAATTTATATGATAAGGCCATAACCTTCAGAATAGACCGAAAATTATACAGAAACGATAAATCATGGTGCGATATGTAGATTTTTCAGTTAGTAGACTTCTTATATCAAATTCATAAATTTCTAGGAGGGGCCAAATAAGGCCATTTCTGTACCTTGTCCTTTTGTCATCACTGCCGGGCTGTCGCGATAGTTTTAGTTCGGTACATTCGATACATTTTCATTACGCGTTACCATATGCAGCTCGCTCAGCGAGAGGCTTTATGCGGCTTCTCTTCGTATATTCTGTCGTTCGAATTGACCTCTCCGCGAGAAATGAGTAGCATGTGTTATTGACCAATGAAGTAATCTCTCTTATCGGACATCTGGGATGCTTATCTTAGATATGGTGCGGTAGCCATTACCTCGGTCAAACTTTCCATAGAAACCCATTTGTCCGACTATACAAACGAGCAGAAATAGTTATACGAGCTAGTTTTAAACTCGATTTAAAGTCGTTTATAATTAATGCAGAAAAAAATATATAATAACTACATGCAGCAGTATTATAAGTATATATATTTTGGGCACATAGAGTATTTGGAATCGACCCGATTCAATTGTAAATACCTATAATATTAATATTCAATAGATGAAATATTTACAATGTAGTTGAAAAATACATGAATTGCCTAAACTTTTTTTTTAAATTTTTATGATGTAAATATTCAAGACTTAAATTTTAGTTTTATCTGTTTGTTTGTTATTTTATTCATCCTCTTTTCTTTTTCGTTATTAATTTATTACGATTCCTTTCTATCGGGGGAAATCCCTGTCTATCACACATTATTGTACGTTGATAAAAATGCATGTTCTAGCAGAGGAATACATTTCATTAAAAGTTGTCAATTTGCTTGAATTTTAAAAATACGTACTTACAATTCTATAAAAACGTCGGTAAGACGTTTTAACGAACGAAAAAAAAAACTAAACAAAACAACAGAAAAAGACCCCCCCCCCCAAAAAAAAAAAAAAAAAAAACATTTGCAAACGCATATGTAAAGCAAATAGAACTTGCTGAAACATGAGCAAAATAATAATATAAATGCAAACGTTACAGACATTCGGAGTGACATTAGAGTTCCACGTTTCTATTTCATATCTAAACATTTAATGGCGAGAAGGGAGGTTGGGTTTACCCCCCCCCCCCCCCGTTTTTTTTTTTTTTTTGTAGAGGTAAAAACATTTTCTATCTTATAATGGCATACATTTTTCTCGAAATTCTCGGGCTTGACCCTGTGATACGTCTCTATTTCATCCCCAACCCCACCCTCTGAAAAGTGAATCCATCGTCTATTTTTTTCACGAAAAATTTTCATACGTATGAGATTACTTTGATTATAGATTCTGTATATTTTCCTTATAACATACATCTAGCGATTTTTAAGAATAGGTTATTTCGAGTCTAATTCAAATATAAAACTATTTTGGTATTATATCACTTTTAGTTTAGAATATGTAGAAATAAAAATCATATTTATTAGATGTTTGAAAGTTGTACATCTGTAGAAATATGTATTAGAGTAGCAAGCATGAATTTAATTATGCATTTAAAAAAAATCAATATTTGCGTATAAATTATTGAAATAATTTAGGATTTATCGTCAAACCCCTGAAGATAATTAAGTTTCCATCAAGATAAATGTGAAATTTGTACTAAATTATAGACTCAAAATTGATACCATCGCCTTCCTGTTACCTCTTTGTTTATGCACATGTACATACAAACATACAAAACATGTATCGTTAGTATACTAGTATTCCAAGCCTCTCAGGACTTCATTATGACATTCAAGACATGGTGAATTTATTCATTAACAAATGAATGACATTAAATTTGCCAGCTTTTCATGAAACAACCGTTTCTTCTCTATAGTTTTGATATATTACGTTATGTATTTTCCGCCTATTCGCCCTTTGTTTAGCTTGACCGCCGCCATTTTCTAAGAAAGCTTGACCTAGGTAGCAACAGTCGAGTTATCTATCGTGCGTGGGAGGAGTTACACTATTCATTCTGATAGGTGAATTGTTAACCTTCGCAAGCTTTGTTAATGTACGCCGCGTTACATCAAGCGTCTCCCAATTGTGGCCTCTAATAGTTTGTGAGGCACAGTTGGGATACGGGAGGCCGACACATATTATTGTTAGAAAAGGAAGTCTCGATCTGTAAATTATCCGACTAAACAGGTACACGGCATACCACCGTATACAACGTCACATTAGGGGAGTCAGCCATGTGCGGCACTGGGAGTCGGCTTCGAAGCGGACACACGACAAGATCGGCGAGTTTTTCTTAAACTTTCTCGGATATTATACCATATTTCTCCAAAATTCAAATTGCATAGAGTGTGACAAACATTTCTTGATCTATCACGTTTGTCACTGGACTTCAGATTCATCTACATACCTCAAACACTTCGTCCGCGTTTTATGAGTAGACCTAAATCATGGAAATCAACGATTTCGCATATTTCTCTTCCATACTCAACTAAGGCACGGTCCATTTGATATTCTGGGAGGGGGGGGGGGTGCGGGCTTGGGTTTTTTTCGAAAAAAAATCATTTTGCTCAGAAATTTGATGAAAAAAATAAATTTTCTTATGGTGTGACAAAAAAAAATAATCTTGCTCTTACATGTAATCTGAATTTGAAGAATAACCATAACATTCGCTTAAAATTCCTGAAATTTTTTCGGCTCGCTTCGCTCGCCGCAGTTTTTACTTTCTATGAAAATTTTTTGCCTCGCTTCGCTCGCCATAGTTTTCTTCTGTAATGGCAAGTTCATATTTGAAAATATCTATAAAATGCATGTTACTGAAACAATTGAAATGCTTATATACATTATCAATATAATTCATTACTATAATAGATACATGTATCACCATAGTGTCTGATTTTATATACAAGCTTGGAAGGAGAATTTAAATAAGTTTTTCACTAGTTTTCATTTTTACATGTAAAAACTTACATCAGGCCCTTTTACATGTTACATGACCTTTTATACATTTTGTTAACTAAACATTATATATCGCATATTGTAAAAATCTTTCACCTCTCTCAGTTTAGATGTGAATACAAGTTTTACATAAAAATAATGTTTGGAGTATTTTTTAAAGTAAAAATAAAGAATTTCTATTGAAAAACACAAACATTCTTAATATTCACATCAATTGTTCTAAAAAAAAAAATTTCCTTGCTCCAACTTTGCGAGAAAAAAAAAAATTTTACCCCGGTCCGGGGTGAACAAAATAATCTTGCTCCGACAAAAAACCCAAGCCCCCCCCCCCCACCCCCAGAATATCAAATGGACCGTGCCTAATGTGCTGTGTTAGGAATGAAAATAGCATCCTGATACTCTAGAACACTGTTCATTTTGACTTGTGTGTCACACGTATACCCTTTGCTGTGTGGAACAGTCCCCCCCCCCGGTGGCAGTGGATTAATAGAATATATCTCAAGATGTGATAAGGGACAAGGAAATCCAACCCGATCATCCAAGATTTGCTTGTACCACGACCAGCAAATCCTGGAAACAAGGGTTTGATTTCCGTGTCCATGATCACATCTGGGGATTGATTATTTTTCTCTCACTATCTCAAACAGCTCAAAAATGAAACTTTTGTGTTTTGTTTTTTATGCCCCCGGAATCAAAGATTCGGGGGCATATAGTTTTTGGCCTGTCCGTCTGTTTGTCTTTTTATCTGTTTGTCTGTCTGTTTGTCCGAAAAACTTTAACATTGGACATAACTTTTGAATGGGAAGTGATAGGGCTTTCATATTTCACATGTGTATTCCTTGTGACAAGACCTTTCCATTGATACCAAAATTTTTTGACCTCGTGACCTTGACCTTGACCTTTGACCTACTTTTCAAAAACTTTAACATTGGGCATAACTTTTGAATGGAAAGTGATAGGGCTTTCATATATCACATGTGTATTCCTTGTGACAAGACCTTTCCATTGATACCAAAATTTTTGACCTCGTGACCTTGACCTTGACCTTTGACCTACTTTGCAAAAACTTTAACATTGGGCATAACTTTTGAATGGGAAGTGATAGGGCTTTCATATTTCATATGTGTATTCCTTGTGACAAGACCTTTCCATTGATATTGATACCAAAATTTTTGACCTCGTGACCTTGACCTTGACCTTTGACCTACTTTTCAAAAACTTTAACATTGGGCATAACTTTTGAATGGGAAGTGATAGGGCTTTCATATTTCACATGTGTATTCCTTGTGACAAGACCTTTCCATTGATACCAAAATTTTTGACCTCGTGACCTTGACCTTGACCTTTGACCTACTTTTCAAAAACTTTAACATTGGGCATAACTTTTGAATGGGAAGTGATAGGGCTTTCATATTTCACATGTGTATTCCTTGTGACAAGACCTTTCCATTGACACCAAAATTTTTGACCTCGTGACCTTGACCTTTGACCTACTTTTCAAAAACTTTAACATTGGGCATAACTTTTGAATGGGAAGTGATAGGGCTTTCACATTTCACATGTGTATTCCTTGTGACAAGACCTTTCCATTGATACCAAAATTTTTGACCTCGTGACCTTGACCTTGACCTTTGACCTACTTTTCAAAAACTTTAACATTGGGAATAACTTTTGAATGGGAAGTGATAGGGCTTTCATATTTCACATGTGTATTCCTTGTGACAAGACCTTTCCATTGATACCAAAATTTTTGACCTCGTGACCTTGACCTTGACCTTTGACCTACTTTTCAAAAACTTTAACATTGGGCATAACTTTTGAATGGGAAGTGATAGGGCTTTCATATTTCACATGTGTATTCCTTGTGACAAGACCTTTCCATTGATACCAAAATTTTTGACCTCGTGACCTTGACCTTGACCTTTGACCTACGTTTCAAAAACTTTAACATTGGGCATAACTTTTGAATGGGTAGTGATAGGGCTTTCACATTTCACATGTGTATTCCTTGTGACAAGACCTTTCCATTGATACCAAAATTTTTGACCTCGTGACATTTGACCTTTTAACCCAGTGACCTCACATACATGTGCTTAACAGAAAATAGTGTTCATACTAACAAAGATGCCACCGGGGGCATTCGTGTTTCACAAACACAGGCTTTATTTTTTTCATATTTAGCACGGCTGATACTGCAATTATGTATGACGTTACAGTTAAAAAAACCTTCCGGAATGGGCTTATCTCAACCTCAGGGTGAGACAACATTTTTCCTGACACCCGACTTTGCGGACAAATGAGACTGAAGTGAGAGAAAAGGAAATCAAACCCAAGTGTCTAGGATTTGCTTGTACAACGACGATGCTAAAGCAAATCCTGAACACGAGGGTTGGATGTGTCCCTGATGACATCTGGGTGTTCATTATTTTTAGCTAAAGGCGCTCAAACAGTTATTTTATGTATTCTTTTTTCATAGTTTGATCGGCTAACGCAGAAATCGCGAATGACGTCCTTTAAGATGATTTTATCGTTGGAGAAGACTTGAATTATATACAGGCCAAGACCTGACATTGCAACATTTGACGTAATTTTTTGACGGTATTATCCGGGAGTCAATCTTCAAATTCAATAGCATCATTTAAGACCTGATAAATTTACAGCATGGACAAGACATGCACGTTTCGGGTACTAAAGTCTCGTCAGTGATCATCAGTCTGAACAATGTAAAATGGCCTAAAAGTATGAAAATTATGTCCAAAAATGTAACAAAAGACGTAGCAGAATGGTTGGGATATGATGCTACAGGACCCACTGTTTAGAAATGTCAAAAAATTTTGTCACAGAAAATCTCAAATGCGTTAAAGAGACAGACGATCAACCGAAGTTGATCGAACTTGGCTACATGTGCCCTCGGGGACTCTTGGTCCACCAGCAGTGACACTCACCAGGTAGTTCAAATGTTAAACGTCTTCAAACTCAATGGCATCATTAAGACCTGATACATTTACAGCATGGTCCAGACATGCACGTTTCGGGTACTAAACCCTCGTCAGTGATCCTCAGTCTAAACAATGTAAAATGGCCAAAAAGTATGAAAATTATGTCCAAAATGTACCAAAAGACGTAGCAGAATGGGTGGGATATGATGCTACAGGACCCACTGTTTAGAAATTTCAAGAAATGTCAAATAACAGTTAAGAATTCTATGTAGTACAATGTTCAAAATTAGGGCCAATATCGGGCTACCCCTTTTCACTTAAATAATATAAATTTGATTTCAATAAAAAATAAAGAAGCTTGGAGGTTTTATTGTTGCATTTTTGTTTCGTTAAGGCACGGTCCATTTGATATTCTGGGGGGGGGGGGGGGGGGGGGGGGAGGGGGGGGGGGGGTTTCGAAAAAATAATTTTGCTCTCAATTTTGATGAAAAAAATTTTTTTTCTTATGGTGTGACAGAAAAAAATAATCTTGCTCTTACAAATTATCTGAATTTGAACAATTACCATAACATTTTGCTACAATTCATGAAAATTTTCCGGATCGCTTCTCTCGCCGCAGTTTTCAAATTGTATAACAACTTTTTGGCTCGCTTTGCTCGCCATATTATTATATCGAAACATTATTTACTGATGGCAATGTTCATATATTTGAAGATTTCAAAAGCTATACATGTATTTGAAATAAAAAGGGCTTCCATAAAAGCTTAAGATATCATCAATATTTATGTATTGCTATTAATACACGTTGCATGTATCCCATAGAGTCTCATTTTTTTTTCTTGCAAGCTTGGAAGAAGAACTTCATTTATTCACCAATTTACAAATATTAGTAACATTTAAAAAATTTGTCTTGGAGACCTTCCCCTCAGACCCTCTTATACATGTTATATACATGTACCTTATATAAAATATTGAGAATTGTATTAAAGTCTTTTATCTCTCTGTTTAAAAGTGAATTGAATATTTGCATAAAAATAAACAATAAAGTTTTGAAAAAAACTATAAATAATTTTTATTGATAAAACACAATCATTCTTTAAAGATGCAGTGTCCCTGAAAATAATTTTTTATTGAAAATGTAAATTTTACTCCAAACGGTCTAGATAGAGGAAAAAATGAGCCAGAAAAAAGTTTATTTGAAAATATGCAGTAACACTCTAATATTGTCGATTTTGTAAAAATTAAATCTCCGTATACCTCTATAGTAAAAACTCAATACATTGTAGGTGGCGCTAGTGGAATGAAATGAATTAAACTGCGCACCCCAACTTCAAAATGACGTTTTTAAAAGTCTATAACTGCGAAAGTATGCGTTAGATTGGCCTGAAAATTTGAATTTGTACAAATGAGAATGGATACTTTCATATAAAAAGAAATATTTTGCATTACAAAATTTTGTAAAATTAATTAATTTTCAGGGACACCGTCCCTTTAAACATGCACATCACTTTGTTAAAAAAAATTCCTTGCTCCAACTTTGCAAGAAAAAAATTTGCCCCGGTCCGGGGCGAAAAAAATTATCTTGCTTCGACAAAAAACCCAAGCCCCCCCCCCCCCCCCCCCTGAATATCAAATGGACCCTGCCTAACTGCAAATGCAAAAAGAAATGGTATTTAATCATCTAAATAATTTTCATTTTAGTGGAGTGCCTTATGTAAGAAAATAGACTGCCGTGGTTATTTTATGATTTAAGCAAACCACTATGATAAAGATATTAACTGTGGGCTAGTATTATAGAAAAAGTTTGATATAAGGCAGTTGCAATATTTTGGGGGTAAAACGCCCTTTTCTATGCAAAAATCAAGAAGAACTGGAAATAATTTATAACTTTTGCATAAAAAATGATGACAAAAACTTAGAGATGTAAATATACTTAAAATATGTTGTTCTTTCGAATAAAATGAGTTTCAAATTCGAATATTAATGAGTTAAAGAAGATCCTGACGATAATCTCAACAGCACTCACATTAGAGCTCCGAATTGAGCATCGACGGACCCCTAGCAATGTAGAGGTGGGACCAGGTGCCCGGGAGGAGTAAGCATCCCCTGTTGGCTAACCGCACCTGCCGTCGATGTTCATGCACGAAAATGAAAATATATATTAAATACATGCACTGTCTGTGGTTCTTTCTATATAGAAAGTGCTATGGCGACAATGTCAGGGAAAAGTATTCAAAACACTTACTGTCAAACCCCTCGCGGGGAACATTTTTACGAGCTCCACACGGCAAATGGCATAAGTGTGACCACATTTTAGTATAAAATGTGGGTTTTGGTGGGCATACTTGCATGGCAGACTATTGCTTCTTTGACTTTTATTGTAGGCGAAACAGACCTTGGTGTTACGAAAGGAATGACCTTTTGCTTTGTAAGTGTTCGATTTATTTGGTTGCCTAACACCCATCGCAGCGGCTTTTAGCCGCAGTTCCGCTATTGGTTTTTCCCAAGGAATAATGGTTGACTCCCTAATGCGACGAAAGGACTCATCGTAAGTTCTCCATGGCTGATCATATGTAACTTACTTATTTCCCTCACAGTGAACATGTATTTGAGTACATTACATGTCTCGGTGGGGAACTTCTGTGAGTATATCGACCCATATATTAGAAATGCATCTGTCCATTGATTAATGGACAAAGGCAATTTGTTGTTTGAAAGAAGGGGGGAATCTCCAACAAGACCCCGTTGCAGCTTCAACAGCAAAACACCAAAAAAACTCCGATGCAAAAACACAAAAGACGAGTACAGCACGAGACGGAAAAGAGACACACGACATGTAAACATAAAACACAAAAGACTACACATAAACCGACGAGACCAATGGGCAACCGGACTTTGGACGGCCATTTGTCACGCAAGTAGGAAATGATGTGGTTATCCTGGATTACGTGCGCTTAACCCTCTCACTTCTCCGATTACCCAGAGGTCTCGAAGAACGTACAATTGTGGTGAAAAAGAAGGGAGAAACAACCTCCTCACTGTAAGATGACATCACACAAACAAGACCGCGAAACGCAGAGGCCCCAGAGACACAGATGTAAATGGATATAAAAAGAGGGCATGCGTAATACAGTCCGTGCTCTGCCGGCTGTAGCAAGCTCATGTATGTAATCACCCGAGGAGTCCGACTGACATTCAGAGAGGACAGGTGGTCGGGGCCCTGTCTTCTCTAAAGAGGTTTGGACAGGGCCAGTCATGGAGTCCCGTCGTCATGTGATTGAAGTGTGATTTAATTCTATTTTCCCTGCTTTTACTGTGATTGACAATGGTTCTTCACCTGTTGAAGGAAGCAGTGATTTTAAATCTACATATTCATTATTCCAAATTTTTTGTTTCAACTTATTTGGTACAGTTGCCCCTAATGGCACTGATTCTGAAAGCTCTATAGGGATTTCATTACTTGACCTACTTGCCGGTTCACCTGCAAAAACATTGTCCAATATTGTGCCAAGATTGTAGCGGAGATTGTATCAGAACTCGCAGAAAATTCCTGGCTACTTGTTGGTAACGAGATATTGCTGCATTGTCCCTGTTGTTCAGTGGCAGTACCGGTAGTTTCTGACAAATTTGGTACATTAGATATTGCTGCCTTATTCTGTTGGGCTACAATATGTTTCGCCAACTGTTCGTAATCAATATTTGCGGCCACGTTTGCCGCACTTGGAATTGGCTGGATGGCGTCTGTCGACCTTGTCACTTGAGGATCTGTTGACCCGGCTATCATCTGGGAATCTGCTGACATTGTCACTTGGGATTCCGTAATCCCTTGCGGTCCAGATTCCACGCTGAGACTGTTGTCTGGGGAGTTTACCCTCCTTCTTTTTGTCTGCCGTGGCTGTCTGGGTTTGGGTGGCATAGTTCCTGTAATAGCATAAAATTCTAAAACAGTTGCCAAATCTTTGGGATTCAACAATACAATTTCCATAAATTAAATACTGTCTCATGAAAAAGTTATGATACATGTACGCAAGATATATCTGAGCATGACCTAAATAGTACCTGGTACATGAGACTTCAAAATACCAAGACTATAATCAAAACTCAAGATGATAATAGTAAATTAAATATGAAAACATTTACAATTACAGTGATTGGGATAAGCATGCGTCCTGCGCCATAGTCACATTCAGTTTTAAAATTGGCACATTTAAATTGTACTTAGTGCGCCAATGTGGCGCATTAAATTTTTAAACAAATTGTGGAAATCTTCCATTCTTTTATTCAACGTGGTTCTAAATTCTGGTTCAAAGCATGCAACGAATCTTTAAGACCATCTTTTGCGACTGTTTGGGTGAAATGCGTCCCCTTATTTCCCATGTTTAAGTACAGAAAAGTATGTCTAGACATTTGGAGTGGTGGATGATGCAGATCTATATATGTACTTGCTTATTTGTTTGGTTTTTTCTTTTTTGCAAATTGCTCACGGCACATTCATTTTCAACAATGGCACATTCATTTTGTAAATGGCACATTGACGTTCCAGGATATGGGGCCATTGTCATTTTCACTTAATTGCCTATCCCAATCACTGCAATTAAGATGTCATGGTTATGAAGTAATTGACTTGAGAGCTCATTAAATGTGTTACTTCTAAACACATTTGTATGTTTATGATTGAAGCAGAGTAATTAAGTTAGCACAAGGATCTGTGGATAAATAACACAGTGTTACCCCACTGATAAGGGTAATATAAACACAGACAATTAAACTATGTGGATGTACATACATTATGTTATGCCAGACTATATGTTGAATGGAGATAACTCTGGCAATGCAGAAAAGTAGGTATTTTAAATTGGTAGCCAAGGCCTAAAACCAATATAGGCAATAATGAACTGAAAATATAAGTAAATTTAAAATACACCTTTTATACTGTGCTATAGAAATGGGCATCACCGACCAAAACAAAGTATTGGTAACCACTGACCCAAATAAGTAAAGGTACCTTTTGACCTTAACAAAAGTATACATGTACATTTGTAGGTCACTCCTGACCTCAATCAAAGTATTGAAAACTACTTACTTCTGACCTTAATAATGGTAGAGGTAAGTCGAAGGAAAGTAAAAGAAACGGGTAACTCCGACCCAAATGAAGTATTGGTTACTCCGACCCAAATAAAGTCTGGGTAACTCCGACCCAAAATAAAGATATGGGTAACTCCGACCGAAATAAAATATTGGTAACTCCGACCCAAATAAAAGTATGGGTAACTCCGACTAAAATAAAGCCTGGGTAACTCCGACCAAAATAAAGATATGGGTAACTCCGACCCATATTAAAGTATAGATAACTCCGACCCAAATAAACGTATGGGTAACTCAGTGACCCAAATAAAAACAAAGGTAGCTCCGACCCAACTGACATATTACTTAACTCAGATCCAAGGGAAAACAAAAAGTTCCCAGCATAAGACGCAATGTCATTATGCCCAAGACCTGCTAGAAAGAAAATGCAATATTATCAAATTTCAGATTATTGTTTTGCATTAATTTTGTAATATTGCATTAACATGTTGCATTATATCCTAAGTTATAAAGAGTGCCACATAATGTTATATATGATGGACTGTGATATATAACATTGTACTGTGATAAGACTATATACTGACATAATGAATATAGTAACAAATATAAGTAGGAAATTTCCCATAGGATGAAACATTATACTGGCCCGAGGAAGGAGCTGTAAGAATAAGGGCTTGATTTAGCCCTGAAATAATTCAATTATTTCTTGTGCGCTGCCCTTCCTTTGACGGAAAAAAGTTGTTCAGGATAAAAATATGATGTATCAGAAGATTTCTCTTAAGTATTTTATTACAAAAATATGATGTTAGATTTGATAATTATGGCTTGAATAGGTAGGGGGCAACGATGTCTGAATACGTCAAATTGCGAAAGAAAATATACAAAAAATGCATTTTTTTACATAAATTTTAAGTGGTTTATATTTTGATCCCCTCTTATTTATAAAATAAAAAAGAACAAATAACTTCGAAACCAGTTTGTCAATGTAATCGTTAAAATACACAATCCGGAAGCTGAAAACCGTTTTATTTTACACTTAACAGCCACATAGTAAGATACACACTGTGTAGAAAACGGACATCTTTATATCATTTATTTTATTTGTGTATGCTGTATATTTCATCGGAATCTACTCAGAATAGATTGTTCCATTGTATAACAAGTAAAAATTGACAACTTTTATCTATCTTACCTCTTTTAAGTCAGATTCTTATAAAATAACCCATCCCCCCTTTGGTAAAGGAGGCATTCTGTAACTCGGGGTGGAACAATGTTGTAGAAAACATTTCCGTTTTCCATTGATTTCTATAGAAAAAGCGCACATTTTAACCCAAATATCTGTATTGTTATTGATAATTTATTCAATCGGACATCAGATTCAGATATGCATTAAGTTAGTTGATATTTCTACCGAAAAAATCTTAAAATATCCCATTTTGAAATTTCGACTTTTTCAGTGCAGATTTTACGTCTTATTCTTACAGCTCCTTTAGGTGCTTGAATCACAGCATTTCGTATGCTCCTTAGGTATTTCCTCATCGGCTGGCTGTGGGAAGGTACCATCTGGCACACGATATGCAAGGGATGCCCCAAAACCTCGGTGGTGCCACAATTCTACCCCTGCTTCGTGTTTCGTCATCGCCTCCAGGTTGATATTGGTCTGTACAACCATCTCATTGTATACCGTGCAAACAGTGAACGGGAGTCTCCGTATTAATTGGCCAATGTACACAAGCCTCACTCCGATACATAAGACTAAATATTTAGCCAACGATACAATATCCCTAGCTAATTGTGTGCAGTTTGTATGTGCTGAGATGTCATTCCCTCCAACCTGAAGGAAAACTACGTCAGGAACAACGTCGAAATGAAAGAGTATATGTCTGGATCCACCACTTGTTTTCCAATATGGCGTAGGCGTAGACCCCCTTCACCGCGAAAGTTCGTTCACCACACAAAAATCTCTGTCCAACCTAAGGTTCAAGATATTGTTCTTGTCACAAAATTCATGTAAACGGCGAATGTACGAATGTCCAATAATCTGTACATTTAATGGCTTGTCTGCAATCTCATCCATTGTGCTAACTACCCTGACCGACTTCCCACAGGCACAGCGCGATCGATAAATACTTACAAAAGAGCCATAAAAGATTCCACTTGCTGCCTCTACAGCGCACCAAGCAAACGATCGATAGTGTTAATATTGCACTAACAATGTCAACAATTGACTTCAATCCAGTTTAAAGGCTTTTAAACACAGCTCAACGTTTTTTTTTTTGATTTTTTACAAACAACACTTTTTACAAGCAGGTCTAGACGATATCTTTTTCAAACGTATATGTGACTAGCGAAGGGAAGCAACTCGTAGTTTATAACAATCAAGGTCGACTTCGCCGATTTCGTTCTCACGGTTTTGTGGCCTTTAAACACACATATTTACCCGAGAAGATGAAATAAATACTATGTTGTTTAGTTGAGGAAAATTTTATCGTATTTTAATAAAAAAAGTGAAAAGATTAAATCTTTGGCTATCAGTGGAATCTATTCTACAATTTCATCCCCCTGACGCAACGGTACTGTGGCGTAGAGGTGATGACGCAGGACTGCAAATTCCATGATCGCAAGTTCGATCCTTGCCGAAAGTACATTTTATTTTTCAAAATTTTTAAGGAGTTTTTGCTTTTTTTAATTGTTGATTCCATGAGAGGCACCATGATATCAATATGCATTGTTTCCGTATATCATATATGCTTGTTATTAAAAGAGCTTTGTACAGTACAGATTGAATATGTGATGACAAATATGGATAATGACCATATACCTGTTTACAGCACAAAATCGATAATTCAGGTAATCAGAAACCGAGGCATACGAAATCAGGATAAAACAGGAACAAAAGCAAACAAACAAAAACCTCCACTATATGAAAATAAGCGAACTCCCGATATGAGAGTGAGGCCATGTGCCCAGGAAGAGTAAGCATTTCCTGCTTGCATGCAACACCCGCCGCTTCAATTCGGTAGAAATGTAAACGTCTTCAAATTGAATAGCATCATTTAAGAACAGATAAATTACTACTGCGATCAGATGGTTAAAAGTAAAATATCGTAACATTTTAAAGGTTTTCATATAGAGCACAAGTAGGTACGTAAATGAAAATTCGTTTGTATTGAGAATATGTCAAAATTGTTTATCTAAAATAAAAATTAGGAACGTACCCGCCTGTGTTGTTAGCGAAAAACTGCAAAGAATGTATGAAAATTAACGAAAAATACGGATATTACCATACCGTCACCAGTTTCTGACGTCATAAATGACGTCATAGAGCGCAAAGTTTCGCAAACTTTTTACCGTTGACAAATACCGATGTTGATAGATAGATTTACATCAAAATGATTCAAAATTATATCTTTTTAAAAAGTCACTAAATACAGGGCCGTAAATCACGGTTAGTGGACCTTCTCCTTTTCCCGATGTTTCATCGAAACATGTGAATCGGTTTTTGACTTTTTTATGAAGAGACGGAATCTCTTTAATCAAATTACCATTATATTATTGTAAGGGAGATTAATAGATGATAATGTTTTTATATGTAAACATGTTATGCACATGATGTTGAAAAAAAACATACAACCGTACCCTTCCACACTCGGCGGCACACGAATCAGATATTTGACTATGTCGACTCACGTGATAAAATAATATATTAGTATATACTAATATAATCAATTTCTATATCAAGTTTATACAGAATATCAATAGGGTATTTATTTTTATTAAAGGGGCTGATAAGATAAAGCATAAAATCTGCCTTGAAGAAGTAAAATTTTCAAAATAGGAACTTTAAGAAAATTCTTCACAAAATATATTCATGTTCTTTTTTCCTTCATAACCAGAAGATCATTAAGATTTATCCTTCATCATTTTCCTTAATCTTAAAGATGCAGTGTCCCTGAAAATAATTTTTTATTGAAAATGTAAATTTTACTCCAAACGGTCTAGATAGAGGAAAAAATGAGCCAGAAAAAATTTATTTGAAAATATGCAGTAACCACTTTAATATTGTCGATTTTGTAATAATTAAAACTCCGTATACTTCTATAGTAAAAACTCAATACATTGTAGTTGGCGCTAGTTGAATGAATTAGAACTGCGCACCCCAAATTCAAAATGACGTTTTTAAACGGCTATAACTGCGAAAGAGTGCGTTAGATTGGCCTGAAAATTTGAATTTGTACAAATGAGAATGTATACTTTCATATGAAAAGAAAGATTTTGCATTACAAAATTTTGTAAAATTAATTAATTTTCAGTGACACCGTCCCTTTAAGGCAATTTTTTTTAGATTTGTAAAAATTGACCCTTTTTTAGCTCACCTCAACGAAGTTTTGAGTCTGCATTCGAAAGAACCAATTCTTTCGAATGAATTGTTGACACTTTCAGATCATCGTAAGCCTGTTTTTGAGTTAGAGCAAGACTCTGCCCTAAGACAAATCCAAATGTATGGGGCGCCGTTTTGCTTTTTATTCAAGAAAGTGATATCTCCAATTCGAACAGGAGATATCTCCAATTCGAATTGAAGATATCTCCAATTCAATATGAGATATCTTCTATTCGAATTGGAGATATCACCTATTTGAATTGAAGATATCTCCTATTCTGATGGAATAGGAGATATCTCCTATTGGAATAAGTGATATCTCCTATTCGAATTGGTGATATCTCCTATTCAAATAAGAGATGTCACCTATTCAAATAAGAGATATCACTTATTCGATCCGAATAGGAGATATCTTCAATTCGAATTGGTGATATCTCCATTTCATAAGACTCTTGAGAAAATTAATGTATGCTCCCCAATAGAACAGGCCTGCACTGAATTTGCGATGTATTCCGAATGGGATGATGGCGGCTCACAGAGACAATATACTAGCGAAGATTAAAGAAACTATACAGGACGCAAATCGCTGTTTTGAGAACGAGGATGTCGATACTACCAATATTCTTCGGGATCTGAGAAACAGCTTACGATTTCTAGAAGCGATCAAGGAGGACATTAGTGACGAAAACTACGAGGCAATTTTTGCAACAATAAACGCATTGATTAACCAAATTGACCTGAGGATAAAATCCAGGAGTGATGCTGCATTTACAGCCCCAAGAGAAAATAGAACGGGTAAGCACATTCAGTTATTTTAAAAATATGTGTCAGTGCGGCTCACTTCGGAAACTGAATAAACACAATTTTGAATTAAGCAATATTGGTAGCAATGGCTGATCCAGCGCCCCCTCCTGAATCCGCCACTGGGTAGTGTGTTCAGTGTCCCCACATAGCTAATATATTTCCTCCATTTCTTAGAGTTATCTCCCTCCTTGGATCACAACTACCGAACTGTATCAATCTATCTCCGCTATGTTAAAATCGCTCTACATGTCGGCGCCGTGGTCTAGTGGTTAAGGTGTCAGGCCAGTGACCGAAAAGTTGCTGCTTCGAGCTGCGCTAGCATCATGGGTCCGCTGACATATATACAATTAAGTGTTACATGTTGTATATGAAAAATGTCCGTATCTGTGTTGTGTCTTAAAATGTCTGTGGTGTTTTTCTTGGGATTTTATTTATTTATTTTTAAATTGCAGGTTTTCACATCGTATACAGTTCGGCAATGTCTTGATGAGAATTATAAACAAGATATTTTAAAGAATGTTCGGTTTAGGTTAATCAGGTTGAGGATAACTTCAGATTTTGATTTATGATGTTTTAATTAGGAAGACGTGGAAGACCTGCAGTCTTAATAGATGAAGAACAGATAAACTTGTTCCAGTCGCTTAACTATACTGTCACACAAATGGCAAAACATTTTGGTTGCTCAGCTTCGACAGTATATAGTAAAATGTACAGTATGGGGAAACACCAACGAGATAAATATTCAGCAATGACAGCTGCAGAACTCGATTCTAAAGTAGAAGCTTTGCAAAAAGGTTTCCCTAATGCAGGATCAGTTGTGAGTACATATTTAACATTATTCTATAATCTATAAGTATAATTCTCTGATTGGCTGATAGCGTCAATCAACGAGCCTGTCTAAATCACCGTATACCACAGTTTAAAATTAGACTGGGATTACCCCCACTAACATCTGATAATGACGTCCTTATTCATTGTGAATCATACATGAAACAAGTTAAAAGTCATGTTTGTAAAACATTAATGCCCCCCTACCCCTTCTGTGATTAAAGTCCGTCACAACTTTATACATTGTGTACTTGCATTGATACAACCTATGGGGGTATAAAGTAACAGTGTAATGAAATTAAACAAAATGTTTTTCATAAAAAAACAGATGTCTCCCTCTCCAAAATGCAAAATGATGTCCTTTGAGTTATGGGCAACATCATACTAAAACATGAAAGTGATTCATTACATTGTTTGAGGTAAAGCCCAAACATGATTGGCATATACAATTTCATTATAAGCATATTTAAAGAAATTGACTTTGGTCACATGACCTTGGATATAGGTGATCTGAAACCTACACTCACTGACGAGGGTTAAGTACCCAAAAACATGCATGTCTGGTCCATGCTGCAAACTTATCTGCTTTTAAATGATGATATTGAATTTGAAGACGTTTAACATTGTATGGATCATGAGCAACAAAAAACTGAATTAGTGATTGGATACACGGTTCAAAATATAAAGCCTAAACATTATTAGCATAGACAATTTCATGACCTTGGGTCAAGGTGATGTGAAATCTTCGGGTCATAAGCAACAACATCCTAAAATATGAAAGTGATCGGGCAAACGGTTCAGGAGATATAGCCTGGACACGATGTGTGACAGACGGACAGACAGACGGACGACAAAGGCAAAACCAATGTCTCCTCCCCGTTGGGGGGGAGACATAAAAAGTCAAAGAAGTATAACTGTCAGGAGGACCTGTATGTACAGCATTTATGCTTTGTTAAAGCTCTTCTTCTAATAAACTTCTACAAGGTAATTAATAGTATTCTATTAAATAATCATATTCAACAAACCTGATAGTTTTGCTTTGAATTTATTCATATCCATTGGGACCTTTGTAGCTGCAGCGTGACATGGAAATGATCTGAGTAATATGATGGATGTGCATAGCAGGCATGGTATGTGGTGAGTAAGTCTGATGACAGATATACATGATCTAAACATGATCCCTGGATGTGTGTCTTCACAGAATTAATATTTGTAAAGTTGTGTCTTCCCATAAGTTCTGATAACTGTGTATAATTATCCCCAAAGGCATCAACATTAAAATCTCCAAGAATGATTGTTCTCTGTTGATAAACATCCAAGGAGCTGAATAGATCTTTGAGATCACTCATAAACAATGAAAGGGGGAGTGAAGGTGACCTGTACAGAAGAATTATCATGAAATCTTTAAAGTCCATCTGTAATATTTCAATATTTTGTCCTTCAAATGCTAATTTTCTTGCACAGCTGATTGTATTGCGCCAGTAGCATGCTAGTCCATGTCGTTTTTTATCTGTGTCCTTCGGCACAATCTCTTGCTTATAATCCAAGATGTTCATCATATTAGCTTGGTGGTTGTATGTATTGGTTTCTGTGTACATTAGCAAATCTGAAGATTTGGTGATAGGGTCTTTGAGGACATCATTGAAATGTAAACGCAGTGACCTTGCATTTAGTAAACTTATTGTCCATACTCTATATGATAATGGGTTATACAAAAAGATGTATGGGCTTGGCAATCTAACATTTTCTTGAAGTCTGGCCATTTCACGTTTGACAGAAGAATTTTGCAATATTTTCTGAGGGTCAAAATCTAGAATTTGAAGTCCCTGAATTGTTCGACATCTACTTAAGGCAACATATGCTTGTCCGCCAGAGAACTTCTTCTTAAAGGACACTACAAGTTCATCTACAGATAATCCTTGTACTTTATGGATTGTACAGGCAAATGCTAATTTTAAAGGGAATTGCGCCCATGTGATTGTCAGTCCAGTTCTTTTAAAAGAAGTAGAGAATTGAACATCTATTCTTGAAATGGGGACAACATTCTTTTCATATATGTTTAAATTGAGAGTTGATGCATTTCTTGCTGTCTTGCCAATATTTGGTTTGTCAAACTTGACTAAGATTGCTTGAACATTATCAAGGCTGGGTAGAAAGTCTATGATTTGTCCTTGAGCTCCATTGACAAGCCCGTCTTGAACATCTATGTTGCGAATTATCATAACTCTTGCTCCAACACAAAGTCGTAATGTTTTCACCAAACCACCTGTATGGGATGGGTTATCAGAAACAGTATAGTTTTCTAAAGAAACTGGTTTTTGCTCTCTCCTAGTAAGCTGAACAATTGGCTTAGCCAGTTCCGTCAATCTGTCATTGTTATGTTCATCAGTCTGAATATTGGTAGCATATATGTGTAACGCCTTTCTATTGTATTTTGGTCCGATGAATTTACACCTCTGTCTTGTAAAATCTTTATGTCATCCATTTTCTGTTGTCCTTTACGTATCCTGTTCAATAAGGCCGCAAATGCACTGTCATCTTTTTGACGCATAATTTGACGGAGTTCTATCAAATAGAAATTTGATTGCCACACAGATCCTGCAAATCTTAGCATGATGTTGGACGATAGCTCAAATACATATTTGCCAACAGGACGTAATTGGTAGAGATCACCTACAGCAACAACTGTAATACCACCGAATGGCTGTGTCAAATCTTTTATTTGTTGTAATCTTTTGTCCACGTAATTAAACACTCCTGAACTTACCATGGATATCTCGTCAATAATCAAAATTTTTAAATATGCCAGTTGAACTCTTAATCGATTACATGTTGAATCAGACAGCTTCTGGTAAGTGTCATCCATTTTAGTAGGAAGTTGGAGAGCTGAATGAATAGTGCATCCATTAATATTAAAAGCAGCAGTTCCTGTTGGGGCTGTCAGAAGAATCTTGGGTTTATCAGGTTCTGTGCCTACCTCTCTTAATTCTCGATTTGCCATGTTGAAAATTGCTGATATTAAATGAGACTTTCCTGTTCCTGCTCCTCCTGTTATGAAAATGTGCTTTGGTTCAATTACTTTAGAAATGTGACCTTTTTGTTGGTGACACCATCTGAAAAGGTACTCAAATGCACATCTCTGCTCAAAATTCAATGACTGTACCAGTTGGAAATAATCAGAGTTAGACAACAGCTGTGGATCCACTTCCAATACTGACTGTATATTTGGTCCACAAGATTCAGCCGTGAATGTTGCATTAACATTAGAATCTGGATTAACAATAGCAAAGTTATCATCAGATTGATAGCCTTCCTCAACAAGCTGTGCCTCTACATGCTGAGTTTCTGGTGCAGTATCGTCCCAGGCATGAGTAGGAGGACCAAATTCCTGAAAGTGAGATACTGCCTCTGTGACAATATCATTATTCTTCATAAGTCTTGCAAATGTGGTTTCAATTTCTGACTTTTTGGACTCGTAATGTTCACTGAAAGTGTTGAATGTGCTTTTTAGATCAGTTTTTTCATCAAACCAAGGCATGAAATGGAGCATACGGTTGTAGGAATACAATTCTGGATTTTCAGCCTGAGAGCACTGGTGGTATCGGACAACAGCTTCCAAACAACGTTTTCTCATTTTACCAAGGCCGTCTAAGATAATTATTTTTTCAAAGTTTTGATCAGGTTGACATGTTGTTTTATTTGCCTGGATATCAACTTGAATGTCTTCTTCGTAATCTGTTGACAGATGGTCATTGTCAAAGTGATCAATCTTTCTGCTTGCATCTGTAGTATACCACATACCAAATTCTGCAAGGCACATGTCCTTCAGAGACTTTGGTCTTGCTGAATATCGGTCCAAGATGTTAGTAGCAAATACATCCTCATCTTCATCATCCAAAGCATCCAATTGTTCCTTTCGCTTAAGGATTCTGATTCTGTTCTCAGGGAAGCCACTAGGAAGCCATACAGTTGTAAAATTCGATTTGTATAAAGGAAGTCCTAAGATTCTGTATGCAGCTTCTTGAGCAGAGACATTCCTAGCATTTGAAAATGCATGAGCTACTTTCTTCATCTGTTCATTAACTCTATGATTCCTCATTTCACGGCTAGCAGCTTGCAAAACAGTTCCAACTTCCCTCTCATCTTTTGTTATATAGCTTGTGATGTATGCTATGGCTGCATATGGACTGGTCACAAACTGGAGGTCCATGTTTGCTTCCCAAATTTTTAGAATATGGGGGTTGTAGTTGTTTATGCATGTTTCAGAGGGAGCACGACGCAAAAAGATCGTTGGTGTTTTAGAGGAACTTTGTAAGGCATCATAATATTTGTCACTAGATACATTGCATCTTTGAAGAACATCGCTCACACTCATTGTTTCAAGCTCAGACTCGTGATCTTGTAGATATTGTTTAACAGTCCCAAGCGTTTCATCAATGGAACGCTTGTGATTTATATCACATTCTTCAAGTTCTGGTTTAGACATCAAAATCTGTTCTGACACAGGCCTTGGATATCCAAATCGGCATGTCTTTCCACGTTTAGTACATGTTGCAGTATGTCTGTGTGTTTGTAAATCTTTCACCAGCTGGGTGAGAATTATATCATCAGATGGAAGATGCGACTGAATATATTTATCCACAAATTCACAAATAATTTTGCTTGAGTCACTTGGTTGTGGTGCATTTTCTATCCAAAGTATACAATGAACATGGGGAGATCCCCTTTGCTGGAATTCTATTCTATAAAAATATCTTGTCACAGTGCCAAGAGGACATGCTGGGGATAGTATTACATCTGTGAATAAACACTGGACTCTATGATAAATGTGACGAGCTGCCGTTGTAGGATTTGACCTTAAAAGGGAACACCTTTCCTCCCAAGTCATCTGTTCCAGTTCTTCAGTACTCAAGTCCTTTCCTTGCTGTCTTGATATTGCTATAAGTGTGTCCTTCCATTTCAAGTCTGCTGCAGACAATGTAAGGAACCAAGTAAAAATTTTGAACTGTTTAATAGCAGCTAAAAGTTCAAACATCACTTTCTGCCAGTAAGGAGGGCTCCCACGAATAGGTCGAAGGAAACGGTATGCATCGTCTTTTGTTATCAAGGGACGGATGCGATCTGAGTTTCTAAAGAATCCTGCATTGCAAGTTTCTCCATTATGATTACTCAGCGATTTCCTCAGTGCTACCGATATTGAGGCATTTATTTCTTTCCATTCTGCTACGAATTGAGCTACGAAAAGATACTCAATATTTGATGCAAAGTTCCCATTTTTTTCGAGTAATCGTTTCTGGAAATATTTCTTGGCTGACAATTTAACTTGTCTCTTACAAGTATAACCAAATTTCCCAGTTGGAAACAGCGTCGGGAAACTTAGTTCTTCAAAGCTTGTATCTTGAAGTATAGGAAGAGGTTTTTTCCCTTCCCCAGGAGCAATAGACATAATTCTGCTTGCATCAATGGACAAATCAGAAGGTTGCACACATGTTTCTAGCTGAACATTATGTGATTCATCTCTGGTTATAGGAACAATTTCTTCATTTTCCTGTTCACTCTCTGATGAAGAAGAGCCAGTGAGCTCATTGTCTCCTTCATCTTCACTGACTTGGTCTTGTCTAGGTGTTATAGTGCCAGTCAATTCATTCCAAACTTCGATGTCATCTTGTGCACAATCCTCTTCCCATGATTGATTTATGGTAACATTCTCATACAGTTTGTTATTTGCTTTGAGCCATTGTAGTGCCTTTAAAATCCTTTGTGGTCTTACATATTGGAAAGAATAATGTCTCTTGTATTCAACTTTCCTTTTCAATTTCAGTGGAATAAATCCAGCATCTGACGGTGTACGTGGCAAACTTTGTGCAACTGACTGAACTTCAACAGGAATGTTTACTACAGCTCCCTTAATAGCATTTTGTCTACCCTTGGGCAAAGCAATAAGTTTCATGAATGGGTAACGTTGTGAGAGTAACCTTTCCTCTAACGTTGTCAGACCTTGAAGCTCTTTGGAAGTGATGGCAGTTTTAAATTGTTTGCATCAGACTGTGGTGGTAACTTGTTGAGTTTTATATAGTGGAGACAAGTCCTACACAACCATTCAGTATTTTCAGCACTTATATTATTGGAAATACATTGGTTCAATAAGTTCTCACTGGTACTTTTAAGTGTAACATTATTGTAAGCCACAACTGATCTTTTATAGAGCATCCTACCACAGCAGGTACAAATGTATTCTGGATACTGCTGAATATTTCTGCGAAAGTTTGTATAAGCTCTGAGCAAATCATATTTGTCTTTTCTATATTTTTGTTGTGCCTGTGCTCGATTTCTTCTTGCTGCCTTCAAGTCATTTTTTCTACGAGTATTTCTTAGTTTCTGTTGTTCTTGTGCACGTTTTGACTTTTCAGCTTTTGGATTGCTTTCTCTATGTTTTTCTCTGACCCTTTGTTGTTCTTGTTTCCTCTTGTTTTTAAAGCTATTGGGATCTTCTTCTTTGTGTTTTTCTCTGATCCTTTGTTGTTCTTGTGTCCTCTTGTTTTTAAAGCTTTGGGTTCTTCTTCTTTGTGTTTTTCTCTGATCCTTTGTTGTTCTTGTGTCCTCTTGTTTTTAAAGCTTTTGGGTTCTTCTTCTTTGTGTTTTTCTCTGATCCTTTGTTGTTCTTGTCTCCTCTTGTTTTTAAAGCTATTGGGATCTTCTTCTTTGTGTTTTTCTCTGATCCTTTTTTGTTCTTGTGTCCTCTTGTTTTTAAAGCTTTTGGGATCTTCTTCTTTGTGTTTTTCTCTGATCCTTTGTTGTTCTTGTCTCCATTTGTTTTTAAAGCTTTTGGGATCTTCTTCTTTGTGTTTTTCTCTGATCCTTTGTTGTTCTTGTCTCCTCTTGTTTTTAAAGCTTTTGGGATCTTCTTCTTTGTGTTTCTCTCTGATCCTTTGTTTTTCTTGTCTCCACTTGATTTTTAAACCTTCTGGAATTTTTTTTTTGTGGTCTTCTCTGACTTTTTGCTGTTCAAGTGCTCTTCTCGATTTTGCAGCTCCCGAGTTGTGTTCTTTTTGTTTTTGTCTGTATTTTTGTTGATCTTGTCTCCACTTTAATTTTAGAGCTTCAGGATGGCACCTTTTCATCTTCTCTCTATTTTTTTGTTGTTCACGATTTCGTTTCAAGTTTGCATTACTCAAGTCCTCTTTTCTCTTTTTTTCTCTAATCTTTTGCTGTTCCATAGTACGCATTTTTTTAAAATGTTGTACATTTTCCCTTCTTTGTCTTTCCCTTGTGTTTCTTTTTTGTTGTGCCCATTTCTGCCTCTTTAAGTCTTCATCATTTTGTAACTGTTTCTCTTTGAAATCCTTGTCTTGAGAAGTGTTTTTTTTTAGTGAAATCATAGGCAACATCTAAATTTTCCTTGTTTTGCATAGCTAGTCCTTTCTCATTTCTCTTCTGAGCCTGGTCATGGAAATAATTGTTAATCATGTTCATATCACATCCTTTTTGTACCGGAAACTCTGTTATGATGGCATTTTCCAAACACAATTTTAAGTGTTTCCTAAGGGAACTTTGTAGATATTTCATTGTTTCTGGAGTTTTTTCCTTCATTAGAGTAAAAGCATTTGCTGCAGCAAATACACCACAATCTAGAGTTGAACCCTGTGACTGAGACACAACATATTTTATGTCCATGCTACTAATGTTCCCATACATATTAATTAGTTGCTGTTGTAATGCTTGTATTCGACAAGAATTCCTAAGAGAATCATACACAGTGATTGAGTTTTTATATTTCGCACTGACAACATAATGGCCCTGTAGGTAATGAATCTGCACAGCATCAGCATCTACTGGTACATGGCAATTAGTAGGTATTTGCTGTGACATTTGCTCTTGGTATAACAATGAAGGTGGTAATAGTCCATAATTAGCTTGAAACTGGGCTTTCAGAAGTTGTGAGTAGTAATCAAGGACTTGAATCTCAATGCATCCTGATGAGATAGATTCAAGATCCATTCCATGGAAAAGATACGGGTGCTCATCACTAATTGCGTTTGACTGAAAAAGGAAAAAGATATTTGCTATCAATAATTTATCATAAGGAAAACAATTCTTCAAAACCAATCAAATACTTAAATCATCACTTCTTAGGAATAAAAATGATAGAAATTAACAATGATATCTTTGTAAATTATGTAAAGTCAGTTTACAACAGAGGGTTTTGAGCTGAGCAAAGACTTGTATTATTTAAGCTTCTTTGCATTTAATGAGGGCTATCCTTGCAAATTAATCATAGGAATCTTAAAGTTAAGGTTCAGCATTTAAATATGAGAGCTGTTTCAATTTGTAAAATATTGATAGTTACTTTAATGTTTTGCATGGTGCCTGATGATGTCCCTGTTGTGGCGCCTGCTACGGCGGCTTGTGCAGAGCTTTTTCTATTCCATCGTAAAGGTCTGGTAGGTCTTGAAGGAAACTGTAATAGAATATATAGATTATCATAATATTTTGCTTTGGCCTTATGAAAGGAATCTGAAATTCAAAACTTGAACACATTTAAGCACAGGGACTGGGTTACGTTGAGATGGAAACAAAAGCTACTTTCACTTTCCTTATATTTCACCAAGGGAAGGCTCTGTCATCTACTCTGTTCATAACAATTAAATTCTGTACTACTACCACTGTGTTGGTTTTATTTTTCTAGTTTTCTTATGAGATTTTTATTATTGAAGGAACATTTCAAAGAACAAAAAATAAAATCGAATTTTAAGTGGATATTACCGGACCATAGGTATGTCACCCTCTTGGGTCCAGCAACTCGTCAATGAGGTTTGAGAGAACAAAGTTATTGGTTTAAATGGGTTGAATGTAGTCAGTGACATAATTTGGTACATATATTGTAGAACACATTTTTATCAGTACTTTGCTACAAAGATAACGAAAGTCAACATAGTATTATTAGTACATAATTGAATCATGATCAGAGTAGATGACAGAGTGTTCCCTTGGTAAAATATAAGGAAAGTGAAAGTAGCTTTGATTCACTCTATTTCTGTTTTGATCTCAGCATAACGCAGTCCCTGTGATTAAAGTATGTTCACTGTTATCTTCTGTAAAATGTCTATGCTATTTACATTCAAGTTCTGTTTGGTGCCTGGTGAGGTGCCAGAGGTGGTTTCTGATGATGCACTTGTTATGGTACATGGTGCTGTTCCTGATGTGCTGCCTTGTGCAGGTTCCTTGGAAGATGAGGGAAACTGTAGAAGAAAGGTTATATTGTAGTGAATGTTTGGCAATATCATTTGTATCTGATCAAAAACTAAAATGGATCTAAAATTTAGAACTTCAATAACGCAGTCCCTGTGGTTTAAGTATGTTCAGCTGTTATCTTCTGTAAAATTTTTATGATATTTACATTCAAGTTCTGTGTGGTTGCTGGTGAAGTGCCATATGTGGTTTCTGGTGATGCACTTGGTATGGTGCATGGTGCTGTGCCTGGTGTACTGCATGGTGCTGTGCCTGGTACGCTGCCTTGTGTAGGTTCGCTGGAAGACGAGGGAAACTGTAGAAGAAAGATTATATTGTAGTGAATGTTTTGACAATATCATTTGTATCTGATCAAAAACTAAAGTGGGTCTGAAATTTAAAAACTTCAATTAAGTATGGTAACTGCAAAATGATTTCAGTGATATTTACATTAAAGTTTTGCTTGCCAGGTGAATTGCCTGATATGGTGCCTGGTGTGGCAGCTCCTATGGTGAATGGTTCAGTTCGTATTCTTTTGCCTCGTGAAGGTCTTGTGGGTCTTGCAGGAAACTATTAAAGAATATTTAGATTATAATAATATTCTGTTTCAGTCATATCAAATTAACTCTATCACACTTCCTCATATAATCTTTGTAATGTAAAATTTAAGACTACAGAATTTAAGACTACAGAATTTAAGTCAAAATTCCTCTTTTAAAATTTCAGAGGTATATTTACATTCAAGTTTTGTTGGGTGCCTTGTATAATGCCTGATATGGTGCCTGGTTTGGCAGCTCTGTATTGTTTGGTGCCTGGTATTGTGCTCTTTGTGGCATCTGGAATGGTGCCTTGCGTGGTGTAACTTGAAGGAGTGGAGGGTTTTGGACGAAACTGTAATAGAATATTTCGTTATTATAATATTCAGTTTTCGCCAAATTTATTTAATTAATTTAATTTTTTAATCAAATGGCTACATTTCCTTAAATAGTCTGAGGACTTTAAAATGTACAACTTTAATATTCAAGGAATTTCACTGTTTCCTTCTGAGTGATATTTACATTCAAGTTCTGTGTGATGCCTGGTGAAGTGCCTGATGTGGTTCCCGGTGATGCATCTGGCCTGGTACTGCTGGAACTGGGAGGAAACTATTAAGGAAAATTTAGAATGCACTGTTATGCTGCTTTAGTCATATCATATATATTTGATCAAATACTTCAAGAGATGTTAAATTTAAAACTTCAACAATAAGTGATATTTACATTCAAGTTTTGTGCAGTGCCTGGTGCTGTGCCGGATGCTGTGTCGGATGCATTCCTTGGGATGGTGCCTGGTGTAACACCTGGTGAGGTGTCTTGTAAAGGTCTGCTAGAACTGGAATGAAACTAAAAGGGAAAATAAGATTGAAATAATATGCTGGTTCTGGTTATATATTATCATATATATTTGATCAAATACTCCAAGAGATATGGAATATAAAAGTTTAGTTTAGCCTATAGCTAATACTAGTGTTTTGCTGTTTTCTCTGTATACCTATATGTTCAAATTCTATAAGCAGCACTAGTGTGTAATTTGGAAAGTCTTATGTGCTGTTATCAAAGGCTAATTGTGTCTTTTCTATCAAACCAAGAAAGTCTATATCAATTTATCAAAATAGAAAAGGGATTTACCAATATAGCTTGAGCAAAGGAAAAATACTTGCAGTATTATGTTTCCGTAGTTTATCTACTTTCCTCTTCTGCTGATAACTCTTCTTCTTAAGCTTAGGCATCATTCACACCTGAAACGAAATGTTTATTTGTAAAATACAATACACTACATGCATGTAATAGTGAACTTAATGAAAGGTATACATTGCAGTTACTTTCTGGAAAGATAGATAAGTCTTTGAAGTAACATATTACAATCGAGATGTTACAAACATACATATTCATAATCATTGGAGCTTTTGCCTAAAGCAAACCATAATAACCTACATCAATAACTTAAATACCATTGCAAGCAAACATTCTCTGAGCAAAGTATGATTCAGAATTCTCAAAAGAGTACAGAAGAAAGAAATGTCAAATAAGTATTCAGTTTAAAATGCATCAGCTCCTGATTTTCAGCCAGTCTGATCTTTTTGATAACATACAATGATGATATTACAGAAAAAAACATATTTATAATCATTAGAGCCTAACAAATCATAATCATAACATACACAAATAATATCATAACATTGCACGGAAACATTTTTTGAAGCAGCACATAAAAGTATGAACACAATATTCAAAAGAGTGCAGAAGGAAACGTCAAATTATAAGTTCTATTTAAACTGCATCAGGCTGCTGGCCTTCAGCCTGTACTTCACTTTCTTCCAGTTGACTGTTAACCTGCTGAGTTTCATCTTGCTGACTCTCATCACGTACACTGTCCTCTGTCTGTTGGCTGTTGTCTCCATCATCACTAAATAGTGATGATATGGAACAATCTAACATATCTTTCTCTTGTTTAATTTTATGCACCTTTTCCTCTAAATTGAGGTTCCTCTTCTCTAGACGTATTACTTGCTGCCTAAGTTTGTAATTATCCTGTGATAGTTTAGCATTAGTTTTTCTCATATTTGACGAGGCTGCTTCTAACAAGCAAGCATTATTGTCAATATCTTGTGTGATTTTCAAGCAGTCTTCAAGAGCTTTCTCAGTATCTATCTGTTTGCCTTTAAGTCTGGCAAATATGCCACAAAGACTAAGTGAGGAGGTCTTAATACTTGTTAAAGGATTCATGCTCTGAAAACAGAACTATCTACATGTATTAAGTTAAACACAATATCATGTCGCCTGTCTTATGGTTTAGTACCTTTAATGAATGGCCTAAATGTTTAATTTGAATATGACCTTTGACCTTGAGAAGGTGTTACCCTTCATAATTATAATTTAATTTATATAACCCCACCAGTGGCAAGTTCGAGGAAATATCAAGTAGTAGCGATTGGTTGATTATATGTGAAGACATGATACTATCCTGGACCGGCATCTGGACCCCAATACGTGACATCAGAGGGCTACCCCAGTTGTTGACGTCACAGGTTCATAATCAATGACGTCCAAGCTGTTTGCATAGTTATGAATAGGAGTCGTGAATGTAACCGATTAAAAATTGTTCACTGGTGGGTTAGAATTGTTACCTATTGTCATTTATTGACCTGGATCATACCAGGTCTGTTGGTTTTATACCAGGACTCCTTTTCGCCTTGCCTGGTATAAAACCTAGTGACCTGGTATCATCCTGTACCAGAACACTAATTGATAACTAGGTAACTAATAATACCTGAAAGTAATTGATTGAATTTTGGCTCCAAGTATAAAACCTAGTGACCTGGTATCATCCTGTACCAGGACACTAATTGATAACTAGGAAACTAATAATTCCTGAAGTTAACTGATTGAATTTTGGCTCCAAGTGACTAAATAACATAGCCAAAATTATTTGAGTCTGCTGAACAGATAGACTTTATTTAGGAAGGATGTATGCAAAAGTTTTCCTTCTTCGCTTCACATGAGACCTAACTAGTTTTATATCTATATTCCTTATCAATAGAATAAATTCTGAGTCATCGGCATATTATAAAAGCATATGACAAGGAGTTGAATAGACATAGAACTAAACAAGCACACAAAATACAAGACACAAAAGTAAATGTACACAGAACTAAATTACTACACAAAATACAAGACACAAAACTGAACTAGTACACAAAATGCATGACTACTTAGCCACTAATGAAGATGAACACTAGAAATGAATAAGAATTTTCTTCACTATCATGCAATATTTGAATAAAATTCGTTTTTTTCAAAAGTATCTTAAGACTTTCTAATTCTAAAGCAATAATATATATATATATATATATATATATATATATATATATATATATATATATATATATAAATGTTACAATAAGTCCAAACCAATTAGCAGAAATACATATAGAACATTGTAGATAGTACCATATTATGATATACTGACACATTCATTAGTGTTTCCAGGCACACCACACAATACTGCATATATATATGTGCTAATGTTACATCAATTTTAATGATAAAATTGTATGTAGATTACAGTTGATAAATAATTATGAAGTTCAGATGATTTTGGTGCTATAGGGCTTGAATGAAATGGCAGAATGTAATGCACAGTTAAAATGCAGTAATGTTCGAGGAGGTGAGTCATGCATGTACAGGTCATTCACCATCTCTGTTGTACTTCTGATTTTTTTTTAAATTAACTTTTTTTCCCAATTATATTTTCATTCAGTAAAATCCTTGCATGAATGACTTCTACTAGCAATAAAGATTTTAAAGGTACTAGATGTATAATAAGAACTTTGGTGACAAGGAACTACTTTTATCATTCAATAAAAGCAAAGATTATGATTCCTTACAATTCAATAAAAGCAAAGATTATGATTCCTTCCTTTTCAACAAGTATTCCCTATATGAATTTTCATACTCAAAACTTGAAGTAGTTCATTATACATATAATAACTTAAAATGAAACCTCATTGCTTTGTGCCCATTAATACAAGTTGTACTTCATGAAGTTATATGTGTACATGCCACATTCATACAAAACAGTATAAATAAATTTTTGACAACTTACCATTGACATATTGAAAAGCTGCATCTAAGGAATCTCATCTCAGGAAGATAGCTTGCCAATTACTTCTATAAACCGAATTTTTGCCGATGTTCCGAAGACTTTAATTTTTATAGCACTCATGTGAATCACTTCCCAGAGATACTGAACAGAATGTTGGTAAATTTTCCAACCAAAATTCAAGGGGCAATTTTTTTTATCGGATTCGAAGTGCAAGGGGCATAACTCTGTCAAAATTTTTTGATCGGACCCAAATATAAACTTGACCTAGATTTTCATTTGATGTGTTTGTACACAAGATTCATTTCAGTATGTGAATATACTCCAGAGATATTTTGTTCATCGGGCCTAAATACGAACCTGACCTAGTAGATTTTCATTTGATGTGTCTGTATACAAAATTTCATTTCAATATGTAACTCCACTCAAGAGCTATTGAACAGAAACCCTGAAGTTTTGGTATTTTTCAATGTGCAAGGGGCATAACTCTGTCCAAATTTTTTGATCAGACCTAAATATGAACTTGACCTAGATTTTCATTTGATGTGTCTGTATACAAAATTTCATTTCTATATGTAACTCCACTCAAGAGATATTGAACGGAAACCCTGAAAATTTGGTAATTTTCGAAGTGCAAGGGGCATTACTCTGTCAAAATTTTGTTGATTGGACCCAAATAACCTCTGACAAGACTGTAGCTCTTCTGGTTGTTTTGTTTTATTCACGCATTGACAAGTAAATAAGATACATATACATAAATAACAATTTCCATTTTATTTTAAACCAAAGACCATAGCAAGCAGGCGCTCTAACAAATTATAAGTAGCACATCGAAATAGCAAATCCATTAGACTGCAACTAGAATATCACTCATATTATTTTTAATATCCGAGATAAAGGAATCCAAAAAGTAATGCCATACCCATTTTCAAAGATCCTATGGGTCAGGGGCTGCTAGCTCAAATGAACTATCAATGACACAATAAGTCTACAGATCCATTATATTTCAAAAACAACTAAGTTTCCATCATTTATAGTTTTAGAAGAGTTGAGAGCACAACTATATACGAGACAATAGCCACACCCATTTTCTAAGACCCTGGGGGTCAGGGGCTCAAACAAAATATCAGGTGCACAACTAAACTACACATGCATCATACTGCAAAAAGAATTAAGTCTCCATCATTTACAGTGTCAGAGGAGTTGCGAATACAAGATTACATAGAGTTACATAGGAGAAAATGGCCACACCCATTTTCTAAGACCCTTGGGGTCAGGGGCTCAAACAAAATATCAAGCACCACTAGACCTTGGGCCCATCATATTGCAAAAAGAATTATGTCTCCATCATTTATAGTGTCAGAGGAGTTGCGAGCACAAGATTACATGAGAGTTATACAGGAGAAAATGACCACGCCCACTTTCTAGGACCCTGGGGGTCAGGGGCTCAAACAAAATATCAGGTGCACAGCTACACCACAGACCTATCATAATGCAAAAAGAATTGTCTCCATCATTTATAGTGTCAGATGAGTTGCGAGCACAAGCTTACAGAGAGTTATGTAGGAGAAAATGACCACGCCCACTTTCTAGGACCCTGGGGGTCAGGGGCTCAAACAAAATGTGAGGTGCACAACTACACCACAGGCTTATCACATTGCAAAAAGCATTAAGTCTCCATCCTTTATAGCGTCAGAAGATTTGCGAGCACAAGATTACATAGAGTTATATAGGAGAAAATGACCACGCCCGTTTTCTAAGACCCAGGGGGTAAGGGGCTCAAACAAAATATCAGGTGCACAACTAGACCACAGACCCATCATATTGCAAAAAGAATTAAGTCTCAATCATTAATAGCAGTAGAGGAGTTGCGAGCACAAGATTACATAGAGTTACATAGGAGAAAATGACCACACCCTTTTTCTAAGACCCTGGGGGTAAGGGGCTCAAACAAAATATCAGGTGCACAACTACACCACAGACCCATCATATTGCAAAAAGAATAAAGTCTCCATCATTTATAGTGTCAGAGGAGTTGCGAGCACATGATTATATAAAGTTATATAGGAGAAAATGACAACACCCATTTTCTAGGACCTTGGGGGTAAAGGGCTCAAACAAAATATCAGGTGCACAACTAGACCACAGACCCATCATATTGCAAAAAGAATTAAGTCTCCATCATTTATAGTGTCAGAGGAGTTGCGAGCACAAGATAACATAGAGTTATATAGGAGAAAATGGCCACGCCTATTTTCTAGGACCCTAGGGGTCAGGGGCTCAAACAAAATGTCAGGTGCACAACTAGACCACAATCCAAGTGTAATGCAAAATGAGTTACATTTTTAGCTCTTATAGTTTCAGAGGAGTTGCGAGCTCAAGAATTGTTTACGGACGGACGGACAGACAGACGGACAGACGCCGGACGACGGGGGATCGCATAAGCTCGACTGGTCTATGACCAGTGGAGCTAAAAACTTAACCTAGATTGTCATTTGATGTATCCGTATACAAAATTTCACTTCAATATGTAAATTCACTCAAGAGATATAGAACGGAAACCCTGAAATTTTGGTTTTTTTCGAAGTGCAAGGGGCATAACTCTGTCAAAATTTTGTTGATCGGACCCAAATATACACTTGGCCTAGATTTTCATTTGATGTGTCTGTATACAAAATTTCATTTCAATATGTAACTCCACTCAAGAGATATTGAACAGAAACCCTGAAATTTTGGTATTTTTCGAAGTGCAAGGGGCATAACTCTGTCAAAATTTTTTTGATCGGACCTTAATACGAACTTGACCTAGATTTTCATTTGATGTGTCTGTATACAAAATTTCATTTCTATATGTAACTCCATTCAAGAGATATTGAACGGAAACCCTGAAATTTTGGTATTTTTCGAAATGCAAGGGGCATAACTCTGTCAAAATTTTTTTGATCGGACCCAAATATGAACTTGACCTAGATTTTTGTTTGATGTGTCTGTATACAAAATTTCATTTCAATATGTAAATTCACTCAAGAGATATTGAACGGAAACCCTGAAATTTTGTTTTTTTTTTCGAAGTGCAAGGGGCATAACTCTGTCAAAATTTTGTTGATCGGACCCAAATATACACTTGGCCTAGATTTTCATTTGATGTGTCTGTATACAAAATTTCATTTCAATATGTAACTCCATTCAAGAGATATTGAACGGAAACCCTGAAATTTTGGTATTTTTCGAAATGCAAGGGGCATAACTCTGTCAAAATTGTTTTGATCGGACCCAAATATGAGCTTGACCTAGATTTTTGTTTGATGTGTCTGTATACAAAATTTCATTTCAATATGTGAATCCATTCCAGAGATATTGAACGGAAACTGGTTTCGCGGACCGACCGACAGACCGACCGACAGACCGACCGACAGACCGACCGACCGACCGACCGACCGACCGACCGACAGCGGCAAACCTATATGTCCCCTCTTCTTCGAAGGGGGGCATAATAAGATATACAGATTATATATAATTTAGCAAGATATGTTTGAGAAAACATTCATACCCGATTCCTATAAATAGAAACACTCGTATTTTAAATATTGTAGATATTCGAACTGACAATTCCCACAAAAATCCGCAGCTGTTCAGATCCACCTAGATCTAATTAAGATAGTCCATGTTGCCCAGTGTCCGTAAGTCAATCTATCTGTCTGTCTGTTAACAACATTAATATTTTGTGATCGGAACTCCTCTGAAGCCGTCAGTGATAGAAACCGAATTAATATTCTTTTTTGCATCACTGATAAGTTTGGTTCATGGTATAGTATTTTGTTTGAGACTCTGACCCCTAGGGTCTTCGAAAATTGGTGCACGTTTGGTCATTTTCTCCTATAAAACTTCATGTAATCTAGTGAACGCCAAGTCTCCGAAAGTATATCATTGATAGAGAGTTAACTAGTTTTGCAACATAATCAGTCTCTGGTCTAGCACCTGATATTTAGTCCCCTACCGGTTCTCCAGAGGGGACGTAAAATTTCCACCCCGTTTGTCTTTCTGTCCTTCCGCGTCCGTCTGTCTGTCACACTTTATTTTTTCGGACTTTTTTTCGCTGTTGTTGCATATAATGAACTCAATTATGTGAATATATCTCAATGTGATATAGATCACGTTTCAGCTTGGATTCGATTGAGCTATTTCTACAAGTGTTATGCCCTTGACTTAGCAAAGGAGCTGTTAAGATAAGGACCGAATTTAGCCTTGAAATCATACGATTATTTCTTGTGCGCTGTCCTTCCAATTTAAATGAAAGTTGGTCAGGATAAAAATATAAAGTATTATAAGATTCAAAAAAGGCATTTAATGTAAATAAATTTGGTGAAAGGTTTTATGATTACGGGTTGAAGAGGTAAGGGTACAGATGACGGAAAACGTTGAATATGGATCTAAAATGCAAAAAAAAGCATTGTTTTACACGTTTTTACGTTCATTATGCTTCTGTTACCTTTTCATGTCAAAATTGGATAAGAGAAGATAACTTTGAGGTTATCATATCAATATAATCGGAAAACTTTGCAATTCGGAAACTGAAAAACGGTTTTATTTCGTTATTCTCAGCAACTTATGTAGCTTTCTGGTGCGAAATACACACGTTATAGAAATAGACAATTTTCTCGTTCATTTCCTTCCAAACGGTTGAATATTTTATGGGAACACACTCTGAATAGATTGTTCCGTGAAATAAAAAGAATAATGGCAATATAACCTACTTTATCGCTCTAGAGTCAAATTTAAAAATAGTCATCCATCCCCCCCCCCTTTTTTTATTTTTCGCCTGTGGGACATTGTTCCCCCCCCCTCGCTTCAGAACCCAACTTGGCCAGAAAATGAGTTTTATTGATATACACCTTCGGTGAAAGTGACATTGTAAAGCGATGGGGCGATGTTTTATAAAGTGACATTGTAAAGCGATGGGAGCGATGTTTTATAAAGTGACATTGTAAAGCGATGGGGCGATGTTTTATAAAGTGACATTGTAAAGCGATGGGGGCGATGTTTTATAAAGTGACATTGTACAGCGATGGTGCGATGTTTTATAAAGTGACATTGTAAAGCGATGGGGGCGATGTTTTATAAAGTGACATTGTAAAGTGATTGGGGCGATGTTTTATAAAGTGACATTGTAAAGCGATGGGAGCGATGTTTGATAAAGTGACATTGTAAAGCGATGGGGCGATGTTTATAAAGTGACATTGTAAAGCGATGGGGGCGATGTTTTATAAAGTGACATTGTAAAGCGATGGGGGCGATGTTTTATAAAGTGCCATTGTAAAGCGATGGGGGCGATGTTTTATAAAGTGACATTGTAAAGCGATGGGGGCGATGTTTTATAAAGTGACATTGTAAAGTGATGGGGGCGATGTTTTATGAAGTGACATTGTAAAGTGATGGGGGCGATGTTTTATAAAGTGACATTGTAAAGCGATGGGGGCGATGTTTGATAAAGTGACATTGTAAAGCGATGGGGGGCGATGTTTTATAAAGTGACATTGTAAAGCGATGGGGGCGATGTTTGATAAAGTGACATTGTAAAACGATGGGGGCGATGTTTTATAAAGTGACATTGTAACGCGATGGGGGCGATGTTTTATAAAGTGACATTGTAAAGCGATGGGGGCGATGTTTTATAAAGTGACATTGTAAAGCGACGAGGGCGATGTTTTTTAAAACTTTTGCGTTTTCCATTTATTTCTGTGTAAAAACTCTTATTTTGACCCAAATATCTGTCTTATTTTGCATAAATTGTCCAATCTGACAGCAGATTCATATGTGGATCAAGTTACTTCACATTTCGATTTTTCAGGGCAGATTTTACGCCTTATCTTAACAGCTCCTTTAATGAAATTTTCAGTTTTCCGGACTTTTCCTCGATTCTATTGCAGATATCAAATTAATTTTTGGTGAGTGAATACATCTGAGTTTGATACAGATCAAGTTCGAGTTTAGTTTTGATAGACCTTATTTTATAAGAGTTATGGCCCTTGGCCATAGCAAATCTTATAAAACTTTCAGTTTTCCTTACTTTTCGTTGCTGTTATTGCAGTTAATAAACTAATATTTTATATATAGATATATCTCAATGTGACATAGACCAATTTCAAGTTTGATTTTAATTGACTTATTTTTACAAGATTTATGGCCCTTGGGATTTTTCAATTTTGCAGACTTTTCTTGGCTGTGATTGCACAAGATGAACTTACTAGTACTTTTTTATTTTAGGACCCCTTCACTTGGTAAATTTTATGAAAATTTCAGTTTTCCAGACCTTTTCTGTTACTGCAGGTAATAAACTGATCTTTGTGTGGATATTCATCTCCTGGTGCAAGGACAGGCCAAGTTTATATTTATGTTTAATTGAAGTGTTCTAGGCAGGACTTAGATTTATGCCGGTAGGGGACTTATATATTGCTTAACAATCAAAGATTTTTTGTTTGTGCCCCTGACCCCAGGGTCTTCAAAATGGGTGTGGTAATTTTCTATGCAATCGACTTGTGAAAACTAGTTCTAAGAAAGTACAACTTACAGAGATCGAGATACAGTACTTAATTTCTTTTTGCATTACAATAAGTCTGTGGTCTAGTTGTGTACCTGATTTTTTGTTTGAGCCCCTGACCCCCAGGGTAGTTGAAATTGGATGTGGTCGTTTTCTCATGAAGAAGTCTATTTTATCTTGTGAACACCAAGTCACAGAAAGTATAATTGATGGAGAATTTTTTTTTTGCATTGTACTGTGTCTGTTGTGTAGCTGTGCACCTTAAATTTTGTGTTAGCCCCTTACCCCCTATGTCATGGAAAATGGTGTCACGTTTTGTGAATTTTCCAAACATCCAGTAGAGCTTCAGTCTTATCAGAGACTTCTGGTTTCAGAACATACATGTATGTTGTAAAATCTTACCATAAGGCTTAAGTAAAGGACTTCTCGTAAAAAGTACCCGTCCGTGGACGTTAAACAAAATATAATTTAAAGTAGTTTTTTTTCTAAAAAATAAAGTCAGAATTATATCCACTTCACATGAGAAAGACATTTTTCTTTTAAATCTTTAAAAATAGCAATCCAAGGAATGCTTGTGTCGCCTGCGAAGCGGTTTGATTATTATTCTAGAAAGTGGATCCAAATTCTTGAAAAGTAGGTCTAGGTCAAATATCTAGATCAAGGTCAAATTTTATGGTCTGTGTAGAAAGGTCTTGTCACAAGGAATACACATGTGAAATACCAAAGCCCTATCACTTACCAATCAAAAGATATATCCATTCTAAATTTTTTTGAGAAGTAGGTCAAATATGTAGGTCAAGGTCAAAAGGTAAAAAAAATAATGGTATGTGTAGAATGGCATTGTTACAAGGAAAATACATGTGAAATATCAAAGCCCTATCACCTACCAATCAAAAGATATAGCCAATATTACTTTCCCTGAAAAGTAGGTCAAATATCTAGATCAAGGTCAAAAGGTCAAATTTAATGCTCTGTGTAGAAAGGTCTTGTCAGAAGGAATACACATGTGAAATATCGAAGCCCTATCACTTACCAATCAAAAGATATAGCGAATCTTATCTTTTTTTCAAAAGTAGGTCAAATATCTGGGTCAAGGTCACAAGGTCAAAAATTATGGTATGCGTAGAAAGGTCTTGCCACAAGGATTGCACATGTGAAATATCAAAGTCCTAACACTCAGCAATAAAAAGATATATCCATTCTTAATTTTTTTTAAAAGTAGGTCAAATATGTAGGTCAAGGTCACAAGGTCAAAAATTATTGTATGTGTAGAAAGGTCTTGTCACAAGGAATACAGATGTGAAATATCAAAGTCCTATCACTTACCAATCAAAAGATATAGCGAATCTTATCTTTTTTTTAAAAGTAGGTCAAATATCTAGGTCAAGGTCACAAGGTCAAAAATTATGGTATGTGTAGAAAGGTCTTGCCACAAGGATTGCACATGTGAAATATCAAAGCCCTATCACATACCAATCAAAAGATATATCTATTCTTAATTTTTTTGAAATGTAGGTCAAATATGTAGGTCAAGGTCACTAGGTCAAAAATTATGGTATGTGTAGAAAGGTCTTGTCACAAGGAATACACATGTGAAATATCAAAGTCCTATCACTTACCAATCAAAAGTTATGGGCTGTGACACCCAAAGTGTGACAGACAGACAGACAGACGGACGGACAGACGGACAACGGACAAAGTGATCCCTAAGTGTCGCTATGCTTCGCAGGCGACACAAAAATTACTTCACATGGATCATCTGAGCATTCATGTAGCATATTACAATGCCTGGCAGGAGGTTACCCTTTAAAAAGTTCTTAAAACAAAACATTAAATTACCATAACCAACTTTTGTGCAAGAGAAGTTACAGAAATGACAAATATCTTTTGTTGAAATTCTTACTTTCTTAGGATAAATGGCTACTGGCAATATTCGTGCAAAATGCGAAACTGTAACCATTGTAAAGAATCTGTAGTAGTTTTAAAACATGTACAATTGTTAAACGTCTTTAAATTCAATAGCATCATTTAAAACCTGATAAATTAACAGCATGGACCAGACATGCACGTTTCGGGTACTAAACCCTCGTCAGTGATCCTCAGTCTAAACAATGTAATATGGCCAAAATGTATGAAAATTATTATGTCCAAAAATGTACCAAAAGACGTAGCAGAATGGGTGGGATATGATGCTACAAGACCCACGTTTTAGATATTTTAAGAAATTTTGTAACAGAAAATTTCAAATGCGTTGAAGAGACAGACGATCAACCGAAGTTGATCGAACTTGGCTACATGTGCCCTCGGGGACTCTTGGTCCACCAGCAGTGACACTCACCAAGTAGTTCAAATGTTAAACGTCATTAAATTCTATAGCATCATTTAAAACCTGATAAATTAACAGCATGGACCAGACATGCACGTTTCGGTTACTAAACCCTCTAAACTAAACCTAAAGCAAAGACATGCACGTTTCGGGTACTAAACCCTCTAAACTAAACCTAAAGCTTAGCCTTCGAACCCATAGCAGTTGTATTCACACGCGTAGCCAGAACCAGAGTGGAAATTATCTGTACTCAAATCAATCTAGACAGGGGGACTGGGGACGTTAAACGCCCATACATTATTTTAATGGATGACTGGCGACGCCCGAGTAGGGGAGGGTATGGGGGATTTCCCCCTCACATTTTTGGGGATTCGGGGGGGGGGGGGGGGCTCCCCCGAGAATTTTTGAAAACATGAAGCAAATTGGTGGCTTCTGGACCATATCTGAACTGAATTTAGAAGCGATTCAAGCATAAGAACTATTGTCAGCAAACGATGAATTATTTACTGAAAAAAGTAAAACCTGTTACCATATCAATTTTGACATTTTTTAATGCTAGCTAATTCCTTTTTTTTCCCTTCAATGTCAATATAAATTCAAATTTCTCTCAGGAAAACGGGAGGAAAAGTTATCCAAGGATTCAGCCAATATTCGGGGAGATCAAGCCTATGGTTTTGAAAAGAAAATGAACAACTGGAAAATAAACAAAGTCTAAGGGAGGGGGTTTCCTGACAAAAAAGGGCATGAAAAATTCCTCGAACATCAGATCACGTGTGTCCCACTTCCTGATTCAGCTCAAATAGAGAATAAGTGTCTTTTAAATTTGTGTTTTGTTATGGGTGTGCAATACACAGCAAACTTGTGCATTTATCGTACATGTAATCCCCAAAGCCCCCTTAAATCCGCCACTGAAAACCACTTTGAACAATTCTTGTTATTCGTACAGCACTGAATATAGAACAGCGCTAAATATAGAACAGGTGTGTGTAGTGTACACGTCACATGCAAAGTAGCGCCGAGGAAGTAAACACTCCGCGAACATTCTCGAGACTCATTTTACAAACATTCTCGAGACTCATTTTACAAACATTCTCGAGGAACAGTTTTCCCAGCATGCCACGCACATTGAGTCTGGACATGCGAATTACAGCCATTTGGACTATTCCAATATGCTCACCCTGACGGGTTCGCAATAAAATATTTCTTGAGTTTTTATATTAAAAGAAGGATAGATAGTGTTCCATTTTTGTGTCGCCTGCGATGCATAGCGACACTTAGGGATCACTTTGTCCGTTGTCCGTCCGTCCGTCTGTCCGTCTGTCTGTCACACTTGGATGTCACACCCTATAAAAGTGATTCCTGAGTGTCGCTCACATGCATTCCTTGGAATGAATTTTATATTAATATATTTCCGTACTACCTTTTAAGTGTGGAAATCCAAATATGGATATTTCGGTTGATCGTTTCTTCAACGCATTCTAAATTTCTGTTATTAAAATTTCTTGAAATTTCTAAAAAGTGGGTCCTGTAGCATCATATCCCACCCATCCTGCTACGTCTTTCGGTACACTTTTTCGACATAGTAACTTTCATACTTTTTTGACATATTACATTGTTTAGATTTAGGATCACTGATGAGGGTTATGTACCCGAAACGTGCATGTCTGGTCCACGTTGCCAATTTATCTGTTCTTAAATGATGCTATTCAATTTGAAGACGTTTACATTTATACCACTTGGTGAGTGTCACTGCTGGTGGACCAGAAGTCCCCTAGGGCACATGTAGCCAAGTTCGATCAATTTCGGTTGATCGTTTCTTCAACGCATTCTAAATTTCTGTTATCAAAATTTCTTGAAATTTCTAAGAAGTGGGTCCTGTAGCATCATATCCCACCCATCCTGCTACGTCTTTCGGTACACTTTTTCGACATAGTAACTTTCATACTTTTTTGACATATTACATTGTTTAGATTTAGGATCACTGATGAGGGTTATGTACCCGAAACGTGCATGTCTGGTCCACGTTGCCAATTTATATGTTCTTAAATGATGCTATTCAATTTGAAGACGTTTACATTTATACCACTTGGTGAGTGTCACTGCTGGTGGACCAGGAGTCCCCGAGGGCACATGTAGCCAAGTTCGATCAATTTCGGTTGATCGTTTCTTCAACGCATTCTAAATTTCTGTTATCAAAATTTCTTGAAATTTCTAAAAAGTGGGTCCTGTAGCATCATATCCCACCCATCCTGCTACGTCTTTCGGTACACTTTTTCGACATAGTAACTTTCATACTTTTTTGACATATTACATCGTTTAGATTTAGGATCACTGATGAGGGTTATGTACCCGAAACGTGCATGTCTGGTCCACGTTGCCAATTTATCTGTTCTTAAATGATGCTATTCAATTTGTAGACGTTTACATGAAATGGAATGTAGGGATAATCTATAAAACTCTTGTTTCTTCAAAAGAGAAATTCAAGGAATTAAGAAAGTGAAGAATCGCCTTTTAATAGCTTGACATTGGAGAAAACAGACTGAATCTAAATTGAATTCATTTTCAAAAAAGATTTTGATAAGAAATAGTCATAAAAAAACTCCCGATATTTTGACCCATTTTCCATATCATTTTTCTTTAATTAAAAATTGTCCTCCTATCAATCATGATAGAGGAATTGTGCCATATATATATTCTTTCCTGTCATGGAATCGAACCAACTATCAAAAGTCCGGCATGCTTTGCACTACATTTTTTTGTACACCATCTCGACTTAAAAAAAATGATGTTTTAATTAATGGCAAGGGTCTATCGTATCGGACTCGTGATCACTCGGTAGTAAACGGCTTTCGAGATTTACCCTATGTATACTAATAGCTGATTCTCCCTAGGGGTAATGCAATACTGAAATTTATATGAACAGAAAGCACAAACGAAACAGAACATTAACACCCATATTAGTACGATGGACCTTGGCCAGGATAGTCATAGACTATGCATATACACATATACAAAGCACAAGATATAAAATATATTGTATATAGGTATTGAAATTATGTTTTCTGATAGTAATTCACCTCATACTGTTTTTTTTTTTTTTTGGAAAACCTTTAACCAAGCTGGTAAAGGCATTCTTCCAAAATTTATGTACTGCATTTTCTTACCTTATCTTCTTCCATCCTCTTTATGGTTTCATCGGGCAAACCTCTCCTTGTCAGAAATCGTCGCAATGACATCCTGAAATGTTAAAAATATATGTAGATATTTGATTGTGTTCTCTTCAAAGTTGCGAACTACAAGAAACAGCATGTATTGATTACTAGTATCTACGTAAAATCTTATGACCACCTGTAGTGTAACAAGACAACTTTGACCAGCTTATCTGATTTCCATTGTCAACCGGAAATCACAAATGTTAATTTCAGGTGAAGCTTTACCAGACCGGAATGGACTGCTCTTATTTTCTCACCATTTGTATATACAGTAAAGTCACATACATTGTATAAGAAAACAATGCATCAATTTATCGGGAGAATATAGACCTGCTATTTCTTATGAGTATAATGCACAGTATATAGAATCTAAATGTGGAATATTTCTTATACATGTATGGCTAAAATAATTCGAATTGAAACGATAAAATTTAAACAAAATTTACTACTAAGGTCCACATCGGCCTTAACTCAATGCTATCAATGAGTTCCAGTAATTATTTGTTTTTGAAATCTTTGCATTTTCCGGTCCAAGAAGCAACCGAAAGAAAAGTAAAATAATATAGCTCTATATTCGCCACAGTGTGACAGGGCCTTTACAGATCTTTGCATTTTACAATGTTGATACTCCGAGAAAACACGGGAAGTAACCGAAAGAGAAGTCAAATGATGATAATAATAAAAAAAGGAATAAGGAAAAATTTATGTGACTGAACCCATGCGCACATTTAGAGGGGGGGGGGTTACGTTCATCAAATTTTCTCATTTCCCCCATGATTTCACATACTCTTTTCAAACCCCGATGACCACGGTTGACTGTTTATGTTTACATAGATTATACTAGGGTATCAATATCAATGTACTTACTGTTCTGAGGTTCAAATCCGTCCTAAGCCTGCCTTCAAGTATCCTTAATGAAAATAAATATACGGCAAATGAAAAGGAACCAGATGAAATGTAAAATCAGAAGTATGTGGCGGCCGCCAGATAAATTATGTGGCGGCCGCCGGATAAATTAAGTGGTGGCCGCCAGATAATTATGTGGCGGCCGCCAGATAATTATGTGGCAGCCGCCAGATAAATTAAGTGGCGGCCGCCAGATAAATTAAGTGGCGGCCGGCAGAGAATTATGTGGCGGCCGCCAGGTAATTATGTGGCGGCCGCCAGGTAATTTAATTGCTGCCGCCAGATATTATGTGGCGGCCGCCAGATAAATAAAGTGGCGGCCGCCAGATAATATGTGGCGGCCGCCAGATAAATTAAGTGGCGGCCGCCAGATAAATTAAGTGGCGGCCGCCAGATAAATTAAGTGGCGGCCGCCAGATAAATTAAGTGGCGGCCGCCAGATAAATTATGTGGCGGCCGCCAGATTAATTAAGTGGCGGCCGCCAGATAAATTAAATTGCGGCCGCCAGATAATTATGTGGCGGCAGCCAGATAAATTAAGTGGCGGCCGCCGGATAAATTAAGTGGCGGCCGCCAGATAAATTATGTGGCAGTCGCCAGATACACGTAAATAAAGTGGCGTCCGCCAGATAATTATGTGGCGGCCGCCAGATAATTATGTGGCGGCCGCCAGATAAATTATAATTCATACCTGTCAACTACGGGCTTCCGTACAAGTCAAGACCTCAAAGTTAAAACGATTTTAAACAAGAGGCCCAATGGGTCCACATAGCTTACCTGAGTTGCACACATAAGAATGATAGTGGACAAATTGGTAGAGGACCTTGAGTACTTGCTTCGAGTAAGGTTTCGTTAAATTGAATAAATTCTATGTAGAAGTTCCAGAGAAGATGTCGAAAAAGTTTCATCCAATCAGAGCCCTCGGCGACCATATTTGTTGATCGATTGGCACGAAAAATACATACATAGTAGATGACCTTGAGTGCTTGCTTCCTGGAAGGTTTTATAAAATTCTGTGCAGCGGTTGCAGAGGAGAAGTCAAAAGTGTGTCAGCAAATCAGAGCCCTCTGCGGCCATGCATATTTTTTAAACGATCGGCACGAAAAACACAAACTTGGTTGAGGACCTTGAATACTTGCTTCCTGTAATGTTTCATGAAATTCTGTGCAGCGGTTGTAGAGGAGATGTCAAAAATGTGTCGACCAATCAAAACCCTCGGCGGCCATATTGGTCGACTGATTGGCACGAAACACACAAACTTGGTAGATGACCTTGAGTACTTGCTTGCTATAAGGTTTCATGAAATTCTGTGCAGCGGTTGCAGGGGTCCGGGAGATGTCGACACCCTCCTCCAATATATTTTTATATAGACACGGTCCAATTGATGTTAGTGCATGGTTCGCACCTTTAAACAATAGATAATTGCTGGTCAGAAATGACTTGGTGCGTACCAAGTGAGATCTCAATCCTCATTGCTTCAATACGATATTTTGATAGAAAAGGGAGCTCTCATTTTATTTCTAAGGGAGAGGGAAGAAAAAACTTGGGCAAAAACTCCGGATGGACCTTTTAAATATAAAGTTTACCCAAACAACCGAAAAAGAAAGATTATTATGCAGTCGCCAGCATATGGTAAAAAACCGACAAAAATTGAATTTTGTTTCAAAGGGAGAAGGTAGGAAGAACTTGAAAAAAAAAAAACACTACAACTGGACGTTTGATTAGAATTTCTGATCCAAAGCTCCAAGCAGCTGGAAAAAAAAGATCAAGCAACAGTCATTTGATTGAATTCAGATTAAACGATATGGGGTTGCCCCCCCCCCCTCCCAACATAAAAGTGGTCGCTCCCTAAATATTACTGAGTATACTTTTATACAAGTTTTATCATTTACAAAAAGCTGGCCGTTTGTTAACTGACTTTAAAAATTGTAAATTCTAGTAAGAAAAAAAAATCGGAAAACACGAGACCATTCGCAAATTTCCGGGCTTTTGCGTTGCGGTTTTTTTTTCAGTGTGTTAGAAATTGTCTAAACGAGGGAAGGGACTACTATTGTTTTCAATTTTGAGTAAAAATAAAGAACGTCTGTAATAATTGATACAGACTTTTTGTACATGCACAAAGTCATCTCTTGGTCGGAAAAAAAAAATTCCTGCTCAAATTTTGCCTGAAAAAAAAAAGTGCCCTGGTCCCGGGGGAACAAAAATCCTGCTCCGACAAAAAACCAAAGCTTCCCCTCCTAAAAATCATACGGACCGTGGCTTATTTACCATTCTTCAGATGTAATTATTACAGACCTGCCTACTTTTACGATTCTGGCGTAATTTTCACGATTTTTGACCTAACATTTCTCTCTACGATTTTCCTTCTCCATTTTACGCCTAAAACTTTTTTTGGAGCAAATTGATATATTACACTAACTGTCAGAAACAGGAAGGCAGGTCAGGAAATCTTTAAAAATGATGTCAATGATGAATTCCTTGGAAATTTGGCAACATCTGAATTTACTTTCATCATACACTACATGTATTTCGTACTACCATCTCGATTTAAAAAAAAATCTTTGAAATTTAGGTACTTTAGCCTCTTTATAAGTTTTGGGAAAATATACATGCAAAAACGGGAGAGACAAGGATTTTTTGTGTGCAAATTCCAGAGGAGGGGGGGGGGGGGTTCCCGCAAATCCTCTTTACATTGATTCATTAGTTTCTTTAAGGAAATAAAAGTGGGGAAAGAAACACCAAACGGTTTCGATTGCACAATTTGCATCTACTTTTCACAAGATTTTCCAGGGAAGGTCCCCGGATCCCCCTGCGGGAGGGGTTATCGCCCTCCCGCACCTAAACCCTCCCCCCCCCCCGGGAGTAGGGCTTCCAGCCTCGATTCAACTCCCCCGGCAGTGCACCACTCCAACACTGTTCGAAACGGCTTTTTATAGAGCCATACATATTATTTGAAAATTTTTGTTATTTGCTTTATCAAAATGGGATATATCTCAATACTTGCTAAATACATCTCGAATTATCCGATTTTCAGTCATGAATTTATTTATATTCTGGTTAAGACCAATACTGGGTATAACTCCAAAATATTAATCATGATAACAGGGACGTTTATAATACGTCTTGATAATAGCTATAAGCTTAAAATACATCGCCCCTTTCCCCTTCTTAGTAATAAACCCGAATCTCGGATACTTATAACCATAGATAAATACCTTCCCGGTAAAATCTATTTATGTAAGAGTGCAACCATTAGATTGTAGGAGGGGGGGGACTCTTTTTCGTGTTTTTCAAAGCCAGAAGTTTTGAGCGCGGTCTACCGGGCCGGATAAGTAATTTTGTATCATGATAATATATTTTAATTTACAGTGTAGCCTGGTCCAGAATAAAAAAAAGGGGGGGGGGGGTCTACGATCCCAAATATTTTGCGCAAATTCTTCACATCCCCTAAGTCAAATGGTTACTCCCAAAATCATAGAAACTGCTTCCCCCTCCTCTCCGAATGTAGGGTATCCATGATTGCTGGAGTTGAACCGTAACCGTAGTGACGAAGGCAGCGAACCGTGAAAGTGTTGGTCACCCGCGATGTTTATTCCAAGTTTCGACGAGACAGATCAAGCCAAGGTTAAAAGCGATACTAGTATTAACTTTCCAAAAAAGCTTAGTGCATGGTTCGCACAATAGATAATTGCTGGTCAGAAATGACTTGGTGCGTACCAAGTGAGATCTCAATGCTTCATTGCTTCAATACGATATTTTGATAGAAAAGGGAGCTCTCATTTTATTTCTAAGGGAGAGGGAAGAAAAAACTTGGGAAAAAAACTCCGGACGGACCTTTTAAATATAAAGTTTACCCAAACAACCGAAAAAGAAAGATTATTATGCAGTCGCCAGCATATGGTAAAAAACCGACAAAAATTGAATTTTGTTTCAAAGGGAGAAGGTAGGAAGAACTTGAAAAAAAAAACCACTACAACTGGACGTTTGATTAGAATTTCTGATCCAAGGCTCCAAGCAGCTGGAAAAAAAAAAGATCAAGCAACAGTCATTTGATTGAATTCAGATTAAAAGATATGGGTTGCCCCCCCCCCCCCCCCCTCCCAACATAAAAGTGGTCGCTCCCTAAAAATTACTGAGTATACTTTTATACAAGTATTATCATTTACAAAAAGCTGGCCGTTAGTTAACTGACTTTAAAAATTGTAAATTCTAGTAAGAAAAAAAAATCGGAAAACACGAGACCATTCGCAAATTTCCGGGCTTTTGCGTTGCGGTTTTTTTCAGTGTGTTAGAAATTGTCTAAACGAGAGAAGGGACTACTATTTTTTTTTGAAAAGCTAGTTTACGAACGATCAAGAAAAGTACTTCGAATTTTCTGTTATTTTTCGAGATTATTTTAAAGATCTGATTACTCGTGGGTGGTTCCAAACAAAAAATCAGGGGGGGGGGGGGGGTTTCAACATAAGGTTTTTAAATAAATCATAAAAACGGGATAAAATAAGAATTTCTTTTCAGTTTTCTAGGATTGGTCCTAAACTACATTACATCCTTTCTTGTACATTCTAGAATATCAACACATGCATCACGAATTATTACTGTCCTTTCGAATTTTTGGAAGATAATCACATCACGAGTCCTTCAACAATTTTTGAAAACTCCCTTTTTCTAACTGCCTAAGTTTCAAGTCCTTTTTTTTTACTTTTGATAGGCAAATAATTCCGATTAACTGATAAATGGTCAATGTTTAATTTAAACATCCACTTATTTTCATTTTCCATAGAGAAATATTGCCCGAGGCATAAAGTTTTGATAGATTTAGGGGCTGTATCAGAAAATCCTTACATCTGCCCGATCGAACCATGCACTAAGTCGGTTGGTACACTCTTTTCTCGTCCCCTGGACATGCTCCCTCGCTTCGCTCGGGACCATATCTCGAGGTACTTGAAAATCGTGTACCAACCTTTACTTGGTCGATATCAACATTTATTTATTACTCAGGGAAATCTTAAAACGCTTCAATGGTCACGTGTAATCGCCGTGAGGAAAAAACTATCGGTACTATTCTATCAATTGATATTGTTTTACCAGGTTATTTAAAAGGAATTGTGAGAATTTTCGTTTACTCCTCAATGATAATAACAATAAAAGCGAAAAAAAAAATTTGTTCAAAATAGGTTTAAAATTTTGACTCTTAGAATAAAGAGTAAAGAGTAGTATAAGTAAGGCTATGCATGAAATTCACACACACAAAAAAAAATGGTTACACAATAGGAACTTATGTGTTGATAATTCTGAAAAGTTAGAAAATAGTGCAATTGCACTAGACAACTCAAGTCACAGTCATTCATAAATTATGATACAAAGTATGTCTATTCGAGAACACTAACTCTGAAATAACATGCATTGCTTCTGTGATACGTTTTACGTATTTGTCCCAGAATGTATACTAAAATACCGGAATTTCCAAAATATCAATAGTTTCTTATGATATAGATAAAATCTGTCATTCTTTGAACCAAGGACTTATAAGTCATTGTTAGAACAGCTTGACTTACATATCAAACCGCGCTTCTAGGATCCAGCTACCAGTTATTTTTCAAGTACTTTCTTACCAAAATAGGAGATAAATTCTTAAATCGCATCAGCTCAAACACATTCTGACATTGACACTACTTTTAAATGATTAAAAATTTTATTTGAGTCACATAGAAAAAAAAAACACATGTAGATCTCTCCCACACCTGACAATGACCTAGATATGCATCAATTGTGATCTGTATCCTGCAACACTGTACAAGGCTGGTATTCTCTTTTACTATATTCAGAAATCCTGCATGTGTTCTTCAAAAGAATTTCAATTTATTATGATTCTTTTACTCTTGTTAGCTCACCTGAGCAAAAGGCTCAAAGTGAGAAATTGTGCTATTCAAGTTACTTAATGTTTTCCTAAAAAATTTTATACTTAAATCTAATTTCTTCAATTTTTTTGTGATAAGCATTTATTCATATAAATCACATATTGCTCCAAGAGTTTCAGTGTCCTCAGGTGGGCAATGTGGCCCCTAGGCCTCTTGTTGTTGCCTAATGAAGAGCGGGTATGGCAAAGAGTGTGTGTTACAAATGTATTTACTCAAAACACTTTAAAAAAACTAGTAATCTTTCTTTATGCCCCCGTAATCGAAGATTCAGGGGCATATAGTTTTTGGTCTGTCCGTACGTCTGTCTCTCTGTTTGTTTGTTTGTCCGCAAAAACTTTAACCTTGGCCATAACTTTTGAATGGTAAATGATAGGGCTTTCATATTTCATATGTGTATTCCTTGTTACAAAACCTTTCCATGGAAACCAAAAATTTTGACCTTGTAACCTTGACCTTGGAGTTTGACCTGCATTTGAAAAACTTTAACCTTGACCATAACTTTTGAATGGTAAATGATAGGGCTTTATATTTTACATTTGTATTTCTTGTTAGAAGACCCTTCAATGGATACAAAAAATTTGACCTAGTGACCTTGACCTTGGAGTTTGACCTACTTTTGAAAAACTTAAACCTTGGCCATAGCTTTTGAATGGTAAGTGATAGGGGTTTCATATTTCACTTGTGTTTTTCTTGTGACAAGGCCTTTCAATGGATACCAAACATTTTTACCTTGTGACCTTGACCTTTGAGTTTGACCTTCTTTTGAAAAACTTTAACCTTGGTCATAACTTTCGAATGGTAAATGATAGAGTTTTTATATTTCACATATGTATTCCTTGTCACAAGACCTCAGCATGGATACAAAAAGTTTTGACCTTGTGACCTTGACCTTGGAGATTGACCTACTTTTAAGAATTATAAATCTGGGCTATATCTCATGAACTATAGAGGCTATGGCATTAAAATTCCACATGCAGAGTCTTTATGACCAGACCCTTCATTTGATATCATGAGTTTTGACCTAGTGACCTTGACATTGACCTTTGACCTACTTTTATAAGAGGTAGGGTTTTGATATTTTACATATAGATTCCTCATGACCAGAACTTCAATTTTATATCATGACTTTTGACCTAGTGACCTTCACATTGACCTACTTTTAAATGATAAGAGGTAGGATTTTGATATTTCAGTTGTAGAATCCTTATGACCACACTTTTCATTTGATATCATGACTTTTGATCAAATGACCTTGACATTGACCTACTTTTGAACTTTAAGGGGTAGGGCTTTGATATTTTACAATTAGATTCTCTATGACCATAGCTTTTTTCATGGCAAAATAATATTAATGACCTTTGAAAAAAATGTATACATCATCTAATACAAACACTTCGCAATCCGGCCTTACCGCCTTTAGCGGTTTATGGTTTATTTTAAATGAATATGCGAGAAAGCAAAAACGAGACTTTTAAAAACTTCTGTGTCGTATTAAATAGCGTTATTTTTTCCGCCGGCTTTTTTTTAGCACAGCTTTTGACTTTCTTAACCATTAATCACATCTTAGTATCAAACATTTACAATGAAATTAAAAAAAAAAAAGAGGGAATATCAAGAAATTTGATTAATGACGCGTGCATTTTTTTTAAATCATGTCACATGTATTTCAGATTTTTTTTATTTTGCCCGGTTTAGAAAACAAAACTTTGGATGATGAACAATATTGTCTCATTGTTTAAAGACATAATGTATGTATACGTACTATATCTCATGATGAATGAACAAAAAATTACTGTTTGAATTAAAAGATGTGGCCATGTCATTCCCATTTTCGGGTACGACACGTCGGTAAATAGTACCTGACGAAAGTACATGTATTTTCCCTATTTCATTCTCTTATCATTCTTCGAAAAAGCAAAGAAAAATCCACCGTATTCATAATTATTTCAATTCACTTGAACTCCAATTCATTTATTTCATTTCTTTTATGTTTTTGTTTTTTATTTATTTTTTGCATTACATTTGTATTTTATGAAACTAACAAACCAATTTCCGAGGTTGTCTTAAAATTGTCAAATGAAGGGCAGATTTTTGCGGTTTTTATCCCTTTTGTGTTGATGCAAGTCCTCATCATAAAGAAAGATAAATAAATAAATAAATAAATAGATATGTGAATAAATAAATAAATTAATTTATTTATTAATTAATTAATAAATATAACTTGATTTATGTATCATGCCTTATCTTGAGATTTATCATTAATATGATATTGTATTCTAGAAACGTGGATTGATAGATAGTTGATGCTCTATTCACAACTACCCTTTATTTCATGATAGACAGAAAAATAAAAAGGCGGAGCTTAGTACGAGATCAAACAACCAATCAGCGTGCAGAATGGCATTCGTAAACAACGACGCGTAGCAACTCTCAAACGAAAGATCAAAACACAAACAAATACTACAGTACCGATTATTTTCAATCAATTTGTAGACATCATACTGTTTATAAATGTTGATTTTTTTCTAATTCAAAGAAGATATTCTAGCATATCAAGAAATAACCATTTTGCAAAAGTTAATTTCTCAAAGACTTTAAAGAATTGTCGGTCAGACGAGCCACTATCGACGAGAGTTAGACAGGGCTCATGGCCATTTTCTGACATAAGTACATGCTCGAACCTATTAACTCAAGTAATATTTCAAATTATTCTTTTCTTTCATAGATATATTTGTTTCAAATATATCATTTGTTGTGGGTCATCTGTTATTTTAGTTTTACTTTATGTGTAGGTACACATGTACTTAGTGATGTTGTATTATGATTTCATAATGGTTCTTTCTAGATTTTACTATGTCATGTTTATTTCAGTAGAGAATGTTCCAGTATGTTCTTTGTTACATCATTATCATCATATGACTGTGATTTCTAGAATTTACTCTATTGTTAATCATTTGTAATGAGTCATTGTTCTAGAAGCTTAAGCTCTGGTAAATTCATTGTTATTAAGTATAAATACCTCTGAGGAACTGTGATAAAGGGGCATTCGTACACATTCGTAGACACGATTCATTCACCTATTCTGATATACTGGGATACTTTATTTGTTGAGACTTTAATCCATTTAACAACGTTTGGACACCGATCTTTCGAGAACGTTTGTGATAACCGGAAATCATACATTCGATAGACTTTGTGGACCGTAACGGACACTTTGATCCGGAAATTGTATTGTAAGTTATAATCATTTAAATATATATATTTTGTACATAATTAAACTTGTGAATTTATATTTCGTCTTTGTCTGATTTTTGCTGGCGTTTTGGGGTATTCTGACCCATAACACATTTGATCGGGTAATAGCCAAATCACTTTACACTTCTTGGCAAACGGTTCTAGTATACAGACTGCGTTACGATCAAAGGGGAATAACCCAAACGAAATTAAAATTTCCGATATGGTGAACATTAAATATCACTAAATTTAAGTTACCAATGAGGTAATTTTCACGAAGTGATTAAAATAGTTACCAAAAATAATGTTTCCATTCTGGTGTTTCCTTTCGGTAATAATTTAAAGAAATAATACCGATTAGGTATCTTTATAATATCACCCCAAAAAACGACGTTTTGTCACAACTCATTCTTATAGTGTGACGTAAATGACAGTTGCCTTTGGTTGTACCTGACCAAAATCACAGTTGCCCGTTGTTGTATCTGACTGTAATGACAATTTCCTCTTGTTGTATCTGACTTTAATGACAGTTTCTTTTGTTGAATCTGTTTCCTTATGTTCTATCTGCCTTTAATGACAGTTTCTGTGATTGTATCTGACTTCATTAACAGTTTCCTGTGATTGTTTCTGACTTAAATGACAGCTTCCTGTGGTTATTTCTTAATTTGATTACAGTTTTCGGTGGTTATATATGACTTAAAATAAAGTTTCAAATGACCGTTTCCTGTTAGTATATCTGGGTTTAATGACAGGTTCCTGTGATTGTATCAGACTTTAATCAGAGTTTACTGTGGTTGTATCTGACTGTAATGACAGTTTACTATGGTTGTATCTGACTGTAATGACAGTTTGCTGTGGTTGTATCTGACTGTAATGACAGTTTGCTGTGGCTGTATATGAATGTAATGACAGGTTCCTGTGGCTGTATCAGACTTTAATCAGAGTTTACTGTGGTTGTATCTGACGGTAATGACAGTTTGCTGTGGTTGTATCTGACTGTAATGACAGTTTGCTGTGGTTATATATGACTTTAAATAAAGTTTCAAGTGTTTTTATCTGACTGTAATAATAGTTTTCTGTGTTTGTATGTGAGTTTAAGACCGTTTCCTGTTAGTATATCTGGGTTTAATGACAGGTTCCTGTGATTGTATCAGACTTTAATCAGAGTTTACTGTGGTTGTATCTGACTGTAATGACAGTTTGGTGTGGTTGTATCTGACTGTAATGACAGTTTGCTGTGGTTGTATCTGAATGTAATGACAGTTTGCTGTGTATGTATCTGTTTCATCTTCACGTATCAGATTTTATTACAGTTTCCTGTGGTTGTATCTGACTTTAATTATAGTTTTCTTGTGACTTTATCTGACGGTAATATCAGTTTACTGTTATTGTATCTGACTTTTATTACAATTTCCTATGGGTATATCTGTAGTATGGGTAGGTGCGGTAACCTGTCATTTAGGTCCTATTTTCAAAGTTGTTTACATATCCATAATATTCTAGTTTATAAAATGTCAAATGTATGATAAGTCCAAATCATGAAAGCTTTTTTTTTTTATTTCACGGTCCTATACTGAATAAAATGTCGCTCCAAAACGTTTAAAAACGCTGAAATCATTGAAAATATCAATAGATGTGCGATATTTCGATGCAAAACTATGAAATAAAGTGGTAATCAAGGCCTTGCCCATAAATATTTTTATGTCAATCGATGGATTTCTGATCGCCCTTTTAATTTGCATAAAAAATTCGATTAAATAAAGTCAAATACAAGGTAAGAAATTGTCATTTACGTCAGATACAGCCACAGGAACCATAACAGTCAGAGTCAACAGTAAGAAACTGTCATTACAGTCAAATAAAACAACAGGAAACTCATTCAAGTCAGATACAATCACAGGCAAATGTCATTACAGTCAGATACAGCAACAGGACACTATCATTAAAATCTGACAAAAACGTTTAAAACCATTATTAAATTTAGACACAATCACAGTAAACTGTCAATTAAGTCAAATACATGCTAAGAAACTGTGACTAAGGTCAGATACAGTCAGATTCAACAACAGGAAACTGTTATTACAGTCAGATACAACAACAGGAAACTGTCATCACAGTCAGATAAAACAAGAGGTAATAGTCATCACAGTCAGATACAACCACAGGAAACTGTCATCACAGTCAGATATAACAGAAGTAATAGTCATCACAGTCAGATAAAACAACAGGAAACTGTCAATAAAATCGGATACAACAGGAAACTGTCATAACAGTCACATACTACAACAGGAAACTGTAATTAGAGTCAGAGAAAACCACAGGAAACTGTAATTAAAGTTAGATACAAGCACAGGAAACTGTCATAATATTCAAATACAGCCACAAGACACTATCATTAAAGTCTGATACAACCACAGGAAACGATAATCAAAGTAAGATACAATAATAGTAAACTGTCAATAAAGTCGAATAAAAACTAAGAAACTGTTATCAACGTCAAATACAGCCACAGTAACCTGTCACTACAGTCAGATTGAACAACAGGAAAATGTCATAACAGTCAGATACAATCACACGAAACTGTCATTATAGACAGATACAACAACGGGAAACTGTCATGAAAGTCGGATACAGCCACAGGAAAATGTCTATTATGTCAGATACAACCACAGGAAACTGTCATTAAACCCAGATAAAAAAAGGCATTATCATTACAACCCGATACAAACACTGGAAGCTTCGATTATATGTAAAACGTCTTCAAATTCAATAGCATCAATTTAAGAATAAATAAAGGACAAGGTGCGCTAACCCCTCATATCGACCCTACAATATCGACGAAAAATATTTTTTGATAAACGAATTATTAATTATCACTTTTTGCAAAGTTGAAAGTTTGAGAAAATACCGCGTCATAATTTTGAGCTCTCGTAACGTCATGCGCGTGATGTATGACGTCATGTTTTGACGTCATTTACACTGAATGACGCAAAACTCACTTACTTTGATTGTATATTACACTAATAACGGTTTCTTGTTGTTGTATCTGACTTTATTGACAGTTTCCAGTGATTGTATCTGACTTCATTAGCAGTTTCCTGAGATTGTATCTAACTTTAACGACAGATTTTTGTGGTTATTTCTGTATTTAATAACAGTTTTCTGTGGTTATAAATGACTTTAATGAAAGTTTCCGATGTTTATACTTGACTGTAATGATAGTTTGCTGTGTTTGTATGTGGGTTTAATGACCGTTTCCTGTAAGTGTAACTGGGTTTAATGTTCCTGTGATTGTATCAGACTTTAAACAGAATTTACTGTGGCTGTATATGACTGTAATGACAGTTTCTTGTGTATGTATCTGAATTAAATGACAGTTTCCTGTTGATGTAACTGATTTTATTACAGTTTCCTGTGGTTGAATATGACTTTAATGATAGTTTTCTTGTGACTTTATCTGACCGTAATCCAGTTTCCTATTATTGTATCTGACTGTAATGACAATTTCCTGTGGCTATATCTGACTGTAGTGACAGTTTCTGTATCTGACCATGCTGCAAATTTATCTGTTTTTAAATGATGCTATTAAATTTGAAGACGTTTTAAATATAATGAAAGTTTCCAGTGTTTGCATCTGGCTGTAATGATAATTTCTTTCTATCTGGGTTTAATGACAGTTTCCTGTGGTTGTATCTGCCTTAAATGACAGTTTCTTGTGGCTGTTTCTGACTTTCATGACAGTTTCCTGTTGTTGTATCTGATTGTAATGATAATTTCCTGTGGCTGTATCTGTCTGTTATGACATTTTCCTGTTATTCATTCTGACAGTAGTGATAGATTCATGTGGCTGTATTTGACGTAAATAACAGTTTCTTAGCTTTTATTTGACTTTGATTAAGGTTTCTTGAGGTTGTATCTGACTTCAATGACAGTTTCATGTGGTTGTATCAGATTTCAATTAGAGTTCCCTGCTGTAGCATGTGACTGTTATGACAGTTTCCTGTTGTTGTATCCGATTTTATTGATAGTTTCCTGTTGTTTTACCTTACCGTTATGACTATTACTTGTTGTATCGGACTCTGATGACAGTTTCCTGTGGTTGTATCTGACTGTTATGACAGTTTCCTGATGTTAAATCTGACTGTATATGACCTTAATAACAGTTTCTTAGCATGTATTTGACTTTTTTGACAATTTACTGTGATTTAATATTACTTCTTGTATTTCTGTCAGACTTTAGTGATAGTGTCCTTTGGCTGTCTCTGACTGTGACTGTATATTACTTGAATGCGTTTCCTGTTGTTTTATTTGACTGTAACGGCAGTTTCCTGTTGTTGAATCTGACTTTCATGTTATAACTTTTATGAGAGTTTCCTGTTGTTGTATCTTACTGTAATGACAGTTAACTGTGATTATATTTGACTTTATTCACAATTTTCTGTGGTTGTATCTGACTTTAATGATAGTTTCCTGTTGTTGTAACTGACATTAATGATAGTTGCATGTTGTTGTATCTGACTCTAATGATAGTTTCCTGTTGTTGTATCTGACTTAATTGACAATTTCATGTGATTATATCTGACTGTAATGACAGTTTCCTGTTGTTGTACTTAATTTTATTGATCATATCCTGTTGTTGTATCTGACTTTTATGCCAGTTTCGTGTGTTTGCATCAGATTGTAACGATAATTTCCCGTTCCTGTATCTGACTTTAATTACTGTTTCCTGTGATTGTATCTGACTTTCATGATAGTTTCCTGTTGTTGTATTTGACTATAATGACAGTTTCATGTGATTGTATCTGACTGTAATGATGTTTTCCTGTGATTGTTATGACAATTTCCCGTTCCTGTATCTGACTTTGATGATAGTTTCCTGTTGTTGTATCTGACTATAATGACAATTTCCTGTGGTTATATCTGACTTTAATGACCCCTTCTTCTGATTGTATCTGTTTTGAATGACAATTTTCTGTTGTTGTATCTGACTATAACGACAATTTCCCGTCGTTGTATCTGACTTAAAAATAACAATTTCCTCTTGTTGTATCTGACTATAATGACAATTTCTTGTTGTTTTATCTGACATTAATGTCTGTTTCTTGTGATTATATCTTACTTTAATGATAGTTTCCTGTTGTTGTATCTCACTATAATGACAATTTCCTGTTGTTGTACTTAATTCTATTGATAATTTCCTGTTGATGTATCTGACTTTATTGACAATTTCATGTGATTGTATCTGACTGTAATGATATTTCCCTGTGATTGTAATGACACTTTCTCGTTCCTGTATCTGATTTTTATGACTGTTTCCTGTGATTGTATCTGACTATAATGACAATTTCCTGTTGTTGTACAAGATTTTATTGAAAATCTCCTGTTGTTATACCTAATTTTATCGACAATTTCCTGTTGTTGTATTAGACTTTATTGACTGTTTCTTGTGATTATATCTTACTTTAATGATAGTTTCCTGTTGTTGTATCTCACTATAATGACAATTTCCTGTTGTTGTACTTAATTTTATTGATAATTTCCTGTTGATGTATCTGACTGTATCTTTGACAATTTCATGTGATTGTATCTGACTGTAATGATATTTAATGATATTTCCCTGTGATTGTAATGACAGTTTCTCGTTACTGTATCTGATTTTTATGACTGTTTTCTGTGATTGTATCTGACTATAATGACAATTTCCTGTTGTTGTACAAGATTTTATTGAAAATTTCCTGTTGTTATACCTAATTTTATCGACAATTTCCTGTTGTTGTATTAGACTTTAATGACAGTTTCATGTGGTTGTATCTGATTGTACCGATAGTTTCCCGTTCCTGTATCTGACTTTAATTACTGTTTCCTTTGATTGTATTGGACTTTAATGATATTTTCCTGTTGTTGTATCGGACTATAATGACAATTTACTGTTGTTGTATCGGAATTTAATGACTGTTTCTTGTAATTATATCTAAATTTAATGATAGTCTCCTGTTGTTGTACCTGACTATAATGACAATTTCCTGTTGTTGTACTTAATTTTATTGATAATTTCCTGTTGTTGTATTAGACTTTAATGACTGTTTCTTGTGATTATATCTTACTTTAATGATAGTTTCCTGTTGTTGTATCTCACTATAATGACAATTTCCTGTTGTTGTACTTAATTTTATTGATAATTTCCTGTTGATGTATCTGACTTTATTGACTATTTCATGTGATTGTATCTGACTGTAATGATATTTCCCTGTGATTGTAATGACAGTTTCTCGTTCCTGTATCTGATTTTTATGACTGTTTCCTGTGATTGTATCTGACTATAATGACAATTTCCTGTTGTTGTACAAGATTTTATTGAAAATTTCCTGTTGTTATACCTAATTTAATCGACAATTTCCTGTTGTTGTATTAGACTTTAATGACAGTTTCATGTGGTTGTATCTGATTGTACCGATAGTTTCCCGTTCCTGTATCTGACTTTAATTACTGTTTCCTTTGATTGTATTGGACTTTAATGATATTTTCCTGTTGTTGTATCGGACTATAATGACAATTTACTGTTGTTGTATCGGAATTTAATGACTGTTTCTTGTAATTATATCTAAATTTAATGATAGTCTCCTGTTGTTGTACCTGACTATAATGACAATTTCCTGTTGTTGTACTTAATTTTATTGATAATTTCCTGTTGTTGTATCTGACTTTATTGACAATTTCATGTGATTGTATCTGACTATAATGATATTTTCCTGTGATTGTAATGACAGTTTCTCGTTCCTGTATCTGATTTTAATGACTGTTTCCTGTGATTGTGTCTGACTATAATGCCAATTTCCTATTGTTGTACAAGATTTTATTGAAAAGTTCCTGTTGTTGTACCAGATTTTATTGAAAATTTCCTGTTGTTGTACCTAATTTTATTGACAATTTCCTGTTGTTGTATCAGACTTTAATGACAGTTTCATGTGGTTGTATCTGATTGTAACGATAGTTTCCCGTTCCTGTATCTGACTTTAATTACTGTTTCCTTTGATTATATCTAACTTTAATGATATTTAGGGGCGAGGCCTGGAGCATAGATGAAATTTGAAGATTTATGTGTAAAATACTATGATCTCCTGAGTTTTGCGTCATTCAGGGTAAATGACGTCAAAACATGACGTCATACATCACGCGCATGACGTTACGAGAGCTCAAAATTATGACGCGGTATTTTCTCAAAATTTCAACTTTGCAAAAAGTGATAATTAATAATTCGTTTATCAAAAAATATTTTTCGTCGATATTGTAGGGTCGATATGAGGGGTTAGCGCACCTTGTCCTTTATTTATTCTTAAATTGATGCTATTGAATTTGAAGACGTTTTACATATAATGGAAGCTTCCAGTGTTTGTATCTGGTTGTAATGATAATGCCTTTTTTATCTGGGTTTAATGACAGTTTCCTGTGGTTGTATCTGACATAATAGACATTTTCCTGTGGCTGTATCCGACTTTCATGACAGTTTCCCGTTGTTGTATGTGTCTATAATGACAGTTTCGTGTGATTGTATCTGACTGTTATGACATTTTTCTGTTGTTCAATCTGACTGTAGTGACAGGTTACTGTGGCTGTATTTGACGTTGATAACAGTTTCTTAGTTTTTATTCGACTTTATTGACAGTTTACTATTATTGTATCTTACTTTGATTATCGTTTCCTGTGGTTGTATCAGACTTTAATGATAGTGTCTTGTGGCTGTATTTGAATATTATGACAGTTTCCTGTGCTTGTATCTAACTTTAATTACAGTTTCCTGTGGTTTTCTCTGACTCTAATTACAGTTTCCTGTTGTAGTATGTGACTGTTATGACAGTTTCCTGTTGTATCCGATTTTATTGACAGTTTCCTGTTGTTTTATCTGACTGTGATGACTATTACTTCTTGTTATATCTGACTGTGATGACAGTTTCCTGTGGTTGTATCTGACTGTGATGACTATTACCTCTTGTTTTATCTGACTGTGATGACAGTTTCCTGTTGTTGTATCTGACTGTAATAACAGTTTCCTGTTGTTGAATCTGACTGTATCTGACCTTAGTCACAGTTTCTTAGCATGTATTTGACTTAATTGACAGTTTACTGTGATTGTGTCTAAATTTAATAATGGTTTTAAACGTTTTTGTCAGATTTTAATGATAGTGTCCTGTTGCTGTATCTGACTGTAATGACATTTGCCTGTGATTGTATCTGACTTGAATGAGTTTCCTGTTGTTTTATTTGACTGTAATGACAGTTTCTTACTGTTGACTCTGACTGTTATGGTTCCTGTGGCTGTATCTGACGTAAATGACAATTTCTTACCTTGTATTTGACTTTATTGATAGCTTACTTTGATTGTATATTACGGTAATAAAGGTTTCTTGTTGTTGTATCTGACTTTATTGACAGTTTCCCCTGATTGTATCTGACTTCATTAGCAGTTTCCTGTGATTGTATCTGACTTTAATGACAGCTTCCTGTGGTTATTTCTGAATTTAATCATAGTTTTCTGTGGTTATAAATGACTTTAATGAAAGTTTCCGATGTTTATATTTGACTGTAATGATAGTTTGCTGTGTTTGTATGTGGGTTTAATTATCATTTCCTGTAAGTGTATTTGAATGTTATGACAGTTTCCTGTGCTTGTATCTGACTTCAATGACAGTTTCATGTGGTTGTATAAGACTTTAATTAGAGTTTCCTTTTGTAGCATGTGACTGTTATGACAATTTCCTGTGGTTGTATCTGACTGTAATGACAGTTTCCTGTTGTTTTATCTGACTGTGATGACTATTACTTGTTGTATCTGACTGTGATGACAGTTTCCTGTGGTTGTATCGGACTGTAATGACAGTTTCCTGTTGTTGAATCTGACTGTGCTGACAGTTTCCTGTGGTTGTATCTGACGGAAATGACATTTTCCTTTTGTTAAATCTGACTGTATATGACCTTAATAGCTTTTTTGACAATTTACTGTGATTGTATATGACTTCCTGTAGTTCTGTCAGACTTTAATGACAGTGTCCTTTGGCTGTCTCTGACTGTGATTGTATATTACTTGAATGAGTTTCCTGTTGTTTTATTTGACTGTAATGACAGTTTCCTGTTGTTGAATCTGAGTTTCATGTATATAACTTTTATGAGAGTTTCCTGTTGTTGACTGCAATTGCAGTTAACTGTTATTATATTTGACTTATTCACAATTTTCTGTGGTTGTATCTGACTTTAATGACAGTTTCCTGTTGTTGTAATGACAGTTTCTCGTTCCTGTATCTGATTTTAATGACTGTTTCCTGTGATTTTATCTGACTATAATGACAATTTTCTGTTGTTGTACTTAATTTTATTGATAATTTCCTGTATCTGACTTTATTGACAATTTCATGTGATTGTATCTGACTGTAATGATATTTTCCTGTGATTGTAATGACAGTTTCTCGTTCCTGTATCTGACTATAATGACAATTTCCTGTTGTTGAATCTGACTTTTATGACTGTTTCTTGTGATTATATCTAACTTTAACGATATTTTCCTGTTGTTGTATCTGACTATAATGACAATTTCTTATGGTTGTATCTGACTTTAATGACAGTTTCAAGTGATTGTATCTGACTGTAATGATATTTTCCTGTGATTGTAATGACAGTTTCTCGTTCCTGTATCTGATTTTAATGACTGTTTCCTGTGATTTTATCTGACTATAATGACAATTTCCTGTTGTTGTACTTAATTTTATTGATAATTTCCTGTATCTGACTTTATTGACAATTTCATGTGATTGTATCTGACTGTAATGATATTTTCCTGTGATTGTAATGACAGTTTCTCGTTCCTGTATCTGATTTTAATGACTGTTTCCTGTGATTTTATCTGACTATAATGACAATTTCCTGTTGTTTTACCAGATTTTATTGAAAATTTCCTGTTGTTGTACCTAATTTTATTGACACTTTCCTGCTATTGTATCAGACTTTAATGACACTTTCATGTGGTTGTATCTGACTCCAATGATAGTTTCCTGTTGTTGTATCTGACTTTATTGACAATTTCATGTGATTATATCTGACTGTAATGACAGTTTATTGTTGTTGTACCTAATTTTATTGACAATTTCCTGTTGTTGTATCAGACTTTAATGACAGTTTCATGTGGTTGTATCTGATTGTAACGATAGTTTCCCGTTCCTGTATCTGACTTTAATGACTGTTTCTTGTGATTATATCTAAATTTAATGATAGTTTCCTGTTGCTGTACCTGACTATAATGACAATTTCCTGTTGTTGTACTTAATTTTATTGATAATTTCCTGTATCTGACTTTATTGACAATTTCATGTGATTGTATCTGACTGTAATGATATTTTCCTGTGATTGTAATGACAGTTTCTCGTTCCTGTATCTGATTTTAATGACTGTTTCCTGTGATTTTATCTGACTATAATGACAATTTCCTGTTGTTTTACCAGATTTTATTGAAAATTTCCTGTTGTTGTACCTAATTTTATTGACACTTTCCTGCTATTGTATCAGACTTTAATGACACTTTCATGTGGTTGTATCTGATTGTAACGATAGTTTCCCGTTCCTGTATCTGACTTTAATTACTGTTTCCTTTGATTGTATCTGATATTTTCCTGTTGTTGTATCTGACTATAATGACAATTTCCTGTTGTTGAATCTGACTTTTATGACTGTTTCTTGTGATTATATCTAACTTTAACGATATTTTCCTGTTGTTGTATCTGACTATAATGACAATTTCTTATGGTTGTATCTGACTTTAATGACAGTTTCAAGTGATTGTATCTGACTGTAATGATATTTTCCTGTGATTGTAATGACAGTTTCTCGTTCCTGTATCTGATTTTAATGACTGTTTCCTGTGATTTTATCTGACTATAATGACAATTTTCTGTTGTTGTACTTAATTTTATTGATAATTTCCTGTATCTGACTTTATTGACAATTTCATGTGATTGTATCTGACTGTAATGATATTTTCCTGTGATTGTAATGACAGTTTCTCGTTCCTGTATCTGACTATAATGACAATTTCCTGTTGTTGAATCTGACTTTTATGACTGTTTCTTGTGATTATATCTAACTTTAACGATATTTTCCTGTTGTTGTATCTGACTATAATGACAATTTCTTATGGTTGTATCTGACTTTAATGACAGTTTCAAGTGATTGTATCTGACTGTAATGATATTTTCCTGTGATTGTAATGACAGTTTCTCGTTCCTGTATCTGATTTTAATGACTGTTTCCTGTGATTTTATCTGACTATAATGACAATTTCCTGTTGTTGTACTTAATTTTATTGATAATTTCCTGTATCTGACTTTATTGACAATTTCATGTGATTGTATCTGACTGTAATGATATTTTCCTGTGATTGTAATGACAGTTTCTCGTTCCTGTATCTGATTTTAATGACTGTTTCCTGTGATTTTATCTGACTATAATGACAATTTCCTGTTGTTTTACCAGATTTTATTGAAAATTTCCTGTTGTTGTACCTAATTTTATTGACACTTTCCTGCTATTGTATCAGACTTTAATGACACTTTCATGTGGTTGTATCTGATTGTAACGATAGTTTCCCGTTCCTGTATCTGACTTTAATTACTGTTTCCTTTGATTGTATCTGATATTTTCCTGTTGTTGTATCTGACTTTAATGATATTTTCCTGTTGTTTCATCTGACTATAATGACAATTTTCTGTCGTTGAATCTGACTTTAATGACTGTTTCTTGTGATTATATCTAACTTTAATGACAATTTCCTGTTGTTGTATCTGACTTTAATGATAGTTTCAAGTGATTGTATCTGACTGTAATGATATTTTCCTGTGATTGTTATGTCAGTTTCCTGTTCCTTTATCTGTCTATAATGATAATTTCCTGTGGTTGTATCTGACTTTAATGACATTTTCCTGTTGTTGTACCTTACTATAATGACAATTTCCTGTTGTTGTATCTGACTTTAATGACAATTTAATGTGATTGTATCTGACTGTTATGATATTCTCATGCGATTGTTATGACATTTTCCCGTTCCTGTATCTGACTATAATGACAATTTCCTGTTGTTGTACCTGATTTTAATGACGTTTTCCTGTTGTTGTATCTGACTATAATGACAATTTCCTGTTGTTGTATCTGACTATAATGACAATTTCCTGTGGTTGTATCTGACTTAAATGACCCTTTCTTATGATTGTATCTGTTTGTAATGACAATTTCCTGTTGTTGTACCTGACTATAACGACAATTTCATGTTGTTGTAATGACATTTTCCTGTTGTTGTATCTAACTATAATGACAATTTCATGTTGTTGTATCTGACTAAAATGACAATTTCCTGTTGTTGTATCTGACTTTAATGATAATTTAATGTGATTGTATCTGACTGTAATGATATTTTCATGCGATTGTTATGACATTTTCCCGTTCCTATATCTGACTTTAATGACTGTTTCCTGTTGTTGCATCTGACTATAATGACAATTTCCAGTCGTTGAATCTGACTTTAATGACTGTTTCTTGTGATTATATCTAACTTTAATGACAATTTCCGGTTGTTGTATCTGACTTTAATGACAGTTTCAAGTGATTGTATCTGACTGTAATGATATTGTCCTGTGATTGTTATGTCAGTTTCCTGTTCTTTATCTGTCTATAATGACAATTTCCTGTTGTTGTTTCTGAGTATAATGATAATTTCCTGTGGTTGTATCTGACTTTAATGACATTTTCCTGTTGTTGTACCTGACTATAATGACAATTTCCTGTTGTTGTATCTGACTACAATGACAATTTCCTGTGGTTGTATCTGACTTAAATTACCCTTTCTTATGATTGTATCTGTTTTTAATGACAATTTTCTGTTGTTGTATCTGACCATAATGACAATATCCTGTGGTTGTATCTGACTATAACGACATTTTCATGTTGTTGTATCTGACTTTAATGACATTTTCCTGTTGTCGTATCTGACTATAATGACAATTTACTGTTGTTGTATCTGACTATAATGACAATTTCCTGTTGTTGTATTTGACTTTAATGACAATTTAATGTGATTGTATCCGACTGTAATGATAATCTCATGCGATTGTTATGACATTTTCCCGTTCCTGTTATGACATTCTCCCGTTCCTGACTTTAATGACTGTTTCCTGTTATTGTATCTGAATATAATGACAATTTCCTGTTGTTGTACCTGATTTTAATGACATTTTCCTGTTGTTGTATCTGACTATAATGACAATTTCCTGTTGTTGTATCTGACTATAATGACAATTTCCTGTGGTTGTATCTGACTAAAATGATCCTTTCTTATGATTGTATCTGTTTGTAATGACAATTTCCTGTTGTTGTACCTGACTATAACGACAATTTCATGTTGTTGTAATGACATGTTCCTGTTGTTGTATCTGACTATAATGACAATTTCATGTTGTTGTATCTGACTATAATGACAATTTCCTGTTGTTGTATCTGACTTAAATGATAATTTAATGTGATTGTATCTGACTGTAATGATATTTTCATGCGATTGTTATGACATTTTCCCGTTCCTGTATCTGACTTTAATGACTGTTTCCTGTTATTGTATCTGACTATAATGACAATTTCTTTTGTTGTACCTGATTTTACTGACAAATTCCTGTTGTTGTATCTGACTTTAATGACAGTTTCCCGTTCCTGTATCTGACTTTATTTACAGTTTGCATTGATTCTACTTATTGTATTTGAAGTATTCTTGTGGCCGGGATATTTTTGAAGCAGGATTTTTTTTTCAATTGCCGTCTTCTAAAATCAAATTATAGTTGCTCCATTATAACAACAGTTAACTTACCTAGAGACCCATATCAACCATGATGATCTGTGTAAAGATCGAAAGATGCCACCAAGTCCATGTTAACTCCGATTTAACTAAAGGAAACTGTCATTAAAATCCGATACAACTACAGGAAACTGTCACAGAATCCACTCTACAGCGGATAATGATGACAACCATATTGGACTTTGCTGAACTGTCATCCCTCTTTTCATATCAGATTGTATCCGATAAAGACATCAGATCGATAAGATCTAACCTAGGCCTATAGCGACAAATTATAGGCATGGGTTTAACCTTAATTTTTACCTAAATCGTCTAAAACGAACCTTTTTAAGATTGTTCAGACAAGAGTTAAACTAGGTCAAGGTCACTTCATGTAACTTTGTGTACATATGTATTTTATGTGCAAGTTTGATACATCTACCAATTGTAGTTTTTGTTTTATTGTAACATTTTTCTGAATATCGATTTTGTGCTGTATACAGGGATATGGTCATTATCCATATTTGTCATTTAATCGCAAAATCACTAGAAGATTAGGTCAAGGTCAAGCATGACTGCACCACTTAAGTTTTCATGTTTGTTAGAAAATCAGAATGTAATATTAAATATAACATGCTTATTTCCTGATTGGATTTGACATAATAATGCATAAAAATATAACTCTTTTGGTCACAGCTCCAATAGGTATTTTAGGACACGAATCCCCTTTATGACTCTTGCACCTCTGATCTCTGCATGTCGTTATATCCACTGTATAAAGTTTCATTGGAATCAACCAATTTGTTCACCAGTTCAAGTCCAAGTGCCAGGATTTAATTGTTACTGTTTCGGCAGCTTTTCATGACATTAGAATGCATAAAAATCTAAGTTCATGTGCCATCGCCCGAGAATATTTTTGTCGACAAATACCCCTTTCTTCATACACATGTACACGTAATGACTCCGTTCTCATTAATTGTGATAACATTCTGCTAGAGTTACCTCTCTTTGTCTATGAACAACGAATAATTCTGAAGAATAATTTAATTCAAAGTTTACTTCATTTGTCTTTTTCATATACAAAGGACTCAAAATACATTATATAAACAATACACAATTATAATACAATACACTAAAACGGATGTATAATATCAGTTCCGTAGCAAATGTAGGTTGTCACCAAAAAATTCTTCCTTTTTCCATGTTTTACGTATATATTTATCGATTTTTTTTCAAACTCAAATGTTGAAACTATAACGAACACCGAACTACGACTTAAAATCATGAATGCCCGCCTCTTTCAAGGAATGCTGTCAAATGCGCTAAAACCTAAGTAGGAACCTTGTCTGTCCCCCTCTCCGCCCCCAAGTACCTCATCTACATGTAACTGCCCCCCCCCCCCCCCCTCTTCCCCCCCCCCCCCCCCCGAAAAAAACCCCATAAAATTGTCTAGATCAACCTACGAGTCTAAATTTAAAAGAAAACTGGAAAACATATTTAATGAAAAGTAATAAAATAATACAAGACATCTCTGTTTCCTAATAACACGTCGCCCGTCTATAATATAGCTATATCAAACTTTACTTAATATGTATATTTGGAAGGAAGCTGACAAATCTCATTTATCAATAATAATTATCTTTAACGACGACTTTGAAGGGTTACTTCCTGTAATCTTGTCATCTTTCCATAATCTTTAATATAAGTTTTAATAAGCTTAAAATGCATCAAAGATGCAAAGTGCCGAGTTGCAAAACTTGAATATAAGTAAAATATACATAATTTGAATATGGTCTCGACAGATGGGAAACATTATTAGCATGTTTCAGGTTGATCCACATTCATATATAATTCAGAAACCATTTTCAATTAACGAGTCCTATGAATTTGACCTTTGATCTCTTGACCCCAAAATTAATAGGAAACATTTCTGGCAAGTTACATGATAATAGGTGCAATACAGGCTCAAATTCAGTCGGGAAACCATTTTTAATCATCTTAGTCCTGTGACCTTGACCTTTGAACCCCAAAATTGATAGTGGTCATCCTTGATCCATGGGAAACATTTCTGGCAAGCTTCATTATTATAATTGCAATACAGGCTGAAATATGGTCCGGAAACCACTTTCATTCATCGGAGTCTTGTGACCTTGACCTTTGACCTTTTGACCCCAAAATCAATAGGGGTCATTCTTGATTCATGGGAATCATTATTGGCAAGTTTCATGACTTTAGGTGCAATACAGGCTAAAATATGGCCAGGAAACCATTTTCAATCATCAGAGTCCTGTGACCTTGACCTTTGACCTTTTGACCCCAAAATCAAAAGTGGTCATTTTCTATTCACAGGAAACATTTCTGGCAAGTTACATGATTATAGGTGCAATACAGGCTGAAATATGGTCCGAAAACCAATTTCAATCAACAGAGTCCTGTGACCTTGACCTTTGACCTTTTGACCCCAAAATCAATAGGCCTCATCCTTGATTCAAGGGAAACATTTCTGGCAAGTTTCATGACTTTAGGTGCAATACAGGCTAAAATATGGCCAGGAAACCATTTTCAATCATCAGAGTCCTGTGACCTTGACCTTTGGACCCCAAAATCAAAAGTGGTCATTTTCTATTCACAGGAAACATTTCTGGCAAGTTACATGATTATAGGTGCAATACAGGCTGAAATATGGTCCGAAAACCAATTTCAATCAACAGAGTCCTGTGACCTTGACCTTTGACCTTTTGACCCCAAAATCAATAGGCCTCATCCTTGATTCAAGGGAAACATTTCTGGCAAGTTTCATGACTTTAGGTGCAATACAGGCTAAAATATGGCCAGGAAACCATTTTCAATCATCAGAGTCCTGTGACCTTGACCTTTGACCTTTTGACCCCAAAATCAAAAGTGGTCATTTTCTATTCACAGGAAATATTTCTGGCAAGTTACATGATTATAGATGCAATACAGGCTGAAATATGGTCCGAAAACCAATTTCAATCAACAGAGTCCTGTGACCTTGACCTTTGACCTTTTGACCCCAAAATCAATAGGCTTCATCCTTGATCCAAGGGAAACATTTCTGGCAAGTTTCATGATTATAGGTGCAATACAGGCTGAAATATGGTCCGGAAACCATTTTCAATCATCTGAGTCCTGTGACCTTGACCTTTGACCTTTTGACCCCAAAATCAATAGGCCTCATCCTTGATTCAAGGGAAACATTTCTGGCAAGTTTCATGATTATAGGTGCAAAACAGGCTGAAATATGGTCCGGAAACCATTTTCAATCATCTGAGTCCTGTGACCTTGACCTTTGACCTTTTGACCCCAAAATCAATAGGGCTCATCCTTGACTAATGGTGAGTAAGTGTATGAAGTTTCATTGTTATAGCCTCTTTCGTAGTTGACTTATAGTCCGGAAACCAATTGTTGACGCCCTCCCGCCCGCCCGCCCAGACGCCCGCCCAACCGCCCGCCCAGACGCCCGCCCGCCCGTCTCACATCAAATTAAGAGCCGAGTTTTGCAACTCGGCTAAACATGGTAACAACCCCCACCACTAGATCCGCCCATGATCAATACAATATTAATACACAGTACATTAAGTTCATCGGTTTTCAGAAAACATAAAATGTCCGTTTCCTCAGATTTCTGAAAACTCGTCAACCTGGAAATAAACATCGCGTACAAAACATTATGTAGCCTAACACAGTGTACAGATATGGTGCTGGGAAATAACAGATAAAGAAAGCTTCATTTACAAACACAAATATTTTTTTTTTAGTTTACTGGGAAAAGTAGCATGACTTATCGTAAGAAATACTGATTGGAAAATAAACAATATTTAACAAGATCTTTTATATTGCTTAATAAGTTCTCACCTTTGTTTTCTTGTTCCACTCTGGATTTTATTTTAGATTAAACATTTGAAATTAATCTGAATAAAAAAAGAAATAATAAAAACTTACCTTGAAATTAACAAATCGAAACACAAACTGAAGAAAATAAGTAATATTAACTACATAATCAGCCATATTGACCTTGATACTGTACGTGTTGACTTATGATAGGTATAATATTGTATTTATACTAAAACAAAACAACAAACTTACCTTATTATAAATCTGTGATACACAGAGGAGTTGATTTATTGTAAACTTACCTATTTAACCAGTCAGATTTATGTTATAACAATATAATATTTATTGTGTGTCCTGTGTCAGTGGCCATACTCTGGTAAATATTAACACAGACCCACCATCCCGTGTTACAGATAAATGTGGTGAGGAGTGTATAGTAGACACAGTATGTCCGTCTATGTTAGTAACACTCAGTGTAACAACAAACTGATGGTGGATATCAATAACAGACTGTAGCCACCTACCCCACCCTGATGATGTCATATTTACTCCCTGTAACTCTACCTTCTGTAACAATGTCATATTTGGTGTAAGGCCAAGGTCCCTGTCACCCAGTGTCACGTTATCCAGCAATAACCTCTGTAACCTGTCACACTGACACAGTACAGGACCAGGTACCGTGTTAGTGTTAGCTACTTTAACATTCCACAGTTCTAATATCCTCAGTGACGGTCTACATATCTTGTTTATAGTCCTATCTGTGCTACCATTAATATAGACCTTGGTCAGTGACCTTGTACGGTGTGGATCACTGAGTAAGTTATTAACTACTGTGTTAGATATACCACGCTCTCCGTCAGTAGGTACCATAAATAAGTACAGTGACCTTATGTATATATGGTGATCTGACAGGAGTTCCCTAGTCACCCTCACTGTCTCTATGTCACTGTACTCAGACAGATAAACATCTGATACATGGAATGTCACTGGGTTGTCTGTCACTGGGCTGTCTGTCACTGGGCTGTCTGTCACTGGGCTGTCTGTCTGTCCGTACTCTAACTCCCTGTGCCAACTAACCTGTAGTTTGTACAGTTCCTTCACTGTACTGTTATAGAAAGGTGACTTTCTGTATTTACAGATCCCTGTGTCAATGTCTGTCACACTTGCAACACGCTGTGATATAACACTACCCAAACACGGACACATACCACATATAAACATGATAACATTAGATAACTCCATAATGACCTTGATATCACACAGATGTTTACAGAATAAATCACTCACCTCTTTGTGGGTGACGATGTAAATAGCAGCCAGGAATTCCTGTACAGATTTGTGGAAGAAATGAACACTCACCTTTTCCTCCATTACGCTATGTACATCTCTCTGACTGATTAAACCTACATCAAGGGCAAACTGCAATTCTCTCTCACCTATTTCTGTCTCCAAGTCATCTTTCTGAAAAACTAACTTCATTTCTTTAAACAAAAGACCTTCATATGCTACTTTTCCCAGTTTTAACAACACATTTGAATAATTTTTGATATTTTTCTTTGTAGACATTAGTTTTGGTAAACTAACATTGATTGATTCAAAACTCAATTTTTGAGTGTCATGTTTAAGATGAGTTCTTTTTATCAACATGTTGACCATGGCTATATAGAAACTGGTCATACTGTCCCCTACCTGTTCCCCATCATACCATATCTGTACACATACTACAGCTAATAAAGGTATCTTTATAAAGGATTTTACAGTTTCGTTTTTCAATTGACTTTTAATTTCTTTACATTTTGCCTCAAATTCAGCAGTACCTGGTTTCATTTCATGATAATGTACAAGTACTTTTGCTATCACGGATTCGATACCTGCGTCGTCCAGTCCCAGTATTTCAATCACTCTATCTTCGTTCTTTACTCCCTGGACTTCAGAAAACTTCCATGGCCGCATGGTGGTGAAGATAACACAGTTTGACATGTTATCTATGTTAGGCATTCCTTTATACTTGAGACGATCTATGACGGACTGATCGGGCTTCCACTCGTCTAAGCCGTCCATCATTATAAAACATCGGTATTTCTTGCTAGATAAAACGTGTTTGGCTGTTGCTTGGAGATCAGTGTCAGATCCTAGAATGTCCTGACAAATCATGTCTATGACGTCAGCTCGTGACGGATCTACATGACGTAATGGTATATGGAAGACGAAATCAAACTGACTGAGAGCGTTTTCCCATTTGTTAAGCGGTCCAATCATACCTGGTTGTTGTGTGTTGCACCACGTTTTCAGAAACCACTTGCAGTACGTTGTCTTGCCGTGAGCGGCTTTCCCTAACATAAACACACGGGGGACCGGCTTACCGTTTTTAGTCAGCATATCCTCGGGATTTTTCACTTCTTTTCTTTCTTGCTGTTCCTCACTCTGTGCTGACTTTTTCCCCTTACGGTTCTCCTTGACATCCTCCCTGATAACAACTGACGAGAACAGGTGTTCTACAGGTAACGTGTCACCGTCCGTTGTTACCTCTGACAGGGGGATCTCTCGTGTCTCCTCGTTATTCCTCTCAATTAGTTTTTCTCTCAATATGTTGACGTCAGGCTCCACATCTAGAAAGATAATGAGTAGCTGATTGTTAGATTTTACGAGGAATGGTATAATATTTTGTAATTCCCCGTTTTTATTGACATCGTACCCCACATAAACTCACCATAAAATAACACATATAATTTGGGGGAGGGGTATTGTAGTAGTATTGTGTAAGAGGGTCAATCTTAAAATTTGTCATCAAGGACAAGAGCGAGGCTTATGGTAACACCGATTGATCTTCTTAAGGGGAAGGGTTAGTTGACATTATACAAATATGGACTTGGTCGAGGTCATTGTGTCATTATAATGACCCGATTAAAATTGTAATATCGACCGAGGCCGAACGCCGAGGTTGATATTACAGATCTCATCGGGTCATTATAATGACATAATGACAGAGGCCAAGTCCTTATTTGTTATATTATATAGAGACACGTAAATAATGATTCAAAGCAATAGGAATATTCTATTTTTGATAAAGAATTCAACAATCAAGTGTGCTATTTTATTAGAGTTAACAAAATAACAATCTTGGTTTTCATCGTAAGTACTGAAATCAGGAAAAATAGCACACCAAGTCATTATATTATCTTCCGACAGCGGTCATTATCGGAAATATTAATATGACTGGAAATTTTCGCCCTATATGTACCATAGAACTCGCCTGGTGTAAAATATCCACTAAACTTCAGAGAACGCGAAACTTTGTGATGGATTACTGGTCATTCGGACCAGTAATATGTTAAAGATTACTGGTCCGAACCAATTATTACCGGTCCGAAGAATTTTTACCTTTTTTCTCAATCAGTGATCGGGAAGGCAAATTAACTTGCTCAACTTCAATGAGCCATCTTTCTTCATGACAGGGCCTTTCCAAAAATGATCAATTTTCGAAAGGCTTTGAAGACAATGTATGTGCAATATACATCAGACGTCAGCACATTTTTTTGTTGTGAAATTCCCAATTTTTTTCATTTCCAATGAGTAATCCACAGTACACATGTATCGTATCACTGAGCACCAAAGACCAAATTTTCAGCCACCTATCCTGTATTTTTCAAATCGTGTCCACGTATAGACAGCTATGGTATCATTTCAGCTTTGGTGATATTAGGGAAGAAGGGGGGGGGGGGGGGGCTGCAATTGACATTTCTGTACTAGTTTTATTACTTCAATTTGTACCCATTGACTGGCTACTTAAAATGACATGATAATTTTACGGACGAACGCATACACAAGTACCTTTACGTAGATAAGATACGTAAGTGGACGTTGGAGATTTAAATCTCAGGCGCAGAACGAGGATAAGAAAGAATGTCAAAGAAAAATCAATATTGTATCATAATAGCAAGGACTTCTAAACAGTTTATTAACTCATAATTTCTTGAATTTGTGAGCGTACAATCAGGGACGTACATAAAATATAAATCATATATACTCCCTGGCGCAATGTAAAGACAATTGGACCTTGATTGTTGTTAGTGTTGTAACGATTATCGCCGACATCATCGCCAATACCCTTCGATTTCGATTAATCGATTATGTTTTAAAGAATCGATTATAATCGGAAATATACAACGTAGAAAAGAATGACAGTTTTTGGTCGAATACGCGTTATGACAAGTACGAATAAAACGAAAGTAGATCAAAGATCGTTTCCACTAGTTAATGTTACGGTTGTAGCGTAAATAATTAAAAAAGGATACACTTTTTAAGGCATACAATTGGTGGAATCAGGATTTTCATTATATTTCAAATACTCTATAAGAAAACTTCAACGTCAGATACGATACGTCAATATGTACTCGTCTGAAGAAAACCACTTTTTTACGCCGAACTCCAGAGCTTTGTGAGAAGGACAAGGCCAGATCAGTGATTAGTTCACAGTACTGTTAGCCTAAATTCCACAGGGATATTGCTTGATTCCTCATTTTATGAGCAAAAAACTAACTCTTGGGACGAATGGAGACCCCCCAACTCTGCATTTGCCGCGAAAGTAATACAATCACAATTTGTTTTGTGCTCGATCTTGACAAAATATTTCATTTACTAGACAGGATTTTATCTTTCTGTGGTTGGAGTTCTTTCTGGACATTTTACTATGTATATTATTAGCATATGATTTATAAAGTTTTATCATTACTTGTCATATTCTTTTCTGTAAAAGCAGGTAAATTTTATTTCCGATTAAATCGAAATAATCAATTGAAATCCTCTCCGAGTAAAAACCGATAATCGATTATGAAATGTTTCCGATTATACAACACTTGTTGTATAACGTACCATCACACTGACAGTGAACAAAGCTACAAAACTTATAATACATTATTCCACATATATGGACAGACCTACGGAAGCCAATTGGCTTCACAAAAATTAAACCTGTGTTTGTGAAACAAGAATGCCCCCGTTGGCATGTTTGACAGTAAAATAGCTGAGAAGTAGTTTCACATTTTTAGGGCAAGATCGCAAGGTCTAATATGGTATCATGGAAAAGTCTTGCCAGAAGGAATTCATAATTTATGTGAAATATAAAAGCCATTTAAATTAGCATTTAAAAGTCATAGCAAAAGTTTAAATTTTCGAAATTAGGTCAAACACCAAGGTCGAGTTCAAGAGGTAAATAATTTTTGGTTGGTATCCATAATAATTTCTTGTCACAAAGAAAACACACGTGAATTATGAAAGCCCTATCACTTACAATTCAGAAGTTATGGCCAAGGTCAAAGTTTTTCGAAAGTAGGTCAAACTCCAAGGTCAAGGTCACAAGGTCAAAATTTTTGGTATCCATGGAAAGCTCTTCTCACAAGGAATACACATGTGAAATATGAAATCGCTATCACTTACCATTCAAAAGTAATGGCCAAGGTTAAAGTTTTTTTCGAAAGAAGGTCAAACTCCAAGGTCAAGGTCACAAGGTCAAAAAGTTTAATATTAATTGAAAGGTCTTGTTGCAAGGAATACACATGTGAAATATTAAAGCCATATCACATACCATTCAAAAGGTATGGCTAAGTTAAAAGTTTTTCAAAAAAGGTCAAACTCCAAGGTCAAGGTCACAAGGTAAATATTTTTGGTATCCATGGAAAGCTCTTCTCACAAAGAATACACATATGAAATATGAAAGCCCTACCACTTACCATTCAAAAGTTATGACCATGTCCGTCTGTCCGTCACACTTTTTTTTCGCTGTCGTTGCAGATATTGATCTCATGTTTGGTATGTGAGTTTATCTCAATGTAATATAGATCAAGTTTGAGTTTGGTTCCGATATGTATTTGAGATTATCGTCAGGATCTTCTTTTACTCACCTAATTGTATAAGAGTTATGGCCCCTGGACTTAGCAAATTTCATGAAATTATCAGTTTCCGGACTTTTCTCGGCTGTTATTGTCAGTGATTTTTTTACCTTTTTTTAAAGCCACCTGTACCTTTTCATTTGGTAAAATATGCGATATTTGGAACAAATTGGGAAAATCTAGAAACAAAATTTCTTTGAAGAAACGCTGAAATTATTGGTTCAAAACAGCAATTTCCTGTTCACAAATGCCTTAAAGTTATCAGTATTACTACCAGGAAAGTGAAAGAGTTTGCAAAAGCAAAGGTACACCCCTTTTCGCCTATTGAAGCTTTGAACTATCAGTTATACATGTAATATGGGTACTTTGTTGTATTTTTTATGGCGCTCTCCTCAGTGTGAACAATTCGATTTTCCTTTCGAAATTTTTGAGAGCATTGAGTTGTAAGCATGTACCTGTAGTATAGATCATATTAAATTGACGAACGTTTCGGACTACGGATGCAAGATATTTAACGAATGTGTGTCACTCAGACGTTTTGAATTCTGCGAGCGGGATCGCGCACTCAGCAATTACTGTCGGCTCGCAGAGCCTCGCACCTTGTGGATGTTTCAATAGACTCAGTATAACAATGAATTCTTGATGTTGTTCAAATAATTTCTAGTACACTTTACATACAGAAAATAGACCGAGGGAGAAAAAGTTGAAGAACTTGAGTATCACTATCATGACCGGCGTTTGATTGTCCGTGGCACGTGGAGGCGCGTGGAGGCGCGTGGTCAATAACTATACAATTTTCATATTAATTAAAAATCTTATTTACAGGCGTGAAAAGTCGAGATCTGATCGTCCTATAGTACTTCTTTAATATATACGTTGCCGTAAAATGACCCGTCACGCCGTGTTGAAATCAATTTACTCACTGTAGTTACAGAAATATTTATCGCGTACGTAGCTTGTATAGTAAAAGCTTTTTAAAGGACAACGTAATTTCCTTTAGTACACGTTCAGTTTTCATACTTAAAGAAACTGAGATACAACATTATTTTACGGAAAGTAGGCGGCGATTTTACCCAAAGTAGGAGGCGAGAAATCGCCGGTCGCCGGCTCTTAATGAGAACCTTGCCGTGGATTACTTTTGTGCACGTTTCGTGTCATTTTCATTTCAATCTTGAAAACAATTTTGATATCCGTGTATTGGGAAAATATGGGCCGATTTTTGGGAAAATAAAGCTAATTTTTACGAGGGGAAGCCACCGATATTCGGCGGTAAATCCGGCCAAAAAAAAATCACTGATTGTAGATATTGAAATAATTTATTATATGTGATTACATCTTCGTGTTATACAGATCAAGTTCGAGTTTGGTTTTGATTGACCAATTTTCACAAGAGTTAGGGCCCTTGTACTTCATGAAATTCTCAGTTTTCCGGACTTTTATTTCATGGTATTGCAGATATTGAAATCATTTTTGGTATGTGCATATATCTCAGTGTGATACAAATCAAGTTCAATTTGATTGACCCATTTCTACAGGAGTTATGGCCTTTGGACTTTCAAATTTCATGAACTTCTCAGTTTCCAGTCTGTTCATGCCTGTTCTTGTAGTAAGATATTGAGCTGATTTTGGTATGCAGATACATTATAGTCTGATAAAGAATAAGTTGAATTTGGGTTTGATTTATTTGTTCTTACAAAAGGTATGGCCTCATAGCAAATTTCAGTAAATTTTCCTGTTTTCCAGACCTTTTCCTAAAACGTATATTATTGAACTTATTTTGATGTTGGATTCATCTTTTGGTGTAAGTACAGGTCAAGGCAGAGTTGAAGGACATGGATTAATGCCGGTCGGGTACTTATATCGCTTGCGATTCATCAATTCATTTTTTGTGAGTTTGTACGCCTTTTAAAGGCACCCCCAATTTTTCTCCTATTTTTTTCTCTTTTAGTTAAACCACTACCCTCAATTTATTTCAGGAGCGGATCTAGAATTTACCTCAGAGGAGGTCCAAACTAAAGTAATGAAACTTAAGCACCTCATTCGGATTTTTATCAGGATAAAAATCAAGTTGAAAAAAGTATGACACCCCCCCCCCCCCCGACTTTCATATTCATCATTTACAAGGATTTCTAACGCCTTAGTATAATTTCGTTTGTTTGCTGTTGGTGCTGCAGCCTGGTGTTGTTGGCGATCCCCTCCTTTGTTTCCGATAATTTTGGTAAGTTCTAAGGATATTAGGAAAACTTCACAAGTTCTGATTCTTTTAATCGGCTTGCCGGATTTTTTGTACTAAATTAGAGGGTAATATACGAGGGCTGATTGATATGTTGTTAGTCTCAGTTTTCTGGGATGCAGAAGGTATTCTGCTGATAGATTATCTCCAAAAAGGACAATCAATGGCACATACTATTCTTCACATCTGACACAGTTACGGGAAAATATTGAAATTAAGCGCCGCGGAGAGCTCACTAGTTAAAGGTGTGTTGTCCATCAGGACAATGCTCCTGTTCACGGGTATGTCACTGCCATGGTTGCCATTCACGATTGGCTTTAATTTAATTGAGCATCCGCCTTATTCACCTAATCTTGCTCCATCAGACTTTCATCTATTCCCAAAACTAAAAGTAGAATTATATATTTCTGGCACCAACTTTCAGTGCGATGATGACGTCATACTTGCAGTGGATGGCTTTTAAGGATTTCTTTAAAAGTTGTATTGAGGCTCTTTAGCATTGTTGGCAAAAGTGTTTAGACACTGCAGGGGATTATGTAGAAAAATACTGCAAAATGTCTGATAAAATTCAAATTCATCAATACGAATCTCACAACATATCAATCAGCCCTCGTACAAGTATTACAGAATGTTTCATTTTCTCAATGTTTTAGTCTAATTAAACTTGAATACAGAATGATTTTTTGAAGACCTTTACCTTTTGCAGAATAATTAAATAGAAAAGGGGCGTTTCAACTGTTTCTACATACAAGGTCTCATCTTATACTTTCATATTCTAAAATCTATTATTTCATACAATCAGTAATAGCGGTGAAAATTGAGATAAAAGCCTCATTTCGAACCTCATGTATAAAGTGTCTGTAATATTGGCGAGCGTAGCAATCCAAATTCTAGAAAAAAAAGTTAAACAACCAATTCTTTTGTTGAAATATACAAATTTTGGACCTCAACTTGAAATATCTCGGGGGGAGGGGGTACAAACCAACGGACATCCAACCCCTCCCATCTAAGTCCACCCATGTTGTTCATTTTGAACAAACTTGCATAAAAAATGATTTTTTCTTAATTTCTATTATAATTAAAAATTCTTTTTTTAACATAATTTCGACATCTTTTGTAGGATCAGTACACAGATATTTATTTAAGTTTTAATAGATAACGCGAAAATATGATGACAATTATTCTTATTAGCTCACATGAAGTTATGTTATAGGTCACCGCTCTTTGTCTGTCTATAATCCGTCCGTCGTTAGCTTTTTTGTTTATATTTTCGACTAAACCTCCACAATCGCTGCTTAGTATTCCACCAAACCTTACAGGAGACAAGTACTTCAGTTTGTGTTTTCGACATGATCGAAATCCAAGATGGCCACCCTGGGATCAATGACATTTTCACCTTCCCATCCCAACCGTTGTACGGAATTTCACCAAACCTCATAGAAAGTGATCTCTTCCCACTGATGACCTCAGTTAAGCAATGTGACCCCATTGGACCCCTTGTTTTGTTTCGCTTTTATTCTATTTTGAAACTAATATCAACATTCTTAAGGAATGAGGTAGACATCAATTCCGTGTAAATCTAATGAATCAACAATACTTTATTAAAGTCAGTCACAGTTTCAATTCTAAATGCAGACAAGCAAAGCAAATCGGAAATTCTCTGTAATGTATAATTCCATTTCGCATGGAATGTCCACGATTAGATATATAATGCTTAAGTTATTAAATATTTTGTTTTACGTACCTTTTCCCTTTTCGAAGAATTGCTAAGAAAGATAAAAAAAAACACACACACACACACAAACGGGCATTTTTCTGGTAAAAATCAGTTTTTATCATACACAGAGCTCGTAAACCAAAATTCCCCACTGGATAATATTTATTGATACCGGTGTTGATCAAATAGGGTAATATCTGACTGAAAATGTATTATTTGTATCATTGTAAGTCTGTTTCTTCAATGCTAATGACTGTTGTGATCGATCTACTTCCTTTTTTAGTGTTTTCACTGATTGAGTGCCGTCCAGTATTTTTCTTTTATTTCTTTATCATACTTTTCTATATTACCGCACATTTTGGGTCCTTCGCAAACTCCCAGGTGACAATTTCTTTTCGTGTGACATTAACGCAAGTGACACTGACCCCTCTGTGTTTTTGATTGGACGATTTTGATATTCGGATTCTGAAACTGTCTTTCTAGATTTGTTAAAAAATCTTTTGCACTCTCTAATTCGACAATTTCAACGTAAAGATCATCCTATAATTCGGTCATTAGAAGTTGCAAAGGTGTTATATACATATCTCTCTTGAGATCGACGGAAGTCACCACCGGAAACACCGCTTTGCGCAACAGCGGATGTACCAACGGAAGTTTCTCTACCGCTACATTCCTGAGTTCCAGAACTCGTTTCCAAATCGATTTCGAATAGTTTTTTAGGGGATAGGTTGGACAGTATTTCAACAGAAACGACATTTTGCACTCGAGGAGAAAATCCGTCAAATGTTTTAAGCTTCATGTGACGCATAGAGGTCCCAGGTACCTGACTCTTGAAACATGTATCACTTATAGCAATACTCCAGTTATCTTCATCATCTAGGTATTGTATACCGAATTCATTGTTAAATAGGGCAACTATTTTGCCTTGAATGTCACATTTTAATTCTTCTAACGTACATACTTTGTCAGGAATATTGGTTTTTTTAACTTCACCGATCCCATATTCTACTTGGACTTGTATGGTGTCTATGTTGAAGCCAACTACATGTACTCATGTTACATTGACCATGTACCTGATAATCCCCCACAAAAACAGAATGATTTTATTGATTGAAATTCACAATATAACCATGTTCACAGCGGGTTGCGATTTAAGTTGACGGCAGCTATATCAGTAAAGTAAATAAAGTGACATTTTGCCATTGATTTATATTGCTCCTAAAAATAGCCTATTTTTACTTCGACGTGAGAGTAATCTCTGTTTAAAATGACGACATTTACCCGTTCGTTGAATACGTTTTGATAGATTGTCCATACCCTTGGTCAAAATATAACTTGAAAGTGATCCGGCAAACGGTTCAAGAGATATAGCCCGGACAGTAATACATGTACAATCTCATAAAAAATGTACTATGTGACCTTGACCTTGGTCACGTGACCTTGGGTTAAGGTGATGTGTAACCTTTGGGTCATCAGCAACAACATACTAAAACATGAAAGTGGTCTGCCAAATGGTTCAAGAGTATTAGCCCGGACAGGAATGTATTCATAAATTCATTAAAATGCACCAAGTGACCTTGACCTTGGGTCAAGGTGATGTGTAACCTTCGGGTCATAAGCAACAACATCCTAAAATATGAAAGTGATCTGGCGAACGGAGATTATTTTAGTCAAAATTGAAGATTACATTTAGTTAACAGCTTACAATTAAATCAATCTTTCTCATATAATGTCCTTTCATATTGTCAGAAATCAGGCCTGCAATCTATAGTAAAAATGAGTACTTTTCCTTGGATTATCTGCTAGTTACCTTGGCAACAAATTTATAGAAAAATACTTGTCATTGATTGCCATCAATTTGACTTCCTAGAAGCATCTCCGTTCTCCATTATTTCAGTTAAAAAGTCATATAACTATTTTCAGAAAATGGTACATTTGTTGCCATGGTAACGCTCCATTTTTAATTTGTCCCTCCATGTAATGGTTTTATCAGATAGAGTTAGGATCAAACATTACAGTTCAATCGTATATGTGATTAGAGTGTGTAGAAAATGACTAATTGAGATACTGCGTGGCGTAAAAAATGCTGAAAATTGCAATTTTTAGTGTTTGCAACCAGTTTCCAAGGCAACCAGCAAGAATATTAGTATCTTTTTAATCAATTTCAAATAATTTCGTTATGGCCTTTCATTTGAATAGATATCGTAAGGATCCGTCATCTAAGGTTTCAGGACCCCTATACAAAATTGCTGGTGCTTACAGAGAATGGGTGTTAAAATCTAATTAAAAGCATACGTTTTTCGATGGTGTATACTTTTTCTACATATATCTATTATTTCATGTATTAAAAGGAGTGAAACGGTTTTTTGAGGTATAAGGGGTGTAATAATAAGATCGTTGAAGTTAGGTACTCCCATATCTTCAATATATTTTTCAGATATTTGATATTTTTTTAATGTTTCATTCAACTCCTCATGAAAATATATGGTCCCGAACACAGTCAAAGTCGTGCGTCTTCGGCCAATTTCATGGTATTTAACTTTTCTTTTCTCAAAACAATCGGAAGTTGAGTATTATACCCCTAATGTCTTAAGCACTACCTCTTTAAAGCTTAAAATACACAGTATTTTTTCGTTTATTTTTACTGTAGCTCAAAGTTCAAGGTAAATGTCTCAAAGGTAAGGTCTTCAATAAGGAATATTCGTGTTATAAATGTAAGACGCCTCTTATGGGCCAAGGGATATAGTCAAGTGTAAAGTTTTTGAAATGTTGAAAGTTCACGGTCAAGTTTCATGTTACGAAGTCAAAAGTCAACGTATATTTTTTTACCAAAATTCTTGTCGTTAAGAATCTACAACATGAAAGTAAGAACCATCGCCAAGATTAATCTATTTGAAAAAAATGTCGAACTTCAAGGTCAAGAGGTCAAAAGTCAAGTTCAAAAATGAAAGGTATTGACTTAAGGAAGTCAGAGGTGAAATATAAAAGTTCTTTCCCTTAAGGTTCAAGAGATTTACTTAAGACTTAGGAATTTAAGAAGTCAATTAAATTTCAAAGTCGAGGTCACTTGTTCAAAGGTCGAGGCAAAATTAGTTAGCACGCACAGGGATTTATCACGGTTCCCGGTTGCTAAAATTTCTATTGATTATATATAACACATAGTATAAAGAGAGCAACCGGGAAGCGTGATAAATCCCTGTGAACGTAGGCTTCATTTCATCATTGTCCATTTTCATGTAAAGTTACTTTTGTTAAAGAAGGTAAAGAGTTGGAACACTTCCGATCGACTAAAAACCAAATTTTGTATTTTGTATCTCAAGGTCAAAGGTTATGATCTGAATAAGTTCGGTTTCTCCCAACTGCTAAACCAACATGTTGACGCACTGACGGACGGACCTCGCTATTCAATGACCCTTGATTTTACAATCCGGCCAAAAGTACTTCCTGTTATTTTTGCACATAAGGATTTGACGATAATAGTAAATACTACGTCGTTTCTCTGACCTTTTTTTTCAATCGGAGCTTGCTACATGCATCTTTATCAAACTTATCTCATCATTGTATTATTCAGAATATGCCGTATCATCATTAAATAAATAATTACCTACTGTTATCCATCAGAACGTGACGTTGTCAACTGTTACAATAGCTGTACAAATTTCTTTGGATTTTATTTCATAACGAGTCGTTGTTAAAGTTAGGATATTTGCATTCTGTCGTACTTTCATTATTAACATATTAAGTGTAATTGTAAATACTGCCAAATAGTACTCATCCAGATAAGGTATGTCGTATGCCCCTAAGTATTTGACCTTGATTTTGACATTGACCTACATTGAGTAGTTTTATCTATTTTATCTTGAACAAGTTTATGCAAGTCTTTTCTTTGTTGATCGTCAGCACGACACAAATTTTAGTCCTATAATTCTATTCAATTAATTATTCTCATCGATATCAAATTGTTTCATAATAAAAAAAAAAAGGCTCTTTATTTGAATTTGTGATCATTGAACTTTAAGAGACGATCATTCAATTCTGAGGAGGGGGGGGGGGAGGGGCGATTGTAATTTTTTTCGAGTCAGATTATTTATTTCTTATTCATTACCGGACATATTATTTATTTTCCACAACCTCAAGTTAAGAATATTTATTTTTAGCTCCCAACAATCTTTACAAACAAATACAAAACTCAGCCGCGCACATAGAGAAAAAACGTAGGCAAAATCTTCTGTCTCAGAATTTCATATATTTGACTCAACTCCACTGCATTATTCAAGGATTCATGTACATGTAAATCTGGGAATAGTCTCGCAGCACACAGGGGAGAGAACCTTAAAACTTGTTACGTGTTTTATAGACATTCCTGTAAATATCTTTCCATGTTTGTTAGCCGAGTTGCAAAACTCGGCTCTTAATTTGATGTGAGACGGGCGGGCGGGCGTCTGGGCGGGCGTCAACAATTGGTTTCCGGACTATAAGTCAACTACGAAAGAGGCTATAACAATGAAACTTCATATACTTACTCACCATTAGTCAAGGATGAGCCCTATTGATTTTGGGGTCAAAAGGTCAAAGGTCAAGGTCACAGGACTCAGATGATTGAAAATGATTTCCGGACCATATTTCAGCCTGTATTGCACCTATAATCATGAAACTTGCCAGAAATGTTTTCCTTGAATCAAGGATGAGGCCTATTGATTTTGGGATCAAAAGGTCAAAGATCAAGGTCACAGGACTCAGATGATTGAAAATGGTTTCCGGACCATATTTCAGCCTGTATTGCACCGATAATCATGAAACTTGCCAGAAATGTTTTCCTTGAATCAAGGATGAGGCCTATTGATTTTGGGGTCAAAAGGTCAAAGGTCAGGGTCACAGGACTCAGATGATTGAAAATGGTTTCCGGACCATATTTCAGCCTGTATTGCACCTATAATCATGAAACTTGCCAGAAATGTTTTCCTTGAATCAAGGATGAGGCCTATTGATTTTAGGATCAAAAGGTCAAAGATCAAGGTCACAGGACTCAGATGATTGAAAATGGTTTCCGGACCATATTTCAGCCTGTATTGCACCGATAATCATGAAACTTGCCAGAAATGTTTTCCTTGAATCAAGGATGAGGCCTATTGATTTTAGGATCAAAAGGTCAAAGATCAAGGTCACAGGACTCAGATGATTGAAAATGGTTTCCGGACCATATTTCAGCCTGTATTGCACCGATAATCATGAAACTTGCCAGAAATGTTTTCCTTGAATCAAGGATGAGGCCTATTGATTTTGGGGTCAAAAGGTCAAAGGTCAGGGTCACAGGACTCAGATGATTGAAAATGGTTTCCGGACCATATTTCAGCCTGTATTGCACCTATAATCATGAAACTTGCCAGAAATGTTTCCCTTGAATCAAGGATGAGGCCTATTGATTTTGGGGTCAAAAGGTCAAAGGTCAAGGTCACAGGACTCTGTTGATTGAAATTGGTTTTCGGACCATATTTCAGCCTGTATTGCACCTATAATCATGTAACTTGCCAGAAATGTTTCCTGTGAATAGAAAATGACCACTTTTGATTTTGGGGTCAAAAGGTCAAAGGTCAAGGTCACAGGACTCTGATGATTGAAAATGGTTTCCTGGCCATATTTTAGCCTGTATTGCACCTAAAGTCATAAAACTTGCCAATAATGATTCCCATGAATCAAAAATGACCCCTATTGATTTTGGGGTCAAAAGGTCAAAGGTCAAGGTCACAGGACTCCGATGATTGAAAGTGGTTTCCGGACCATATTTCAGCCTGTATTGCAATTATAATCATGAAGCTTGCCAGAAATGTTTCCCATGGATCAAGGATGACCACTATTAATTTTGGGGTTAAGAGGTCAAAGGTCAAGGTCACAGGACTAAGATGATTAAAAATGGTTTCCCGACTGAATTTGAGCCTGTATTGCACCTATAATCATGTAACTTGCCAGAAATGTTTCCAGTGAATAGAAAATGACCACTTTTGATTTAGGGGTCAAAGGGTCAAAGATCAAGGTCACAGGACTTAGGTAATTGAAAATGGTTTCCAGACCATTTTTGAGCCTGTATTGCACCTGTATCCTTGAAAATATATTACACGCTGATATAGAATAAAGAGAAGACCATTTCTTGATCCAGAAATTGTCATTCAGGACCACAAAGTGTTGTTACAAACCATACACATTTCATGTTAGTCTGCATATTCATACTTACATTCCAGTTTTGCAACTCGGCATTTTGCATCTTCGATGCATTTTGAGCTTATTTATCAACTTACAATTATATGCATTGTTATACAATTAATAAAGTGTAAATAAAATTATGGCTAGATAAGAATTTATATAACCAATATTTGAGGGCAAGTTAGGGGAGCTTGACAATTCTAAAAATGTTAAAACTTCATTTTTTCAAGGACAGCAATCAAGTGTGACAATGGTAAGATTAAAATTTCTATGAACGCCTTAATAAGAAACAAGCTAAATGCTTTAGAACATAAATGCCCCCATGAGCAGCTTTGAGATTATAAATCATGCTATCCTAACAGAAGGTCAAAATCATAAGTCAAAGTCACAAGGTCAAACTTGATATTTATGATGTGGCAGGGACGGGTATCGTGCTCGGATAAGAGCGTCTGTCCTGATGGCAGAAGGTCTCGGCTTCGATTCTAGATTTTGCTACATCTACGATGACAAAGGAATGCATAATGTATATGAAATATAAAGGCCAAATTACTTACAATTTTGAGAAAAGTAGGTCAAAGTTTGAGGTCTTATTGGGAAAGGTCATGGTCTGACAGAAATGATCGATCATGTCATCAGTATACATGAACATCTACATGTCAAATTTATAAGCCCATATCAAGAGATATACAGTAGCCTAGTATGTAAGTTCAGAAAAGTAGGTCAACTTTCGTTGGTAAAGGTCACATAGTAAAAGGTCATGGTCTACGATGAACTGTCTTGACACGAAGTAATGTTCATGTGAAATAGTAAAGCCCTACCACTCATGGTTCAAGTGTAAGAACCAAGTTTTAAACTGATTACTATGCACCCCCCCCCCACACACACACCCTTTCCTTTAACCGAGATATGTCGAATACGTGTGAAATTTTCTAAAAAAATATAAAATCTATAAAATCACATATGTATCACATAAATACAAAAGATGTGAGGGCGTTTCAGGAAGAAATATATTTCATATGAAATTTAGTTTTAGTATTTCCCTTTGAATAGAAAAAGAAGGTCAAACATCAAGGACAATGTTATAAGGTAAAAATTTGGTACCAAAAGATGTGTATTTGCAAGATACATATATATGAAAAATATTAAACCCCTATCAGTATTACTTGAAATTATATACCCTTTTGTTGAAAGCGGGAAGGAATGACAGACGGAGAGACCGACAAATCAGTCGCTATATGCCCCCTTGGTCAAATGATAGGAGTACACAAATCAAAATTTCATGTTTTTAACATTTTTGTCTTCTCTTTGGTAATCACAAATTTGACATCTACTTAAAACTGCTTGTCCTTAATCTCTACATCATTTTTAATGTACACAATTTGTGACAAACGAGGCTACATAAATGATGAGAAATATAGATAATAAAATTTACTTATTTTTGAAGAGAATATATTTTGCGTCAAACAAGAGGATCAATGAGGGGTTGGGTACCTCGCTCACCTGTATTGCGGACTAAAGGCTTAAAACTGCCCATTTTAAAGAGGAGCTAAGTACTTCCTACCTACCTTCAAATATTTGAGTTTAATTGATATCTGTATTTTTGAAGCAGTTATTGGACAGCTATCATCATTGGGATAGGTGTTGAAGATTTATTTGAGACAGACGGACGGACGCTGCAATATGATAACATAACATTTAGGGTCATCGCCAGGACGGATTATGGGCCCCGTACTGCCATTTCCCCAATACTGTCATTTCCCCCATACTGTCATTTCCCCCATACTGCAATTTCCCCCATACTGTCATTTCCAAATACTGTCATTTCCCCCATACTGCCATTTCCCCCATGCTGTCATTTCTCCAATACTATCATTTCCCCCATACTTTAATTCCCCCATACTTTAATTCCCCCATACTGTCATTTTCCCCATACTGTCATTTCCCTCATACTGCCATTTCCCCAATACTGTGATTTCCCATCGTCATTTCCCCCATACTGCCATTTCTCCAGTATTTTTATTACCCCAAACTGACATTTCCCCATACTTTGATTTCCCAAATACTGCCATCTGTCATTCTTCTTTTGCCATTTTCCCCATACTGCCATTTACCCCATACTGCCTTTTCCCCCAAACTGCCATTTCCCCCATACTTCAATTTTCCCACACTTACATTTCCCCATATTGCCATTTCCCCAATACTGCCATTTTCCCCAATACTTCCATTTACCGCATACTGCCATTTCCCCAATACTGCCATTTCCCCCATATTGTCATTTCCCCAATACTGTCATTTCCCCAATACTGCCATTACCCCCATACTACCATTTCCCCCATACTGCCATTTCCCCCATACTGCCATTTCCCCAATACTGCCATTTCTCCCAATACTTCCATTTACCGCATACTGCTATTTCCCCAATACTGCCATTTCCCCATATTGTCATTTCCCCAACACTGCCATTTCCCCAATAATGCCATTTCCCCAGAAGTGCCATTTCATCCATACTGCATTTTTACCACACTGCCATTTTCCCAAACTGACATTTCCCCCATGCTGCCATTTTCCCAAATACTGACATTTCCCCCATACTGCCATTTCCCCCAATACTGACATTTCCCCCAAACTGCCATTTTCCCAAATACTGACATTTCCCCCATACTGCCATTTCCCCCAATACTGACATTTCCCCCATACTGCCATTTCACCCAATACTGACATTTCCCACATACTGCCATTACTCCCATACTGACATTTCCCCCATACTGCCATTTTTCCCAAACTGACATTTCCCCCATGCTGCCATTTTACCCAATACTATAATTTCCCCCATACTGCCATTTTCCCCAATACTGACATTTCCCCCATACTGCCATTTTCCCCAATACTGACATTTCCCTCATACTGCCATTTCCCCCAATACTGACATTTCCCCCATACTGCCATTTCACCCAATACTGACATTTCCCCCATACTGCCATTTCACCCAATACTGACATTTCCCCCATACTGCCATTTCACCCAATACTGACATTTCCCCCATACTGCCATTTCACCCAATACTGACCTTTCCCCATACTGCCCTAACAAAATGAAAGTCGTGCGTCTCAGACTCGTTTTTGGACGCCTTCCTTTCACTCAAGCTGTGAACAAATTCGCATTTCAGATAATACTACAGTGAGTACGTGTCCTTTCTACCTGACTACCAGGTAGGTTTAATCAATTTCACATGAGTGAACGAGTGTTGGGAGGTCTATGGGATTAAAGTGATTATCTTGTAGTATAACTGGACATTTAATCAGGCGATACATCAAAAATTTTTGAACAACTTTTTTTTTCTGTTTTGAGACATATATGTGGTACAAATTTAACATATAATGTTCACTTCTCAAGGTAGCGATGGAGAAGCGAGATATTCACCTCATAATTTATAAAATATCATGATGGAAAAAATGGCGGGAAAAAGTATCTATATAATTTCACCAAATTTGCTACCTCTATTATTTCTTCACCATCCAAGTATGAGGAAAATTCCTTCAGAACACTCATATGGACGCTGATCTGAACACATTTCAAACAATATATAAAATACATGCACTGTCTGAGATTGTGTCTATGTAGAAAGCGCTATGGCAACCATGTCAGGGAAAAGAAAATATTCAAGATAACTATGACATTATTATAATTTGGGGAGGGAGGGGGTGTATGGTACATATATACATATAAGCACAAAAAGAATGGTAATAATCAACAGAGACCCATACCATCCCTTCCGAGTTTCAGCTTTAAATTCCAGGAGCAGATCCAGGATTTTATGATGAGGGCAAATACTCTTTATGCATTAAATTGGGCAAAATGAATAACCCCTGAATATTTTAAGGGGTATGCCTCCCCTTTTGAAATCAGCGAATTAATTCTCTCTTTATACATGAGGGGAGGGGATCTCCAACCAGACAATATACAATGCCTCTATTCCTTGACAACATCTTTCCTTTACATACCGACTATCTCATTTTACCTACCGACTGTTTCATTTTACCTACCGACTATCTCATTTTACCTACAGACTGTTTCATTTTACCTACCGACTGTTTCATTTTACCTACCGACTATCTCTTATCTACCAACTGTCTCGTTTTACCTACCGACTATCTCATTTTTCCCGCCAACTATCTCATTTTATCTACCGACTGTCTCATTTTACCTACCGACTATCTCATTTTACCTGTCAACTATTTCGTTTTACCTACCGACTATCTCATTTTTCCTGCCAACTATCTCATTTTACCTACCGACTGTCTCATCTTACCTACCAACTACCTCATTTTTCCTACCGCCTGTCTCATTTTACCTACCGACTATCTCATTTTACCTACGGACTGTTTCATTTTACCTACCGACTGTTTCATTTTACCTACCATCTATCTCATTTTACCTACCGACTGTCTCATTTTACCTACCGACTGTCCCATTTTACCTACCAATTCCCCCTATTTTACCCCTGACTGTCTCATTTTACCTACCGACTATCTCATTTTTCCTGTCAACTATCTCATTTTACCTACCGAATATCTCATTTTACCTACCGAATATCTCATTTTACCTACTGACTATCTCAAGTAATAAAAGTGGAAGGAGGGGATATCCATTAAAACTCTGGAGCACCCACAGCAAAACATGAAAACAGCAAAAGTGAAAACACAGAGAAAATGTACACAGAAAGAGACACAAAAGAGAAAACACAGAGAAAATATACACAGCAAAAAACGCAAAAGGAAAACACAGAAACTATACACAGCAAGAGACACAAAAGGAAAGCACAGAAAATTTACACAACAAGAGACACAAAAGGGAAAAAGAACACCAACCACGACATCAAAAGAGCAAACACAGAAGACCACACATAAACCAGTTCAATGGGTAATCGGTGCCGACATAGGACGGCCATCTACAAGGTTAGAAAATAATGTTGTAAAGTATTTGTCCGGATTATAAGCCACAACCCTATAAAATCTTGATGGTGGAAACATTTTTTTACCTTGGGTTTTAAAATTCCCAAATTCTCTGTGGTTTTGTTTTATATCAAATTCTCCAATAACACTGTACCGTGGAGTTGTTCACAAAGATAACAGTTAAACTTTTATTTATACATTTTAAATATACGTCTACCATCGTTTTCAATGTCAACATACAGAAATACATATACCAAGCCTAGTTTACTTACATTATTCACTCTTTAACTGTATTTTGAATGTCTAATGTCACCACATTATGATCCACCAAACGACAATCATCAATCATGCAACGCAGATAACGTCACACATCCTGTCTCTATATATAGATCCTACCAAGAACGAAACTAACAACTTCTTGGAACTAACGATTTCAGAAAACCAGTAGATTATCGGACACATATTTTAAATAGCTTTTAATAGTGTGATCAATCAATGGGTTGCTTAGCGGTATCACGGAATCCTGTGACAGCGATATCAGGGACTCTCAGGGGCAAAGATTTAAAATTTACAATAATGCTTTGAGAATGCATGCCGATTTCTAATACTTTCTATGAAGGAAACTGTATTTAAAGAAATTGCATTGAAAGAAATTACTAAAAAAAAAAGATAGCTACGATATATAACGTATCCGGCAAGCAAGCAATTTTTCATTCATTGCTGTAAGGACGGGGAGGGGGGGGGGGGGGGGGTAACACACACACCGTATCAAGTTCATCGTTATTAGGAACGGGGGTGGGATGGGGGTTGTTTAGACACACCGTATCAAATTCATTATAATTAAAACCGGGGGGGGGGGGGGGGTTACACACATCGTATCAAATTCAGTGTTATTAAGACCGGGGGGATTTAACATACACATCGTATAAATTTTTATGTTATAAGGACAGGGGGGGGGGGGGGGGGTGGTTACACACATACCGTATAAAATTCGTTGTTGTAAGGGTATGTTAACATTATTAGTATATCAGACAGGTGGTCTATTTGATTTAAACGATTTTATTACAATGCATTTACGATTCGATTACCCTGTTCATTAACATGCATAAGATATACCTCGATCAGTGGTTTAACGCATAGATAATTTCAGGACGTATTTCAAACCTGGACGCCAATTTCAGCTTTTCTAAAAATGTCTGAAATTATTTATTTCTGGTCTGTCCTTGACTCTTCAGAATTATTGCCAATAATATGCAACATTTAAGCTAGGCACATCATACTAGGCTCTCAAATTGATCGTCTTATTCGTGAAAAATCTGTGAAGAAACCGTCGTCATGGACTCTTCATCCTACAAAAGCTAACTATAAAATGATCAGGAATTATTGCCTATTTTGCTTATATCTGATTGGTTGAGAGACGCCGTTTGATACAGTGTACCTCAGAGTCAGAGTGAGTTGACTGCAAACGCTCGAAAGCGGTCTATTGGGGAGTCAGTGACGTACATGTAATAATAACCAACACGTAAGCGTAGATTTTTGTAGTGTTAGATCTTGACGTCGCGTACAATTCAAATGTGAAAAAAACCCTGATAATTAAATAATTTTTGATTGCGGTCTACTCGTGACTATACAGACCTGGTCTGGCATTGGTTTACCTCGGCCCTCGGCATATTAAACACTTAGAGATTATGCAAAGATACTGACTCTTCACACTGATACTAACACAGAGGAGCCATATTCAGTGGCGGATTCAGCCGGGGGGGGGGGGGGGGCACGGGGGCACGTGCCCCCCCGGCAGTGCCCAAAGAAGGGGCACTTATGACATGCTTTTGGAAGCATTAAACTACTGTTTCCGTAATAAATCTATGAAACTAGTCAGAAATAGCCCCATAATACCCCAGAAACCACCGATTTGAGTAAATTTTCGAAAAATTTCTCGGGGATAGATAATCATGTCCATTGTTTGTACGTGGACGTTTCGGAAAAACCTACATTGAATCATGTTCATATCGAATTTTCTTTATCTGAGCGGGAACTGTATATCCTACACAATGCATATTTAACACATTTTTTAACTCTAAATGTGAGGTCGTGATCAATCTTTTTTAAAATGAACAATTGAAATTGTTTTGGCCAGATAAAACCGGTTACCTCCAAGAATTTTGAAAAGATGAAAATGCATGTTTTTCTTTATTTTTAGAATCGAAGTTATCATGATTACATTTTTGGTTAAGCCCCTAGCTAAATCAAAATTAAAATACATGTAATAATGATAGAACTGCCAAGAAATAATTAAACCTTTCAATCTGGACGATGCAGGGAATGGGGCACCCGTGATCTCTAGTTTGTCAAGGAAATTTATCATTTACAAGGGAATTTTTAAGGGTCAGTATGGGGCCGAAAATCGGTAAAAAGTGGTACTTTCCCCCAATTTCAGACCTAAATATTCCATTCAATCTTTTCTCCAAAACGAGAAATTCATTTCCAATTTACGCATCATTAACTGAAAGGAAAACGAAAGTAGAACAAACATTCAAAATATAGACAATTGATATGATAAGGGATAATTTGCATGAGTATATCTTTTTGTTGTTTGAAATATATTTCCCAATTTAGGTTAAATGTTGCAAAATTCCCAATTTCATCGGCCCAGGCCCCTGACATCAGGGCTAGAAAAAACCCCTGTAATTACTTATTTTCGTTACCTTTATACAAATATTAACACACAAGCGCGGATCTAGAGTGGTTAGGGGGTCAAGTCCTGCCTGGAATTTGCATAAAATGCTGATTTTTCTTAGTTTTACGAGAATTTATGGCTGGACACCCCTCCCTCCCATGGGCTGATCTCTCTGCCCTTTCAAAACTTCTCCTGATCCGCCCGATTCTTAAGGAAATCCTGAACATGTTGACTTCTGCATGCCGTGCAAGAACAGTACAGCATCAAAAAATTTCGAAAATTTTCAAATATATTCTATATGAATAATAATTATTGTTACTGACACTGACTGAATCATGCGCGCCAAATCCCTTCTAAATTCAGTTCAAATACGCTTGAGATGTCACCAAATTGCTTCATTTTTTCGAAATTTTCTCGAAACCCCCTCCCATACCCTCCCCCACTCGGCCCTTCGGGCCTCGCAAGTGTTATCCATAAAAATTGTATGTGCCCCCCCGGCAATTGGGGTTCTGGATCCGCCCCTGATATTAAACACTTAGAGATTATACAAGATACTGACTCTTTACACTGATACTTAACACAGAGGAGCCATACTAAACACTGAGAGATCATTATAAAAGATACTGACTCTTAACACTGATACTTAACACAGAGGAGCCACAATAAACACTGAGAGATTATACAAGATACTGACTCTTAACACTGATACTTAACACAGAGGTGCCACAATAAACACTGAGAGATTATACAAGATACTGACTCCTTACACTGATACTAAACACAGAGGAGCCATACTTAACACTGAGAGATTATAAAAGATACTGACTCTTAACACTGATACTTAACACAGAGGAGCCACAATAAACACTGAGAGATGATACAAGATACTGACTCTAAACACCGATACTAAACACAGAGGAGCCACAATAAATACTGTGAGATTATACAAGATATTGACTCTTAACATCGATACTAAACACAGAGAAGCCATACTAAACACTGAGAGATAATAAATGGTACGTACTCTAAACACTAATACCAAACACAGAGGAGCCATATTTAACACTGAGAGATTATACAAGGTACGTACATTTAACACTAATACTAAACACAGAGGAGCCATACTTAATACTGAGAGATGATAGAAGATACTGACTCTTAAAACTGATACTAAACACAGAGGAGCCATACTTAACACTGAGAGATAATACAAGGTACGTACTCTTAACACTAATAATAAACACAGAGAAGCTATACTTAACACCGAGGGATAATACAAGGTGCGTACTCTAAACACTAATACTAAACACAGAGAAGCCATACTTAACACTGAGGGATAATACAAGGTACGTACTCTTAACACTAATACTAAACACAGAGAAGCCATACTTAACACTGAGGGATATTACAAGGTACATGTACGTACTCTTAACACTGATACTCAACACAGAGGATGAAACTAAACACTGGTGCATAATCCTACACACAATGACATATAAGGAATCCAAATCTCTTGTTTATATATATGTACATATATATAACATGTTTTGTATTTCAAAATAAAGTGACAAACCTGGTATGTTTTCGTTCAACCGTTGACTGATGTTTTGTATTTTTGCACCATGTTCCTGGACCTTCGTATCAATTCTAGCGAGTTTAGCCTTTTTCTCTACATCTTCCTCTAGATGTCTTTTTAAATCTGTTTGCAAATCTATTACAAGAAATATACAACTTGCTAATAGTTATATAAAAGTAATCCCTTGAAATGCTTCAAGTCTTCAAATTAATTAGCATTATTGTAGAGCAAATAAATTTACAGCATCAACCAGACATGCACGTCAGTGATCCTCAATCTAAACTATGTAATATGACCAAAATCTGTGGAAATTATGTCCTAAATATACCGAAAGACATCGCAAGATAAACAGAAATACGAAACAAATCGACGAATAAGTTTCGGGGTATTTTATAGGTTCAAGGGGAGTAATTGTAAAAGAAAGATTATATCAGACTACGACATTTTGCAGTTTTATGTGTTTTACAACAATGTTTCCATTATTTAATCTGATTACAACAACTAGTAAAACATGTAATGATATTTTCACCTTTAACCATTTGTGTAGTTTCGGTTATCATTTTTCTCGTCTCTGTATCCTCCTTTACTTGATCACGCAGCTTTTCTTCATACTGTTTGGCCATTTCAGAATCCATGGTTTCATTTCTAAGAAATTCAACTACTTTCTCGTATGCTTTATTATTATTCAGGAATGTGTCTATTTCAACAACTGAAGACCTCACCGTGGACCAAATATCATTGAAATCTGAATTTGACAGTGATGAACTAAGCACATGTCCATACGCTTTGTTCCTCGTAATACGGATGTTTTCAATGTTTGCAGATAGTGAGACATCATTAGGATCTGGATCTTTTCCCCAGCCTTTTGTATGTGGAGGTATGTTACATATGTTTCTTAGTAACGCATATAACAGTGAAATATCGAAGTCACTATAATTTCCAGAGTAATTCCCAGAACGAGGTAGAATGAGGTCCATTTGAGGTTTAGTTAGTTTTGGTAGTTTAAGGCGATGTCGCTGTATGACTTGTGGGAAAGTTTGCGGTGGTACATAATGCCGTAGCAGGTCCCTCAGCTGGTCAGTACATGGGTCCAGCAGAACCCGACTGACCCGGCTGGCGTTTGTTGTTTCTTCTGTAGAGGAGTACTTGGAAGTTGCCATTTTGTACCCGAGGACCTCAGACCTGAAAAAGACAGTAAGTTGACAGATAGTTGTTTGAATGTCTTTCCCTGACATGGTCGCCATAACACTTTTTATATAGACATAACCTCAGCCAGTGTAAGTTTTGTGAATATTTTCAGTTTCGTGCATGCACATCGACGGCGGATGCGGCTAGCCAAACAGGAGATGCTTACTCCTCCCGGTAACCTGATCCCACCTCTAGTTTGCTAGGGGTTCGTCGATGCTCAGTTTGGTGCTATATTGTTAGTGCTGTTGAGATCGTCGTCAGATTTTTCTTTAACTCTGAAAAGAAGAAAAGTTCCCTGAAACGTCCATTGTAATATATAAGTGTAATTGGTCTCTTAATCGCATAAAAAATGCATCTTGGGGTTCGTCGATGCTCAATTTGGTGCTCTATCGTGAGTGCTGTTGAGATTATCGTCAGGATCTTCTTTAACTCTTTTGAGAGAAAAGGACCATATTGTAGGTTGCGCAAGTTAACAAACTTCATTTCAATTTATTATTCTGCGGATAATCATTCTATTAGTTAGGTGTTTCTCTTGTACCCTATTATTTTCAATGTTATAATTTTGAATTTCACCATATTGTTTAAAACACGAAACAATTTTAATTTTCAACTAGAAATCTCTGATGAGACTGACGCTTTCCAGGTTGTTTTAGTTTGAGTGGCATGCCCATTTTCCAAGACCGAAAGAGTCAAATAATGTAAACGTCTTCAAATTAAATAGCATTATTTAAGAACAGACAAATTGGTAACATGGACCAGACATGCACGTTTCGGGTACTTAACCCTCGTCAGTGATCCTCAAATTCAAACAATGTTATATGCCAAAAAAGTATGGAAGTTACTATGTTGGAAAAGCGTACCGAAAGACGTAGCAGGATGGGTGGGATATGATGCTACAGGACCCACGTTTTAGAAATTTCAAGAATTGTTGATAACAGAAATTTTCGAATGCGTTGAAGAATCGATCAACCGAAATTGATCGAACTTGGCTACATGTGCCCTCGGGGACTCCTGGTCCACCAGCAGTGACACTCACCAAGTGGTATAAATGTAAACGTCTTCAAATTGAATAGCATCATTTAAGAACAGATGAATTGGCAACATGGACCAGACACGCACGTTTCGGGTACTTAACCCTCTTCAGTGATCCTCAAATCTAAACAATGTAATATGCCAAAAAAGTATGGAAGTATTGAAGAAAAATATCTGGTCCACAACACTGACACAGACCCATTATAATGCAGTAATTATATTACTCTTTCTGAGATTCGGTATTCCAAAGATAACATAGAGTTTTATAGAAGAAACATTTCCAAGATCCTAAAGCTCAGGAGCTCAAATAAAATATTAGGCGCACAACTAGACAATGGACCCATTACATTGCAAAACGAATTAGTTCTCATTCAAATATACTTTCTGAGAACTGGTGTTCACAGGATAACTTAGAGGTAATTAGGAGAAAATGACCACACCCATTTGAATATGCCATTGGGATCAGAGGCTCAAACAAAATATCAGGTGCACAAATTAAACCACGGGCCCATTATAATACAGGAAAATTAGGTCTCTATCAATAATTAATACTCTCTAAAATTTTCTATTTACAGATTACATAATGTTATATAGGCGAAAATGACCACGTCCACTTTTCATAACCCTGGGGCCATGTGGTGTTTGTAGGAACCGTATTCCAGCAGATAGTCGGCATCTGCATGGGTACCCATTGCGCCCCACTGCTTGCGAACTTATTTTTATATTCATACGAAGCTGACTTCATCCAGACCTTGCTCTCGACTTTGCGAAAGCACCTCACATCTCAGTTCAATTTTACCCCGCAGATACATATGTGACCAAGCGGAATGATAAGGCTATATGTCTCTTTCATACTTTATTCAAAAGATATAAAGCAGTGAGCTACAAGTACAATAAATATCATAAGTATATGTATATGTATAAATAGAATGAATAGAATGAAATATATATAAATATTATGCAGACTACGAATATGAAAATACTATTATCACAGTGATACAAGTACAGTGATTAAAATAAACTTAAAGAAATTCACTGATATGTAAAATAATGTAATACATAATTCAAATGCAACCGATACAGGTAAGTATAACCATATTGTAATGAAAATAATGTATATGATATATGGTAATGTAAAGATAATTAAATATAAACAATATACATACCAAAATCATAATGCAAGTCGGAAAGATATTAAATTTACAATAAATATATATCATATACATTATTTTCATTGCAATATAGTTATACTTACCTGTATCGGTTGCATTTGAATTATGTTTTACATTATTTTACATATCAGTGAATTTTTTTAAGTTTATCTTAATCACTGTACTTGTATCACTGTGATAATAGTATTTTCATATTCGTAGTCTGCATAATATTTATATATATTTCATTCTATTTATACATATACATATACTTATGATATTTATTGTACTTGTAGATCACTGCTTTATATCTTTTGAATAAAGGATGAAAGAGACATATAGCCTTATCATTCCGCTTGGTCACATCATGGCGCTGCGAGCAAGGCTATATGTCTCTTTTATATCTTTTGAATAAAGTATGAAAGAGACATATAGCCTTATCATTCCGCTTGGTCACACATAGATGACGTGTTGTCCATAAATTATCCCAACTTTAAGGATCATAAACAGGAGAAGACGGAATGTTGCTACTCATGAAAGGGAAGCTAGTTATGTGGAAGCTGAAATCGTCACGCTTGTCATACAGTAAGGTGATCAAATGGCCGTTTCGTCGAAAGATAGAAGTAAATCAAAGTACTAAGTGGATATGTCACTCTCGGTTGTTTCCTTGATCTCTAGTTTATGAGGATAGATTTCATGTAGATGATCCTAAAGTTCGGATTATTGATGGACAACAAGTCATTCCGGAGGAAATTCTTACCATTTGGCATTGCCTTCTCGACTTTGAGACTGAATAACTGATAGGTACTTCTTTGATGTTTATTTATCCTAGAACTAAATAAATGGTGCACAAATTAACCAAAGGCCCATTATAATTTATTCTCTATCATTCAACTTTCTCAGAACGGGTGTAGTTGTGTAGAAGAAAATACTCCTAACGTTTTCAATGAACAAATTACACTCTGGCAATATTACATTGTTTAGATTGAGGATGACTGACGAGGATGAAGTACCTGAAACATGCATGTCTGGTCCATGCTGCAAATCTATCTGCTCTTAAATGACGTTATTGAATTTGAAGACGTTTAAAATTTGAACCATTATGAGAGTGTCACTGCTGGTGGACCAGGATCCCCCGAGGGCACCTGTAGGCAAGTCCTATCAACAACGGTTTCTTCAACGAATTCGAAAACTTCTGTTATCGAAATTTCTTGAAAGTTCTAAAACGTGGGTCCAGTAGCATCATATCTAGTGATGAACCAATTGTCGCCGACAATCGATTGTCGATCGCTAAAACTCTTTCGATTCCGATTATCGATTTCATTTTCTTACAATCGATTGTCGCTGAAAGAAAGGTATTTTGTGTAAAGGTATTCATTTTCCTCTTTTCACGTCACATGAACCGCTGCTTGTTGTCTTGCATGTAAACAGGCAGACCCTTTGACATTGAATGCTTTATATTTTGTTTTCAGCAAAGTTTTCTGAATTTTATGCAGTAAAACACAATTTTTCTATCTTTTATGTTCCATTTTTCATGGACTTTTGTTTTCCGATTCAAATCGATAATCGATCGGTTTACTCTTTCCGATTATTTTCCGATAATCGATTCTTTAAAGTCTTCCGATGTACAACACTAATCATATCCCACTTATCCTGCTTCGTCTTCGGCACATTTTTCGACAGAATTACTTGCACACTCTTTGGCCATATTACATTGTTTAGATTGAGGATCACTGACGAGGGTTACATGTTACATGACAAGTACTAGAAACGTGCATGTCTGGTCCATGCTGCAAATTTATCTACTCTTTAATGATGCTGTTGAATTTGAAGATGTTTAACACTGCTAGGGGGCCGCGATGCTCAATTTTGTGTTCCATTGTGAGTGCTGTCAGGATCTTCTTTAAGTCATTAGAAGGCATGAGATAATATTTGTTCCTTAATTTTTCTCTTATGAAGCCAGTGTTTATGAAACACGAATACCCCCGATGACATCTTTGATAGTATAAACACCATTTTCTGTTATGTATATGAAAAGTTCAAGGTCAAGATCACTGGTTTAAAAAAGTTGGTATCAATGGAAAAAAAATTATGACAAGGACTACACATGTGATATATCAAAGCCTTGTCATTTACCATTCAAAAGTTATGCCCAATCTTATTTTTTTTGAAAAGTAGTCAAAGGTCAAATGTTAAACGTCTTCAAATTCAATGGCATCATTTAAAAGTCAAGGTAAATAAAGCCTATGCTCACGCAGCAAGATACGCCCGTTGGGATTTTTTTCACAACAACAAAATATCTAAGTCCAATAACTCCATAGTGACAAATCGGATTAACCTTAAAATCGAAAGGCGGCTTCCTCTTCAAAGTCTGATCACAATGTACAAATATCATGAAATTTTGTTGACGCATATTCAAGTTATTGCGTTCCATGCGCCTATATTTTGCCCTTAGCTTAACATGTATGTGCATATACCCCCCCCCCCCCTCCCATTACACATAATATCTCGGTTGTGCGAACAAAAAATTAAAAACCCGTTACATATGTCAAAGAGCATCCTTTCTACTTGAAGTATACAAAATTTCAAAACATTTCAACCAGAAATAGATTAATGAATAATTTTTAACTATTTTAGTATATTTTCACTGTATTTTAAAATATCTAAGTCCCATAACTCTGTAACGACATATCAAATGAACCTGAAAATCGAAAGGCGGCTTCCTCTCCACAGTCCAATTAAAATGTATGAATATCATGAAAATCCATTGACGCATATTCAAGTTATTGCGTTCCATGCATTTATATTTTGCCCTTAGCTTAACATGTATGTGCATATAACCCCCCCTCCCCATTACACATAATTTCTGGATTATGTGACAAAAAAATTCAAGAACCTGTTATATATGTGAAAGAACATCCTTTCTACTTGAAGTATACAAAATTTCAAAACATTTTGACCAGAAATAGATTTTTAAAGAATTTTTAACTATTTTAGTATATTTTCATTGTATTTAAAATATCTAAGTCCCATAACTCCGTAACGACAAATCGGATGAACCTGAAAATCGAAAGGCGGCTTCTTCTTCAAAATCTGATCACAATGTAGAAATATCCTGAAAATCCATTGACGCATATTCAAGTTATTGCGTTCCATGCATTTATATTTTGCCCTTAGATTAACATGTATGTGCATATAACCCCCCTTCCATTACACATAATATCTCGGTTATGCGACCAAAAAATTAAAAACCCGTTACATATGTCAAAGAGCATCCTTTCTACCTTAATTGTACAAAATTTCAAAACTTTTCAACTAGAAATAGATTTTTAAATAATTTTTAACTATTTAAGTATATTTTCACTGTATTTTAAAATATCTAAGTCCCATAACTCTGTAACGACATATCAAATGAACCTGAAAATCGAAAGGCGGCTTCCTCTCCACAGTCCAATCAAAATGTATGAATATCATGAAAATCCGTTGACGCATATTCAAGTTATTGCGTTCCATGCGCCTATATTTTGCCCCTAGCTTAACATGTATGTGCATATAACCCCCCCCCCTTCCTATTACACACAATATCTCGGTTATGCGACAAAAAAAATTAAAAACCCGTTACATATGTCAAAGAACATCCTTTTTGCTTGAAATATACAAAATTTCAAAACATTTCGACCAGAAATAGATTTTTGAATAATTTATATGAATATCATGAAAATCCGTTGACGCATATTCAAGTTATTGCGTTCCATGCGCCTCTATTTTGCCCTTAGCTTAACATGTATGTGCATATAACCCCCCCCCCCTTCCTATTACACACAATATCTCGGTTATGCGACCAAAAAAATTATAAACCCGTTACATATGTCAAAGAACATCCTTTTTGCTTGAAGTATACAAAATTTCAAAACATTTCGATTAGAAATAGATTTTTAAATAATTTTTAAATATTTTAGTATATTTTCACTGTATTTAAAAATCTAAGTCCAGTCCCATAACTCTGTAACGACATATCGAATGAACCTGCAAATCGAAAGGCGGCTTACTCTCCACAGTCCAATCATAATGTATGAATATCATGAAAATCCGTTGACGCATATTCAAGTTATTGCGTTCCATGCGCCTCTATTTTGCCCTTAGCTTAACATGTATGTGCATATAACCCCCCCTTCCTATTACACACAATATCTCGGTTATTCGACCAAAAAATTATAAACCCGTTAGATATGTCAAAGAACATCCTTTTTGCTTGAAGTATACAAAATTTCAAAACATTTCGACCAGAAATAGATTTTTAAATAATTTTTAAATATTTTAGTATATTTTCACTGTATTTTAAAAATCTAAGTCCCATAACTCTGTTACGACAAATCGGATGAACCAGAAAATCGAAAGGCGGCTTCCTCTTCACAGTCCAATCATAATGTATGAATTTGATGAAAATCCGTTGACGCATATTCAAGTTATTGCGTTCCATAGGCGGACGGACAGACGGACGGACGGACGGACGGACTTCGCCATACCATAATACGACCCGTCAAATGACGGGCGTATAAAAAAGCTATGGAAAGGTCTGGTCATAAGGAATACACATGTGAAATATGAAAGTCCTATCAATTACCATTCAAAACTTATGCCCAATTTTTAAGTTTTATAAAAGTAGGTCAAAGGTCAAAGTCATGAGGTCACGAATTTTGGCATCAATGGAAAGTTCATGTCACAACGAAGAAAGGAGGGAATCTCCAACAACACTCGATTGTAGCACCCACAGCAAAACTTCAAAACACCCAAAGCAAAAAACACAGAACATACACCCACAGAAAGAGACGCAAAAGGCACAAGGAACACCAACGCACGTCATAGAAACATGAAACATAAAATACTACACATAAACCAACGAGACCAATGGGCAACCGGTGCCGACTTAGGACGGCCATCTGCCACGTAAATTACAGACGGTGTAGTTATCCTGGATTACGTGCGTACAACCCTCTTACTTATCCAATAAACTACTGAAGTGTTTGCAAAAAAGATTAGTTTTTCATATATCTAGACGGCTCATCAGTTTTGTAAAGTTTAATCTAGAGAATGGAAAAAATCAAAATCGGGTTCACGGAATCACAACACCACAATTCGATCTCCCACGCGGTGTAATATACATACATAAGGTATTTTCAAACCTTTACATGCACTGTAATTTAATATCCAGAGAAGTCTTCTTTAAAAACTAAATTTGCCAAACAATATGATAAGCTTGAACAATTTAAAAGTATATCAGGAATTTTCATTATATTGATATGATGTTATGTATCCATACAAGCGGTATGATTATATTTTTACAAAAAGAAAGATTTTAATATCCCTACGGCGAATCTTATCCAATATTTCGTAACCTATTTGTTTTTTTTACATGAATTTATACTTCCCATATCTGATTGATTTTATTTCTTCGATGGTTAATCAGATTTCTGTCATTTTTGTCAATTATTGCTTGATTGAGTCATGTTTAGTCAAAATATTCCTACTCGGCTTTTCTCCGTCTCATTCCTATATTGGGAGTTCGCTCGTTTTCATGTGGTGGAGGTTTTTCTTTGTTTGCTATGGTTCCTGTTTTTTCCTGATTTTGTCTAACCACTCGTACTTTTTTCAAAGTTTCCCCCTTTTTTAATTTTCTACTAAAGATAATTTTGAAACACATTATGCCGAAAACAGAGCATTAATCAGACATACCTGCTACGGTCCTTGCTACGGTCGTTATACGTTCATTCCATCTTCCCCGTCACAAACTATACACAAAATCTTGTTTTTCCACAGAACAAACAAAATCCTATTTTTTTCAAAATGGCGTTAATATTATATAAACAGGTAACGCTCGCTCAATGACCTAGACATACATTTAAACTTCCTTCTTCGTCGTCAAACTTTGTACAATTATTGACATAAGATTGCAAAGATGACCTAGTTAACGGATAGATTATTTACACAGCCATATTTAAATCACCATAACGTACGTGTGTAATGAGGTTAAACTATATATCGGAGAACTCAACGAAGAGAAAATTTTATCAATGCAACATTAGAAAAATTGTGTTACATATTTAATTTTGGACTGCACTTCATCCAGCTTTACTGACCCTAGGCCAAATAGCTAAGGTGCCCACCCACCTTATGATCAATATAGGATGAACAAAGTGACAAATATGGATGATGACTATATCCCTGTATACAGCACAAAATCGATAATTCAGAAAAGCAGAAACCGAGGGCATACAAAATTAGGATAAAACAGAAATCAAAGCAAACATAAAAACCATCCACCACATGAAAAGAAGCGGACTCCCGATATGAGAGTGAGACCAGGTGGTTGGTTGGTTGGTTCTGTATACGCCACTGGTTGCCATGGTCGTACTACGTGGCTGTCACTTACATGACTCTCAGATCAAATAATTAGTGCGGTTTATTATTCAAATTTTGTTGATTTATGTCCGATTTATCAAAATGAAGCAGATACTCTCTCTGGCTTATATTTCAGTTACACTGGGACACATCCTTAGCTTCTGTGCTTCTTAGCTTGTATAACTCAATTTAATGGAAGTGTTCCAACTCTTTACCTTCTTTAAGAAAATATCTTCAAACCAATTTTAATGCACCAAACATGTGTTTGGACAGTGATTCCTCATAGGGGATGCTTCCTGTCAAAGTAATTTCTAGACTAAGTCAAAATTCATTGCTGTAGTGTCCTCTGGTTTATTATTTGTTCTTACTTTAAAGGACGTGTAACGTTAAGAGCCGCAATCTGCCCAATTTTCACTTGCAATACCAGCTCAACCAGTATCATTTAAAATGTGTCCCGTACGTGAAATTATTTCAAGTCAAGTATCTTATATCAAATATAGTTTTATAGACATGATTATGAGAAATAAACCATATTTTTACGTAAAAGGGAGGGTGAGGGTCTTTTTATGATATAAATAATCGCAGTCAAATGTCGAAAATTTTCTTACAATCGGTCACTTTTGTTGATCGAAAAGTCCAAATGAACAACAATGAAACGATTCAAGATGAAATAGCTTGCTTAAATGTGCTTTTGTCCAAATATTATATTCCGGATTTATCAGACCGTAAACACGTCGTCAGAGATATATAATCGAACACTCACTCTCACCTATATTGTACAATTAACAACGTCGCCGTTATAAAAATAGTTTGAATAAGCTTTTTTTCAGTATACAAAATCATATTTCTTTTACATTCACCATGATAACATTTTATAAAAACTTTGTAAATGGCACCGAGGAAGTTTTGAGCATTTTCCCGTGATTGACTGGTACTTCAGTCGTCAACGCTAATTGTTAACTTTTATTGCGAGGGGTTGTTTAATTATCAATGCCCAAACTTAAAATAAAGGAGTTTGTTAGTGAAAAAGTAAACAAGAACAAATATTTTTTTTATTGAAAATTGATTAATTCGAAACTATTAATAAAGAAGTTAATTATTTGCCAAAAGCGAATCAAATGCCAATTACTAATTCTCTGTTAATTTCAAATCTTTCCTTAACCCTTATCCGCCCAATTGCATTTTCGAAAATTTACTTTTGTTCATCCCTTTGAAACACAACTCCGCTTTTACAGAAAATTTATATTATGAAAATACATCTTAGGTAGAAGTGGTGTTGTGATATAAGGGGGGGGGGCAATATTTTATGAAAAGTTTTCCGATTTTCATTGATTTCTAGACAAAATAAGCACATTTATATAATTAAATATCTCTATTATAGCAATTCTATGAAAAACATTTCTTCAGAATTTAAGGGATTTAATCTTTTAGAATATTTCATCGACTTGATTAAAGAAATGAAGTACTTTGGAATTTCATTATTTTTAGACAGATTTTACGCCTTATCGTTACAGGTCCTTTGTACGGTGCATTTACTTTGCAGAGAGTTCACTCTCAGTAAAGTAAATGTACAAGTTTAAGTTATAAAAATAAAACCAGAGACATTTTGCGGCTCATGAAAAAACACTTTGATTGGAAGCATCACTAATGATTCAATAACCAAAACACGTGTCTGGTGCATTATAAATTGGCTTGAAATTTTCTTCAAGAAAGTATAGAGTTGGAACCCCTCCGCATTATTATGTATATTCTACATCTATATATTTAAAATAAAGAACTTTCCTTTAACTCCTCTATTATTGGAAAACTGTTGGTCAAGGCAGTCTTATACAGATCGAGTGAGCATGAGTGAAGGTTGCTATATCGACTATTTTATTTTTATTCAGTGCAAAACTTGTAGTGTTTCATTTTGAGCGCTAATACAATAGAGTGACAATAAAGGTGTACTATAGGAATAGAAAATTGACCCCAGTCAATGAAAATATTGCATCGGGATGAAAACATTATCAAAATAACTACAAAGAAAATACTTCATTATTCTGACATGACTTGAGATTTTATCCCTACATGTGATATAAATTCGCCTGGAGTAAAACGTCCAATAAATTTACAGTGTAACGAAGCCCCTCCCACTTCGTTTTCTGAAACCTAACTTGTCGTCAACATCATTTTCTGAAAACTCGCCTTGTCGTACGCTACATGTACAACAAGTATATATTTAAATAGAGATGACAATCAGGTGACAATGCTGGAGCGACGCAACTTTAATATAAAAGAATTATTTTCCTTTCATCTAGAACTCTATCTTTAAATAAAAAAGAAAAATGACAGATTACAGGCATCTATGCATGTCTGGTCCATGCTGCAAATTTATCAGTTTCTAAATGATGCTATTGCATTTGAAGACGTTTAACATTTGAACTACTTGGTGATTGTCACTGCCGGTGGACCAGGAGTCCCCGAGGGCACATGTAGCCAAGTAATCGATCAACTTCGGCTGATCGTCTTTCTCTTCAACGCATTCAAAATTTTCTGGTACTAAAATTCTTGAAATTTCTTACACGTGGGTCCTGTAGCATCATATCCCACCCACCCTGCTACATCTTTCGGTATATTTTTGACATCATAATTTTCACCCTCTTCAGCCATATTTCATTGTTTATCGTTAATTAATCAGACTTCTGTCATTTTTGTCAATAATTTTTTGATTGAGTCAGGTTTTCAGTCAAAGTATTTCTCCGTTTTACCCCCGTATTGGGAGTTCGCTTCTTTCATATGGTGGAGGTTTTTTTTGCTATAGTTCCTGTTTATTCTGATTTTGTATGCCTTCGTTTATGATTTCTGAATGATCGGTTATGTACTGTGTATTGAGTATGGTCATTATCCATATATGTCAATACAGCGCGATGAGAGCGTAATTTGAAGATCCGATATTGCGTAAAAATAAAACGGTAAAACATCATTGAATATAACAGTATGAGTGGTGTCTAACCGCTCATACTTTGTTCAAAGTTTTTCCTCTTTTTTTTTTTCGTTTTCTATTAAAGATTATTTTAAAACACATTATACCGGAAGTAGATCAATAATCAGACGTACCTGCTATGGTCGTTAAACGTTCCTTCGATCTTCCCTGTCACAAACAATACACAAAATCTTGTTTTTCTAAAATGAACAAACAAAATCCTTATTATTCAAAATGGCGTCGATATTTTATCAAGAGGTAACGCTCGCTCAATGTCCTAGACGTACGTTTAAACTTCCTTCTTCAGGTAGGAAATAATGCCGTATAAGGAAGTTGACCTTTATCTATTTGCGTATCTATATTTGCTACACAGTATCTCATGACAGCCCTCTCAACCAATGGACTACCGCTTTACGATAAACACTCTGACGTACACATAAACAAATACACGTGTTTCGTAAAATATTCCAGTTGTCAATCTAAAATCACTCGGTAGAAAAATTCTCTGATAATATTGTGGATTTAATGGCCATATACATATTTTCATGAAAATTTGGCCGTGTCAAAACATGCATTTCGTCCTCAATTATCCCTTTATAGGTTTTTACATTACATCACCCCTACACTCCACACACAGTAATGTAAGCATATATGACATACGCATTGTTTCATTCTGATGATAGATAAAAAATCTTACCGATACAATTAAATTTAACGTTTATTTGAAATACTTTAAGAGAGGCGGAAGGGGGTGGGGGTCTGAACAAACTAGAACAAGTTCCACGCGAGGGGTTTGACAGTAAGTGTTTTGAATACTGTTCCCTGACATGGTCGCCATAGCACTTTCTATATAGACTTACCTCAGACAGTGCATGTATTTCAGATATTGTTTTTATTTTCTTGCATGAACATCGACGGCGGGTACGGCTAGCCAACAGGGGATGCTTACTCCTCCCGGGCACCTGGTCCCACCTCTGGCTTTCTAGGGGTTTGTCGATGCTCAAAACGTTACTCTATTGTGAGTGCTATTGAGATTATCGTCAGGATCTTCTTTAACTCGTGTACACAATGTATGTGTTATATAAGATGCTTTACTTACCAAAGCAGAACAAGCAAGGGTATAACAATCAAAATGTTACCATGAACATTGGCAAAGCCACAAGGCCACCTAAATCAGTCCCATTTATATTGTTTAATGTTATCTATGATATTCCATGGGCGGATCCAGGAATTTTTTCCAATTGGGGGTGTCCTAAAGTCCAAATTTTTTGAAGAGCAAAAAAAAAAAAAGGCAAACTCGTCAAAATAAAGTTTATGTCAGTTCTGTTTCTAAATTATTAATAAAACAGTAAACTTGAGTGCAGTGGCGAGCAAAAAGCTTAAAATCTCGTATTTTTACACCATAGCACTTGATTATTGATTGTCAGTTCTAATATATAATAAATGGCGAGCGACAGCGAGCCAGCGACAGTTTGTTTTTCGAGAATTGGGATAAAATCCATTATTCGTTTCTTTTTCAGTTACTTTTCGTATTCTTTGTGCTCTTGTTTATTGACCTAGGTGTAATGTTTATGTGCTGTATATAGGAAAGCGCAGCATCATTTGAAAATAACGTATAATTATGTACATGATGTGTGTAATAAATTCTGGTGAGCGGAAGCGAACCAGAGACAATTTTTGAAATGCTGACGTCAAAATATTATCAAAATGAAAGATTTCTAATACAAATTCATGATATATTTTTCAAATATTATGACAACAAAAGGGCAATTGGGACTTAATCTTATGAAATATGTATATTAATTAAAAAAATAATTAGCTATGCTTCGAAAATTCCAGGGGGGTCCGGATCCCCCCCCCCCCGACCCCCCCCCGACCCCCCCCGACCCCCCCCCGACCCCCCCCCCCCCCCCCCGACCCCCCTCTAGATCCGCGCTTGCATTCACAACGTTCAATACTGTCCTCGGCTTTTCCCCTCGGGTCTCGCGAGTCATCTCCCATAAAAAGGTGTCTGTAACCCTCCCGCGAACAGTTGAGGTTCTGGGTCTAACCCCTCTTTAGACGTCCTTATCGAAAATACACTGGTTTTGCCCCTGGAATACTTATGAAATAATAAAACCCGGAGTGGTTCTTGTTCTTGGACCCTTTTGAATATATCCCTCGCTAAAATGTTTGTTACTCTTTGGAGTTTGATTCAATCAAATTGCTAGAAATATTTGTATAGCTCTCACGGTCAATTTTTGCTTATTTGTTGGATCCTCCTCCCCACTCCTAATGCAATGGATATGCACAATTGATCGAAGAAATTCCTTTTTTCATTTCGAAAAAAGAGAAGGAAAACGAAAGGGTACAAATCTCTCATGACGAGTTAAAGAAGATTCTGACGATAATCTCAACATCACTCACAATAGAGCACCAAATTGAGAATCGACGGACCCCTAGCAAGCTAGAGATGGGACCAGGTGCCCGGGAGGAGTAAGCATCTCCTTTTGATTTATTATTTGACGAGTGCATTTCACAACAAAAAAATTAAGTCGGTAAGACCACTCAAAAATCATATACATCATACGCGAATCCAGAGGGGGGACCCCCTGAGATTTGGCAGGGGTGGGGTCCACGGACCGTGGTCCCTACCTCTGACAAGTCTCGGGGGATCCATGCAAATACGACTTAGGGTTAAATTGTTTCATATGGATTTTTTCCTGCTCGCTTTCATTCGCTAAATACATAAAACTCTTGTATGAAACGATACATCAAATAAGATACATATTAAATTTATAATAATAATCATTTCGTCTTGACTGACGGTATACTGTAATCATTCGTAACCTACTCGCACGGATAGAATACCTCTTGGCAATATGATTGGTTGACAATTGCATAAAATGCAAATATTCGTCAAGGTTATTCAGAATCTGTGAATGGGATTCTCTCATTACGTCGGCTGAAGAGTCTAGATGACCTGACAAATCAAAGTCATATCGCATCAATGTATTTTCTTCCGAAATATGCATCGAAAAGTCTTTGTACCGATACGTTCTATAACATTCGCACATTTTCGGAATTTTCCGTCACTTGAATCGGAAATAAACGGAAAAGCCCGGAAATGTGCGATTGGTAAATGCATTTTATTCCGAGTTTATCTAACTAGAATTTTACAATATTTAACGTCAGCTAACTGACGGCAAGCTTTTTGTAAAAGCTAATACTTGTGTTTATAGTTTTACATCAGTTTTTGGTATTGCTTTCGCATTGTTTAAAAGCCATTAAAACGTGGAAATCCATAAACTTCTGGGGTCTTCGCCCCATGGACCTCCACCAGGGCTTCGCCCTTGACCCACTGTGGCCTAAAGGCGGCCCACAGACCCCCCCCCTGTTGAAAAAAGCTGGATCCGCACATGTACATGTATTTCAAGCATGAATGATATATGATAATGATATTTTATGGGGATGGTTTACACGAATGGGGGTTATATAATTGACCATCCTACACATAGACTTTTTCGCATAAAATGCATGTTTTGACACGGCCAATTTTTCATTAACATATGCATAGATGACATTCTGCCATTAAATCCACAATTTTTTTACAGAATTTTTCTACCTAGTGATTTTAGATCGACCATGCACTGGAATATTTTACGAAACACGTGTATTTGCTTATGTGTAGGTCAGAGTGTTTATCGTAAAGCGGTTTGTCATTGGTTGAGAGGGCTGTCATGAGACACTGTGTAGCAAATATAGATACGCAAATAGACAAAGGTCAACTTCCTTATACGGCATAATCTCATACCTGTTCTTCGTCGTCAAACTGTGTACAATTATTGACTTAGATCGCAAAGATGACCTAGCTAAAGGTTAGATTATTTTTATAGCCATATTTAAATCCCTTGTGTAATATGTTACATCTATATATGAGAGAACTCAACGAAGAGAGAGTTTCATCAACGAAACATTAAAAATTTGTGTGACATATTTTAATTTTTATTGCTCTTCATCCAGCTTCACGGAAACCGGGCCAAATAGCTGTGATGCCAACCTTATGAATAATATGGGATGATGAAATCCAAGTCTAGTTCTGTATACGCCACTGGTTACCATGTTCGTACTACGTGGTCATGGGCGGATCCAGAATTTTTTTTCAGGGAAGGGTCCTAAAGTCCGCATTTTTTGAAGAGCAAAAACAAAAAAAAAAAAAACAAAAAACAAAAAAAAAAAAAACCCAAACGCAAGAAAATAAAGTTATTGATTGATGATTGTCAGTTCTGTCTCTTATGATACTGGAGAGCTTAAACTTTTGAATTTTCACATGATAGTAATTGATTAAATTGATTGTCAGTTCTAATATGTAAGTACAACAAATGGCGAGCGATAGCGAGCCAGCGAAATTTTTTTCCAAGAATTGGAATAAAATCCACTATTCGTGTCTTTTTCCGTTTCTGTTCGTTTCCTTAGTGCATGCTCTTGTTTATTGACATAGGTGTAATATATATGTGTTGTATATAGGAAAGCGCAGGATCATTTTAAAATAACGTACATGTAGGTAATAAATCCTGGCGAGCGGAAGCCAGCAAGAAAATTTTTGAAATACTGACGGCAAAATACTATCAAAATGAAATATTTCTAATACAAATTCATGATATATTTTTCAAATATTATGACAACAACAGGGGAATTTGGACTTTATCTTATGAAATATGCATATTAATAACGAAAATTTAGCAATGTTTCGAAAATTTCAGGGGGGGTCCAGACCCCCCCCCCCGACCCCCCCCCCCCTCTGGATCCGCGCTTGGTGGTTGTACCTTAAATAACTCTAATATCAACAATGAGTGAGTTTTATAATTCAAATGTCTGACATATTCAAATAAAGCAGATACTCACTCTGCCTTATATTTTAGTTACACTGGGACTAATTCATAGAAAAAAGATCTCCAGCATGACCACCCTGCAATCACCTAGCGAACCAAACCCACAGGAAAGTGATATACGTAAATGACACCTGAAAAAAACTACAAACCACAAAAAAGTGCACTACAATAATCACTTTCAAAAACAAAAGCAGTGTGGATTGGTTCCAAAGTAAATTGTCATATTAGAACCAACCCACACTGTAGTTTTTGTAAAAACGAGGAAGAATCTATAGAGCACTCATTTTATCATTGTCCCTCTATTTGCAACCTTTGGAATGATACTTGTGCTAGGATAAATACACACTCCTCTTCTAATTTTACTTTTGGTATAAATGATATTATTTTTGGTTCACAAAATATTCATGATAAATGTTTTAACAATATCATACTTCTTATTAAATATTTTATTTTTCCATGTTCAAGAAAAGAAAATATACCATCTTTTGAAGGATTACTTCGTTATTCAAAATTCCATTATGCAACTGAAAAACTTTTCAGTAAAATATATCAGTCTCAAAATAAATTTGACAAGAAATGGCAGTCTTTTCATATGGCTCTTGATGCATAGTTTTTTTCCTTGCTTGTTTGTTCATGTATTTTACTTTCCATTAATAATCAAACATTGAGTAGGTCTTAAAGTGATAGAAAATTGAACATGAGATAAAACTTTACTGAAAACATATTTACTATTTCATATGAATAAATGGTGTGTGCATGATGTGTGTGTGCTATATATATCCAAAATTGGCTCTAACTGCATGGTTTTACTAAATCATGATTGTTGATTAATATGATGATGAGCTACAAAAAAATCACTAGAACATCATACAAGACAGTCGAAACAGACGTACATAAACATCAAATATAATGACAACACATAAAAGGAAGACAACCGGTGGTTATAAGGATTACGTGCGCACAATACTCCCACTTATCAAGATACACAAGTTTACGTCTCCAAAGACGCACGATAGTTGTATAAACATAAAACTTCTCACCAGAGAAGTCTGAACAACTTTCACATGTGACAGAGAATCAGATAAGACAGAGAATAGCTTGTTCTACACAATACTATGGAAGTGCTCCATCTCTTCACTTTCTTTAAGAAAATTTCAAACATGATAGGAAATCCTCATCAGTAATGCTTCCAGCCAAAGTGATTTCTAGACACAGTCAAACCTCATTTCAATAGTGACCCCTGGTTTATTTCTTTATATTATTTTATTATGTTATTCTTGATATTTTTCTTACTTTAAATATGTTCTGTGCATTTTTTGCAGAGAGGGCGTGGCTCCAAATTCCCTGTGTAGTTGATTCAGTAGCAGTGTTAAATAAAATGTATGACAAAAGTAGCATTGGAGGGATAGTACTCATATCTTTACCTCCTTTAACAACGATATTCTTTATGAAAAATTTCCGAAAAAGCAAAACAATATTTGATATGGAATTGATAGAGGGCAAAAAAAAAGCATTTATCAGGCAACAGAGCTGGAAAAAAGTAATGAATACACTTCAAACGTCCAGTCACGGAAACAAGTTTAATTGCTGGCTGTATAAGCCAATCAAATTTGTAACACACCTCATGTCACGGAAAATGAAGTCCACGTGTTTACAATAAAATGTCAGGCATAATGATTTTGAATTTGATATTCCTATAATCTTTGAGGGTAGACGAAGACATTTCCTAAAACATTCATGATTAAAGCCTGTGCTTGTTGAACACGATTGCCTCGGTGGTTAGTATAAACAACATTTTCTGTTAAGTATATGAAAAGGCCATGGTCACTGGGTTAATAAATGATGGTATCGATGGAAAAATATTGTGACTAAGAATGCACATCAAAGCTTAATCACTTTCCATGCAATCAGGAGACGATGACTCTCCCCCGGGCACCTGGTCTCACTTCAGAATGTTATTTATTCCGAGGTTCGCAACCGTTCCTATGGATATTCCAATGACCTTGCCTTGCCTTCTCGGGTCCCGTGGAAATACCACTACCTTTATCGCACCTTTGTAATGGACACCTCTTTCACTCGATAAAATCTACCTTGATCAAAAGTTTGAATATGTACTTAATAGAAGGAAAGTCAAGGGTCATTTGCGAGTTCTGCAGGTGTGCTGAAAGTTTTTTAAAAACGTTTCAGTACAGGTAAATTTCGACGAAAATTCATAAACTCTTGTCTCTCCTCCAATTCGGCATTCAAGGACCATATTCAAGTGAATTCGGCAAGAATTGGAAGTATAGTGTCAATATTTATTTGATATATATATAATATCATAATGATTTTGATGAAAACATAAAGTGATGTTCATGATTACGGCACGAAGAAATAGTATTATCTTTGGCTAAAGTAGACATATAAAATGGAACTCATAACCCAATGTAATAGATTCTAGATCTACTCTTCAAGATCACTTTGAGTGTCTCTCCGTTTTCCTATCTTGTTTAGAAGCAATATCTTGACTGTGTTGTTTTTTCCATTGAATTTTGAAAGAAATTCATAGTTTGATTTAACATTTAATTAACGGTTTCATTTTTATCACTATATGCATGTAGCTATGTCTTTCTCTTACATTTGTATTATCTATTTATTTCATTTTAATCTTTCTGCTAGTGAGACTGCTAGGAAGGGAAGGGAGGGGGGGGGGGTTCAGATGCGCAGTCGAGATTTCGAGTCTTATAAAATCATTTTTCGTAACCCGGGAAATCTTGACTGAAGTGAAATCCTTTTTTACTGTTACACTTTTAAATTATGCTGGCGATAACACAGGTTTACCATCGAGTGCAGATCTGACGATGTGCAGGGGTTCACAAGAAGGGGTGGTGGTGTTGCTATCGAATATATTTCAAGGGGGAGGGGTGGTTGCCTGTAAATACATTTTATATAAAGTGTAAATGGAATCCCAGGTTGGAAGGATCTTTATTTATTTCCTAATTCAATCAATTAAACACATCTTACATACAATAGAAATGCCACATAGGTTAGAAGGATCCTTATCAGAGATATTAACAAAAACGCATCCAGAGTCGATGAAAAGGTAAAATTAGAACTACTATAATTACGTACCAATCTCGGATAATCATGACCGGCCCCGCCCCGCCCCTCCCCTCCCCTTGACAAAGGGTACAAGTTACGTGTTACTGCAATTCCCTCCCCTCTCAGAAAAATAGCCGGAAAATGCAGCCCAAATACATTGCAAAAACAGTGTTTAGAAATTAAACAGATCGGAAACATGTTCTAGTCGAAACATATGAATGAAAGTGTTTATACTCGAAATATGTATGAATTGAATATATTTAATACTTGTTTAGACGAAATAAGGATTACTGTTCAAAAAATTATAAACATGTAACGATATTAAACACTTCGAGGTACTTTTCTGAATGTCTGTAACACTATTCTAAATGCTTAAACACTTTCCTAAACGTTCCAACTCTAAACGCGTTTCATATGTAAAATAATACTGATACTTATATCAATATACATTTTATTTGTATACACCAATATGACATCAAGTGTATGATATAACATAAATAAGAGAGAGAGATTATATACTATAAATAAAGAGAGAGAGAGAGAGAGAGAGAGAGAGAGAGAGAGAGAGAGAGAGAGAGAGAGAGAGAGCACTGGCCAAACCGGCTGGGTCTTATGACAAGGAAGACAAGAAAATTAGTTTTGGACGCTATTAAGTTATCCCCGGACTTTTAAAAACAATTTTTCTGTGATCTTTTAATAAAGAAGATATAAATAAGTAAAAATATATCAAGTTTGGTTAAAATAATACGTAAGTGGCTTCTATGTAGCCAATAAATATTGACAAGAAAATCAAAAAGGTCTAATGACAAGAAAATGAAATGACAAGAAAGACAAGAAAATTTGTTTTAAATGCTTTTAAGTTATATCTGGACTATTTATTTACATGTACTTTTTTATTTATGTTATTAATAAAAGGGATATATTTGAATGGTAATATATCAACTTTATGAAAAAGAAGTTAACATGGCTTAGATTTACCGCACCAGTGTAAAAATGTCTAATGAAAAGAAAGGCAATAAAATTTGAAAATCGGTGGGATAAAAAGAGACATTCAAGAATTTAAAATGAAAGATAAGATTGAAATACACAATAAAAATAAATGATAAGTATTAAAGAGAGGGATCTCGGACCATTTAAAATCCTAGTATTCTATTTCCTTATTTAATTTTGCACCTCGACTGTTAAAACATCCAATATTTTGAAAAGAATTTCAAGAATAGATGTTCGAACTTCCATCTATCTTATTTTCGGAATTATCCCTTTAAAAAAATAAAAATAAATTAATCTTGAGATATGAGAAATATTGAATAATGATCCACTGTTCCAACTTTTATATGATTATGATCGATATATAAATGGGTTGTATTTTCTTTTTGCTAGTATTTAATAGCGAGCGAAGCTCGCCCTTATGGTAACGCGTATACACATATCTTATTGAGAAAATATGCTGAATCAAAGAATGAGAATGTACTACTATGCTTTCAAAAACTTTCGTCCCCTCGCAGACAGAGTTGCTGCGGAGATGCTGGATATTGCCATTTAAATTTTTTTTTCGACATCAAGTAGACGTATATGTTATACTCAATTTTTGTTTATAAGTTAAATTTATTGAAAATATTTTTCGTAAATCAGGTAACGATAAAGCATCAAACAGGCGGCGTAACCACGGGAAATCCGGTTTTAAACGAGACGTTTCACTCTGATCGCTTTTCTCGTCTGGGATGGTTTCGTACTGTCAGAAGTCGGAATATGTTTGTTTTTTCTTTTGTTCTTAAGTAATTTATTTTCAGCTAGCTTAAACATTCTTACAAAATAAAAATGAATTATAAAGAACCATATTTTTAAAGAACCATATTTTAAGCCCCCCCCCCTTAAAATGTTCAGCTGTTGGTCTAGATCAATTTTACAAATGCTTCCGTGTTTCCACTCGCCTTATACTACCTTTTTTGGCAAACATCAAACAGAAAGTTTTGTAAGATAAGATAAACCATCATAGTCAAAATAAAAAAGAAAGATCTTTTTTATTTTAAATAATCATATCTATTTTCTCTCCGCTCGTACAAAAAGGCTTTGCCTTGATTCATATTTAAAAAATGCTTTAGTTATTTAATTCATCCGTGTCTCTTAATCAAAATATCAAAAACTGGAATATGAAATTGATAGATCATATGCAGTGGCTTTCCGGATCATTGGTTCCGCCGCGGCGCCTTGTTGAAAAAATCTACCTGGACAGCCGACTAAAATCAAGTTAAATGGCAGGTGTCCCATCAATATCTTGTGCATACGAGATACCCTGTATAGGTTGGACATGACAAAATGATGAATGAAATAAGATGTTCTCATTCACGACTTAAAAAATTAAATCAACCCACAGAGAGACTCATACCGGTGATAAACAGAGAAAAATTAAATAAATAAAAAACAAAAAAAAAAACAAAACTATCACATGCAATAAAACGATCGATTAATATTATAATAACTTAACACAATTATATCTGTCGATAAACTGTACCGATAAAGACTATTAACGTATTTTAAAAATAGAAGTGGACATTGCTACATGTATACAAATAGGGATGTTCGCCGTGACGTCACGGGTCTCGCGAAAACGAGGCTGGTTGGCAAAAACGGTTGGCAGTGAAGAGAAATATACGTGATAACCGGGGATAAATCGACAATTGATGCTCTAATATGCGCTACTTTCCTATTATTATTTTATTGATAAGTCCTGCTATGACACTGACCATTCTAATCACAACAATAAAGAAATCCCGCTGAGTTTATTAGTATATCAGACTGCCGTTCGGTTGGGGGGGGGGGGGGGGGGGCAAGAATCAATAAACTGTCGATATTTTTTTTCTTCAAAATTTGCTTTTCAAAGAAGCCGATGTAATTCATAGTGTCCCATTTAATGCTCCTGTATTAGGTGATTAGGTATGAGTATACCCGACTAATTACCAGTTGTTTTGACAAGTACATACCTATGCCTCAAACGGTTTATTCCCGATTCGTCGACTTCAATTAAATGATTATAGGTGTTAAAGGGGCCATGAAAGTAAGGGTTATTCTACTGTCTCCGAGGGCGTAGCCCGAGGAGCAGTTGAATAACCCACTTGTTGCACGGCAATTGTTAGGCCATCAAACAATTATCACCGATGATTAACTAATTATAAGTCGCCATTCCTAGTAGGAGAAAACTACTCATGGTCAGTAAATAGATGAGAATTTTATGCATTATAAAAGCCCATTGCAAAGAAAATAACGGAAAGGAAATCAAAAGAATTTGGTCCAGTCTATGAGTTAGATGAGAGAAAATTAAAAAAAAAAAAAAAGGAAATTGATATTTTAATTGTTCAAAGTAAATAGACTACATACGAAGCGGATTTTAGGAGTTGCGGTTTAGAATCCCCCTGTACAAGTTCAAAACTACGGGAATATTCCGCTATTATTTATTTCTGTTCAAAACTATTCAAGGGTACCAGTCAGTACATTATGAATCGAAATCGTAAGAGTTACATTATTCAATCGAAATCTGTCTGGTTTCGTTGGTAGTTGATCCTATGCAGATTGAAACATTTTAAAACGCTTTGATGTAGAGTGGACATGGAGACAGGTATCACCACCCCCCCCCCCCCAGCCCCGATGGAATTTGCAAAAAATTATTAAATCCCGTTTTCCCCTATTTTCTTTCAAAATCAAAGACTGGACCCCTTTCACTAACGGGCTTGACCCGCCTCCTGGTAAAAAATCTAGATTCCCTTGTGACATTTAAAATAGTATTTCAAACCTTCAATCACGGGATTTTTTTTTTCCTATGAAAACAATTTAAGTTAAAGGGAACAAATTCGTTTCCTTTTTTAAACGGGAGGCAACGACGGACGTCAGGTCAGTTAAGGACAGTTAACGGCTCAGTTGATCATTCAATGATTATTTCAATCATTAATTCAATCATTGCTTCACAATGAAAAATGTTGTACCGTCTGGAAAGGTGTAAATTACCGTCTCAGCGTAGACCGTGCAACAAAGGGCACATATTGATTAGAACTAATTAGTACTATTTTCATTGACCTTTCATATAAAGTATGTGCTCTTTTTCTTCTTTTTCTTTTTTTCCCCTTTTTTTCTATTTATTTTTTTTTGGCTGATACCATATATGTATTTAATGAATAAAATAACATATTTTCTACTATCAACAAACTGATCGTAAAAATTTGTATATAAATGATTGAAAAAATTACGTGATGATTGAAATTAAAAATGATTGAAAATATTGAAACTGAAAAAAAGTACATAAATTAAATAAATAAAAAACTTACTAGGAAAAGCGAGATTGAAGCAATAATACGGCGACTCAAAACAGAAAAATACAATCGATGAAATTCTTTTTAATCTAAACACTAGCTAATATGGAATCACGTAAATATATTTTAAAAAATTAACTGGGACGGTGTCAGCAAGCAAGTGTTGGAGCGACTACATGTACCAACATTCAACTCTTCCAAGTCTTCCCTGTACCGTGCCCGACGGAAAACAACGCCGAGACCAAGACGCAATCCTCCACACCCTATACGGCAAGTGGACAGAGACAGCAACCGATTCCTACAGATAGACGAGAACCACCAATCACAGCGGACCATCGTAATTCGCCACCGACAACAACCCCGGGACCTTGGAAATGCAGTGGGTGACCTTGAAATATTTTCAAGGTCATCTTTATATTCAAACGTCTTCGCGATAGATGTATTCAGGAACTTCTGTACCAATACCATGCGTGGATAGTTTGATAAAGATTGTGTTTAAATGCATCGTATCAAAAACATTTCAGTCTATTTTTGTCATAGCAACCAAATTTGAAGCTGCTTTGCATATAAAAGGACAAAGGAGAAGGTCCACTAACCGTGATTTACGGCCCTGTATTTAGTCACTTTTTAAAAAGAAATAATTTTGAATCATTTTGATGTAAATCTACATATCAACATCGGTATTTGTCTACGGTAAAAAGTTTGGGAACCTGTGCGTTCCGTGACGTCATTTATGACGTCAGAAACTGGTGACGGTACGGTAATATCCGTATTTTTCGTTAATTTTCATACATTCTTTGCAGTTTTTCGCTAACAACACAGACGGGTACGTTCCTAATTTTTATTTTAGATTAACAAGTTTGACATATAATTCTCAATATAAACGAATTTTCATCTACGTACCTACTTGTGCTCTATATGAAAACCTTTAAAATGTCACGATATTTTACTTTTTACCCTCTGGTTGCAGTAGGGGTCACAGGGGTCTTCTTACCGATCGCTGCGTGTCCTTCTGTAGTTTCGGTGTACAAATTCCTCTAATTTCTTTCTTGGCGAATTTTGACAAGTTTTGTATTGACGAAACCGGGAAAGAAAATTTAAGTTTAACGATTAAACGATATAATGGGTAAGATATATCAAAAGGTTGGTATCTTTAATTATCTTTGATTATAAGGATTTTTCTTCATTTTTTTTTTAATTTTCGTACTTTGCAGCGAAATGTTAATAATATTAGAGAAAATGTCTTTATTTGGAGCTTTGAGCGAGTTAATTTTAATTTCAACCCTGCTTTGTTCAAAGATGTATCCATTATATAGAATACTTCATACATTATCGAGAACGAGCGAGTTGAATGACGTTCATTTATTGAACTGGAACGTCAAAATTTTAAACGCCTCCGTTTACGGAATGAATCCTCCCCATGGGGAATTATGTTTTTATCATAAATTACAATAAACACATAATCCTAGCTCGCCGTTTATTCGTCACACCTCAATCTTCGTATATAACAGGTGATTGATGCCTTTGAACCATCCATTACATAAGTTGATGTTGCAAACTTTTAAATACACTTTTGTTAAATATTCTTTGGAATTATATTTTTGTTTAGAATAAACTACTTATCATCTAAATGTATAATTCTTGGATGTGACTCTATATACTTACTCCAACTTGAAATTCCAAGTATTTATTGGGTACCAAAAACATTGCATGTTTTGTAGATATTGTTTTCATTTTCCTGCGTGAACATCGACGGCGGGTGCGGCTAGTCAAATAGGGGATGCTCACTCCTCTCGGCACCTGTTCCTACCTCTAGTTTGCCAGGGGTCCGTCGATGCTCGATTTGGTAATTTATTGTGACTGCTGTTGAGATTGTCGTCATGATCTTCTTAACTCATTTGCAAAATGTATTCTTAATCATCTAAACGGTCATGCAACACCCACAACCTTGAAATGACAAGTCTTCATTGTGTAATCTCGTTCTTTCGGCATTTTGTGGAAGGAAATGATGATGTCCGCGTGCGCGCAACGATAAAGATACTGATCTAAATGATAACCTAAATAAATTCAAAGTTCATATGAAAAGTCAACATCAGAATACATTTAACACCAAAATATTTATTATACTCACCATCACAATAGTCTAAGCTGTGTTGCTTAGAAAAAGGTATTAAGATGTAGGGAAAGTCATAGTCAACTTTGGATTCTTTAAAAATAACTTTCGGTTTCACATTACATTCAACGAACATTCCCGACCCAGTTTATCAAGTCGTTTAAGTACTAGACTGCTCAAGAGGCCTTATTACGTAATAATATCAAATAAAATCATTCGCCGAATCTGAAATTCGAACCCAGGACCTTAGAGGCGAGAAGCGAGCGCGCTACTACTGTGCTAACCCGGCCTTCAATATAGAATATATTTTGAAATCAGTGAATGAAAGTCAAACACAAAACTCCAAAATCAGAACATCACAATCAATAGGAAAACAAATATTTGTAAAATACAAAACAAAGATACGGAGGATATCCCCAAATCGGTAAAACATACTTTCACGAGACAAGAAAATAGGACAGACATACGGAGGCAATAACACAGCACGATAGAAATACGAAATACAACACCATCTATATAAACAATTTCCGAAGCATCAAATATAAAAACGAAATTATCACAGATGGTGACACTCAATTAATGCGGCCCATTACCATGTAATATCATAGTGTTTAAATGAATTCAGATTTTAAAAAATAATGACAAGTGCCGATTCCTTTTCATGACCTATGACAATGATTTTGATTCAGAATTTTCTCAATACAAGAATAAGGTACAGATATCCAACACGACGTCATGTATTCTTGAATTTTCATGCATTTCAGAGGTATGTAAAGTCTTTATCATGTGGAATTCTCCAAAAAAAGACAAACATGTCAAAAAAGGCAAAAAATGGATGTACGTAGCCAAAAATAAAAAAGAAAGAAAAACCAGATGGGAAAATTTTGATTTTTGGTCCTAATAGTTCGAGAAGATGTTCCTCATCATGTGGACATATCCATCTTTCTTCGACATCAAGTCTATTAAAAGTTACAAGCCTAACCTTAACCTACCAGGAATGTTAGCATGATAACGATCAATAGAAAATGGAAGAAACCATAATAAAAACAACAGATTAAAAGGAGGAAGGAAGGAATTACACATTATTTGTACAATGTTTTAAGGCCATATCAAATTAACTATATGCGCTTCGGATTTCCCGCAGTAGATTTTTCAAAATTCTAAAAATTATATTTTAGAAATAATTTGTTCGCCAGCACCACTAAATTTCTGCCTAATTTTTTAGGTTCGATTTTGATTCCTGCAGAGTTTTAAAAGCTTCTAGAGAACTCAGATTGTGCAAATTTCCAAGAAAATGATACATATTGTGTGTGAAAAATTTTATAGAAAGAAAATTTGTTGTCCCATACATGGCACTAAAGGTCGAGAAGGGGGGGGGGGGGGGGTGTTCGAAAATCTTTTTCGTACTGCTATGTGCCAGGCCTCCTAGTCACCAGATTTCTATGGGAATTCCTTTTTGAGCACGAAAAACATCGGGAATGTATTACTGGGATAACCCCCCATTACATGTATTTAAAAGAAGCATTATTTCACTCGCGTGCACCGTAAAATATTCAATACTTTAAAAAATATATAATTATATTTTCGCTCGCTCTCATCCTTTTTTAACAAGAAAATCTAAAGATCATTTAATTTATTTGGTATGGCCTGACAAAGTAAAAATTAAAAGAAAAATAATTCTTACATTGTTCTAGAATCTGGCAATCCAAGTGAGTCTTATTGTTGCCGAAAAAGATCAGGTTCTGTCACGTTAAATTGTCTAGGACATTTCGAAATATAAGTTTCAGTTTCGAATTTCATTCTCTGAAAATTCTCGAGTTGCCGATTTTATGGGTCATTCTTTATCAGAATGTCGCAGGGCACGTGGCCTTCCCAATCACTGGATCAATAAAGCATTTTAAACACTCAATGACCACACGAGTTGACCTATTATATTCGTAGAAAAGAAAGTGAAACAGTTGAAAAATGGATACCGACACGGAACGTTTTTAATTCAGACTTTTTAAAACTACAAATTGAGAAAATATTTCTGGTCATTTGGACCGACAATTACAACATTTTCATCGGTCCGAGCAGATTTTTACCGGTCATGTCCGTCGGACCGACGAGGTTTCGGTTTCACTGATAAAGTCCCAAAAATGTTGGCCTCTCGGTTTTTAAACACGCCGTTTACGCTTTTCTTTCCCTCTGATTTTTATTAACGAACATGGAACTAGAAATGAATATTTTCGTAAAGCACAATTTTGTGGATGGGGTTGGGGGGAGCAAAACTGTTACCAGTAAAGCATGACAGGTCAGTCTATATACTAGCAAGTATTGTTCAAGAACAGGTATGTTGCTTGTTGTATGTTTGATCCTTAATTTAGTTTAAACATGTTTTATTTTCCAAAACATGAAAGTGGGTTTCGGCAAAAAATATACCAACATTATAGACACCCTCTCCCTCAGTACGTGAACTTGAACTTTAAAGTGACCTTGACCTTCATTGGATGCCGAGTTTCATCATGCTATACAATTCCTGCAAAATTCAAAAGATGCCTTATGTGTATCAAGTTTATTTGTTCTAGCGAAATACATGAATATGAAAGTATGACCTACAGACAGACGGACGCCGTGCAAAGTGATCTCTTTATGTCGCTCTTGCGTTTCAGGCGACATGAAAAGAAAAGGTCGATGAATAATGCTTGACCATTACACAATTATGTTACATTATTGATTTTTTTCAGCACATAATTTTATAAGCTTCTTTAATTTGATTTTATTTCGATGATTTCACAGGTGTGCAAAACAAATGAAAATAAACGACTCATGGGATTAATCTTCCTTGTCCAAAGTCGAACGCTGGGTGGAAAAAGGGTTTTCTCGCTCGACTCGGAGTTACTAGTTTTATTTCATATCTTTTCATCTTTTATTTATTTATTCATTTATTTGTTTGTTTATTTATTGTTTGTGTTTTCGTTTGTTTGTTTTGGTTTTTTTTTTTGTTTCAAGCTCCTATTAAACTTATTTCCTGTTTGCTTTCGTAGAGAATATATCCATGTAGACATGAAATTCATAATTTAATAGTGAGAAGTGAGGACAGTTAAAGGTCATAATAAATGAAGGATATATACATGTACTTTCCTTTCGCAGAGTAACTTACTTCGGTAACCGACAACAAAAAGACGAAATTCAAACAAAATATGCTTGTCACTGACAAATATTATAATTGTTCATACCGACGCTTTAATTTAAAGAAAAACATCCCATGTTATAGATAAAAACAATAAAGAATATATATCTTCTACAGATTTGTGAAGACGGAGATTTCACGGGCGTAGCCAGGCGTACATTTGTACGCAAAAACGTCCACATTTTTTTCGCAAAAAAAGAAGGGAGAAGAGATAAATAGACCCCGCCATTCCCCCAAAAATGTGGGGTCTACTTAAAGGACGTAATAAATAACAAAAGTGATATCAGTGATACAGCCCAAAAACAATCAATAATGATCGTTTTGAATTTTTTTCTTAATTTTCTCAGGCGTAGAAATTCGCGCTAACAATGTGCGCACGGTCGATTGGGACAGATGTAGGGCTGCTTGCTTATTCTGAAACGTATATGATGAACCCCCCCCCTCCTCATAAGCTGGAAACTGGCGAAGAGTCACCACCTACTGTGAGAAAAGCCGTCGCCTTCTTTCTATTGAAAAGGCATTAAAAATGTCAAAACCAAGAATTTTCTTTTTCTATGTATCTTCCTTCAGAGTATCCACCTACTTTAAACTTTAAAATTTATCGAGATCCCTGCCCCTTCCCCTACAAAAAAGGTGCATGTGTCAAATGTGTATATATGTTACCGCTTTCCGTAAGAATCTAGAATTCAAAGATGAATAATTTGACGCGACGTCATTTGAGAGCAAAGATACAGTTTCATTGCGATTCAGAAGCTTCTGATATCTCTCGGATATCTTTTCCCGATTTATTTAACACTGAAATCCAAATATATTCTTTAAAACATTATATGTATCAATTTTATCCTCTGAATTAATTTGACTTCAACAAAAATAGAACAGTTATACTTTTAGTGTAGAGTTTTAGGTTAAAATCTGTTGTTGTAAACATCATTTTACGTCATGACGTCATGGTGAAAGAAAGCGCATTTTGACGTTTCACAATGCCAACTTCGCCGGGTCATGAAACGCTCACCTTTTGTCAGATTTTCATAAAACTTACATTTTTAGAAACTAGAAATGCTGTTTTATATATATGTTAATTTTCTTCATAAACGGCAAAAGGGCAGATTTTGATGGTTAGTAGCCCTTCTCCTTTACCCAATCAAATTTTTATATTCATGTATAGTTCAAAGATGATAGTACTCATTTGATAAGTAAACTAGATTTTGGACTTCAAAAACGGTTGCTTTTATGAAGTTATGAATGATTTACATACTAGTACTTCATATTGGACTTCCATACCAAAAATCTCTAAAATCCATGGCATGCCGTACCAACATGTCACTGAAATTCATTGGTTTTTACAGAGAATTGCTGTTAAATGTGACATATTTTTATGAAATGAAATAAATGTACCTAAAATAATTCACATTCTTCTTCTTCTGCTTTAACTCAAGAAATCAGCTCTTGATATCTTTGAACGACGAATGTTGATGCTATATTTATATTTGAAAAGTGTATTCATATCTTTACAGATTGAAGAAAGACACATTACACGAAAATTTCATTTGTTTTACCTTAGCTTTCAATACTCATCATATACTTTTACAGGTAAACTACAGGTAAACTTTATACTAATTAGCTAATCATTAGTCTACCTGTGCCCCTTAGATGGCCCCTTTGACACCCAATTAAGGTGATTATCATATAATTGAAGTCGACGAATCGGGAACACACCCCTCAAACATGCATATTAGTTGAACATTATTTAATTAAGGCGGAGCATTTGAACGGGATGGAAAGGGGGAAATAGTTTGACCAAAATTAATGTCGAACTGTTTGAAAACGCAAAACGGAAAAAAGATTTATCTAACTCACAGACAGCGTTTAATGAAATAAAGAGTACTAATTTTCTTAGCTGTTTGCTTTTGTTTGTTTTTTCTCACGACTGTCTCATTTATAGATAAAGCCGGTAGAAGAAATAACAATGAAAACACGCACAAATTCTCTTTTTTCTCTTTTATTATTCCTTCAGGCGACAGAAATTTAATTCTTAAGTTTACGGATCCGCTTACCCTAATTTTACCACAACTGGAAAAAAAATAAAATGAACTGATTGTAATTTTTTTTCTTCCGCTCTTTCAAATTACTGGTTATTACTTTTCATTCTCACTTAATCTTTATTGTGCAAGTGTTATAAAGAATGCGGCTTTGAAAACATGATAAACAAGCTGAATTAAGATCATGATCGTGGCACAAAACATGAAATGTTGAATTTACTGATTTTTATTTTATTTTTATTCCCTCCTCCTACCCTATTTTGAAAAAATGAAATCCGTAAAACTAAAAATTAAATTTCTGTGGCCTCTGTGATTTTCTTACTTTGGATATGGAAATTATTATTTTTTTTTAATTGACATGCCTTATCTAACTTTTTGCTTGCTAGAGAAAAGGGGGGGGGGGGCTCAAGATTAGAATTTAAGAATGCCTAAAGAAATATTTATTTCTCAACTTCCATGTAAGTTTGGGCAGCCGCACCCCTTAAGATTGAAAATCGTTGGGATAAAAAGAGACATTCATGAATTTAAAAAGAAAGACAAGATTGAAATACACAATAAAGATAAATGATAAATGTTAATATGAATTAAAGAGAGGGATATCGGACCATATAAAATCTTAGCATCCTATTTCCATCTTTTGCACCTCGACTGTTAAAACATCCAATATTTGAAAAGAATTTCAAGAATAGATGTTCGGACTTCCATCTATCTAATTTTCGGAATTATTTAAACAATTGTCCCGTTGAAATAGATAAATAAATAAATAAATAAAAAATCTTGAGATATATATGAGAAATATTGAATAATGATCCACTGCTCCATCTTATATGATTATGATCGATATATAAATGGTTTGCAATTCCTTCTTGCTTTTTTCAACTAAAAGACAAATGTAACATGTAAGTATTTACAAAAAATAAAAAAAAAAATGGTTTAGATGTATCAAAAACTGAAATATGAAATGGATAGATTACGTGCAGTTGCTTTCTCTCCTGTGCGGATCATTGGTTCAGCCGCGGCGCCTGGGTGAAAAATCTACCTGGACAGCCGACAAAAATCAAGGTAAATGGCAGATGTATCGAACGATTTCCGACATTCTTGTTTTCTTTGGACGATCTCGGTATATTTACGATTTTCTCGACTGGTCTGATTTCAGTACTACGATTTGAGATATTTGTACTTACTGCTCGATCTCTATTTTTATCCTGTTTCTGTGTTTCTATTGAAGACATCGCCACAGTGACAGTTTGCATGGTCTCCATAGCACTTTCTATATAGACATAACCTCAGACAGGACAGTGCATGTTCTTATATGTTCCTTTTATTTTCGTGTATGAACATCGACAGCGGGTGCGGCTAGCCAACAGGGGATGCCTACTCCTCCTGGGCACTTGGTCCCATCTCTGGCTTGCTGGGGTCCGTCGATGCTCAATTTGGTGCTCTGTTGTGAGTGCTGTTGGGATTATCGTCAGAATCTTCTTTAGCTCATTTGCGTTCCTGCTGTTCGCTGTTTTATATACAATGTACGATATTTTTGAAATCTCACTTTACAGCCTTTCTACTTCACTTCGTAGTTTTGAGAGAAATGAATTTAATTCACTTATGACTGATTTGCAAGTGTCACAGCCATCCGAGTGACATTTAGTACCCGAAACGTGCATGTCTGGTCCATGCTGTAAATTTATCAGGTTTTAAATGATGCTATTGAATTTAAAAACGTTTAACATGGTACAGGCGAAGGCCTTTGTATAACACGAGGAGTAGACGACCTTTGCGACGTTGGTTAACCTACTAATTTGTAGACTGGGTTCACCACTTGTATCCATTTCATCACAATTTGAAATGTTATTTTCATATTTTATTTGGGAAAGAAATTCCTTACACACGAGAAAGCAGACGATCCCTAGATATGCATTTTTAAGGTGCTTTCATATAATGTTAAAGTGACGGATCCACTTTGAGACTTGAAAATCCTACCATTCTTTCAACCATTCTTTTGACTTTGTAGCTCTTTTGTAGCAAAATTCACTACCGATGAATATTTTCCCTTTTCGATAACAATTGTAATACTTTGTTGGTTATACGTAACATCTTGGTAGCGATGTACGTTCACGTCATCAGCTTTACTTTTATCTGCATCATTGTCGTCATTAAGTATTTCCTTGTTTTGTAACGCACCAAAAGTTGCAGAAAATGATCTTGAAATCCCCTTAATGAATTCAGCATTATTCTTAAAAAGCTAGTATCAAAATTTGATGTTTTCTCCATATTGGCTGTATTTGATATTTGTGATACCGGAGCGCGCACCGACGCGTCCGCTTGCCTCGGCGTCTGGTCAACTCTCATATAGAGCTTTCATATGTCACATGTGTATTCTTTGCCCCCGGAATCCAAGATTCGGGGGCACATAGTTTTTCGTCTGTTTGTCCGAAAAACATTAACATTTCGCGTAACTTTTTAAAAGAAAGTGATAGAGCTTTCATATTTCACATGTGTTTCCATGCGACAAGACTTTTCCATTGAAACCAAAAGTTGAACCTCATGACCTTGACCTTGACCTTTAATCTACTTTTCAAAAACTTTAAGTTTAACATTGGACATAAATTTTGATTGGTAAGGGATAGGGCTTTGATATTTCACATATGTATTCCTTGTGACAAGACCTTTCCATTGGATTGGTACTAACATTTTGGACCTCTTGACCTTTACGTTTGACCTGTAATCTACTCCTCAAAAACTTTAACATTGGACATAACTTTTGAATGGTAAGGGATGGGACTTTGATATTTCACATCTATATTCCTTGTGACAAGACCTTTCCATTAATACCAAAAGTTTTGACCTCATGACCTTGACCTTTTACCTTCTTTTCAAAAACTTTAACATTGGACATAATTTTTGAATGGTAAGAGATAGGGCTTTGATATTTCGCATGTGTATTCTTTGTGACAAGAACAGATGTATGAACAGATATAAAACAAGTGGCCATGCATACAAGGAATCGAACCCGAGTCCCTCCGCTTTCTTTGTAGACATATTTATCTGAGCTACCTTAAGTCTGAAACAATTAGAAAAGATAATAAACTGCACAATATACAAGTCTGATATAAGTACATGTATTGGTCTTTATCCACATTGTCACACTCATCAACTACATGTAGCTATTACATCTCGCAAAGTATGTGTCTCTAAATCACATTGTATTTGATCTTCTATACCTTGTAATCATGTTAAAGACTGTTTAATGTACAAAAACATTGTACATCTAATAATACTGATTGCTGTAAGCAACATTGCCTTCTCTACAAGAGGTTTATTTTAATAAACAAAGTTTGGGGAGAGGGTAGTATATAGGAATCACCCTGTCTGTCCATCTGTCTTTCTGTTGTTCAAAGATTGTCTAGGGCATAATTTCTTTTCCTCAGCTTCACCAGGATTTCAATAATACATTTCATAGACTTTGCCTTGCCCAATACAACACATTTTTTTCATTGACCCAGTATTATTAGTTACCTAGTCATCTGGAGACCTGGTATGGGATGATACCAGGTCACTAGGTTTTATACCGGGCGAGGTGAGTCACCAGATGACTTGAAACAAAGGAGAAGGTCCACTAACCGTGATTTACGGCCCTGTATTTAGTGACTTTTTAAAAATATATAATTTTGAGTCATTTTGATGTTAATCTATCTATCAACATTGGTATTTGTCAGCGGTAAAAAGTTTGCAAACCTGTGCGTTCCATGACGTCATTAATGACGTCAGAAACTGGTGACGGTACGGTAATATCCGTATTTTTCGTTAATTTTCATACATTCTTTGCAGTTTTTCGCTAACAACACAGGCGGGTGCGTACCTAATTTTTGTTTTAGATAAACAATCTTGGCATATTCTCAATATCAACGAATTTTCATCTACGTACCTACCTGTGCTCTATATGAAAACCTTTTAAATATTACGATATTTTACTTTTAACCATTTGGTTGCAGTAGGGGTCACAGGAGTCGTTTTACCGATCGCTGCGTGTCCTTCTGCAATTTCGATGTACAAATTCCTCTGATTTGTTTCTTGGCGGATTTTGACAAGTTTTGTATTGATGAAACCGGGAAAGAAAATTTAAGTTTAACGATTAAACGATATATTGGGTAAGATATATCAAAGGTTTGGTATCTTTAATTATCTTTGATTATAAGGACGTTTCTCCATTTTTTTTTTAAACTTTCGTACTTTGCAGCGAAATGTTAATTATATCAAACAAAATGTCTTTATTTGGAAACTTTAAGCGAGTTAATTTTAGTTTCAACCCTGCTTTGTTCAAAGATGTATCCATTATACAGAATACTTCACACATTATCGTAAACAAATACGAAATCGGCATATCGGATACATCCTTTATCTTAGATACGTTTCGTGCTCTTGATCCCTTTTAAATGCGGCTCAAATACGCTCAAGATCCATGCACCAATTTGCTTCACTTTCTCAAAATCTTCTCTGACCGATCCCCTATCCCCCCCCCCCCAACAATGAGAGAGGGAAACTTTCTTCCATATTGTCCCTTACTTCGATTTTATAAGTCATCCTCATAAAAAAGAATGCGTCCCTTGTATTTGAGGCTGTCGTTGGCGACTAGGCGTCGACATCGAAAACACCCTAGCTACATGTACGGCATCATATTTAACAACTTAACAAAAAAGATGTATATAGAATCATTCTTATGTGATGAATCTCTATCCCTCTCTCTCAACTTCATGTGAAGCCCTCTCGGAAAAAAAAAGACGATCACAGTCGCTTATAGCACCCTTCCCTTTTTTCAAAATTTGGTTACGCTAATGCGTAATGAACCTTACCTTCTCCTTTGTCCTAAATTGCATTTGTTTTGAATGTTTCAGATAATTATTGCGTTTTTAAATATTGTAAGAGCAGTCTATACAAAAACATTGATGATATAAGTTCCCGTCCGGACTCTCAGTCCTTCTGCATTGTGTTGCGATTCATCCAAATAAAAAGTTGTAAGTGCATCCGGCATTTGAGTTTCTGGATCCGCTCCTGAATTTGGACATGTAACCTGATCTCATTAAAGTCAGAGAAAATTCTAACTTCCTTATTCTGAAACGTAAATAATGACCCCCCCCCTTTCAGAAGCTGGAAGCTGGCGAAGAGTCACCACCTACCATGAGAAAAGCCGTCGCCTTCTTTCTATTGTAAAGGCATTAAAAATGTCAAAATCCAGATTTTTCTTTTTCTATGTTACACAGTATCTTCCTTCAGAGTATCCACCTATACTTTAAAGTTTATTGAGATCCCTGCCCCTTCCCCTGCAAAATAGTGCATGTATCAAATGTGTATATATGTAACCGTCTTCCATAAAAATCTAGAATACTTTGACGCGACGTCATTAGAGTTTCTTTGCGATTCTGAAGCTTCTGATATCTCTCGGATATCTTTTCCCGATTTATTTAACACTGAAATCCAAATATATTCTTTAAAAACATTATATGTATCAACTTTATCCTCTGAATTAATTTGACTTCAACAAAAATAGAACAGTTTTACTTTTATTGTAGAGTTTTAGGTTAAAAATTATCATTTTACGTCATGACGTCATGGTGAAAGAAAGCGCATTTTGACGTTTCACAATGCCAACTTTGCCGGGTCATGAAACGCATACCTTATGTCAGATTTTCATAATGCTTACATTTTTAGAAACTAGAAATGTTGTATTATGTATACGTAAATTTTCTTTAAAAACGGCAAGAGGGCCGATTTTGATGGTTAGTGGCCCTTCTCCTTTCCCCCACCAATGACCTTAATATTTTGATAATCTCCATAAAGCATTTGGAAGTCATTGTCAGATTACACGTGCGCTATGACGTCAGCATGAAGGATAACACTGTGATGGAGGGTTTGGTATTCAAGTCTAGCCACCCGGTAGAAAATATACCAAGTCCTCATGTGATTATTATTAGCCAATTGCCATCAGGGACTTCCAGGCGAACTTAATTGTCAGAGATGGGGCAGTATTAGTTACCTAGTCATCTAGTGACCTTTTAGGGGATAATACAAGGTCACTAGGTTTTATACCGGGTAAGGTGGAGCCAAATCCAGTATAAAACTAGTGACCAGGTATCATCTGATACCAGGTCACTATATGAATGAGTTAAAGAAGATCCTGACGATAATCTCAACAACACTCACAATAGAGCACAAAATTAAGCATCGACGGACCCCTAGCAAGCCAGAGGTGGGACCAGGTGCCCGGGAGGAGAAAGCATCCCCTGTTGACTATCCGCACCCGCCGTCGATGCTTAAGCTTGAAGTCCTACGTACGGTAACAAATTTACACAAATGATGACCTACATTTTGAATTTTGACAAATTGAATAGCCGTGAAGCGTTTGGATGTCATTGCATGTTGTTTAAGCTGTGACTTCATTAGGAATTCCGAAAGATAATATTGTGACTTCTTTGATGGCTGGGTATATATGTCTTGGCATAAGGTATAAGATACACTTTGTCTTCACGCAACTGTTTTTAGGCAATTGCTATTCGAGATTTCCTAGCTTAAATTACTTGTCAGAGGTGGGAAAATGAATTAATATCCTGCCAGTAACCCATCCCCCTTCCAGAATCAATTGGACGTACCCCAGGGTAGTTACATTGTATCCCACTGCCAGATCATACACGTTAGATATATAATAAAGGAATTATGATATCTCATTGAATGATTCTCATATTCTTGAAACAGAAAGAAGAAATTGACAAGGGGGAGAGGGGGGCGGGGGTTAATCCCCATCCAATTTCTCAGCAGTTCTCTGGTCGACATGAATTGTTTGCCATCCATTCAAAATTACACTTTTCAGAATATGGATAGACCGTTCCTTCTTTCTACATGATATAAAACTTCGATTGCATTCCTCTCACCTGCTACGGACATGATTTATCATCTACATCGAAAATTTCGTTATATGTAGTTTAATATCGATATAATTCATACAATATTTAAGAAAGTGTGTCGCCGGGAAATCGTATGATATTTAAGAAAATGTGTCGGAGCGTTGGTCAGAAAGAGACCGCGCGTATTGACTATTTTATCGATAATTTAATTTTAAAGGTATTGTCAAAAACATATAATAAAAAAGGACTTATCGCACGCATTATACTTTATTTTGACAGCAGTATTTCATGTATAAATTTTATATATATTTTCCCCAAAAATCCATCAGAGTGCTGCCATGTCCACCTGTCAAAAAATAGCGCGAGGGTACCGGCGAGTGAAAAATTCGGTTTTTTACCACATGAACAAATACATTAAATAATGATAAACGCTACAGAAGTACCCATCAGTTATTGACTTTTTGAAGGGGTTTTCTGTTTATTTTATTCCCGAAAATTAACATTAACAAATACTATAATATGAACATGTTCAAATAATTTGCAAAACATGTACGTGTGTCAAACAATCAATGTAAATGGTACGGGGATCGAAACCTACACGTTTATGTCCTCAAATACCCAGTTTGAGTATTTTTGTCATCTACAAATTTTGTTAAAAACATACTTTTAAATAATCGGAAAAATGGGCAATTATTTAACATTGTAATTTGTATATAGCTTGAATATGCTCCGGGGGCCTATAATTAAGCATATAATTTTTCAAAGTCAAAACCCAATAATACTCAACATTTTTTACTCGATATATATCGTACCAATATTCTAAGTACATGTTACAGCAAGGACAAATCAACAAGCCAGGGGCGAAGCCAGGCGTACATCTGTACGCAAAAACGTCCACATCGTCTCGCGAAAAAAAAAAAAGGGGGAGGGTCTTTTGAAACAGTATTTAAAGCAAACTACTGTTCAGAAATAGATCAAAGACACTCCAGAAACCATCGATTTGAATGCATTTTTCGTCATTTTCTCGTTTTCATTAGAAATCAGTAAAACCATGCACGGATCCAGAGGGGGGACCGGGGGTCTGGACCCCTCCCCCCTCCCCTGAGATTTTCGGAGGTAGGGTCCAGCTTTGGCCCATTTCTAATTGAAATGGGTCTAAAATGCATGAAAGGGCTTTGAAACCTAAAATTTCAGCTCGCTTCGCTCGCCATTTACAAATACAAAACTATTTTTTCTGCAAAATTCCTTAATTATTATCAATTGTTCATACTAAGTAATTTTATATAATTGTCTTGGGTCTCAGGAACTCATATTTTGAACAGTCCCATACTTCATAGGATGTAACCTTCTTCATCTTTTTCAAGATTTTGTCATTTTAAGATGTCTAATTATTTGGAAAATGACACATCTCTTATCTATTTATTCTCATGAAATTCCTTCCGCGCGCCGATATAAGGAGTGAAATATTCAGTGTTATAAATAATCATCTCGATAAAATCAAGACAAAGCAATATTTCATATTTAAAAAAATTTCTGGCTCGCTACGCTCCCCAATTCTTCATGAAAATAAACGTGAAAGGAAAGCTAACAAAATTGCCCCCTCCCCATCATGTGCACCGATATTTATGTACCTATTTGATAGGTAGACTTCCTTAAATTTTGGACCCCCTCTGACCAAAAATATTGTATCCGTGCATGATACAACGATCGCTAGCAAAGTGCTTTATGTGGACGTACATATATAAGTATTTAGGGAATATCATGTTCACATCTAAAGTTTTCTTCATCTTAGATACGGTTCATCGTCTGCTGACATCGAATCATTTGCGTTATCCCATCTAAATTCAGCTCAAATACGCTCCAGAGGTCAGCAATCTGCTTCATTTTTTTTCAAAATTTTCACGGGGGACCCCCTTCAAGGAGATGGGTAACATATTTCCATACTGTCCCCACTTGACCCTTCGGGCCTCGCAAGTCATCCCCCAAAAAGTGTCTGTGCCCCCGGACAGCTGAAATTCTTGGTCCAACCCTTCTTTATAGATGTCCACATCGAAAACACACTGGCTACGCCCCTCCCAGCAGTAAAGGAGAAATTATTTTACTTAGATCTTTATTAACCACATAAATTGAGTGGAAAAAATGGTCTGAATATTCGAGAAGGTAAGGAGAAAATGTGATCCAGAATGCACTATTTCATTCCATTTTTTCAAAAAAAATTTCGGGGGAGGCCCCCGGACCCCCACCTGCAGGAGGGGCAGCCCCCTCCCGTACCCTCCCCCGCTCGGCACTTCGTGCCTCGAATCGACCCTTTGGGTCGATACAACCCCCCCCCCCCCCCGCTTGCCACTCTGGATCCGCCACTGTTGTTCTAGATTAAATTATAATTTTGTAATTTTAAAAGTCATTGTATATTTCACAACAATTTTATAAACGCATCGGCTTTACCAGTACCCAATATGTCTGACCGACGAGAGATGAATGATATCTGTTTTGAAGCCTTATGTAAAAGTAAAATTGCAATAAGCGTAACAGACATAGGTATCTATGAATAAATTAAGGTCTCCTTTATATTTCGATATCAAAATTTCACGTGCTAATAGTTTTAATTTTGAGAATTTGATAATATTAAATTAGCTCGGTTTTTTTTATGTTTTGATCTCGTTACAAATCTCGTGACACGAGATTCTGTTCTACGATTTCCAACAAAGCGAGTATTATATTTCCCTTTTCTCTATGGGTTGTATCGGACATCCCATAGCCGATATGACCGATAGAATCCCATAGCAGCCGATAGAGCCCGCTGTACCCCTATAGAAGCCGTTATTATAAGAAAACCGATAGGAACCCATACGATACCCGATAGAATCTAACCCATACGATAGGATAGACGCCCCATATGATAGGATAGAAAACGTGCGATCACCGTTCTCGTAAAGGCCCCTTCACAGTTTTACGGATAGCTACGGATCGAGAAAAAATTTACATCCGTAGCAATCCGTAGCTCGATCTGGCACTAGTCGTGACAAGTCGTAGCTATCCTTGGCAATCCGTAGCTATCCGGGATGAGACAGAAAATTTTTGAACATGTTCAAATTTTTCACGACTCTGACTACGGATAGATTTGTCGTAGCGGAGTCGTAGTGGGATCTTAGCAACCCGTAATGGAGTCGTAGCTATCCGTAGGGGAGTCGTAGTAACCCTTAGCGCATCCGGGACAATTTTTGTGATAAAAACAGCAATACGACTCTGCTACGGATTGCTACGACTCTGTTATGGATTGCGAAGACTCTGCTACGGGTTGCTACGACTCACCTACGGGTTGCTGAGGATAGACAAGGATTGCGTCTTATATTAACTTCAAATCTATTAGGTTTCTGTGCGTTTTCGGTCAATATATGAGTTAATACTTCAACTATTCAACTTCAGGAAATGATATAAAGGCATTTATAAAACCTCAATACTGTTATAAAACAAGTAAGACCATCTCAATTTGAAAATATTCGGTGTTTTAGAAAAAATAATTATGGTTTAAAAATACATAGGGAATTCAAGCCAGTCCTACCAATCCGTACTGAAGTCGTAGTTATCCTTGTGCGAATCGTGGCTATCCGTACTCGAGTCGTGGTAATCCTTAGCAATCCGTACCTATCCGTACACGTGTCGTAGTCATCCGTATCTATCCGTACGCGTGTCGTAGCAATCCGTAGCAATGTCGGGACGATATCCGTAGGAATCCTTAGCTATCCGTACTGGAGTCGTAGGTTCATTGTTCATCGAACATTTTGCGTCCCAACTCGCCACGGATAGACCTATTTTGGAGTCCTGGCTCGATCCGTAAAAGTGTGAAGGGGGCTCAACATTTTGTCCATGAGACAGTTTATTTTGTCAAGAGAACTTAATATATTTGTCGGTATGTAGTGAAGAAAATTGGTACTTGAAGAATAAAACCAATTTACAGTTAAATGGACGGTGTCCCTGAAAATAAATTGATTTTACAAAATTTTGGAATGCAAAATCTTTCTTTTCATATGAAAAAATGCATTATCATTTGTATAAATTCAAATTTTCAAGCGAATCTAACGCATACATCCGCAGCTTTATACCTTCAAAAACTACATTTTGAATTTGGGACGCGCAGCTCTAATTCATTCCACTAGCACCACCTATAATGATTTGAGTTTTTACAGTAGATGTATAGGGAAGTTTATTTATCAAAAAATCGAAAATATTAGGGCCGTTACTGCATATTTTCAAATAAAACTTTATATGGCTCCTTTTTTCCTCTATGTAGACCCTTTGGAATGAATTTTTCGTATTCAATAAAATTTATTTTCAGAGACACTGTATCTTTAATTTATAGTGTTCTCGTCGTCGGAAAACCAAGTTATACTACGCAAGATACCGTGGGACAGTCTATTGGGAAACCTTTGTATTCCGAAACGATTTTAGCAGGGATTTAAGCCAATCAGAACGAACGTTACAAAATCCCTCCAACGCAAAAGAGCTGAAACTATTGAAACCGACTATTGGTTATTATAAACTATTGAAACCGACTACTGGTTATATTTTTCTTATTGTGGTCTTTTATGTCTTTTCTGTTTGATGTCTCGTTTACTGTTTCTTGTCTCTTGCTGTGTGTGTGTCTTCTCTGTGTTGCTACCGAGTCTTGTTGGAGATCCCCTTCTTTCTTATAAATAACCACATGACGCATAAAAACGAGAATTCCAAGGCAATTGCGCCCACGGGATATAATCGTAGGGCAATAGCCTATATGATTCCGACAATGTAGTGATCTATTCCATGCAATTTTCGCTAACATCACTGCGATGTAGCTCTACCTGGGATCCTTTTCTTATTGAAGAATTTCAATTCAATAAAGTTAAAGACTTCATCAAGTATAAAGGCGTTATTTTATTATCAAAGCTTCGTTTTGTTGTTAAAAATATTTATGACACATTGAATTTTGCTGCATGGAAGAAACTGTACTTGTATATACATAAACTTATATGACATCGTAAAATGACATAAAAATTACATATTTACATTCAAATGATTACATGTAGAAAACAAATACAACATGATTTGTACACATACTCTTACATGTTACTGTAGATATTTACCTTTAAGTTAGCTATCTATCTTCCCATTTTCACTCATAGAATAATATAACCTTACGAGGCTTGCCGTGTCATGGACAAGCAAACTTTTTACACGAGGGTTGAAAATTAGCCATCCCTCCCTCATGATTGTTTTTCTCCCACATTATCGACTATCTAGAGTGTCTGTTTTATCACTAGTTTGCCTTACTTCCATAACGTCGCTTTAGTAGCGATGACGTCAGAGGGTGAGATAGATGACGTCAGAGGGTGAGATCGATTTATCTCACCCCAGGGAAATTTCAGAGTTCTCAGTCTTAAGTGGGAGAATACGTTGTCATGGACAACCTTACCTGCATTGATTTGAAGTATTTCATTAAAATTCTACGATATTTGTTTCAACAACAAATTAAACAAAAAAGTTTACGACGGATGGAGACATTGACATACAGACAGCTAAACAGACATCGTCAATCTATAGACCAAAATTGAAAATTGTTTTGCAATCCGACCAAAAATCGGAAAAGGTTGAATTTTGTAGGTAATTAAGAAAACTAACATCCTAAATATTACTGAAATTCACGAAGAGGTGAAAAATTTATAGACAACACAAGCCTTCCTCAAAAAGTAGATTGTCAGTTTAACATTTGACCTATATTATATTATCAGAATTTTTTCTTATCCTAAAAGTATTCAAAACATTAGATAATTATACATTTTCTGTAAATTCTCTTGTTTAAACAGTTCATGACACATCCAAGGGTACTAAATAACAAAAAATGTATAATTAAAACCAATGTAGAGGAATAAAAAGTTAAACCATGAGAATGTTTGAGACATATAATCACTATCTAAATTACCTTTATTCAAGGTATAATTACTTAGCCGTATTTCATAAAATATGATTAAAATCCATAGACCGATACATTCATATAAGGGGAGGGGGCGGACAGGAGGTACCTCTCTCCCCCTCCCACTCCCTTACCTCCACCCTCCCGCCTCCCTCCACCTTCTTTTCACCCTTCCCTTACCTCCCTCCCGCCCCCTTCCTCTCCCTCCCTCCCTCCCTCCGTCTTCCTGCCCCCTTCCTCCCGCCTCCCTTTCATCCTGTCCACCCTCTCAGTAAGGGGCAAGTCCAATTTCTCTGTCCTTTACTTTCACTTTCGTATAGAGGAGTTTAATCGGTACTTGGAAGGAAAATATCATGTTATTTAATGAAATCGGTAGGAAATGATCATTATAAGATATAAAAAATGAAATGTAATGAAATGATAGTCACTCAAATCAGGCGCGTAGCCAGAGTACTTTTCAAGTGGAAGCACTTTCAGTCAAGAGATTGGAGATCGATTTGAGGCCCTTAAGGGTCCAGGAAAAACCCTTACAGGAATCCAAAGGGTAAAGCCCTTGAAAAGGATTTTACACATTCACTGGGCAGCTTTCCTTTTGTACATATTCATTAATTTTTTTTTAAAATTACATTTTTTTTAAATCTGTTTTTTTTTCGCAAAACGATGTGGAAGCATCTGCGTACTTGGGTACACCTGGCTACGCGCCTGCATATAGTGATCTATTATTATTGCATAAGATAAAGACTATTATGATGCAAACATTTGTTTACCCGCTCTCACTCAAATAAGTTATCATTTGCTCTAGACATGTGCACGTATACATTACCGTATAACCAGAAGTTTTCGCGAGTATCAAATTTCGCGATTTCATTGTAAATAGGGTGCCTTTACTTTCGCAAGTACAATTTTTCGCGATTCCGAAATTACAACAACAAAAAATATGTACATATAACATCACTGTTTTGTACCTTCTATTACTAAGTTTCAGTTATTTCTATCATAAAAATTCACTCGAACTACTTTGCTTTATGTTTAGTCAGGATGTGTGAAGAATGACTTATGTACAATAAAAACAAAATGTCACTGATACACCAATTCATCTTATACCTTATTAAACACAATTTTCGCGAGAATAATTTTTCGCTATACCCAATCACTCGCGAATATAGCGAAAATTAGTATCTCGCGAAAATTTCTGGTCATACGGGTATGACAATAGATGAGCGACATCAAACAAACAACCAGATTGTATATTTCAATAAACATAATGCTGTTACGATGATGAAACTTGATGATGCTATCGAAGAAGAACCGTCCGGTGATGACACTGAAGAATAAAAGAAAAAGATTATAATGTCATTGAATATTACACAAATATTCATCAATCGTTCTGAAAGGAACAAATTTAATATATATATTTGCAAATCTAATTAAACTTGGACAAACTTGAAAAACGTATGCCCCCGCTCATAGAATCATATCCCAGCCATTTTGATATGTCTTTCGGTACATTTAGGACATGATTTTCACAGATTTTGGTCATATTACATTGTTTAGATTGAGGATCACTGACGAGGGTTTATTACCCTACACGTGCATGTCTGGTCCATGCTGTAAATTTATCTGCTCTAAAATGATGCTAATGAATTTAAAGACGTTAAACATTACAATAGACGCTGACCAAGTTTGATTGAGCTCAAAATCGGGAAGAACTTTTTACTCGAGATTTTATAGAGCGAATCCATTCTTAAATGTTAAACGTCTTCAAAATCAATAGCATCACTTATAAACAGATAAATTTGCAGCATGGACCAGAGTGTCATGCACGTTACGGGTACTCAACCCTCTTCGGTGATCCTCAATCTAAACAATGTTATATAGCCAAAGAGTGTGAAAAATATTATGTTCTAAAATGAACCGGAAGACGTAGCAGAATAGGTGGGATAGGAAGCTACAGGACCCAGGCTTTAGAAATTTCAAGAATTTTGGTTACATAATTATTTGAATGCGTTCAAGAGACAGACGATCAACCGAAGTTGATCGAACTTGGCTACATGTGCCAAAGCGTTCGTTCCTAAAAGCGAATCAGGTTGCTCCTCACTCTTTTAAGCTCACCAGAGCGAAGCTCAAGTGAGCTATTGTCCGGCGTACGTCCGGCGTAAACTTTTTACATTCTCCTCTGCAACCGCTGCACAGAATTTCACGAAACCTTACAGGAAGCTCAAGGTCCTCTACTAAGTTTGTTTTATTTTAGCTCACCTCTAGAAGTGAGAGGGAGCTTATGCTATTACCCTGTCGTCGGCGTTTGCGTCCACGTCTGCGTCCGCACTTGTATGTTAAGAAGTTTTATTTCTTTAATATAAGTGCTATAAAGGCCACGTCACTTGCACAGATGATGTGTCTTTATGTGTAGATCACATATCTACGTTCAAATATAGGTCATGACCTACAGATTCCGCTTGAATGCACATATTAGGAAGATTTGGGTATCAATGTTAAGAAGTTTTATTTCTTCATTATAAGTTCTAGGAAGGTCAAACTTGCACAGATGATGCGTTTTTATGAGTAGATCACAAATTTATGTTCAAATGCTGGTCATGACCTACATTTTCCGCTTGAGTGCACATGTTAGGAAAATTTTGGTAATAATGTTAACAAGTTTTATTCCTCTATTAGTTTAAACTGATATTTTATTTCATTATGCATACATAAGTTATTACAGACAAAATACAATGGAATTAATGGGAAACAAGTAAAAAATATACTTATTCCTCTATTATAAGTGCTAGGTAGGCCAAACTTACTCAGATAATGCATCTTTCTTAGTAGATCACAAATCTACGTTCAACTTTAGGTCATGATCTATATTTTCTGCTTGAGTGCACATGTATGAAAGATTTGGGTATCAATGTTAAGAAGTTTTATTTCTCTATTATAAGTGCTAGGAAGGCAAAACTTACTTAGATGATGCGTCTTTATGAGTAGATCACAACTCTACGTTCAAATTTAGTTCAGGACTTATATTTTCCATGAAAATGCATATGTTAGATAGATTTGGGTATCGATAGAGTACACCCATTCGTGCAGAATTTGGTTCTATAAGGCACGGTCCATTTGATATTCTGGGGGGGGGGGGGGGGGGGGGGGGGGGGCTTGGGTTTTTGGTCGGAGCAAGATTATTTTGTTCGCCCCGGACCAGAGCAAAATTATTTTTTTCTTGCAAAGTTGGAGCAAGGAAATTTTTTTTTAACAAAGTGATGCGCATATGAAAAATGATTGTGTTTTATCAAAAGAAATTATTTATATTTTTACACAAAACTCTAAATATTAATATTTTAGTTTATTTTTATGCAAGTATTCATTTAACAGAGAGATAAAAGATATTTACAATACAATTCTCAATATTTTATATAAGGTACATGTATATAACATGCATAAGAGTGTCTGAGGGGAACTTGTCTCCTAGACAAATTTTTAAATGTAGAATTGGTGAATAATTGAAGTTCTCCTTCCAAGCTTACAAGAACATAATATATTAGACTCTACGGGATACATGCAACATGTATTAACAGCAATTATAAATAATTATTGATAATATATTTAAGCTTTTAAGGAAGCCCTTTTTCATTCACATACACATATAACTTTTGATATCTTCAAATATATGAACATAATGCCATTAGTAAATAATGTTTTGATAAAAAAGTATGGCGAGCGAAGCGAGCTAAAAATTTTTTGATACAAATTAAAAACTGCGGCGAGCGAAGCGAGCCGGAAAAAATTTCAAGAATTTTAGCGAAATTTTATTGTAATTCTTCAAATTCAGACTATTTGTAAGAGCAAGATTATTTTTTTCTGTCACATCATAAGCAAATTAATTTTTTTCATCAAAATTGAGAGCAAAATTATTTTTTTCGAAAAAAACCCAAGCCCCCCCCCCTCCAGAATATCAAATGGACCGTGCCTAAATGAAATACTCTATTCCCCTTTTCTATTTTTTTTTTGTGTGGTAGCATTTTTTTATTGTTCTCAGTGGAATAGATTTTCAAATTCAAAAATGTTTAATCTTTGACTACTTTCTGTTTACTGCCATGATATAGTGCTGCAATAAGGTCAGCTTCGTAATCTTTGATTACACTATGTGTTTTTTTCCGTGCCGATCGGTCAACAAATTTGGCTGCCGCGGGATCAGATTGGCTGACGCATTTTCGACTTCTCCTTTGCAACCGCTACACAGAATTTCACGAAACTTTACAGGACGCAAGTACTTAAGGTCTCCTACCAAGTTTGCGTTTTTCGTGCCAATCGGTCAACAAATATGGCCGCCGAGGGCTTTGATTGGCTCATGCAGACATTTTTAACTTCTCTGCAACCACTGCACAGAATTTAACTAAACCTTACTGGAAGCAAGTATTCAGGTCCTCTACCAAGTTTGTATTTTTCGTTTCGATCGGTCAACGAATATGGCCGCCGAGAGCTCTGATTAGCTGATGCATTTTCGACTTCTCCGTCATGTTGAAATTTCTGATGTGCCGTAGGGCAAATCTGAATCTGACATTTGTTATTGTGTAAACTAGTTAAAATACTTTACTATACTTTTAATTACTATACGAACGAATATACTTCCAGAGTTTAACCAAAATACAAACTGTCGAAACAGGGACAGATAAATAGAAAGACAAAGGTTGGGAAAGACATACTTTTCGGGTATGCGATGGATAAAGAAAAGGTGAATAAGAATTTAATCAGAAATTAAATTAAATTATATGTGATAGCTCACCTTGAGACTTGGTTGTTGGACACTGATCTCCAGTACATAACATTCTATATTCAGGTGTCGGTTCTGGCTCTAAAACAAATAAAATATGTGTTTGTGAAACACGAATGCCCCCATACTGGCATCTTTGATAGTAAAACAGCTGAAAAGTGGTTACACATTTTGAGGTCAAGGTCACAAAGTCAAATTCGGTCTTGCCACATGGAATTCACATCTGAATATATGAAAGCCCACTTACTATATAAAAATTATGGCTAAAGTTTTAGATTTTCTAAATTAGGCCAAACTCCAAGGTCAAGGTCAAGAGGTTAATAATTTTTGTATCCATTGAAAGGTCTTGTCGCAAGAAATACCTATGTGAAATATGAAAGCCCTATCTCTTACACATCAAAAGTTAGGGCCAAGGTTAAAGTTTTTTCAAAAGTACGAGGGCCGTTCCGAAAGTTCATGGACAACGCAAATTAAGGAAAGATCTAGAGAATTTGCTAAGAACCATGTTGATTTCCTTATATAACGGATAATTTTCAATACATATACGAATTTTCATTACGATTGGTCAATACCAAATTTTCAAATCCCCGTTTGAACAACCAAAGGTTCTAGGTCACGGAGCAGCTAACAACGTAACGTCGTCGTCAGATTTCCTACATAAAATTGACATTTTAAAAGAAATAAAACACCTCTCATCTGTACATAATTCAAAAATATCTTTTTATGTATTTTAATAAGGAAGACATGTTCTATTTTCATGTTCATCTCTATCTCTATATCATAATGTACTTTCATCTTTGAATCATTCAAAGTCAGGTCACCATGAAGGGAGAAAACGGCATCACTTTACTTATTTTCGTTTACTTTTTGTACAACTTCTATCAAAATTGCGTGTTTGTATATCTATTCATCATAAAAACACATTATTTTACCTTAACAACATAATTTTTGATGTTTTTTGTCCATATCAAGATGTATCCATCAGCTGTTAAGTCTCCGTCTGTTTTATTCAACAGAAATTCAAAACTGAATGACTGTCTGGTGCTCCGTAAAGAACTCTGACGTCATCAATTTTTGGTTTGTTTGATCAACAATATCATGCATAAATCCTCATAAAAGTCGTAAATCTGGTCCAATTTTGTTAAAACTTCGCAGTGGTCAAGAAAAATAATAGTATTAATGATATAGAAAGTTTAATTGATAGTCGAGTATTTTTTCTTATTTTATTTAGCAATATAACGAAAGGGATGGGTTCGTTTCAACAACTCAAATTTCACTGCTCCGTAGCCTCTACCCTTCATGTATAAAAGTGACAATTGTGCACTTTTTGTAAATCATTTTCACCTGATATTTTTCATTTTCTCTTTCTGAATGTGTCCCTTCCATTTCTAGAAAATTTCATTCGCATACGACTTCAAATGTGATTTTTAAGGCATGTGTCCACGAACTTTTGGAACGGCCCTCGTAGGTCAAACTCAAAGGTAAAGGTCACAAGGTCAATATTTTCGGTAACCATTGAAACGTCGTGTCACAAAAAATGCAAATGTGAAATATGAAAGCCCTATCACTTACCATTCAAAAGTTATGGCCAAGGTTAATTTTTTTCAAAGGAAGTTCAAACTCCAAGGTAACGGTCACAAGGTCCAAATTTTTGTTTTCCATACAAAGTTCTTGTTACAAGAAATGCACATGTGAAATATGAATGCGCTATCACTTACCATTCAAAAGCTATGGCAAAGGTTGAACTTTTTCAAAAGTAGGTCAAACTCCAAGGTCAAGGTCATAAGGTCAATATTTTTGGTATCCATTGAAACATCTTGTCACAAAGAATACACATGTGAAATATGAAAGCCCTATCACTAACACTTGGAGATGTATGGACAAGGTTAAAGTTTTTCAAAAATAGGTCAAACTCCAAGGTCAAGGCCACAAAGTAAAAATTTGTAGTATCCATTTAAAGGTCTTGTCACAAGAAATGCACATAAGAAATATGAGAGCCCTATCATTTACCATTCAAAAGTTATGGCCAAGGTTCAAGTTTTCATATGTTGGTCAATCGTCAAGGTCACAAGGAAAAAAAAGTATCTGTGGAAAGGTCTTGTCGCAAGGAATGCACATGTGAAATAGGAAAGGCCTATCACTTATCAGTCAAATGTTATGGCCAAGGTTAAAGTTTTTTTCAGACAAATAGACAGACGGACAGACCAAAAACTATATGCCCCCGAATCTCCGATTGCCGGGGCATCAAAAATGTTTCTTTAATAGCTATGTATATCTTCATTATTATATTTCATTTTTCAATTCATTTCGTGAAGTCATTTTGTTTTATAATCACTTTACAAACCTTGTATTTTAACCTTGACTTCATCGTACAAGCTTGTATCTTCTTCCAATAAGGGGCTATGTACCACACATCTGAAAACCGAGCCGCTGATTGGTCGGGTGACTGTGACGTCAAGCCTCGACATCGCCAACGGCTTACATTTATCTGAAATATCGATTTCCTGTTCCCTTTCGTTATTGTCCACCGACAAAAATCCTCGTCCGTCAGGAAAATGCTGAAAATAATAAACTCTTTTATAGATCTGAACAGACATACATAAATATACAGCTAGGTATTAAAATATAGATGGACGGACTGAGATATATTCATTATTATTTGATAATTATTCATATAATATTTGATGTTATATACAATTTTCTTTTATTTTCTCTCTTGAATTTTTTTTAAATGTATTATGTTGCTCAGCACTCAGCAAATATGAAATAAATGGTTTCCAATTCAGTTTTAGATCCTCTGTGCAAAAATGAATTTATGAACATTTATGATTTCTTTTCTTAATTAATTTATGTTTACTGTGTATACAAACATACACAACAAAAAATCTAATTTATCATTGCATTTATCAGAACAAAAAAGCAAATGAGTTTCCTTACATACCAAAGGGATGATTTTATTTAATGATGTTTGTGTCATGAAATATACGAAATAAAGACAAAATCAGTAAAACTGGTGGATTCTTCCTGAACAAAATAATTTTGGATGCCAAAGTTTGATTTTCTGCGTGTCCTTGTCTTTTCAGACATGACCATGAATGATCTTGACCTTTAACCCTTATATGACCTTGAAGACTTTTGTCTGAAAGTCCACATCATGCAAAACAGTTTGTGAAGTTTGAACAAGTTATCCCCAAAAAGTAATAATCAATACACCTATTTCATTTTTGGTACACAACGTCTTATCAATGCAAAAACAAACAATATCTTAAAACCAGTAACTTATATAAACGAATATGATTTTTTTCATCTGATAAAGAAAATATCATACCATTTTGAATTGAAGAAAATTTTTAATGAATTTCTTAAATTCTCTCACAGGAATGCAAATTACCTTGACCTTTATGAATGACCCTAGGTGACCTTTGTGCTAATAATATGATGGAATTCACATAAAACAGCATATGTATACACATCGTACATTCACAAGAAGTTATGTGTAAACGCAATTTCTCATCGACGTAATACTAAAATCTTTAAAACCGTTACCTGTGTGAAATATTATGCATTTTCCCATCATTGTTTAAAATTCAAGACCGTTTTGACAAAACTGAAATTTTTAATAATGTTATAAACTTTTTAATGCAAAAAAAGCTATTATTTATCCGGAAATGACCTTGACCTTTGATAATTGATCTGATGTGACCTTAGTCCCGAAGGGGCTATCCTAATATAAAATATAGGATCTATGATGATAATATTATAAGCAGCCTATATATATATATATATATATATATATATATATATATATATATATATATATATATATATGCATTGTATATACATTCACTTGAAGTTACACGCATGTGTAACACACGCCTATGGCACTCAATTTCTCACCATCGCAATAAAACATTTCAAAACCTGTATGATATGTAAAAGATTGTGCATTTTTCTACCATTGTACAAAGTTTCAGACCATTTAAACAAAACATCGATATTTTACTGCAAAATCCTTTTTTAAGCCCGGAAATGACCTTGACCTTTGACAATTGACCTTTTAACACACATTGTCCGAACGGATCTATTCAAATGAACATTTGTGTGAAATATGATCAAATTCATATGTAGGTTTAGGAGATATGAGCTCGGATGGACAGACCGACCGTCATGACGGCGACTATACATGTATGCTCCTCCCCCCCCCCCCCCCCCCCCCCCAATTTTTCGGAGAACTTAAAAGGAGATACAAGCATTTCTAACTGATACGTTCTTGTTAAGATTTTAGAAATCCATTTCCTTAATACTAATGATGATATTGATTTGTTAAAACACTGGGAAAGTCAAAAGTTTGGGAAGAACTTGAGGCATTAGGGGTATACTCCGGTTGTTTTCATAACAGAATAATGTTAAACGTCTTCAAATTCAATAGTATCATTTAAGCACAGATAAATTTGCAGCATTGACCATACATGCACGTTTCGGGTACTTAAACCTCGCCAGTGATCCTCAATCTAAACGATGCAATATAATCAAAGAGTGTGAAAGTTATCAAGCCCAAAGATGTACCGAAGACATAGCAGGATGGGTTGGATACAATATAACGAAGTTGGCCGAAGACGAAAGACTTCGGCAATGTTCGGGACCATGTATTTTCATGGTGAGTTGAACGAAACAGAAAAAAATATATATAATATCTAAAAATATATTAGATTTTGCAATACATAATTGCTACCTTTTCGACGATATTGTTATTATACCCCTAAATACCCCAAGTGGACATTCTCTGAGAGCTGAGTTTTATTTCAACACGTACAATGTACATGTAGAGTATCAGCATATTAAGTCTATCTATGATTAATCCCACTTAAGTTTTTTTTTTACTTTTTTATATACTCTGTAATTAATGTGGAATATATCCATCATTTTCTTGCTATTCTAATACTAGTTGTAATTTCATACCTTACCTAAATAGGTTCATTTATTAACCAAAATAGGTACATTTGTTAACCTAAATAGGTACCTTTGTTAACCTAAATAGGTATCTTTGTTAACCTAAATATGTACATTTGTTAACCTAAATAGGTACATTTGTTAACCTTAATACTAGGTACATTTAGTAACCTAAATAGGTATATTTGTTAAAGCCACCGTTCCACTGCAATCCCGCTGTACCTACGACCATTCCCGACCGCAATTTTCACAAGAGCGGGTAAAACTTTCCCGACCTTTTCATTTTTTCTTGACATCACGCTCTATTCCCGATCGATTCCCGATCAATTTATGACCGATTCGCGTTTCATCGCGGACTTCCTCACGCTTTATCCGTTCTACTCACGATCATATTGCCGACCAAGTCCCTTTCTATCCGATCAAAGTTCGATCTATTCCCGACCAAACCCGATCTATTCCCGATGCAATTCCGATCTACTACCGACTGTCCTCGACGCTTTCCCGCTCAAAACATATTTCTAACTTAAATTGATCTCATTCGTCCTCCAATGGTCGTATCGGCCAAGAAGAAGCCTATATTTCTCGTTTTGACCAAGCCTTACCCAAAAGTGTCACGATCAAAATAAAACAAAATTCCATACTTAAAAACTAGCAGTCCCCTTCGGCGTTGTCGGTAGGGGACTAATAACCAAAAAAGTGGCATTGGACAGCCAAGAATCAACGCCGTGACATTTTGATTATAAGTATTTTGAACAAATCAATATCAGTGCGAGAAAATGAATGAAATATGGACAGATCCTATTTGAAGCGTCGTTTGGTCGTAACTTGGTCATATAGAGCGTGAATAGGTCGCAAGATGGTCATGAAAAGGTCTTGGTAAGATCAGCAAACATTGAATCTGTAGTGGATAGATCGTGGTAAGAGCGTAGAATAGACGGGTAAAGATCGGGAACAGGGCGTAATTAAAGCGTTTCTTATGCGTGAAGAGAGCGGGGTTTAGTTTAATGCCGATCAGACCACGCTCAAGCCAAGCTCTTTCCCGACCAGGACACGATTAACCTAGGCTGTACTCCCGACTATCCCGAACAAGCGCCGACTATTTCACGACCACAAAGAGAGCGGGAAAGTTTCCCGTATTTTTTCAACCGGTTGAAAGAATACGGGAAACTTTTCCCGACCTCTAAAGAGTGCCCGCTCTAAAACCGATCGATTTTGGACCAACATACGCTGTACCAGACCAAGATACGATTAAGAGCCGTTCTCTCCCGACCTGGCAATTTTCGAGGTCGGGAATGAACGTAGGTACAGCGGGATTGCAGTGGAACGGGGCTTAACCTAAATAGGCACATTTGTTAACATAAACAGGTACATTTGTTAACCTTAATACTAGGTACATTTGTTAACCTAAATAGGTATATTCGTTAACCTAAATAGGTACATTTGTTAACCCAAATAGGAACATTCGTTAACCTAAATAGGTACATTTGTTAACCTAAATTGGTACATTTGATAACCTTAATAGGTACATTATGAAAATATAATTCAACCAGCATTGATTCTTAGAATAATATTGATGAGATTTCCGTTAATGTCATTATAATGATTTCAGTCATCTAAAGGGGATGCTTTTACGTACCTGGTACCATTTTAGTGTGGCCGGAGGAAGTCCTACTGATGCTTCACACTCTAGTGTAAGTGTATTATTTTCTTGATCCACGATAAATAGGTCATTATGAATGGCAGGTCTGCTGGGAGGTGCTGCATAAGATATTTGTACATAGAAATAAAAATAGCAATCCAAGGAATGCTTGTGTCGCCTGCGAAGCGGTTTATTATTCTAGAAAGTGGATCAAAATTATTGGTATCAGTAGAAAAGTCTCGAAATTCATTTGAAATATCAGACCTCTTAATTACAAATTAAAAATATGGTCATTCTCAAAATTTTCAGAAAAGAGTGTCCATCATCTAGGTCAAGGTTACTACGTAAAAATTGGTAACAAAAAGGTCTCATCATAAGAAATATTAAAGACCTATCACCTACAAATTAAAAGATATACAGCCTTAGAATAGAAGGTCAAATAGCTGGGTCAAGCTCAAAAGGTAAAAAATTATGGTATGTTTAGAATGGCATTGTTACAAGGAAAATACATGTGAAATATCAAAGCCCTATCACCTACCAATCAAAAGATATAGCCAATATTACTTTTCTTGAAAAGTAGGTCAAATACATTTGTATCTAGATCGAGGTCAAAAGGTCAAATTTTATGGTCTGTGTAGAAAGGTCTTGTCACAAGGAATACACATGTGAAATACCAAAGCCCTATCACTTACCAATCAAAAGATATATCCATTCTTAATTTTTTTGAAAAGTAGGTCAAATATGTAGGTCAAGGTCAAAAGGTAAAAAAAATTATGGTATGTGTAGAATGGCATTGTTACAAGGAAAATTCATGTGAAATATCAGTCCTATCACCTACCAATCAAAAGATATAGCCAATATTACTTTTCTTGAAAAGTAGGTCAAATATCTAGATCAAGGTCAAAAGGTCAAATTTTATGGTCTGTGTAGAAAGGTCTTGTCACAAGGAATTCACATGTGAAATATCAAAGCCCTATCACTTACCAATAAAAAGATATATCTATTCTTAATTTTTTTTTGAAAAGTAGGTCAAATATGTAGGTCAATGTCACTAGGTCAAAAATTATTGTATGTGTAGGAAGGTCTTGTCACAAGGAATACACATGTGAAATATCAAAGCCCTATCACTTACCAATCAAAAGATATAGTGAATCTTATCTTTTTTCAAAAGTAGGTCAAATATCTAGGTCAAGGTCACAAGGTCAAAAATTATGGTATGTGTTGAAAGGTCTTGCCACAAGGATTGCACATGTGAAATATCAAAGCCCTTTCACCTACCAATCAAAAGATATAGCAATTCTTAATTTTTTTGAAAAGTAGGTCAAATATGTAGGTCAAGGTCACTAGGTCAAAAATTATGGTATGTGTAGGAAGGTCTTGTCACAAGGAATACACATGTGAAATTTCAAAGCCCTATCACTTACCAATCAAAAGTTATGGGCTGTGACACCCAAAGTGTGACAGACAGACAGACTGACGGACGGACAGACGGACAGACGGACAACGGACAAAGTGATCCCTAAGTGTCGCTGTGCTTCGCAGGCGACACAAAAATCATTCCAAGGAATGCAATAAGCGAAGCAGGGGGAAATAAAGAACACTTCTCTTTAATATCTCGAGTAAATTGCAATTGATTAATTAATTGATTCCACAGTCATGTGATGCACTAAACCCATTAATGCCCGTTTGTGTGGGTACTATTCTCTCATAGTGTTGCTTTTAGAAGGTAAATAGTGCCCTCGCTGACGCTCGGGCACTATTCCTTCCAAAAGCAACACTATGAGAGAATAGTACCCACACAAACGGGCATTAATAGGTAAATGGCGACAATGTCAGAGAAATATATTCAAAACACAAACTGTCAACCCCCTCGCAGGGAACTTTAAAATTTTTAAGACAAGATGGAAAGAGAATATAATGTGAAATAAATAGTGACTTGCTGGAACATGTGGAAGGGAGAACAAAGTGTAGAAGAGGGAAAAAAGCAAAAGAAAAAGGGAAAGAGGAGAAAGTAAATATTAGGAAGAGGAAAAAAGAGAGGTACTAGAAACCCATGAAGAAAGTGGAACATGTACGTAAGGGTTTGGAAAGAGGGGGGGGGGGGAACTAGGAGAATGCAAATGGATAGTGAAGACGAAAAACGAAGCACATTTGTAAGAGTGTCATAGAACGACTGAGATGAGTAAAGCATTGATTTAAAAATCTTTTCGAGAAAGAGGAGCAGGCGAATAAAGGTATAGAGAGAGAAATAATAAAGAAGAGAAGATGAAAGGGCAATATAGTTAGAAATAATAAAGAGGAGCAGATGAAAGGGGTATATAGAGAGAAATAATAAAGAGGAGCCGATGAAAGGGGTTTGTAGAGAGAAATAAAAAAAGAGGAGCAGGTGAAACGGGTATATAGTGAGAAATAATAAAGAGGAGCCGATGAAAGGGGTATGTAGAGAGAAATAAAAAAGAGGAGCAGGTGAAAAAGGTATATAGAGAGAAATAATAAAGAGGGATCACGGAAGTATGTATATGTGTAGATCAAATTGTATATATAAGAGGAGGAAAAGAGGAGGTAATGAGGATTTAAAGCAGGTCGAGAAAGAAAGCATCAAACATAGTTTAAAAGGCATGTGGAGAAGAAGAAACAAGTGAAAGAGGTGCTGGAGAAGTCAATGTGAAGAAAAAGGGACAGTTGGTAAGGATTTGAAAATATGTTAAGATAGACAGGAAGTTTGTATATGCATGTTAAGATAGACAGGAAGTTTGTATATGCATGTTGAAATAGACAGGAAGTTGGTATATGCATGTTCACATAGACAGGAAGTTTGTATATGCATGTTAAAATAGACAGGAAGTTTGTATATGCATGTTAAAATAGACACGACGTTCAAATATGCATGTTAAGATAGACAGGAAGTTTGAAGATGCATGTTCAAATAGACAGGATTTTTGTATATGCATTTTAAAATAGACAGAAAGTTTGTACATGCATGTTAAAATAGACAGGAAGTGTGTACATGCATGTTAAAATAGACAGGAAGTTTGTATATGCATGTTGAAATAGACAGTCAGTTTGTATATGCATGTTAAAATAGACAGGAAGTTTGTACATGTATGTTAAAATAGACAGAAAGTTTGTACATGCATGTTAGAATAGACAGGAAGTTTGTATATGCATGTTTAAATTGACAGGAAGTTTGTATATGCATATTAAAATAGACAGGAAGTTTGTACATGTATGTTGAAATAGACAGGAAGTTTGTATATGCATGTTAAAATAGACAGGAAGTTTGTACATGCATGTTGAAATAGACAGGAAGTTTGTATATGCATTTTAAAATAGACAGGAAGTTTGTATATGCATATTAAAATAGACAGGAAGTTTGTATATGCACGTTAAAATAGACAGGAAGTTTGTATATGCACGTTAAAAGACAGGAAGTTTGTACATGCATGTTAAAATAGACAGGAAGTTTGTATATGCATGTTAAAATAGACTGGAAGTTTGTATATGCATGTTAAAATAGACAGAACGTTTGTATATGCACGTTAAAATAGACAGGAAGTTTGTATATGCACGTTAAAATAGACAGGAAGTTTGTACATGCATGTTAAAATAGACAGGAAGTTTGTATATGCACGTTAAAATAGACAGGAAGTTGTATATGCATGTTAAAATAGACAGAAAGTTTGTATATGCATGTTAAAATAGACAGAAAGTTTGTATATGCATGTTAAAATAGACAGGAAGTTTGTACAAACATCTGAATTAAAAAAGCTGTTGAAGGATGGATATTTGAAGCATTTTCAGAAAGGAAAAAAAGGTGAAAAGGAATAGAAGATGGGAAGACAAAAGAAGACTTCAAAAGTTCAAAATCAGGTAAATAGGTAAGGAGAAGCAAGTACGGAGAGAGGGTGAGGTATGGATGGGCTGGAAAGGCATTTCGAGAAAGTGGAGCTAGTGAAAAGGGTGTTTAAGCAGAATGTTGAAATTGAGGAACAGGTAAATATCTAAAGAAATATTAAAGTATAAAGATGGTCTGTAGAAATGTACTGGCAAGCAACGGAGAGGTTTTTAAGGCATGACGATAATGACGAGTAAGTGGGATAGGGATTTGAAAAACATATGGAGAAGGAGGCATAAAACAGATAGGTTAAACAGGCATATGACAGATAGGTTAAATAAACATGTGTAGAAAGAAATGTTAAACGTCTTTAAATTCATTAGCATCATTTAAGATCAGGTAAACAGCATGGACCAGACATGCACGTTTCGAGTACTTAACCCTCGTCAGTGATCCTCAGTCTAAACAATGTAATATGGTCAAAAAGTCTGAAATTATTATGTCCAAAAATGTACCGAAAGATGCAGCAGAATGGGTGGGATATGATGCTACAGGACCCACGTTTTAGGAATTTCAAATGCGTTGAGGAGCAAAAGAATATTATGATGTGTATGTCATTAGTATGATGAAATTGTAATGGTACGGATTAGTTGAGAAGAATGATGGTAAAGCAGAGAACGAAACAGGAAGACGAATTCAGAAAATATTTTAAGGATCCCGCACCCTAATAGAGTACTTCCGGTTAAAATTTATGCACATTTTCATACTTTACTGACAAATGCATATAATTTCATAATCTGGAATCTTCAGGGTGACAGAGTAGATCATTGTATGAGAAGAGTAATCCCTAATTTTAGCTAGAAAAGTATGTATAGCATTCTTTTTGAAGAAATTGAAAATTCTTATTTCTGATTTCTGGTATTTATTATTGAAAATGCATTAGGAGTTGAATACCTTAAGGAGAGAAAAATTGGTAAGATATCAGTGTGATACACATCAGGTTTGGGTGCTGAGTCAATCGAAGCATTTTTTTTCAGGGTTAGTGAACATTTCTTTTTGTATTTCACATTAAATTGCAAATCTGTTTCACGTCAACTTAAATTTACAAAAGTATCCTTATATTCCATATCTTAATTCCTTCTTTTCTTCTACTGTTTCCATTCACTGATACTAAATTTGGTCTAAAAGGTCGTTATTTTACTCCAGATGGTGGATATGTGTTCCTAGCAAAATGATCAGAAAGCGAGTTGACATTAATTAGTCGAATGAGACGGGTAATTTGCTGTGGATGGTAAAGGAAAAAAAGATGTTGCGAAGCATAAACAGTAGGAAAGGATAAAGAAACAATTTTGTGTTGTAATGAAAAGAACAAAGTGTACAAACCTTGTATTCCAAGCTTAGTTGCTGCCATCATCTGTGTGTTACCTGTCAATATACAGGTATAAACACCTGTGTCATCACAGGTAAATGAGTAGAATTCCAAATGAAATTTCACCCCTTTTTCGTTGTACTCTATATGTGTGCCCAGTCTGTTCCGGAAGTCTGGATTTAAGTCTTTGTTCCACTGCGCACCTACCTGTGGATCCTATAGAATTAGCGCATGCACAAATATATTAGACAGAGAAAAACACAGGAGGTCAAGGGGTCATATCGCTCTTTTGAAAACTATGTACGTCTGACAGTTATTTGTACCTAATAAGCATTTTGAAATAAGTGCATAATACCACTGTTTAGAAGAGTTAATGAAAAAAAAAGGAGGGGATTCTCAGCAACACTCGGTCGCAGCACCCACAGCAAAACACCCAAAACACCCAACGCCAGATCGAAGAAGGGTGAATTAAGATCCTGCATGGAAGACACCACAACAAAAATAAGTTAGAGAGCGAAATGGAATTAAAACACTTCAAACATCGGGTCGCGGGGACTTTTATGATCAACTCTACACTGCAACACGAAGTAAGTGTAGATATAAAACGGGGGATCTCCAACAACACTCGACTGCAGCACTCGCAGCAAAACCCCAAAACACCCAATGCAAGATCGAAGTTTTTTTGAAATGTAGGTCAAATGTCAAGGTCACGATGTAAATTACAGAGTGTAGTACATTACTTTACATGGACCCCAAAAACTGACGGCGACGGACGTAGACAACATTGACGACGGCCACTGTCGTCGGACCTCACGCCATGACAAAATCTTAAATATAGTACAAAGCATCTTTATCCGTAGGTTATGGACAATCTGAAAAATACGTCTAGCCGGTAAAACGGCGTTATCAAAGTGATTGACCTCTAGGTTGGTTCGTGCCGGGGTTAATTGAAGAGGGTTCATGTAGAATGAACTTAACTACGTACAGCTCCGAATGAGTTAAAGAAGATCCTGACGATAATTTCAACAGCAAAATAACTATGAATATAGTAGATAAGCTACCATATTCGAAATTATGTTGAATTCTAATGCACTCAGTTGTAACGTGCATTCTGATTGGCTGTATGGTAACCCCTAATTGCCTTTTGACAAGGCATTCTGATCAAATGACAGTGAGAAATAAACATACCTCGGTACTGAAGCTGCGTGGCAACGTTACTATGGTAACAGGATCCGAACCATTGACCTCTTTTTGCCATTGTATTATATACCACATATTAGTACTCTTGTACTCACACGGCATCGTCACTTTATCTCCTAGCGTTCCAACAACCTCATTTTTAGACATTAATTCGTCATCTGTAAAGTAGATGCAATGTAATAGGTATTATACAAGAAAGGAGGGAATCTCCAACTACACTCGGTTGCAGCACCCACAGTAAAACCCCAACACATCCAATTAATGCAAAACACAAAGCAGACACGCACGGAAAGTGACGCAAAAGGGACAAGGAACACCAAATCACATAGAAGCATCAAACACAAATAACTACAGGTAAACTGACGAGACCAATGCAGCCAGTAGCAGAAGGCGTAAATATCCGGATTACCTGCGTAACCCCCCCCCCCCCAATTTTTCCGATAAGCCAGATATCTTGAAGAATGCCTAATAGGTATTATAATGTCATCTGACAACAAAGGAGTAGGTTCAGAAACTACCGATATTGGCCCTGTTCAAACCTAGATTCTAAAATTGTTTTATTTCATGTTATGTCTTTATGGAAGCAATGACAAACTTTGATAGTTCAGAAAAATACGACGTTCGGGAATCTGCACGTGCTTTGACGTCATCTATGACGTCGTAAATCCATGCCGGTATGCCGATTTCCGTGTTTTTAACATGTTTTAGAGTCTTTATCCTGAAGCTTTACCCATAGCACACGTTGTCACAGAAATTAAATTCGTATTAAATTGAAGATCATACTCAAATCTTGCTATATAGAGAATTTTGTTTCTGTGACGCACTGTGCTGTGCATCTATTTTAAAGTTTTCTGTGTCGTACTTCTACCAACCTGTAACCTATTAGGAAGCTCGACTAGGAAGTTTGATGGACGGACATGTTCATCGCTCAATAGCCCCGAAATTTTGACAGGATGTTAACATAATGAGACGAACTTTTAAGGACCTGTAACGATAAGGCGTAAAATCTGCCCAAAAAATAATGAAATTTCAAAGTACTTCATTTCTTTAATCAAGTTGGTGAAACATTTTAAAAGAGAAAACCTCTTCAAACTCTGGAGAAAAAATTTCATAAAATTGCTTTAATAGAGAAATATTTGAATATAAATGTGCTTATTTTGTATAGAAATCAATGAAAATCGGAAAAGTTTTCATAGAGTATCGTTCCTCCTCTTGGAACACAACACCACTTCTACCTAAGATGTATTTTCATAATACAATTTTTCTGTTAAAGCGGAGTTGTGTTCCAAAGGGGGGAACAATAGTCAATTTACAAAAATGCGATTGGGCGGGTAGGGGTGAAGGAAAGATGTGAACTTAACTGAGAATTACTAATTGGTATTTGACTCGCTTTCGGCAAATAATTAACTTCTTTAATAATAGCTTCGAATCAAACAATTTTCAACAAAAAATGTTCGTCGTTGTTTACTTTTTCGATAACAAACTCCTTTATTTTACTTTTTGGCATTGATAATTCAACAACCCCTCGCAATAAAAGTTAACAATTTGCGTTGACGACAGTCAATCTTGGAAAAATGCTCAAAACTTCTTCTGTAACATGCACAAAGTCTTTAGAAAATGTAATAATGGTAAATGTAAAAGAAATATAATTTTAAACACTGAAAAAGGCTAATTCAAACTTATTTTTATAACGTCGGCATTGGTAATTGTACAATTTTATATCTCTGACCACGTGTTTACGGTCTTATAAATCCGGAATATAATATTTGGAGGAAATCATGTTTTAGCACGATATTTCTTATTGAATCTTCTTACTGTAGTTCATTTTGACATTTCGATCAACAAAAGCGACCGATTCTTACAAAATTTTCGACATTTCACTCGTATCATTTACATCATAAAAAAGACCCCACCCTCACATCTACGTAAAAATATAGCTTATTTCTTATAATTATGTGAACAAAACTACTGTATTTAATTAAAGATACTTGAAATGAAATAATTTCACGCACAGGACACATTTTAAATGATACTGGTTGAGCTAGTATCGCAAGTAAAAATTGGGCAGATTACGGCTCTTAACGTTACATGTCCAAAATTTGCCTATGTTCATGTATCATAATCCAATCATAGCCTAGGTATAACACACAACTTTTTGTTTTTGTGTTTTTATCTATTTCATTTTTTCAATCAATTTGTAATATGCAGCTTCCGGCTTGAAAATCGATCTTTTTTTTCAAATTTGCGCACAGATCTACATTTATTCTAGTATATGCTAAATGCTGATATTGAATTTGAAGACGTTTTAAAAACATTAATAAAAGATGAAATATCACCGCATCGGATGTGAACTTTTCAACTATACTTCGCAAACGATTACATAAATGGACGATGCGATAATCTGAATGTTATGATTTGTTAATTTTCGAATCTAGTAAAAATACACAATAACTGGAAATGAAACACAATCTAAGTTCTGTAGAATGTAAAAGATACATTTACCAGGCGCTGAAATGGATTATAATGAGCTAAAGACAACGAGCCCCGTTGAAATTAAGAAACAGTCCAGGAAGCAAGTGTTTTTTGTTTTTTTTTTCAGGTGTCAATACGTTATCTATTCAGAGATTTTAAAATGAAACATTTCATTCGTGCACATCCACAGGGGCCGTAGCCAGATTTTTTGTCTTATTCTGCATATATCAAAATTCCATCACCCTTCCCTCCTTCCATTTAATCAGCTACGTACATCTTTTTCATGGGAATAAGAAAAAATCTGGCTACGGCCCCTGTTTGCGCATTGTGAAATAGCTTCCGTATGTCGTCTGTCCCACACATTGTTTATGTGTCTGGGATATTTTAAGATTAGAAACGACATTGTATGATGCTACATTTACATTCATCGAAGTAAGTTGCAATTTAAGAAGACTGAAAGATGACAAGAAAATTTATTTTGCATGTCACTTAAATGGTACCGGTCGACACCCACAACAATAACACCCCAACCCTCCTTATCCTGCATAATACATGCACTATCTACATGCAAGGTAAGTTTGAAAATTCGATGGTCATTTAATAAATAAATTCAGTGGCGGATCTAGGATTTCAGAAAAGGGGGGGCCCAAAGTTTCAGCTCGAAGAAAATTGTTCAAAGAAAAACTGACAAGCAAAAAAAAAAAAAAAAAAAAAAAAAAAAGGTCGAAGACGAAAAAAAAAAAGACCTCCAAAACCTGAAGCTCAAGACTGGTGATTTTAATTAATAAGCTGGGGGGGGGGGGTCATTCCAACTGCATGTTGCATTTAGAAGATAGAGTTTCTTGATACGTTTACTTAAGGTTATAGGTATACTGGCGAGCGTAGCGAGCCGGAAAATTTTAAGATTTGAAGTTTTCTTTTTTTTGTTTTGGTTCAATCATCCATACATGTATATATACATACATGTATATATATTATTCTAAATTGGCGAGCGGAGCGAGCCGGGAAATTTTTGGAATAGATGGTTACATTTTGTCAGAAGATTACAATATCTCTCTCATTTTCCATCCTTTATTTTTGATTGACCAATTGGGAAAGGTTGGGAAGATTAGGGCATTGCAACCCCACTATCCACCTGTCTAAACTGGTTAGATCGGCCCATGAAAATGAAGCATTTGGTAATTATTAAGTGTTAATTTAATATTGAATTTTGTATATGTTTATGACATATGAATCCGTTCAAACACGATGAGAAAGAAAGTTCAAGACAAAGTGAAGACGAAAAATTAGACAGCTAGTGAAAAATTAAGTGTGGCGAGCGAAGCGAAACGAAAATTTCCCCAAAAGTAAAGAGATTAAGCATAAAAAGAGTATTCTGAATCAATAACTTTGGGTGAAAAAGGGGGGAGGGGGCGGGCCCCCTGGGCCCCCCCTCTAAATCCGCCACTGAAAATAATTAAATTATGGATACCTTGAATGCGCAAGCGTATATATAAAAAAAATATGAGAAATAAAAAAGAAGAAGAAAAATAACAGGACCAAAATCGAATGGGATATACCAATTAGAAAGTTGTTCATGGTTTTGCATGTATACTGTTAAAACAATTTTATGCGACTTTTTTTAAAAGGTCTACTAGGATCTTTTGACCTAATAACTGTTATATTACGAAATTTACTTCTACAGAAAAAAAAAATCCAATATGTGAAAAATACGCCCCGACTGCGTGTTCACGGGCAGTTTTCAGGACATGGATGAAAATTCGCGACGCATCTGTGCATGTCTGGTCCATGTTGCCAATTTATCTGTTCTTAAATGATGCTATTCAATTTGAAGACGTTTACATTCATACCACTTGGTGAGTGTCACTGCTGGTGGACCAGGAGTCCCCGAGGGCACATTTAGCCAAGTTCGATCAATTTCGGTTGATCGTTTCTTCAACGCAATCTAAAATTTCTGTTATCAAAATTTCTTGAAATTTCTAAAACGTGGGTCCTGTAGCATCATATCCCACCCATTCTGCTACGTCTTTCGGAATCCTTTTTCGACATAGTAACTTTCATACTTTTTTGGCATAATACATTGTTTAGATTTGAGGATCACTGACGAGGGTTAAGTACCCGAAACGTGCATGTCTGGTCCATGTTGCCAATTTATCTGTTCTTAAATGATGCTATTCAATTTGAAGACGTTTACATTCATACCACTTGGTGAGTGTCACTGCTGGTGGACCAGGAGTCCCCGAGGGCACATGTAGCCAAGTTCGATCAATTTCGGTTGATCGTTTCTTCAACGCAATCTAAAATTTCTGTTATCAAAATTTCTTGAAATTTCTAAAACGTGGGTCCTGTAGCATCATATCCCACCCATTCTGCTACGTCTTTCGGAATCCTTTTTCGACATAGTAACTTTCATACTTTTTTGGCATAATACATTGTTTAGATTTGAGGATCACTGACGAGGGTTAAGTACCCGAAACGTGCATGTCTGGTCCATGTTGCCAATTTATCTGTTCTTAAATGATGCTATTCAATTTGAAGACGTTTACATTCTCTACCTTGAGGCTATTCCAGCTCAAATCTTTTCAAATCGTCAAATTTAATCGTAAATGTAAATACTTTCTTTTCTTCTTGTTTTTTTTTTAATTTATTGTTTCCGTTACAACTAGTGTAACGTTCATTTCTTATGGCAACACAACGTCGTGACGGCGTCATGTGACGACGTCATTGATGTCGCTCAATACGCTATACTATGCCTCAAACGATTCCACATATTTTCGTCAATTTTTAAGATATTTGAAAAAAGAAAACAGTTTTAGAAACTGCAGACATCAGTTATTTAACATACAAAATTTCATTCAAAAGTACGACAGGGCCGAATTCCATGGTTACCGAACCTACTCCTTTGAAGATCCCTTCAAATGTCCTTCGCGGACTTACAAAGTCCCAAAGTATTCAAAGAGTTCTATCATGTACGCGAGACCTCCAATCTTCTCTTCAGTAAATGTTTTTCAAAAATGTGTTGCATGCAAGCAGGAGATGCTTACTCTTCCTGAGCTCCTGATCTCAATCCCATATCGGGACTTCGCTTCTTCTCATATGGTGGAGGTTTTTGTTTGTTTGCTTTGGTTCCTGTTTTATCCTGATTTTGTATGCCGTCGGTTTCTGATTTTCTGAGTTATCGATTTTGTGCTGTATACAGGGATATGGTCATTATCCATATTTGTCATCATTTCCCTTGCGTGGCAGATGGTCGTCCTAAGTCGGCATGTGTGACTTGTTCAATGTATGTGTGACTTGGTCGCCATAGCACTTTCTATATATAGACACAACCTCAGACAGTGCATGTTTTGTAGATCTGATATTGTTTTCATTTTCGTGCGTGAACATCGACGGCGGGTGTGGCTAGTGAAACAGGGGGTGCTTACTCCTCCCGGGCACTTGATCCCACCTCTACCTTGCTAGGGATCCGTCGATGCTCCATTTGGTGCTCTATTGTGAGTGCTGTTGAGATTGTCGTCAGGGTCTTCCTTATCTTATTAATTTAAGAAAGCTGTATCCGTCGGAATATGCTATATCTTTAATTTTTATGTACGACACTCTTGCAAAACCTATCGAAACCCCCATGATAATTGGATGATAATTGACCCTTCTGATTGCGGGAAAAAATGCAAAATGCCGTGACGTCACGATAAAATGCTTTTACCTCGGACAAACAAGCTTCTTCGAACCTCGGTCAAACTTCGAAATTGCATCGTGATGTCATGGAATTTCTCAAATTTTTCCCGCGTTCGGAAGGGTCAATTATATCAAATGAACAAATATGTGAGGTCTGTATCATGAAGGGATGATTAAGTAAAAATTACTTTAACACTCTTTGCACTAGAATCAATGGATAATTATCAGACAAAAATACATGCATATCTTGTCTTTACATATTCGTTATCGGCATTTTTCTTATAAATGGCCTGTTTTTTATCACCAGAGAAGAATACTTTAAGTTTATATATAGATATATGTTTTGTTTCGTTTGGATCTGTTTCGTTTCGTTTTGTTTGGCTTCATTTAACATATTTTAAAAGAAAATCAAGTCGAAAAATGCGCCAAAACACATCACAAATTAGATGTCGGATTTTAACAAATCTTTTCCAAAACATAATGCAAGTACATTTTGATACCGTGCGCGGTCTTCCTAATCAATCTGTCTCAGCGGAGATGAACAGCTGTATAGAACTCTCATTAAGAACCTTTAATGTGAGAATTGACGGAAGTTAATGAGATTTGATGTGTAGATCTCCATTTTATCCCATGTTCCTTGATTAAAGGATATGCATGACCGCATGGTCGCAAGTCATCGTCAGGGGAGTTATAATTTATAATAACATTGGAAATCATGGATGCGAAGATGTGGAGATGTGGAAGTTCTATGAGTGATGATTTGTTTAATTTTCATTTTTAAATTTGTTAAAAAAATTTCAATGATGATTTTAGTATCAAGACCATATTGTATTTCTGAAATACACAACCAAATTTCTTTGAATTATTTATTTTTTTACTTTACCATTCGCGGACATAATAAGCCTCGATCTAGGCCTACATGTACAAATCTTTACTTTATGTACATGTGTTTGATATTCACCTGGAAACAGTTCAAATAATTATACATATAATCCTGGTAAAAGTTTAAGAGTTATTACATACATTTATTATTTATAGAATAACTGTCTTTTGGGAATGTGATTATACTGTGATAATGGATCCAGGAATTATGAGAAACATAATTCCTGGATCCATTGTAGGTTATCACAGTATAATCACATTCCAAAAGACAGTTATTACATATACATTTACATTGAATTTCCAGTTTTTCACGCTTAAATGACGTTTAAATACGTTTGAAGATATAACTGCTTTAAAGGTCTAAGTTCAAGGTAACTAGGTAAAATGTTCTAGTATCAAAATGTGGTACATGCTTTGATTAATGTGTGAAATATGGAAGCCGTGTCACTTTCCTTAAAGTTGAAGATATAGATCTGCTACAAGAACTTCTTAACAGGACGGATGGACTGACCGACGGACAGGGTGTATCCAATATACTACCAAACTTCATTTTCGGGGGGGGGGGGGGGTAACTGGAATTTTGAGTCATTTGTCATTCAGCATCAGAGTAACTTCAACAGATGCTTTTCCAAAGTGAGTAAAATGTACGTGTCTCTCATATGGCATACTTTATTTAGCTGAGCGGAGTGTGGGGTGGAGGGTGGAGTGGAGTGACACATTTCCAGTCAGTTGACCCACATAATCAGGACAGTGAGGTGAATGATTCTAAGAATCGGGACAACGACAAATTCATCTGTCAGACCAATTTATTACACTCTCTAAATTAAGGACCTTTGATCTCTGTGTTCAACATATTATGGGAATAGTAATTCCCACAGGCAGATTATTCTTTGAATCATAGTCTTACATCTATTGAGACAGGTTTTTGTTTTTATCAACCTCTTACATAATGAAATTCAACATTATATATCATCATATCTATAATTATACAGTGATCATTTCATTTGCTCCTTTTTCATATATATTTAACACATGTAGTCGTGGAAAAAAATATAAAGTTGTAATTTAAAGTGTTTCTCAGATCATAGATTGACAACTACACATTTGAGGAGGTTTGTCAAATCATCTTTATCTCAGACTAATAGGCTTCTTTTGTTTTGCGATTTTTTTCTCAGTCGGTATTTAGAAATGATTGTGATATACTTCAACTGCCCGATACCTTAGTACCCAGTTAAACAAATGGCGGGTTACTAAAAACACTGTATAATTATATATATAATGTTGAATTATAATCTAAGATGTTGACAAAACAAATACTGTTTCAAAAGATGTAAGATTATAATTCAAAGAATAATCTGCCTGTGGGAATTACTATTCCCATAATGTGTTGAACATAGAGATCAAAGGTCCTTAATTAGAGAGAGTGATAAATTGGTCTGACAGATGAATCTGCCGTTGTCCCGATTCCTAGAATCATTCACCTCACTGTCCTGATTATGGGGGTCATCTGACTGGAAATGTGTCACTCCACTCCACCCTCCACCCCACACTCTGCTCAGCTAAATAAAGTATGCCCTCTCATATACATCCAAATATTAGACATTTTTCATCGTGACGAACTTCACACTTCGAACTTCGTATCTCGCACTTCGAACATTGAATAAAAAGTGGCGTATCTGCCATTCGCGTATAAATTCATAAACGGAGTCATCCACTTTTAAATACATGGAATTGTATATTGGACTTCCTGTACAACTAGCGCGCTTTTTCGGCAACCAACTTATGAAATTAAAGTGCGAAGTTCGAAGTTCGTCACGGTGAAAAAAAGTCTATTTAATATTAAATAGTATTTATCTATCAAAATACTCTTTTTTAAAATTTAAAATCTAGATAAAACTCATTGAAGCGTGTTATCATCCATATTACTCTTTGTTAGATTTTGTTTCTTTTTCCCTTTTGTCTATCCTCTTCTCTCTCTATATATATTTTTTTCGATTGATCGAATTATCTCCCTGTAGAAGCATAGAAACACGTTTTATTCCGCTTTTCGCTTTAATTTTATCGTGTTTCTCCTTGCATGCCAGGAAGGCAGCAGAAAACATTACACAATTATTATATTGACCTAGATAAAAGAATTCAATCAAAAATATCAGGGGAATATTAACAACAATTTTGCCGATATATAACCAAATTAATGGCAGACGGCACTGTTGTCTGACATAAAAAAGGAATTTTCAATTCTAAATTTTCCCATGATGCATATTATCGGCATTTTCATGAAGATATTTTTTTTCAGAATGTCATTGATGTAAGAAGCTTTCTGGCTACTTTATGAATGACCAAATGTAAAAGTCTTGAATTTATCATGTGATATACAGAGTTTCAAACATGTATACAACCGCTTTAATATTTATAGTTAACATGTAAAGGCAAAGAAGGTAAATCGAACAACTCATCATAAAGGGTAGTGCATATGACTTGTTGCGATTGTCGTCAGGATTCCCTTTGTCGTGTGGAGCTCGTAAAAAAATGTTCCCTGCGAGGGGATTGACAGTTGTTTTAATTGCTTTTCCTTGACATGGTCTCCATAGCACTTTTTACATAGACATAACCTCAGTCTACAGACAGTGCATGTTTTTCATTTCGTGCGTGAACATCGACGGCGGGTGTGGCTAGCCAAGCAGGGGATGCTTAATCCTCCCGGGAACCTGATCCCACCTCTAGCTTTCTAGGGTTCCGTCGATGCTCAGTTTTGGTGCTCTTTTGTGAGTGTTGTTGAGATTATCGTCAGGATCTTCTTTATCTCATTTGCAAGTTCATGTAAGTTGAATACACAATTCAAAGTGTAATATTATCAAAATCTCATAAGTTCTTTAACATTTTGTCACTACGGAGAGGCCAAGAAAACAACACAAAAAGTTATACCTTAGGATCTTCTGTGGACGCTAGCCTAGTTGGACAATTTGTTAGTTTACTGTCAACATTAATTTCTATGCAGATTAAAAAACCCACTGAAAACGACCTTGACCAATGATGGATGACCTTCATTGACCTTTGTTCTGAAAGGACTATCATGATCAAATTCTATTATCCTCAATTCTCTACAGTTACATGTATTTGTTACATGTATAAATACCCTTTTCTTCGATACACAAGTTTCACCAATAAAATCGAACCGCATGTGCACGAAAAGATAATAATTATCAATTACCTATGAAAAGAATATGCATTTTTTTTATGAATTTACGTATGAAATATACATTTACATATGAAAACAATATAATTTCTTATGACTCAAATTTTTCAATCAAGAATGCCTCCGACGGCATCTTTGTCAGTAAAACAGCTGTAAGGGAGCAATAATTTGATTTTAGGGGGAGGGGGGCAGGAAGACTTTGCAAAAAAAATTTCCGGATCAAAATTTTAGGGAAAAAAATTTTCCGGATCATGAAATTGCCCCCCCCCCCCTCTCTCTCTCTCTCTCTCTTCCGACCTTTCCATATGCCCAGTAAACACTCTTTTATGTGTCATAAACTAAGTGCAAATAAAAATGGAACAAACTTTATGCAAGTTTTAGTAATTTAATCAAATTCAAGTCTTTAGCATCATATAGCCTGTCTCAGTTGAGTACAGTTTAAGTGAATTTATTATAGGTATCATATGCCTTTCAAGAAATTAGAATGAAGTGATCTGCTGGCAAATGATGTACTCATTCTGTGTTTGATTTTTAATATGGCTGATAAATCACTCTGAATTATTTAAACTTTAGAGTAATTTTCAACATTGGAAAATTACAACAACAAAAATCCTGCCGGCAGGCAAAAGTCTTCCTCCCTCCCCCCCCCCCCCTTAAAATGAAATGGTTGCTCCCTAATATAAAAAATAAATTTCAAACTCCTAGGTTAAGTCATTTTTATGTATAAAAGAATCAGGTTATTAAGCCACAAGGAATTCAAAATGCAAAATATGACAGTTTATTCAAAGTTTATGTTCAATTTTAAAAGCTTATAAGTATGTTCCACTACATCATCTTATATCAGCCTGGTCTCCAAACCTAAAATACTTTGCCTGTATGTATAAGCAAGACACAAGAATCGAAATAAATACTTTAATCTAATAAATTTGAAAAAGCTTTTAATTTGCAAATCAAATATGTAATTTTGAAAATTCAGGAAATCTAATAAATCAATTTATCAAACTACTTTAAAAAGAAACAGCACCTCGTGTTGATGCCGTAGACCTTGGCATCTGTTGCTAACAAGTTAATTAGCCAAAGTGTCAGGGACAGGTGCTTGTTACGTGTTAACGGTGTCATTACCCCGGTATAGTGTAGATATTAGACCACTGTGTAGGAGCACCCACCTTGTATAAATCACCCGAAATGTCAAATTAATTTTTTTATTGCTCACATTTATCGACACCTACTCCCTTGACAGGTCAGTGTTAGTCCCCCTAATGTGCGAGGAACCCGGGGACAAACAAGTACATTGTAGACATAGTCGATCCATAGATGTTGAATGTCAGTTAGTGTTAATATAATTTAAAGAAGCAAAATATCCTTTCTTGTTCACCTGAGCCAAAGCTGAGCCAAACGCTTCATTGAGCTAGTGTTACATAGCCAATTGCGCCTCCCATGAAATTCATATGAAATGAGCATCTTGTAAATTCCATGTGAAATTCATATAAATTTTACATAAAATTTATGTGAAAAAAAATCACATGAATTTCACATAAATTTACTTCACATGAATTTTACATGAATTTTTCTTTGTTGCCTTTAAGCAAAATGGGCTTTACGTGGAATTCGTTTTAAAATCTTTTGAAAATTTTCACGTAAATTTCATGTTCGTGCTCAATTCACATAAATCTCATGTGAACTTTTATGTGAAGTTCATGTAAATTTCACAGTCCGTCCGTCGTGAGACGGTTTGGAGAAACTCGATTTATCATTATAATGCTCTTGAGTCTGTGAGAGAGGGAAATTCATAATATGATTGATTGATTTTTTTATGTTTAGTTACTATGGCCATTTACATATTGACAAAATACATAGAGAGAAACAGAGATATTTTCAAAAATGCTAATTACATGTAAGAATCATCTGGTTATGTTGATCAGAGCCAACCTTATCTCATTACATACATGTTGTCAATGGGATGTATGTTAATAATATTACATCATGACCCAGCTAATAATATTGGTGCTAAATCACGGTAATCAATATTATGGTTTAACAGCAATCATACGATTGTAATCGAATTACTAAAGATATGTGAATAAAATATGACTGTCCCTTTTTATATCATATCAAGCGCGGATCCAGCATTTTTGGTCAGAGGGGCTCCAAATTTGTAGGATGTCTACCTATCATGTAGGTATATTTCGGTGTATATCATGGGGAGGGGTCAACGTGTTTGTAAGATTTTGTTTTTTTGAGGGCGGGGTATTGTTAGCTTTCCTTTTACGTTTATTTTTATGAAGAATTGGCGAGCGAAGCGAGCCTGAATTTTATTTGAAATATCAATTTCTCTTGATTCGATCGAGATGATTATTTATAACATTGAATATAATACTCCTTATATCGGCGAGCGGAGCGAGACGCGAAAATTTTGATTAATTTCCATTTTGTCTGTATTTCATGAGAATAAATAGATAAGTCATTTTTCCCAAATAATCTGACATCTTAAAATGACAAAACCTTGGAAAAGACGAGGAAGGTTACATCCTATGAAGTAAGGGACTGTTGAAAATACGACTTCATGAGACCCAAGACAGTTACATGAAATTATTTAGTATAAAAGATTGAAAATGATTATGGATTTTGCAGAAACAATAATTGTGTATTTGTAAATGGCGAGCGAAGCGAGCCGAAATTTTAGGTTTCAAAGCCTTTTAATGCATTCTTAGACCCATTTCAATTAAAAATGGGCCAAAGCTGGACCCCATCTCCGAAAATCTCAGGGGGGGGGGGGTCCAGACCCCCGGCCCCCCCTCCCCACTCTGGATCCGCGCATGCATATGGCAGACTTGTACCACCTACATTATATGGCCATGTCACCCATAGAGAGATGTTTTCTATAGAGAGAATTCCCGCAGAATTTTGAAAATTACTCCCCCGGGGGGTTCTATAGAGGAAACCTTCACCCAGCATAGAAAACGCCCCTGTCCTGAAATATATCATGATTTTAAAATCTATAACTGAGTTTAATTCAAGGTGTCATATAATAATTATATAGGGGGGGGGGGGCGGACAAGGGGGTAACCCCCTCCCGTCCCTTACCTCGTCTGAAATTGAAAATTAGTACATGTTCCACTATTTTCCTGATCATTTTCAAAATATTTGATTTCAAATTAATGTAGAAGATTTGTCCTTGTTATTTAATAACATATTTTTTGTATTCTGTGTGTCTATACTATCTAATTTTCGTTTAATTGCAAATAATCTTGAATTTCCTAATTTCACATCACATCGTCTCATAGGTCACGCAGGTAAAATACCGCCGTTACTCTGTTCACATGAAAATTTCGTGAATCTCCACGTGATTCTCGGAAAAAATTGCACGTGACTAACCTGTAACCACAGGAGCTCGACGCCAACAATCCTCAATGACATTCGCCACTTGACATCTCTCTAGATCTCAAGCACAGGGATTTATCACGCTAATACTGGTTGCTGTATTTACTATATATATATATGTGTTACACATATAACACATATATATAGTAAATACTGCAAACGGTATTAGCGTGATAAATCCCTGTGATCTCAAGTCAAAGAAAAGTAGAGACGGATATATCATTGTGGGTAGGTTGGGTCTAGCTCCTGTGAAATATACAGGCGCGCAGCTAAAGTATACTTTTCAAATGGAAGCATTTCAGGCAAAGGGGTTGGCGAAGATTTGGTTGGGGTACAGGGGCCGAAGCCCCCGGAAGCTTTTTGCAGGGCAGTTTACTACGTAAGAAATGATCCTTGTCCCCATAAGTTTTCATGCATACAATACAGCATTTAAGGGGTAACGAGTGTCTGCTCGTATAAATGACAGAAGAAATAAAAAATCTGAATAGATTTTTTTTAATTTACTGAAATTTGAAGTATGACAGTAATTTTGATACACCTTTCCATCAATAATAGAAAGAGTTCCGATAATTGTAAAATTTTACTCGAACTTTAATAACTGGAAAACGGTTAAACACGGATTGAAACGAAGGAATTGACTATGCGAGTTAGCTCGCTTACCAGCCGCTCGTTACCCCTTAAATAAGCTACAGGTATAATTGATCAGAGATACAAAGATCCAGTAGGAGTACTTTTCTCTCCATCTCTCCATTACATTTGTTTTTTTTTTTTTTTTTTGCAATACAACGTGGGTATAGCTGCATAGCTCCGTATGCCTGGCTACCATGACTACGCGTATGACAGCTAGACATTACTTTTAAAAGTTATATAACATTTATACTTGTACTGGAATATTAGAAAAGATCGCTTATATTGAGTGTAACAGTGTCCAAGTAGCATAACGTTGGTAAAGTTCTTCTCTTTCGAAAAATAAATACATTTGCCAAATGGGTGTTCAATATGAGCAATCAAATTAACATAAAGAATTTTTTTTTTTTTACTAAATTGAGAATTTACATCAAAAGACGCTCAAGACGTACAGGGTCCGCTGTTGTTGGAACAAATAGTACAAATAATGGATGGCAAGTCCCATTGATCAGCGTATGTCTTCCCGTCAGAGATGACGGCAGCTGTGTGATTTGTTCTTGATCTGTTAATTGATAACAGTGGTAAATGGCGCGGACTTTAATTTGTAAAAAGGTGGGAAAAAGTGGATAAGAGAATTTTATGACACAATATCCGAACCCCATTAAGATTATTTTTGATCTGCACGATAGATTTGACCTTCTAAATCGAAGCCTGCAGATGGCTACAATCTACGACATTGGAACCCAACTATTTTTCAAATCAGTTCATCGATCTTCAGATGAGCAGTGAACAGGGTGAAAGGGAGGGGGAGGGCGAAGGGGAGGGGGGAGGAAGTGGGCTGGAGGAGAGAGAGGGGGAGGGAGGAGGGAGGGAGGGAATGGTGAAGGGAGGTAAGGGCGGGAGGAGAGAGAGAGGGGGAGGGAAGGGCGAAGGGGGGGAGGAGGAAGGGTGGTAAGGGGGCGTGAGAGAGGTACATGTAACCCCCTGCCACCCCCCTCCCCCGATGAGAACGCAAGCGTCATGATATGTATTGATAAAACATTGATTAGTACCTAAATTTATATATTTTTGACGAGAGTTTAACTAAGTTTGAATTACTACTATTCAAAATTTACGTCGACTTCTATTTCTTTTATTTCGAACAACTATAATAATGATAATATCACGCACGTGTGCCGGACTGTAAGCCAAGCTTATTACCTTTTTGTTGAAAAGTAATTATTTACCTTTCAAACATGGTGAATAAACATGTTTACTTAATAAACAAAGGCAAAGAGACTCAGATAACAAATTTAAGTACTCTAAAGATAATCTTGTTGTAACAGTCCAATTTTCATGTAAAACTTGCATGCATGAGCGGAACTAGAATGCCTTCACAGATGGGTATACATAGTCCAGTTTGGCAGGGCAGGGAGTGCATTGAGTTTGGCGACCGGGGGGATCAGTCTGTGGGTAGGGGTGTACAGTATGACCAGAAAGGGGGTCAGTCTCGCCGGGGATGTAAAGTCTGGCGGGGTCAGTCTGGTTGTGGGATGGGCGCTTAGTCAGACGGAAGGGAGGGGGTCAGTTTTTCCGTTGACAAGGAGGGGGGGGGGGTTCGGTCTGACCGTAATAGAGGAGTTCGGTTTGGGGAGGGGGAAGGGCTCAGTCTGGCTGAAAGGGGGTTGGGAGGAGGGGGGGGGTTAAGCTGTGCCGTTGGGATGGTGGTGCTTGTGGTGTGTGTGTTGGGGGGGATTTCAGGTAGTCTGACCGGGAGAGGGGAGTTTCAGACTAATCAACATTATAATCATCGACCAACTCTATGGTAAAAAAAACCCCTAGAAACTAAGCATTCATGTTAATATGGCGGCGTGGGGAGGGTTTGTTTCTAACCATCTCGCCTCTCTCGATCCGCTCACCAAGGCAAAACACAAAACGCTTTACTTCCTTGTACGCGTGTAACTGTTTTTTCTCTTAATTTTTCTGAATCTTCTTTTTAAAAATCTGAAGACATATCTGGTACAAATGTGACTTGAGACCAAAAAAAAAAAAAAAGACATATCTGGTACAAATGTGACTTGAGACCAAAAAAAAAGACATATCTGGTACAAATGTGACTTGAGACCAAAAAAAAAGACATATCTGGTACAAATGTGACTTGAGACCAAAAAAAAAAAAAAAGAAAAAAAAAAAAAAAAAAGAAGCAAAGAAACAAATAAAATTGAAAAAAAAAGTTAGAAAAAAAGAAGAAAAATCATAACTTCTTTCCTTAATTTTGGAATTGCTCTTTACACAAATTAAAGAGAACCTTTATTGCGATTTTGATCGGTCCATCGTATATAATAATGTACGATATTAATCAATTCTTTATATCGTTAACCTATATCATACGTTATATAACCCGCTGATTTCATTCTATCAGTGATTATTTTCTTTATAAATTATGCATTTTGTTATTCTAGTCGTTTACTATGATGCTATACGTCGGCAAATAGATGAAGAGTTGAAGAATGACACCATTTTTTTCATAGGACTCTCTGATAAACAACTCTGGAAGCACAGACAGCATGCAACTAACGACCCCCCCCCTTTTTTTTCACCCATGAGACAGAGATTTTATCTTATAATTAGGGATTGGTCAGGTATATATTTACCTTCAATTTTCTTTTCCTTTATCAAAATGAGAAAAATATGCGTTGTGTAATATGTGGATGAACCAGATATTCTAAATGAGTAATTTTTTTTTTTTTTTTTTGCTGATCAAGATTATTGAGAGGCTGAAAGCTGCGTTATACGCAAACTTACGTGTAATAAATAATGATATCTCAATATCTTCAATTTTTTCCATTGGATAAATTTTATTCCTTTACTCTACCTGGGAAATTTTAAACAAGAGTAATTGAACGAATATACATGTATATGCCCGTTGGTATCGTAATTTAGTGTGAAAATGAGAGGTCAGGTTTTTCTTTATACACGAAAGCCTTCCAAAGCCTATAGCAGCTTCTATATCTTCAATATTTCGAACGATTCACACGTTATTTCTATTCGAATAATTTTGTGTGTGGACGAAATACTGAAGCTATTCAAAGCCTAGAATCATTCAAAAGTTACGACCAAAGTCAAAGATTCTGCGATCACCACGGACATACAGTCAGAAAAACGGACAGTTCAAAAACAAGATCCCCTAGTCATTGTATTATCTCTGATAATCCTGCAAAATCAATAATGATTAATAATTAAATCAAAATTAGAGAAAGAACAAACCTTTAGCATAAACTAATCCTGGTACAGTTAATAACACGTACAATATCCGCATAGCGTCCATTATAACCGTCCTACCCACACTGTTTATATATATGTGTGATCCAGGTCTGGCGTCTCCGTACTCCTGTACACGGGACACTGATTTTAGCGTCTTCCTCAGCATCTATTTTAGATGAGCGTCTTCCCCTCTTTTCGTGGAGGCTCGTAAATTATTCATGCCAGCTAGCTATCGGAGATAAAATAACATGAGGCGCGTGCTTAACTCAAAGAAGGTATCGATACAATAACGGTACTAAGTAGTTAAATTGTCTATTTTTACGTGTAATTTAGACAGAAAACAACATTTTCCCACACCAACTGTCCTGCTCACAAAAATTGGCCAAGACTATCATTAATCAAAAGGACATTTCCAATTAGGCCTTATACTGATGTGTAAATACGCGTGTAAGTAGAATGATTTAGTTTTTATCATTTCTTTTTATCAAAGGACAACCTGCATGGTGTTATTTATATGGATAAATAAGATTGAAGGAATATTATGAAATCAGATAAGAAATTTACAAAATATCTGTCAAATATCAGCAGAAATCATATGGAGAATGGCATTGATAGACATCTCACTGCAGACGATGTTAGGTTTCCTAATGATTACATACCTGGGCACCAGATGGCGCTTTTATTTTTCACCTGTGCTTTTAAACTTTATAAATATAGACCCAACAGGACCAAATAAAGTTAAATATATGATTCAGATGTTATTCATTTAAATTTTTTTCTCTCCATGTATTTACAATTGAATATCTTGCGTGTTTAGCATGTAAATAATACTGTTTTAGGTAGTTCCATACTTGCCGAAAACTCAAAACTGATCTACATTCCAGTTATACAAAAATGTACTTGCAAAAGCAAAATTTCATTTTCATTGTCATTTTGAGGCCTACCCCCGAAATATTTTCTTCAAAATCACTCAAAAAAAAAAAAAAAAAAAAAAATACATGCGTTTGTTAACAAGATTCATCATTCTTATTGATTTTAAAATTGTTTTATTTCATATTTTGTCGATAGAAAACAAGTACATTGTATGCACTCATTCTCTTCTATGTTATACATGACGTTCGTGCACCTGTCGCATGTTGGACGCAAATCAAACATATGACCTGTACAGTCATTGGGCCTGGAATTTTATCACTATCAATATTTAAATATACGTTCGATTGTAAAAAAAGCAATGCGCCATATGCGCATATATAACAAGTTATATCTCATCAGTGATGCTGGAGGCCAAAAAAGAGGAAATTTGCGAAGTGCAAAATTCTAAACATAAAATTCATGACAAGACATAAATTAATAACAAGACAACAAATTCATGACAAGATATAACATTCATGACAAGACATAAAATTCATGACAAGACATAAAATTCATGATAAGACATAAATTCACGACAAGACATAAAATTAATGACAAGACATAACATTCATGACAAGACAAAAAATTCATAACAAGACATAAATTCATGACAAGATATGAAATTCATGACAAGACATAAGATTCATGACAAGACATAAATTCATGACAAGACATAAATTTCATAACAAGACAAAAAATTCATGACAAGACAAAATACACGACAAGACATAAAATTCATGACAAGACATAAAATTCATAACAAGACATAAAATTCATGGCAAGACATAAAATACACGACAAGACATAAAATTCACGACAAGACATAAAATTCATGACAAGACATAAAATTAATGACAAGACATAAAATTCATAACACAAAAAATTCGTGACAGGACATAAAATTCACGACAAGACATAAAATTCATGACAAGAAATAAAATTCATGAAGACATAAAATTCCTTACAAGAAATAAAATTCACGACAAGACATAAAATTCACGACATGACATAAATTCACGACAAGACATACAATTTATAACAAGACATAAAATTCATGAGAAGACATAAAATTCATAACAAGACATAAAATTCATAACACAAAAAATTCGTGACAGGACATAAAATTCACGACAAGACATAAAATTCATGACAAGAAATAAAATTCATGAAGACATAAAATTCCTTACAAGAAATAAAATTTACGACAAGACATAAAATTCACGACAAGACATAAAATTCATGACAAGACATAAAATTCATAACAAGACATAAAATTCACGACAAGACATTAAATTCACGACAAGACATAAAATTCATGATAAGACATAAAATTCATGACAAGACATAAAATTCACGAAAAGACATAAAATTCATGACAAGACATAAAATTCATGAAGACATAAAATTCCTTGCAAGAAATAAAATTCACGATAAGACATAAAATTCACGACAAGACATAAATTCATGACAAGACATAAAATTGATAACAAGACATAAACTTTACGGCAAGACATAAAATACATGATAAGACATAAAATTCATGACAAGACATAAAATTCACGAAAAGACATAAAATTCATGAGAAGACATAAAATTCATAACACAAAAAAATCGTGAAAGGACATAAAATTCACAACAAGACATAAAATTCATGACAAGACATAACATTCATGAAAAGACATAAAATTCATGAAAAGACATAAAATTCCTTACAAGAAATAAAATTCACGACAAGACATAAAATTCACGACAAGACATAAATTTATGACAAGACATAAAATTCACGACAAGACATGAAATTCACGACAAGACATAAAATTCACGACAAGACATAAATCACGACAAGACATAAAATTCATAACAAGACATAAAATTCACGACAAGACGTAAAATTCACGACAAGACATAAAATTCACGGCAAGACATAAATTCATGACAATACATAAAATTCATGACAAGACATAAAATTCATAACAAGACATAAAATTCACGACAAGACATAAAATGAACGACAAGACATAAAATTCATTACAAGACATAAAATTCATGGCAAGACATAAAATTCATAACATTCATGACAAGACATAAAATTCTTGACAAAGAAACAAAGCTACTCCTCTGAGTTTAAGAATGATTTATGACGAAGAATTTAAAAAATGTTGTTCAAACAGTTTAACTAACACTGTGAAACTAGGAAAACGATATATAATCGGGGAAAAACAGTTCTTGCTTCCAATGCGGAATTCGAGATGTTTAAGCTTCCTGTATTGTCAGTGTTTTGAAATTTTTTTTCTTGTCATATACGTTAAAATATTAAATTCAATGTAAGATTTTTCCTACCACAATAGTTTTATTCAAATTGAAATGAAGTGTCAATGGGAAGTAATATTTGAACTAAAGAAAAGAAAACGATAGCTTCTCGAGCTGCTCTTTTTAAAATGTTGTTACGTACAAGAGAGATAACTCTAAGATGATCTCTCTCGAGATAACCATTGCATATTCTAACTCTTTTTTTTTAAACTAGTCTATTTATAGCTAATTTTTGTCTTACGAATGTGTTATTGTGTAATCTTGAACAATTATTCTAACTAACCATATCTACTGTCAAAGCTATATATATATATATGTTACAGGGAATAAGTGTAATCAGGGATTTCATGTAATTCCTGAAAGGTTCAGTGATTACGTGTAATTCCTGGTCATTTTAGGGATTACATGAAATCCCCAAAATTTAAGGGATTACATGTAATTCCTAAAATATTTTTGCATTTTTACACTTATTTCCTGACGGCCAAAAATCATGTAAAAATGATGAAATTGCGATATAATAGATATTTTACATTTTCATAATATAAAATCCTATTACTGAACGAGAAAAAAATGGTTACGTATATGATCAGAGATGCTTTCAAGGCTGATAATGTTAATTTAAGATTGATGGGAAAATGATATGTTAGAAAAACTTTTCAGCGGACAATTCGGTTGCACAGATGTATTTTGTGGCCCACTGATATAACTGTAATACATGCACTCGGTAAGATTGTATGCATGGAATCTTGATTGGACTATGTAACTCAATACAGCCATTGTACCAAGTGCCATGGTGACCGCTTCATCCCAAAATCTTTTCTTTGCATCTATTCTATTTCAGTGGAACGTGTTGCAATCAAAATATCTTAGTATTTAGTTGTACACGTAGGAAGGGGATATCAGATTTTTTAACCTGGTAATAGGAATAATTTATACAGATTTGTTTTATGGACCTTCATATTTAGTCTAGTGGTTTATGCTTGCTGTCGGATGGGGACATCCGTTGCCTCGTCAAAAAAAGTAATTTTGAATACATTTTAAACTTATATAGACATCGATCACATAATAAAAGTTGAAAATTAGAACATTTTTATCATTTCTTTTTTGCCCATTATCAAGATACGTTAATGAAGGTTAAATACTAATGTTTCAGATTGAGGCTTTCGATACATGTTTAAGAGTGCTTTGACTATCAATTATGTTCGATAAGTTCTTTTCTTTGCGCTCATGGGTTTGTTTTATGTCCATTTTGCAGAGATAATGATATACATGATAAATGAACTTCTAAATTTGGGGAATACTGTGATAAAAAATTATCTATTCTAGTTTGAATATTTTCAAATATTTGGCATAATCGGTTCTGGGTTCTTGACGGATAGGATATTCAGCATTAACTGAGCTAAAAATAATAGATTATAAATAATGAAAAAAAGGAGAAATAAAGGTTAGGAAATAAGTGTAAAAATGCATGAAAAATTCAGGAATTACATGAAATACCTGGCCTATTTCAGGAATTACATGTAATAACTAATCGAAACAGGGATTACACGAAATCCCTAAATTTCAGGAATTACATGAAATTCCTGATTACACTTATTCCCTGTAACATATACATGTAGGATCTCAAATGAATTTTCATTTCATACGATGTATGAAACGAGTTTTGTGTTTTATATCGCCGAGCTTTGACGAGAGGATATAAAACGCACAACGAGTTTCATAATACATCGTATGAAATGAAAATTCATTTGAGATTCTTTTTATCATATGATATTGCCTAAATATGTGTATTTCTAACGTGAAATCAACGTTTCTGAGAATTAGAGGCGAACCACGCCGTGACCTACAGGTCGTCTGATTCGCCATGAGAAGTAGTTCCTCATCGTATAGATATATATTCTGTGCGTAAGAGAAAAATATTTCAAATGTGTTTAGTATTTCAAATCAGTAATTAATTCTACAACAATTTTAATCATTGATATTGAGTCCGGGTCTGAATTTAATAATTGACCGATATTTGAAAGGTCACACATGTAAAATTTTATGTGATTAGGTTCCAAACTTGACCAATCGCATTCAAACAGAGCGATATGTAACGTGTTATCATATAATACATTTATGAAATGACTTTATGAAACTGCATAACGGGTGTATCATGTGATAAAAAGACTTAATGCGATAAATATGAAATACTTTCTTCTAAACTCTTCTTTTTATATGCTAAAAGGCATGAAGTGATGACTTTAACGGATAAGTGTACACGTCTGCACATGTAATAGGGATGGGTATCGAAATCAAATTTTCGATATGATACAATACAATACAATACAATACAATACGATAAAAAACAATACAATACAATATAATACGATACGATACGATACGATACGATACGATACAATACAATACAATACAATACAATACAATACAATACAATACAATACAATACAATACAATACAAAAAGTACTGATATCAGATATATCGTATCTAATTTCATATTTTGTGAAACATACAAACTAACAATCTTATTCACCAATAACAACCCTTCCCCGAACACAAAGTCAAACGGGTTCCTGGAGGTTACATGTAGTAACATGTAGAATGCAGTACAAGCGCTGGTGTTGTCCGAGAGTCTGACAATGCTGCGAACCAGCAAAATCATGGATGTCCGATATGTGAGGAAGGAGATACAAAAGAAATGATTTCATGTACAAATTGTACAAGGAAAGTGCATTATGCATGTACTGGGCTTCCCTTTTATCAGATCGTGGTGTTTAAGAAAACGTCCAGAAAATTTACATGTGAAAAATGCGTTGTAAATTCTGGTGATGTAAAGCAAAGCGATGCGCATAAATCCCTGGGCGAAACAAAACAGATGGATGGCCATATTGCCGCGATACCAGAAAATGTCACGAAAATAGAAATGGAAGGTATGAAGAAGATGTTTGGTACATTAGAAAAAGAGATCTTAAGGCTAATGTCCAAACTTTGTGATGAGAATGCCCAACTTAAAGAAAGCATTTTTGAGGAAAAAATGAAAACAGTGAGTACAGAGAATGAAAGGTTAACAGCGTTAATAAGAAAAAGTGAAAGTACGGAGGAAGAACTTAGAAATCAGATTTTGAAACTCAAGGAAAAGAACAATAATTTGAATGCTGAATGTGAAAACCTAAGGGTGAGCAATGCAAGAAAAAATGAAGATGCACAAAAGTATGAAGAGCGCTTACGAGCGAAAGATGATGAGATTTTGACTTTGCGCAAACAGGAAACTATAGAGAAGCACATCGAAATAGTCACTGATCATGAAGAGACTGACAACAGAGGAAATGAAAGAAGATCGCCTATTGCAAATGTCCCAACAGCAAACCGATTTGAAAAAGAGCGAATTGGCACTGATATAGTTGTAAGCAGCCTAAACACTAGGTTTATTGAAGGCCACTTAGATCCTTTATCAAATTTTTATTCGATGACCTTGTATTGGAACAAACATCGATTTCACAGCGTTGAGCAGGCGTTTCAATATGAAAAAGCTCTTCGGCATGGTGAAAAATCTCTGGCCAGCAAAATCGACCAATCTAGGCATGCAGGAATAGCAAAGAAGCTAGGCAGACAAGTCAAACTAGATCCACGTTGGGATATGGAGAAAGAGTGGCTCATGTATAACCTTCTTCGCACGAAGTCTAGGCAGTGTGGCGAATTCCGGGAAAAGCTCATAGAAAGTGGAGAAAATCAGCTGCTTGAAAACAAGCCTGATCCGTTTTGGGGAATCGGGAAAGATGGAAAAGGAATGAATGTCTTAGGCAAAATGATGGTGGAGCTTCGAAGCGAATTATTGCAAAGACTGGAAAAGGAAAAATCAAAGCCTAAGGCGGTTGTAATAGGAAGTTCACTCGTCAAAAATATGAGAGGTGATTGGCTGTCATCTCGAGTTTCAACGGATGTGCATATTGCTTATACGATCCCAGCGGCAAAGGAAAAAATGCAGGATATACCGTGTGATACAAATGTAGTGTTGTTTCAATTATTATCAAATGATGTGAAAAAAATGTCTGAATCGAAATGCGTAGAAGATCTTGAAAATCTTGTCAAGTTAACCAAGGAGAAGTGCCGTTCAGCCCGTATAATCATATCTCTTCCGCCGAATCGAGGGGATTCTAGAAGTCTAAATACCAAAACGGATGTAGTCAATGCGCATGTCAAATCGCTATTTGCAGAAGATAATATTGTATCCATTTGTGACAACTCCAACCTATCGTATCGAGGAGAACCGAATCGCCGTTTTATTTGTGGTGATGGGGTACATCCTACTCCTGAAGGAGAAAAGGTATTATTTGCGAATATCCGGCGTGCAATTGAGAGTGTATTGTAAATACACGCGTAGTCAGAGTGTAGAATTTGAAATTTTTAAAGGAAATTTGAAACAACTATCATCTTAGAATTTTATCTGTATTGTATGCATGTTGTTTTGACGATGTTATAATTTGTTTTGTGCTATGGATAGTAGTAGGTACTTTAACAGACGACTAGGTATTTGCCATTGGAATATAGAGGGTATTAAATCATCGAAATCTTCTAAGTTAGATGACCCAGAATTTAGCAAAGAACTAAGGGCTCATGATATAGTTGCATTAACAGAAACCCATGCAGGTCCGAATGACCATGTAGGATTACAGGGCTACACAACATTTATGGCTACTAGATCGAAACACAAGAAAGCTAGAAAACATTCTGGTGGAATAGCTATACTTGTTAAAAATAATATAAAAGCAGGGATAGAATTTCATAAAACATCTGCTGATCTCATTTGGTTGAAATTAAACAAAAAATTCTTTCAGTTTGAATCTGACTTGTATATTGGAGTAGTATATATTAGCCCTCAAAATTCATATTGTACGAAAGAAATATCAGAGAAAACATGGGAAGATCTAAAGACTGGTATTTTGAAATATAATAATTTAGGGAATATTATGTTGTTAGGGGATTTCAATGCAAGAACTGGTCGTCTGCAATGTGATTATATTATTGACGATGAAAATAGATACATAGATTTTGATTCATCGTACATATCTGATAATCCTATTTATGAGAGAATTAGTATGGACAAAAGTGTGAATGAGTATGGGAGAAATTTACTTGAATTATGTAAAGCCAATAGACTTAGAATTTTGAATGGAAGAACTATTGGTGACACTATTGGAAAGTTTACATGTTATCAATGGAATGGGTGTTCAGTCGTTGACTACTGCATCGTTACTGAGGACCTCCTGGGGACTGTGGAATACTTTCATATTCATGATCTAAAAGGATTATATTCAAATCATAGTAAACTGTCCCTTCAAATTCCATCTAAATTTAACTTTATTGACAATAATGAGGAAATGGTTGATCTACCTTTACAGATAAGATGGAATGCGGAAATAGAGTCGATATATAATCTGAAATTACAAACAGATAAAATCAAGACGGATATTACTGAAATTTCTGAAAAAATTGAAGTAAATGATGAATCTATAAATGAAAATGTTAAGGCTATAAATGAAATTCTACTTGATGCTCTTCCGACAAATACGATCAGAAAGCGGAAGGTCACGAAGAAAAAATGCAGAAAAAAGTGATATGATGGAGACTGTCGTGAATTAAAGCGTATGTTAAATCGTGCGAATAGAAAGTTTATTCTTAATCCGTGTGATATGTCTGCAAGGGAAGCGTTTTTCCGCGTACGTAAAATGTATAAGAAAACTCTAAAATTCAAAAATAAACTTTTCAAAATTCAATTGATAGAAAAAATAAATAATATTGATAGTAAAAATAACAAAGAATTTTGGGAAGTTGTTGATGAATTGAAAATCATTGATGGCTCTAAATATGATAACAAAGCTGCCCTAATTTCAGGAGAAACGTGGGTGTGGCATTTTAAAAATTTGCTACAAAAAAGAATAGATCCAGGAACCGAGTTAATTATGGATACTGAATTTTTATCTGAAGAAAATGATCTAAGCGCAATCATAACAGTTAGTGAAACAATGGAAGCGATAAAAGCTTTAAAGAGTGGAAAATCAAGTAGTTTAGACATGATCAAGAATGAAATGTTGAACGTTGCAGCAAATTGTTGCGCAAATATGTTTACGAAACTCTTTAATAAGATTCTTAAAACGGGAAATTTTCCTTTAGAATGGAGTAGAAGCATAATCGTACCTCTACATAAAGCGGGCAATTGCCACGATACAAATAATTACCGTGGACTGGCATTAACTAGCTGTTTGGGAAAAGTTTTTACATCAATTCTAAATAAAAGGCTGAATAAGTTTACAAAAGATAGAGATATTATTAGTAAATTACAAATTGGATTCAGTGAAAAAAGTCAGACCTTAGATCACATGTTCGTCTTGAAAACATTAATGGACAAGTATAAGTTTGAAAACAAGAAACTATACCTTGGATTTGTTGATTTTAAGAAAGCTTATGACACCGTTTGGAGAGATGGATTAATGTATAAACTTAATAAAAATGGAATAAATGGTAAAATATTCAATGTTATAAAGGATATGTATTCAAAATCGGAAACATGTATAAAAGTTGACGGAAAACGAACAGAGTTCTTCAAAGACAATGTCGGTGTCAAACAGGGTGAAGTTTTAAGTCCACTTCTATTTAATATCTATATTAATGATGTGGTCGATGTATTGGGTGATATTGATAGTCCTGTCTTAAATGAGAGTGTAATAGACTGTCTTTTATATGCTGATGATTTAGTTATTTTGTCTTCTACTTTTGGAGGATTGCAGAGGAAATTTGATAATCTAGCGAAGTACTGCGACCGCTGGAAACTTGAAATAAATGAATCAAAATCAATGGTCTTGCAAGTGTCAAAACATGGACGAATTTCTTCAGATACTATTAAGCTCAAGCATTCTGTTTTGACAAACACTAGTAAATACAAATACCTTGGTGTAATATTTGATTCCACTGGAAATTTTCATCCAGCTAAAAAGAACATGTATGACAGAGGCGCCAAAGCACTATATAAACTCAAGTCAGTAATTGATAGAGAAATAATGTCACCAAAAATTAGTTTTGATCTGTTTAATAAAACTGTTAAACCAGTATGTCTGTATGGAAGTGAAATGTGGGCAAGCACACTAAAAATCAATCGCCAAGATCTGAGTTCGAACACTAAAGTTTCTCTTGATAAAATTTGCAATTCTCTACCAATAGAGAAGATTAATATTTCCTATATGAAGTGGATACTTGGTGTTCATAAGTATGCATCAAATGTAGCTGTAATGGGGGAGTTAGCTCAGTATCCCATGGCCATTGACGCTGTAATAAATTCCTTTAATTACTGGAAACGTGTGAAAGTAAGATGCAAGAATAGACCATTACTGGAAAATTGTTTGCTAGAAGCTGAATATATTGATAACAAAGGCGGACGATCATGGATAACATGGATTAAAACAATTGATAATTTACTGAAATATAACTTAGAGTCTTATGATACTAAGAAATTACGTAAAGAATTAAGAGCAAATTATCGAGAAATCTGGGAAGAAAAACTCTGTGAAAATAGAAATGGTAAACTAAGAAACTACTGTAACTTTAAAACACGTTTCGAGCTTGAGGAGTATTTGGATTCAAATATGTCATTTAAAGTACGGCGTGACCTTGCACGGTTCCGTATAAGTGCCCATAAGCTCAAAGTTGAAACCGGAAGACATACAAGGCCGGTTACTCCATTAAATGACAGGTTATGTGACAAGTGTAATACTGGAGATATTGAAGACGAAAAACATGTAATTTTACGTTGTTCTGCGTATAAACAACAAAGAAAGAAATTCTTTGATATACTTTTTGAAAAATGTCCAAATCTTATTTATCTGGACGAAGAAAGTAAAATGAGTTTTATTTTCAATAATGGTGACATGAATTTGATAAATAGTTTGGGTCATTTTGTACACGATATATTAAACTAAATTCAAGAAGCTCCCCAGGAGGTTCAAATGCACATATAGATCACGATGTGAGTATGGGTATATAAATGTGTTGTTACTTTTATATGCATGATGACTTTATAGTGAGTTAATGCAATAAATGAATTTGAATTTGAATTTGAATTTGTAGGTCTAACTTAACTTATAGTACTCGCGCATTTCTTTATATGGTTTTTATGTTATCTTTATCTTTGTTCTGTCTGATCATAGATCAATCCTTTTTTTATTCGATCGCAAATTTCCCGTCAAACTTTTTCAGAAATGTTTTAATAAATATGGTCAGTTCCTATTTGAACGTTTCTGGAATAAAATATATTTTCCGTAAAATTTTCAACAAAAAAGTATCTTTTGGAAGATAATGTATCGAATAAAACCTGCTGGTGGTGTTCAGTGTGAGAGACGTCGCGGCTACTTCTTGTTGTAGTTCGAATCCTCAGCCTCTTCATAGGTGCACCCACGGTTTATAATGGTAGATACCACAGTACAGTAACTACAGTACTACATTATAAGTAACTACTGTGTATAAATACCCTTCACTATGTATGCTATGTATATGGGGGTGGTGTGTTGATTTGTGCGCCATTGGATGGTCCATACTTCCAACGGTCTTTAACGTACCATCAACCGAGACAGTCACCTCAGCCACCGCTGCCGAGGGGTCAATATCCTCCAAGCCAGAGAACAGGCGGGTGCGAGACGATAAATCACCTCTAAGAAAATCCGTCTCTTTCGGGAATCGAACTCTGGACCCCTTGTACAGAAGTCCGAAGCTCAACCAGCTGAGCTATTACACCCAATACTAGTATGCAGGTACTCCTTATAGACGCAGAATAGTTGTCACATAATGTATAACAATGAAACAACAAGTATTAGCTTTTACAAAAAGCTTGCCTCTTGACTCTTAAGCCGACCTGGTGAGATAATCTTATACACAGGTTCTGAATAACCTAGACAAATATTTGCATTTTATGCAATTGTCAACCAATCATATTGCCAAGAGGTATATCCGTGCAAGTAGGTTACGAATGATTACAGTATACCGTCAGTCATGACTGACGGTATTCAATGGAGTCAAAACGATAGTATCATACAGTGAAATCTTCAGTGTACAGATTTAAAATAAAAATAGAGTCCTGTGACTAAAAAAAAGCATAAGTAAGACGGAAGTGTTCATACTCTATATGTTTATGAGAAGGGAGGGGATCTCCAACCAGACCTGGTTGCAGTACCAACAACAAAACACCAAAACACACGAAGCCAACACACAGAGAAGACGAGTACAGCAAGAGACGAGAAAGAGACGCACGACATAGATACATGAAACACAAAAGTCTAAACATAAACCAACGAGACCAATGGGCAACCGGTGCCGACTTAGGACGGACATCAGCTACGCAGGTAACCCTAACCCTAACCTTATGATAATACATTTTTGTAATTGTCAACTCTTTACCTTCCCGAAGAAAATTTCAAACCAATTTATTATGCACCAGACACGTGTTTTGGATATTAAATCCTCATCAGTGATAAGTGACTTAAATATTATAGATTTGCAAGAAATGAGTGCGCAAAATGGAAAATAAATAGAGAGTTTAAATCGGAAAAGTGCTTTTTCATAATTTTTTTTTCGATCATAAAAAGATGCAAAAGGGCTCAGATATTTCACATCAACCTTGTTATTCGCAATATCTGTGATTGACGTAATAGACCCTTTCACATTATCTGCGGTACTGAATTTGAGTGCCAGTTCCGGGGGACAACGAATAGATTGCGCATGCACCAGTGACGTCATTTGATTGTTCTAGGACGTTTAGCGCGGAATCATGTTTCGTTTGTTCCGCGGAAACATATTGGAACAATCGAATTACGTCACTGGTGCATGCGCAATCTATTGTTTGTCCCCCGGAACTGGCCTTCAAATTCAGTACCGCAGATAATGTGAAAGGGTCTATAGTTAATCGAAGACCAAAATGTAAACAACAAACAAGCATGTAGTTAATTAATCACTCTTAAAAATAGATTACTTATATACTTTTTTTGTCAGTTAAATAGAAATTCAATACAGATGATAAAGGGATTTGTATTTGTGATACATATATAAGAATTATCTAGATATTTAAAGTAAAAGCGTGCTCTTGTCTAAAAAAGCCCAATTAGACTTTTTTCACCGTGACGAACTTCGCACTTCGCACTTCGAACTTTGCACTTTAATTTCATAAGTTGGTTGCCGAAAAAAGCGAGCCAGTTGTACAGGAAGTCCAATATACCATTCCATTGAGTATACTAATCAAAATATAGATGACTCCGCTTATGAGTTTATACGCGAACGGCAGCTACGGCACTTTTTCTTCAATGTTTGAAGTGCGAAGTACGAAGTTCGAAGTGCGAAGTTCGTCACGATGAAAAATGTCTATTATAATCATAACAATTGAATGCATGAATAAAATCATATACTACACACTTCACTTATCCAAGCAAGTCTACCTTGAGTAAATTACAATTTTAAGACGTAACTAATTATCGAATAACTTATACACGTCACCTATCTGTCCAATGAAATCTTTTGATTTCAATAGGGACATATCGCTCGCGCTCATTGCAATTTTTACAAAAATTACGGTAAAATACGGTGTTAAACGCGAAAAGAAAAAGACATCTAGTCTTGTTATAATTAGCTAATTTTCATTGTCTTTGGAAAAATTCGAAAAAAGACCATCGTTCCGATCTCCCTTATGTGTGTTTATTAATGTTTTGTTATGGGTATGTGACACACAACAAGTGCATTTATTTTACATTCACCACAACTGTCAGTTTCATTCTTCATATTCTTGTTTTCATAGCATTTTCCAAGTAAAAATGTGGACGTTAAAATTTAGGTCACCGCGTTCAGTAGCTGTCGCTGCATGTTTCTGTGGATTTTACGCATAGTGTCGTCACGAGAGTTTACTTGCGAAATGCAACATGTTCCTATTCTATCAAAACTGTATGAAAATAGAAGACATTTTTTTTGGGGTAGAAAAATGAAAGATATTCAGATTATTTAAAAGTGCATCTAAAAAAATCTGGCGAGATGGAAATACCCCCCCCCCCCCAAATCCAAAACCAAATTTAAAAAAAAAAAACGAACCCCCCCACCCCCATCTCACCCCAAATAAAACATCCCCCCCCCATATGAAAATAAACAGATAAAAAACAAACAAAACAAAAAAGGAAGGAAAAATAAATTTTTAGATATGACAAATATGCAATTGATGACAGCAAAATATAATTCATTTATTGAGTAATTAGAAGAAAAAATAGAAAGAAAATGAGCATTGTTGACAAGGTCTAAAACGACGTCAAAAACGCGTCAAATGTAACTTCCAAGTACAACCAAAAAATAACAACACTTCTAAAGCCCCTATCACACTTTTTCGTATCAGCTACGTAAGAGGAGTATTTTTGCCAAAATTCTTTACGCAAGAGAAACGAAAAGGTCTGCCACGTATTTCGTCCTTCTCAGAAGTCCAAGGCGTAAGTGCGGAGTTTATACGGCGTAAGAGGCGTTTCTATCACGTATGAGCAGCGTACCAATGCGTCCTACCATCACTTACGTGCGGCGTTCGGCACGTACGTTTGACGTTCAATGCGTTTCTACTGCGTAAGCACGACGTTATTGCTACGTAGTCTTCTTATTGGCGACGTTTCTGCTGCGTTGCCGTGGCGTTCACGTTCGTATGAAACATTTTTTTGTTGTCAAAATATTATTTCTCTCGATTTACCACTCAAAATAACATGAACACAAAAAGGGTAAAGGGTACTGTCAAAGTGCCCTTTGAAATTAGCGCATACTTTATTTAGACTCAGTACGCCATATGAAATAAAACTGCTTGGTTGATCTAGTGGAAGTTTGTAATAATATGGTATAATTAATCTTGATTCATTCTTAATAGGTTCAAAACTTTATTTTCCCTTTAGATTTTTATCATGTGTTCATAAAAACATTGCAAATACACCTTTTACGCCGAGGTGGAATGAGCGATACTCCTTTAACGTAGCAGATACTCATACAACGCAACACCAACGTAGCTCTTACGTAGCAGGAACGAAAAGAACGTAGTTCGTACGCCATGCATACGCAGGAGTATATCGAAGAAACGAAAAATGAGAAATTGAAACGTGTACCATACGTAGTAGATAAGAAAAGAACGCCGCGGGTACGAATTAGCAACGCCAAGTACGTAGCACGTACGCCATAGGGATATCGCTTGCGTTTGTGATTCGTTCGTACTGCGTAGTAAGAGTATTAGCGACGTTCCTGCTACGTTGCCACTGCGCTTCTTACGTTTGCACTGCGCTCGTGCTTAAAAAAACGCGGCACTCTTTCGTATCAAGAGATCATGCTACGTTTCAAAGAGTACTCGCTACGTAAGCTGGCGTTGGTACTGCGTTGCTACTGCGTTCCTTTCTTACTGCCACGTATCCTGATACGCCGTAGATACGTGGGCCGATACGTAAAAGTGTGATAGGGGTTTTAAGAAATATCCCTAGATCATCATTATGCTTTCGGTTTGTCGATACGTGGTTCTGAAGATATGTTTGTCAAAGGATGGTACCCTTTTTGGCCTACTTTTGCCTATGGTGGCACCAGCTATTGACGGATCCAGACAAAAAACAACATTGACATCACTTGTAGGGGACAATGAGTACTTCATACTTACCAAGTTTCATTAATATTTCTTCAGTAGCTCTGCAGAAGATGTAAAAATGTTTGAAAATAACCCCATTTCCTATTTTTAAATAAGAATACAAAATCATGAAAAATCAGAAAGATACTATTTTCTACAAAATCAATATAGAATCATTGAATGGAAAGGGAATGATCTCCAGCATGACCACCCTGCACACACATAGCGAAATAAACCCACAAGAAAGTGACACAAAAATGACATCAGACAAAACTACAAATCAGTAAAAGACACAACAGTATTCACTAGAATGTCATTTATATATATATATATATATATATATATATATATATATATATATATATATATATATATATATATATATATATATATATATAAAAGCACAAAAAAAGGTACAAGCGACCACGACACTAAACGTGTTTAAACCCAGCGGAAGGGACAGTACATCCCTTGAGCCCTCTGGATACACGAATATGTACTTGTATCCAGACGGAACAAGGGACAGTACGTCCCTCATTCCGTTCGGACACAAGTACATAAGTACATACTGTACATACAAGTACATACTGTCCCTTGTTCCGTCTGGATACAAGTACATATTCGTGTATCCAGAGGGCTCAAGGGATGTACTGTCCCTTCCGCTGGGTTTAAACACGTTTAGTGTCGTGGTCGCTTGTACCTTTTTTTGTGCTTTTATATCTTTTTTTTCCAAGCGACGTGCATTCGCCCTTTGTTGGGCTGATCCGACATTGTCTGAATAGTGAACGTGGTTGTTTTCACCTCTTTTGTGCTGTCTATATATATATATATATATATATATATATATATATATATATATATATATATATATATAAACAAAAACAAAAAAAAAAAACAGTCGTAACAGACGTAAAGAAACATCAAACATTGATGACAACACATAAAAGGAAGGAGACCAATGTGCAACCGGTGCCGACTTTGGACGGCCATCTGCTATTAGCAAATGGTGTGGTTATCCGAATTACGTGCGAACAATCCTACCACTTATCCGCTTGAATGAAATTCAGTAAATGAGTGCAAAAAATGACACATTAATAGAGTTATGAAGGGAAACAGTTGAAACATAAGCGTTTTTGACAGGCCGAAAAGACATAAAAACGCGTCATAAATACGACGTCAGACTGGAATAGAAAATAATGAAAATGGTTAAGAATTCTTCTAGATAATCCTGATGATTTCGGTTTTTTTAATACTTGTTCGGTTCTGAAAAAGTATGTAAAGGAAGGGTTTTCCATTAACAGACATTTGACTGTAGTGGCGCCACCTATTGGCAGACGAAAATTAACACCTAGAGTTCTTAGTCCTACCAATGAAATAAAGACTACTACTGACTGACCAAAACTACCGACTATTCCTACCAAGTATCATCAAAATCCCTTCAGTATTTATGGAGAAGATGCCCAATATATATGGAAATATCCCCTTTCGACGGATTCGGACAAAAAAAAAAAAAAAAAAACAACAACACTAGTAAAGAACCATGAGTCCTACCAAGTTTTATCAAACTCCCTTCAGTGGTCCTGAAGATCATGCCTGATATGAATGAAATCACCCTCTTCCTTTTTACAAAAGAAAAAAAAAATTATGATAATTAAAAAAAATACCATCAAAATCAATATAAAACCATTTATAACTATGTAGTACATTACAGCACAGAAAATAATGAATAGCCTCTTTTTTAGTATATATCTGAAAACCAGATTTAAGGTTGAGGAAAAATTAGAGAGAATCCGACATATTTCTTCGTTCTCATCTCTCCTCAAGATCATAGAAGCTCGTGGACGTGGATAATCAGTCAATTATGTATCTCGAGACAGTCCCCGGTTTTATATGTTTTAAAGCAAAAAGTTTGGAGTAAAAAACACGGGGTCCATCTTTGGATAATTGATTGACAGAAATCGACATTTCTATGTGTTACTTTGAGCCTTTGTAACTAAGGTGAAATCTCTGCTCAAGTCTTCCCTCAAATACCTTCCGCAGCTAAGGAACCCTCACATGATTTGATGAATTTCCAGACAAGATGATTTTGAGGGAAAATCAGCTAAGGGAATATTTATATATTATATCCTTATGTTGATTTAAGGCTGAAGAAAATCTCAATTTGAGACGTTTGATACAAGGAAGAGAGACCCTCTTCACAATATGTTACTCCTAACATCGGCTTCTCAATTTTCTCTATTCTCTATAAATCAACGTCTTATAATACTTAGAATTCGTTCCCCGTGGCGTGATGTTTATAAGTGGATTAATTACTTCTTTCCAGCTCTGTCGCCTGAACGAAGCTTTGTTTTGGCACTTAATCAATTTGACATCATAAATGTTATTTGGCTATTTTGAAAACTTGTCATTTCATTCAAAAATTAGAGGAGGCTTACATTTTAGCACCGTCCCCCAAATGCTATTTTGAACATAGATTTTATTTGGATATACTACTGAATCGACCGCACAGGAAATTTAGAGTCGCGCACTCTCTGTAGAGTAAATGCACAACTCTCTGTAGAGTAAATGCACACATTCAAATTGTGACGTGCAACCCCAAATGATTTACTAAATGATATTATCGATTTTGCACAATCACGATTAAATTATGTGGGTCCCCCAGATACCTTGCTGGGATTGAACAATAATTGGAATGATAAAAAGAAATGATTGAGGATAGAAATGATTGGTTATATACAAGGAATCAATTGTGATCAAAAATGAGTAAGGCTCAATTGGGCTCAAAAACAAAGGGGGCAACAAAGGTAAGGGGTATTGAGCTAAAGAGAGCCGAGAGATGCCTGATTCCTATGTAGCTACGATGTATTTGGAACTCGTAATGCTAAAGTATAGGAAAGGCTTATTCAGCCACTTCTTTACTACTTTACCCTTATTAGTCTTTATCTGTAAAGTCCTTCGTCTTCCGATAACACTTTGAGAATAGTTGTGCTTCAAGTGATCACGCTTGAATATATACTCTCAGCCTAACTGTGATTGGATAATCAAAGCATGACAACGATTGGTTAAAGTTGTATAGAAGAAGATCTCTGATTGGTTGTATTCTAGCGATCTGATTGGTTGTCAAAAGAGAGTGTTTCAATCCACTTGCTGTGATTTAGATTTAGCCTGTGTTTACTCTGATTATATAGTATTTTATTAATAGAACTGAAAACGTTTCAAAATTAAAAAAATTAAAACAAGAGGACGCTACTTAAATTAATTTTGGACGCTTATGAAAAACACTTTGGCTGGAAGCATGATGAGGATTTAATATCCGAAACACGTGTCTGGCGCATAATGAATTGGTTTGAAATTTTCTTCAAGAGGGTATAGAGTTGGAACCCGTCCGCATTATTTAGAACATTACATAACATATTCTCCGTTTCTATATACGGATGAACTTGGCACTTTATTCCAGTTCGTGAACCCATAAAGACAAGTTTACATAATTGTTTATAATGATTATAAAAACAAACCATATGCAAATGAAGTATTGACAACCCTTCCCTTTCCCATTCCCCCAAATTGTTACAATTTCATTCGAAAAAAAGACATCTACGATCGAACAATCTGTTAAAGATGCATATACATGTATGATGGATTGGACAGGATGAAAGGGAGGCGTGAGGAAGGGGGTGGGAGGAGGGAAACAGGGGGATGGAGGAGGGAGGAGAGGGGCAAAAAAGGGAGGGAGTGGGAGAAAGGGAGCGGGAGGATGGAGAGAAGGGGGATGGAGGAGTGAGGAAGAGGGGCGGGAGGGGGAGGTAAGGGAAGGGTGAAAAGGAGGGGGAGGGAGGAGGGAGGGAAGGGGCAAAAAAGGGAGGAAGGGGGAGAAAGGGAGCGGGAGGATAGAGAGAAGGAGGAGGAGTGAGAAAGAGGGGCGGGAGGAGGGAGGTAAGGGGACGGGAGGGGGAGAGAGATACCCCCATATATGGTTACAATGAAATGATGCCGTAATTTCTATAGTACCTATATCAAAAGGTCTTTAAACTAAGTTTTTTTTAAAATAAACGATTGGTTTAATTGAACCCTACTTTTATACTTTGGACGATTCAGAAGGAGATATATTTCATCTCCAATCTAATATTGTTATATTGTTATATTTGTATATTTGATCTATTTTATCTACCAGCCTCGATATAAAATGTTTGTGATGACATTAAATTTGGTTATCTTACTTCCTTGTTTAATAATCTAAAGGTAACAGAAATTTTATAAACTGAAAATTTGTAAATTTCCGTGGGGAATTACCTTAACACGGTATTCTATTTTTAGATGTCATTGAATAAATTAATTGAATGAACTGAAATTACACTATACTTGTGAATTTGTAAGTTTCTTCTATATCACTTCATCCTGAAACCATCTATATATATCCTGTGTAGACATAGTCTTTCCTTCCGTTTTCATAGCCAAGGAAATTAAACATTTGCTTAAAACACGTGGGAAGTTTCAAATACTATTGTACGGAAATTCTAATTTCACGTAAGAGGGCATTTAAAAATAGAATTTATGGAAAGTAGAAATATACAAACAATATTATATAATGTACATATACATCTTGCTGACTGAGAAATAAAGGAAAGAAAGGCAAGTTGAATGGTGTTTAAACTCAACATGTAAGTATTCGAATAACATTCAGTAATAATAAATAATATGTGGTCATAGTATTCATGTACATAAATGTAAAATTTCTGTTACATTTAGAATGCCTTGTGGAGTAAGAAATTTCTATTTGAATGCTCTGACAATGAAACAAGATTGGTAAAACGGAATACATTTCGTTGTTAAAAACCTACATGTATGCAGCTTTTTAGGCTTTTTGGATTTTTTCACTCGTCGGATCATGTAAACTTGGCGGTCTAATAAGTGTCCTAATTCTACCGCCCAAAATTTCTAGTCATGCGTGCCATGTCATGTGTGCCTCATATGAAATTCATGGGAAATTTACATGAACTTTACATAAAAGTTCACATGAAACTTATGTGAAATGAGCACGAACATGAAATTTACATGAACAATTTTAAATGAAATCCATGTGAAGTTTCCGACATGAATTCATGTGAATACAATTTCTCATGAATTTCAAAAAGAAAGAATCACGATTGTGAAATTCACGTGAAATGAATTTATGTGAACATGGTGAATTTTTTTTTTTTTTTTTTTTACATCAATCTCATGTGAAATTTATATGAACTTCACATGAATTTTCATGTGAAATTTATATGATACTCATTTCAAATGAATTTCATGCGAGGCACAATTGGCTGTGTACGTTTCGGATTTGAAAAATTACAGTTATGTGTAGATTATAGGGTTATAAATGGTGAGGGCTTAGAAACTACATGTATTGAGAACTGTAGAGTTTACTTTGTTGCCAAAACAATTGAATATATGTCACAAGAGTGTTAAAGGACCAAAACAAAACTTCAGTTGAAAAATAGTTTTTTAATTATTAAATCAAAGAACGATGTTAACATCCCGTCAGTAGATCTGTTTCCATCTACTATATGTTTTCTACCTTTTGAGGGCAATTCATTCGAAGAATAAAGGTATAAAATAGAATTTGACATTTTATATTTATTTTCTTTTTTCAGTTTATATAGGCCACATCAAAGCGAAGCTAGTAGAACAATGATGATCGAAGACGATAAAGAAGACGTAGCCAATGTTACAACACGTCAGTACGTCATTGTATATGCTGAGACAGACAGACAGATGGTTCTACATTATCGTCAGCATCTAATGGAGGACATTTCCAACAAATATGGCATTGACATTTCCGTAAAACTTTATGATGACAAATGTTTCAAAAGTCTGAATGATGCATTTCAACAGTGCTCCGTTGCGTTTCTTTACCTCACCAAGTCATTTTGTGAGCAAACATGGAGGGACATCTCGGGCGAAAAGTGTATGATTGACAGCTTGTACAACCTCAATAAGAAATGTAGCTTGATTCCAGTAATGTCAAAGTTTCCCGGAGATGCATATTTTCGGATTCCAATGGGATTAAATGCTCTAAAACCATTGAGGTATTGCAGTAAAGACAAAATGTATGAAAAATGTGTTTTGAAACTTTTTACCGAAAAGCAAAGTGAAAACTTTGATAATATCCGCTCAATTTAGAGATAAACATTACATTTTCATTCAATAAATTTCATTTTTGAACAAAACATGTGTACAAAATGTAAATTCTCCTTCAATTTCTACATGAACATGTTATTGAGAATCAGTACGTGTAACTATGTATATATTTGTTTTTGTTTGTTTGTTTTGTGGGTTTTTTTTTTAAGTTTTTATTTCCATACCCCTTTAACAATGCTTTGGAAAGGCTCTTAAGACGGGGAATATCAAGATCTCACCTTACAATATATTGAATATTTAAATGACAGTAGATACCATTTTAAATATACAATTTTGTATATTTTCTTTATCATATAATATCATATATGGCATTAAAAATAAAATCAAGACTATCAAGTGTCATAAGAAAATATGTAAATTTGGATAATTCAGAGTTTTCTTTTTAATTCATTTTTGAGTACGTATAGTATCTAAATCAGAATTTAAAGAAGAACATGAGCCATAAAGATATTTGTAGAAGTTACCAGGTATATTTGTTCTCTTTATACTTAATTTTTTTTTTACCTCTTATAGATTTGGGCATTTCATTCGAAGCACACACAAAAAATTGATGCAATTATATATAGATTTATTTTATATATTTTCTTTGAGTTTTACATAAATTGTTATTATTATTGTTGGATAAAGCATTTATAAATAATGAACTAGCGCATTTTCCTCTTGTTCTTTTGTACACAAAACGATTCTCCAATGCTTTCACTTTCATAGTGACAGAAAATAGAATTAAAAAATTCGAAAAAAAATTTTCATAGAACTGAAGAAAATGAACTCATACAGAAACCACGTTGAAGCAATACTGAAACTTTAATGTTCACATCTAATTAACGCATTCGAAAATTTCTGTTATCAAAATTTTTTGAAATTTCTAAAACGTTGGTCCTGTAGTATCATATCCTACCCATCCTGCTACATCTTTCGATACGTGTTTGGACATAATAATAATCCATCTCTTTGGCCATATTACATTGTTTTGACTGAGAATCACTGACGAGGGTCTACTATCCGAAACGTGCATATCTGGTCCATGCTGTAAACTTATCTGTTCTTAAATGATGCTATTGAATTTGAAGACATTTAACAATTATTGTGTTGTGTTAGGATATCGTTCGCTTAGTTTCATAGTGTTTAGGCACTGGACTTGAAATATATTTGTAAATTCTCAGATAGAAAATTTTATAAAAAAAAAAACTAAGGGGTACATGTATCTCACTTATGAGATAGCTCTATCATTTAATTTCCATTGTCATTATCAAGAAACGAAGATTCTGATTGGCTGAGAAATTCTGTTGATACATCGATCAACACAATTTTTCAGGGAAGTCTATTTATAGCACTATTTTTAGAACTGGGGGTTCCCTCAAACACGAATGAACTCGTTGCTAAAAAAATACAATTTGTTAATGTTTTCTTATCATTTCGAAGGTACCATTTTTTCTACTTACTCAAAACTTAACAGTGCATGTAGAATTTGCTCAAACTGGTCCTTATTACAAAGATATAGAGAGACGATTGTTCACTGTTTGAATCATGGCGGCTGCCATAACTTGTTTTGGCAGAAGTATCACTGCGAAACCTTCCGATTTACGAAATATAGTGCGGTGATTGATTGTTTTTAGATCCAAGAAAACAGTCTGTTTCCATAATCAAATGATAAGAAATGAATCTTATATCTTTTTCTGTTGATGCAGGTATCACCCGAAAAATTGGACAGAAAACTTTTGCATCAACGCGCTACGCGCATTGATGCAGTTTTCTGTCCAATTTTTCGGGAGATACCTGCATCAACAGAAAAAATATAAGATTCATTTCTTAAATCCTTAGCAGGTTCTTTGTAGGGTTTTGCTCTTCATAATGTCATATTGTTTGGATTTCCTCATCTTAGGACACGAGCATCACTGATGATACATAACTTGTTGAAATGTGCATATGGTGCATTGAAATATTTTGATAAAACATATATTCTAATATTGACAATAGACCTTCTTCATATTACCGTTAGACTTGCATTTTAGACACGCCAAGACCCGACATCACAGCTTTTGACGCTATTTCTTAATTGTGACGTCATAATTCAGATACGACGTCACAGTTAAAAGTTACGTCAAATGTTGTCATGTCGGGTCATAGGATGTGTAAAATACAAGTCAACTGCGGTAATGTGAAAATCGTCTATTGCATTACAAATATTGTTTATTTATGCCGTATATATACAAAAAGAACCATATACTTGACGTAGTTCAATTTTATAGTTATGAAAGGAAGAAAGGAAATAAGTTTACCTAAATAATTGGTGAAACCTACATATTTCTTCCTTGTTTATATCAGATTTAAGTTGTAAACAACAAATTGTAATGTTTAGATATGCAAATTAAATATCTCTTAATTTCAAAACAAAATCTGTAACGTTTAACCCAGAAAACTTTAAACAATTAAGATATGGCATATTCTACCACTGTTTTCTTAATTGCATACTACAGGTTAATTCGGCTGTAGTCAGAATGCAAAAGAATACAAACAAATACATGGAATGTGTCATGAACATTATCCGAATGAAATAAAAATAGAAACGAATATTTGAAACAGTTTGAAATCAGTCTCATTCAACTCACGAATAAGGGTGAATGTAGAAGAATGCGACTCGAATAAACAAGAATACCCCCGAATAAGAATGCTCTACGATTTACTCATTTTCTTATGCATTTGAAGCAATGGAAACCAGGAAAGTTTAGTAATCATTTATCTTAGGTTTAAGTTATCAAATAGGTTATTTTACGTCCGGAGCTTTTCTGAGAGGTACTCTCCCGTCAGACATGAATTGAAGCGGCGATAGTTGCATGCAAGCAGGCAATGCTTACTCTTCCTGGGCACCTGGTCTCACTCTCATATCGGGAGTTCGCTTCTTTTCATATGGTGGAGGTTTTTGATTGCTTTGGTTCCAGTTTTATCCTGATTTTGTATGCCTTCGGTTTCTGATTTTCTGAATTATCGATTTTGTGCTGTATACAGGGATATGGTCATTATACATATTTGTCATGAAATCGATAATTCAGAAAATCAGAAACCGAAGGCATATAAACTCACAAACAAATGGTCAATATGACAAAACTTGCAAAGTAAGACTGAAAGCAAAACAAAAGAGAAAAAAAGAGAAAAGAAGAGAAAAAAAGAAAAATAAGAGAATTAAAAATCATCTCCTCAAGCATGTCAAGTGAACTGGATTCTATTGTAGTTGGAGCAATGGCAAAAGGTATCTGTCCGATGTAAAACATTTTTTTCATTTTTATGGCCTTAGTGCATCTTTATTAATCAGTTTAAAAGTTGTCGTTCTTGTATCATAAAATGGAAGAGAGAACTACTACGGACTACGCCAGGAATTTTGACCCAGAATGGTTTTTGAGCCATTACCATTGTCCAGTAGATGATAAGGATGGAATGGGTCAAGGTCTCAAGTCCATACAGGACACTCTCCACGATCTATGTTCTCAAGGTAAAGTTGAATATTAAACTAAATATGTGTGATCGATTGATTAAGATGCACATTATAATCCAGAGAATTCTTTTCAGTGGCAGAAGCGGTACATGTACAATCATACCTGGTTCAAAAATGTAATGCAAAATAGTGAATTATTTTGACACATCGAAGGGTGTGGTGACGTTGTCCTGACCCTGATTCTCTCCACCCCACACCCCCTCCCCTCCTGACACTCACATTCTCTCCACCCCCTCCCCTCCTGACCCTAACATTCTCTCCATTCCACCATTCTCCCCTCCTGATCCGCGCATGGATTTTGTCATTTTCTTCATTTAACATTTACCTTATTTGTTGAAATAGATTAAATAACAAAAAGTACATAGCTTATAATATCTATTACTTTGCAGACTACGCGGCGACTATTGATCGAGAATTCATTTTACTACGAATAGAAAATCAATATGTTCACACTGAAAGAACATTTAACCATTTTATGTATTACACGTGTGGCGACACCGCTTAACAATCGTCGTGTAAACAAATTTGTATTAAAATGTCCTTAAGTATGTTCGACGTCTTTATTTTGGTTTATAAAATATGAGATGTAGGTCTAACTATGAAATGGGCTTCATTCGATCGGACAACCCTCCTTAAGGATCAACTACAATAGAAGAAGGCTTTGCTTAGGTTGTTATTACCCAGTATCAATAAGTAAAAGAAGATCCTGACGATAATCTGAACAGCACTCTTGATGGAGCACAACATTGAGCAGAGAGGCATGTCTATTGATGACTTGTGCAAATCAGTTTTCAGACAGACTATTGGAGATATAACCTTTAGAATATCCCCTAGAAATAGTATTTCAAAAGTTATGCTCAGTGACCTTGTAAATTGATCATACTCTTATCAATTGCAAGGATTCAAAATGTCTATCCTCACTTTTCTTATTATCCGGAGAGAGTACTTCAATAGTATGAAGGGCAACCTCGGGCCTCTCGAGTGCAAACGAAATACACCCTAGCCTAAGGACTACGTTGACGGCGTCCGTTGCGTAGACAAAATTCCAATCTTGTAAATAACACCAAAAGAACAACATTTAAAAGTAATGTGGGTTAAGTACGCGTTAAATGAATTCCCTCTTTTACGGCATCGATCATCGCTTATGAGACATAACTTAAGTGGTGGTCACTACCCGCCGTACGTACACGTACGTGCTGTCTACGTGCAAAAACGTACTAGGCGAACCTTGGGTATCCATACGCTGTCTGTTCGTTATCGGTACGTGTCCCGTACGGCCTCCTTTTGGATTTGGGACACACAGACAGGACAACATAGCAGTTTCAGTTCATACAGAACTTTGGTTGCGTCTTGTCCGCATGCCGTTTACATAAAGAAATACGACACGCACGTTGTAAGTACGTTGCAAGTAGGTACAACGCACCTTCGACGGAAGGAAGTGAGGACTCCGTGCGTTAGCAGTTCGTGTAAATTCGACATCCTTACAATAACGTACATGACGTACAGAGAAAGTACGTTGTACGCAAGTTGCACGCAAGTCGTACGTCCGTACAACGCAATTACTTTTTTGCGCAACATATGAGCATGTAACCACCAATATAACCATGCGTGCGACATACGTTGACGCACTCCTTCCGTAATATTTCCACTTCCTTCCATGCGTCTTAAAAAAACCATAGCGCACGTAGCCTCCACAAACACGCACGCCCAAAAAGCGGGTTTTGACCAGGGCTTTATTGTAATGTCCATATGGTGCAGTAACATTTAACGGTTGAACATATATTTCAATATTGACGACGTTATTTTGACAAATAACACCAATAGAACAAAATCGACCCCTCCGATTGCGGGAAAGAATGCAAAATGTTTTGTTTTGCCTCGGACTAGTTTGACCCAATGGGAATGCTTGAATTTGGTCATGTGACTGCCCGACAAATTCTTGTGGAAAGTCAGTTTCAAAAATTTGTAAGGCAATGGCCGACAATTAGCAAAACCAGACGGAGGATAATAATATAAATCACGTTGCTGTTCTTGATATCAACATTTTTTGTACTACAAACTCAAAATTTTTTTACCGTGGCCTAAAGCGGTTCGTGAAATTAGAGTAGCGTCCCTTAGCGTGACGTAGGCAAGTAAATAACAACAATGGCCGAAGGTGGAGGCAGGTAAAGCAGGAGGACAGTAGGAATCACCATGTCTGTCTGTCTGTCATACCTAAAATGGTCCTCGACAAAACAAATCAGTTATTAGGTTTGTTACTGACCTTACACGGAAATCTGTCGGGTTGATAAAGCCCATAGAAGGCTCGGCGCAAGCGCCTCGCCTTCTATGGGCTTTATCAACCCGACAGATTTCCGTGTAAGGTCAGTAACAAACCTAATAACTAATATTGTTTTGCCTCGGACTAGTTTGACCCAATGGGAATGCTTGAATTTGGTCATGTGACTGCCCGACAAATTCTTGTGGAAAGTCAGTTTCAAAAATTTGTAAGGCAATGGCCGACAATTAGCAAAACCAGACGGAGGATAATAATATAAATCACGTTGCTGTTCTTGATATCAACATTTTTTGTACTACAAACTCAAATTTTTTTTACCGTGGCCTAAAGCGGTTCGTGAAATTAGAGTAGCGTCCCTTAGCGTGACGTAGGCAAGTAAATAACAACAATGGCCGAAGGTGGAGGCAGCACTATTGCTTGGTAAAGCAGGAGGACAGTAGGAATCACCATGTCTGTCTGTCTGTCATACCTAAAATGGTCCTCGACAAAACAAATCAGTTATTAGGTTTGTTACTGACCTTACACGAAAATCTGTCGGGTTGATAAAGCCCATAGAAGGCTCGGCGCAAGCGCCTCGCCTTCTATGGGCTTTATCAACCCGACAGATTTCCGTGTAAGGTCAGTAACAAACCTAATAACTAATAGTGTCGTCACAATAATTTTACCTCGGACAAACAAGCTTCGAGCCTTGGTCAAACATCAAAATTGCATTGTGACGTCATGGAATTTCTCAAACTTTTCCCGCGTTCGGAGGGTCAATTTTAAAAGAAGTAATGATACAATCATTCGCACGACAGTGTCTACTGCGTTCAACAGAGTTCTGACCTGATCATTAACTTGTTACCTTTATGTATTATTATAGTGAAAAAATTGTTTCTGATTTCTTGGATTTTATAGACGTAAGATTTGGTGAGCGCTTACTAGATGTAGGCACAGGACCTACCGTCCACTCTGTGTTGAGGATCAGTAGAGAGGTCAGGGATATAGAGCTTAGTGATTATACTCCTGGAAACATACAAATCTTGAAGGACTGGAAGGATGGTAAACGAAATGAGGAAATGTCACTTATACAGTATGAGATGAAACTCGTAGGAGACACGTACGTATACCATAATTGAAGTTTAAGTTATTTTGTTTTTGTCTTGATCAACTTAAGTCAAGGCCAAAATTAGACAAATGTTTTCAAAGGTAAATTCGCAATAATTTGAAAATTTGAAAGAGAAGTTGATGTATCAATGTTTAAGTAGGAATGACATCTTATTCATCTATAAGAAGCTGGGCATTAAAATGGGTGTGAATGAGACAGAATCTTAATGATCCTTTATAGCTAGTGCCTCATTATTCTGTCATTTCTCCAGGTTCAATATTTGTTTCATGTTTTTTTAAGGTTTAGAATTTCGTCATACGTAAATATGAATCCTAAATTGCAGCTTCACAGCCAATTGCGCCTCACATGAAATTCATATGAAATGAGCATCATGTAAATTTCACATGAAAGTTCATGAAAATTCATATAAATTTCACATAAGATTTATGTGAAAAATATTTCACATGAATTTCACATAAATATCCTTCACATGAATTTCACATGAATTTTTCTAAGTGACCTTCACAGGAAATTTAATTCACATAACATCCATTTAAAAATCTTCACATGAATTTCATGTGAAAAATTTCATGTTCGTTTCACATAAATTTCATGTGAATTTTCATGTAAAGTTCATGTAAATTTCACATGAATTTCTCATGAGGCTCAATTGGCTGTGTTCCCCATGAGCGCACATATATCTATAACTCATCATTTATAATAATACTTCAGGAGACCCGTGGAAGAGAGAGAACAAGAACTCAGAGATAAAGTGAAAGGAATATATGCCATCGACGTCACTACCGGAAATGTCTTCATAGAGCATGCACCAAAGAATCCATCATATGACGTCATTACATCACTCCTCTGTTTGGAAGCTGTTTCAGATTCAAGAGAAGTCTACAAGAAATGTTTAGCTAATGTTACGAGATTAGTAAAAGAGGGTGGATATATCATTATGCTTGGTGTACTTGAGTCTACCTTCTATAAGGTTGGCAGCTTTCGTTTTCCGTGTGCACCAATAACGGCCGAGGACGTTATTGCAGGAGTAAAGGCTAATGGCTTTAAAGTGATCAAATTCACGTCATTACCAACTCCGGGCATGGAAGACAACGAATTTTCAGATTGCAAAGCAACATTTGGAATTTTGGCACAAAAAAGCACCTGATTCACTCATGGAAATGAAACTATTTTTTAGTCATCTTTTTTACAAAATTTAAAGACACTGCACAAAATGTTCTTCTCAAGCTTTGCCAAGTATAAGTATGTAACGTATCAAACATGAAAACATTACTACAGCAAAATATTAAATATAGAGGGTTTGCGTTCTATTATATTGATGTGCTTTTTCACTGAAATATATCGCATGATGCTTCAAGTAGTTAAGTTTTATATTGACAAATATAAATTTTTAGGTATTATAGATTCAAAATTTACATTGTCACAATTGCGGAGCATCGAACCACAATTGAGTATGTGTAAATATAGAGTACATGTGACGATTAATTCATTTTTAGAGTTTAATATTGCCTTGTAGACTCTTTCATTGTTAGTTTTACTATATTTTAGTATTCTTAAAAGAAGGAAAAATAAGAGAGATAAAACCTTTTAACATATCTTTATATTCATAACCATCTGTGTTTTTTACCTGTCGTTCTTATCATGTTATTATCGTCACTGTCGCATATTTTATACAGATTTCTTCCTTTCTTTAATATTTTAAAAACATAATAAAACTAGTTAGTTATTATTTTATTATACAATGTAATGCCTACCCACTGTGGCAAAGGGCCGTCATAAGTCGGCACCGATTGCCCATTGGTCTCGTTGGTTTATGTGCAGTCATTTGTGTTTGAGGTGTCCTTGTGATTTGGCGTTTCTTTGCCGTGTGGAGCTCGTAAAAAAGTTCCCCGCGAGGGGTTTGACAGTAAGTGTTTTGAATATACTTCCCTGACATTGTCGCCATAGCACTTTCTATATAGACATACCGTCAGACATTGCATGAAGTTTTTATATTTTAATTTCCATGCTTCATAAACATCGACGGCGGGTGCGGCTAGCCAACAGGGGATGCTTACTCCTCCCGGGCACCTGGTCCCACCTCTAGCTTGCTAGGGGTCCGTCGATGTTTAATTTTGCGCTCTATTGTGAGTGTTGTTGAGATTATCGTCAGGATCTTCTTTAACTCATTTGTACCTTTTGCATTTCTTTCTATGCGAATCTGCTCTGTGGTTTCGGGGTTTTGTTGAAGGTGCTGCAACCGGGTGTTGTTGGCGATCCCCTCCTTTGTTCTTAGCGATGTTAATTGTGTTATCAGCTTACACCGTGGAGTCCATTATATACAGTAGCTGTGAATTATTTAAGACCGCTGGGTACAAGGTCAAGTAGAAGGGTTATGGAATCCGGTTTACCAACTCATTAGGAGTCGTCATAAGTCGGCATCGGTTGTCCATTTTTCGTTGGTTTATGTGTAGCGTCTTATGTTTGATGCATTAATATCGATCTCCCTTTTTCTTTTGATGTATCTTATTTAATATTGTCATTGTCTACTCTCTGCGTTTTGGTTGTGGGATATACAACCGGGTCTTGTTGGAGATCCCCTCCTTTTTCTCATACAGTTTGTGATCTCATACACCTCTCTCTCTCTGGTAAATGATCACATGCGGTTTTTATTGCTGACTAATGATGAGAGGCGAAATACCCTTTACAAACTCAAAAATTATCTGGACGAGGATATCATCAATTCGACCTACAAAAAATAACAAATATAACGTAATCAAATTTAGAGAAATAAATAAAAGAGGACAAAGAAGAAGCAAAAAAGGCTCTTTTGGCCAAAAATATATTGCTTTTTTTAATCAAATGTGAATTATGTAGTTCATTATGTAAACGTTATTTTCAATGGTTGAAAAGTTGACGTGATACCTGTGTCAACAGAAACCGGAAGTACGCACTTTACAACGTTAGAAATAATTTCGTTATAAACGCAAATTCAAAGCTAGAAATAAAATTATAAGAAATCATTGCTAAATTTGTTTTATTGACGTTTTCCATAGACTCAGTGCTGTCACGCTGTAAGAAAATTCCCCCATCTAGAACTATTTTAATATGAGCGTGATACTGGTCTAACGGACATGTAACTTACACCTTTAGTTTCGATATTACGAGATCTTCCCCATATATGAATTTCTAGGGGAAAATTTGCTAACAAAGTAGACAAAACTTCCGAAGTGAGCTACGCGGATAGCACTTTTTCTATATGAAGGAGGAATCCCTGTTTATGAATAGAAGACTAGGTCATGTCATTTCAGTTCTTTGGTTATCATTGACACACTATCCTTTTCAATGGGATATGTAGAATATCAGACGCGTATCATATTTTGCGCAACTTTTAACCGGAAGTATCCTATTTCTGACTGCGGTGAATGAACTATCAGTAGTTACCTGATGGGTAATTCCGGCTATGGGGTATGGCCGGCTCCTATATCTTCTTTGCACCACATGGTAAATTTTGTGCTATGGGGTTTTATTACCCAGTTAGGTAGCTGTACTATATTCAGTTTTACAATACTACACGAACATAGATGTTTGAACACTCAGGGCAAACAATTCTTGGTTATATACTAGGCTAAAATTTCTTGCGATTTGAAAACCTTTAACATTTGTACCACTTGATGAGTGTCACTGCTGGTACCACTTGGCGAGTGTCACTGCTGGTACCACTTGGTGAGTGTCACTGCTGGTGGACTGGGAGTCCCCGAGTGCGATGTAGCCAAGAAGGGAGGGGATCTCCAACAAGACCCTGTTGCAGCACCAACAGCAAAACACCAAAACACCCGATGCAAAAACACAAAAGACGAGAATAGTATGAGACGAAAAAGAGACATACGACATGTAAACATCAAACACAAAAGACTACACATAAACCGACGAGACTAACGGGCAACCGGTGCCGACTTTGGACGGCCATTTGCCACGCAAGTAGCAAACGGTGTTCGATCAACTTCGGTTGATCGTTTCTTCAACGCATTCGAAAATTTCTGTTATCAACATTTCTTGAAATTTCTAAAACGTTGGTCATGTATCATCATATCCTACCCATTCTGCTACGTCTTTGAGTACATTCTTGGACTTAACTTTCACTTCTAGGTATCTGGATGATATTCTAACCATTGACAATCCTGCATTTGAATTATATAAGAATGAAATGTATCCACAAGAATTAACACTTAACAAGGCAAACCTTTCAAATACATAAACACCGTTTTTGGACCTAAATATCAAAATTGTAAACGGAAAGATTCACATAAGTGTACATGACAAAAGGGATGATTTTGGATTCAACATATAGTAAATTTCCCCTGGCTTGACGGTGATGCTCCAAGATTACCGTCAAACGGCATTAACATATCACAGCTCATCCGGTACGCTATAGAATGTACTGATATTTTGGATTTTCAGAGTAGAAATTTACAAATTACCAAAAACCTTTTAGGTCAAGGTTTCCGCTTCCATAAACTAGTTAAGACTTTCTGGAAATTTTACAAAAATTACAGTCAACTTATTTTAAAATTATATCTATACACGCAACAGAGTACATTACTTTGGGTATTACACAACCTGTCTTTTATGGTGATATGATAAACAAAATAAGAAGGATCAAAGGTAGGCAGCATAACCATCGAAAATGCGTCAGAATCATCAAACGCCTTTTATACCGTGGATATGATCCTAATGTCACCAGACGGGCACTAGGCTTGGTACTTGACCAATCTGCAGTCTTGTACAAGCGCATCCTTGAGACTTGCACTCTGACTGACTGTGACGACGGGACTCCATGACGGGCCCTGTCCAAACCTCTTTAGAGAAGACAGGGCCCCGACCATCTGTCCTCTCTGAATGTCAGTCGGACTCCTCGGGTGATTACATACATGAGCTCGCTACAGCCGGCAGAGCACGGACTGTATTACGCATGCCCTCTTTTTATATTCATTTACATATTCATCTGTGTTTCTGGGGCCTCTACGTTTCGCGGTCTTGTTTGTGTGATGTCATCTAACAGAGAGGAGGTTGTTTTACACCACAATTGTACGTTCTTCGAGACCTCTGGGTAATTGGAGAAGTGAGAGGGTTGTGTGCATGTAATCCAGGATAACCACACCATTTGCTACTTGCGTGACAAATGGCGTCCAAAGTCGGCACCGGTTGCCCATTGGTCTCGTCGGTTTATGTGTAGTCTTTTGTGTTTGATGTTTACATGTCGTGTGTCTCTTTTCCGTCTCGTGCTGAACTCGTCTTTTGTGGTTTTGCATCGGGTGTTTTGGTGTTTTGCTGTTGATGCTGCAACGGGGTCTTGTTGGAGATTTCCTCCCTTCTTTCACACTCTACGGCCATATTTCATTGATTAGATTGAGGATAACTGACGAGGGTTAAGTAACCGGAACGTGCATGTCTGGTCCATGCTGCAAATTATCTGTTCTTAAATGATGCTATTTAGTTTGATGACGTTTGACCATGCAAAACTGATGGTGTCAAGGTCAATCCTGTATACCGCCACTCAAATGTCAACTGAAAAATTCGAAAATTGCCGTAGTTTGTCATTTAAAGCTTTTTTTCAATTCTCTGAAGAACACCATTAAACAAGATTCCTTCAAGGTGCATGTTTAATTTAGATGCTATTGAACGTTTAATGAGGGCTTGACGGATATTTAAGGGGTAAGGATAATGAAAAAATCCAAGGATGAATCACTTATTTTGGTTACTGATGCATAAGTACTTTGACATATACTGAGCTACCCCAAACTTATGAACTTTGATTATACCCCCGCAAACAAAGTTGGGGGTGTACAGGAATCACCCTGTCTGTCTGTCTCTCTATCCATCACACCTTATTAAGAGCATAACTTACCACTGTGAATGGATTTCAATAATATTTCACAGACATATTAATTATGACCAAAGGGTATGTCTTGATCTTGAACCAAGTTTATAAGTCAAAGGTCAAGGTCACAATAGACACCACAAGTAAAACGTTATCCAGAATATAACCCCTCCCCTTGTGGATGAATTTCAATAATAGTTTACAGAAACGCTTCTTATGACCACAGGGTGTGTCATGACCTTAAAACAAGGTCAAAGGTCAAGGTCACAATAGACATCAATGAGTTAAAGAAGATCCTGACGATAATCTCAACAGCACTCACAATAGAGCACAAAATTAAACATCGACGGACCCCTAGCAAGCTAGATGTGGGACCAGGTAACCGGGAGTAGTAAGCATCCCCTGTCGGCTAGCCGCACCCGCCGTCGATGTTTAAGAAGCATGGAAAGGAAAATTTATAAAATTCATGCACTCATTATCAAAACGATTGTCCGGGGCATATCTCCTCCCCCTCTTGAGGGATTTCAATAACATTTTACGAAACATTTTAGGACATAAGGGTGAGTCATGACCTTGAACCAAGGTCATAGGTAATAGGTCAAAGTTCAAGGTCACAATCGAGACCTTGTCCAGAGCATAACTCTTCCCCCTGTGGATGGATTTCAATCATATTTCAAAGAAATGTTTCTTATGACATATTAATGTGGCATGGTCTTGAACAAGGACAAGGCCACAATATACACCACTTTAAAACCTTTTCCGGAGCATAACTTCAACCCCTGCGAAGGAATGTCAATAATATTTCACAGAAACGTTTCTTAGGACCTGAGTGTATGTTAGGACCTTGAACCTTGAACCGGTCAAAGGTCAAGGTCGCAATAAACATTGTCAAAACCTTCTCCGCTGCATAACTCCTTCCCCTTTTGAGGGATTTCAATAATATTTCAGAAATGTTTATTAGAACCTAAGAATGTGTCTTACCTTGAACCAAGGTCATGCGTCAAAGGTCAAGATCACAATAGACATCAATGTCAAAACCTTTTCCAGGGCATAACACCTGCCCCTGTTGATGGAATTTTCTTAAGGTGTGTGATGAACTTGGACCAAGGTCATAGATTTAAGGTTATAATAACACAATTATTAAAACATTTTGCGGGGCATAACTCCTCCCCCTGTTGATGGATTTCAATATTTCACATATATTCTTTAGGACTTAAGGGTGTGTCATTACATTGGACCAAGTTCTAAGGTCAATGTCACAATAGACGCTTGACCTTGATCTAAAATAACTTTAAAAAAATATTGCTGCGTCTCGTCTCGTTAGGGACAAAGTCTAGTATTATATTTGAAAGCAGATTTACTCCATACTATCAATGGTAGGCCTCTCATATTTTACGAACTCATTCGCCAGATGGAGTACTATATGACTATTGACCTTGTGACAGTGACCTTGACTTTTGGCATATATTGCATTATCGGTTAAGAAGGTTAGAAAGATGTCTTTTATACTATAAATGGTAGGCCTTTCATACTTCATATACATATTTACCACAAAGACCGCTACATTTTGGTATGATGACTTGTGACCTTGTGACCTTGACCTTGACTTTTTGCCTATGTAAGAAGTAATGAACTTTATACATGTAACCAGAATAAGTACTTATTTTCATACCGAAAAATCCTGAATGAGAGTTTAAATTTGTACTATTGAATGTTGCGTCATAAATGGTTCCGTTTTGAAAAAAAAAGTCCCGCGAGGGCATAATTCGACCACTTTAGGGCAGTTCTAGTTCAAATGTAGGTCAGGCCAGCATTCTATGCATTGTTTCCTCTCAATTTGTGAAAGAAGTATTACTTGTGCATGCTTAATAACCTAGGCATCAGTCGATTGTCTAAATACTGAGTCATCTATAAAGTCCTAATTGACCCTTCCGATTGCGGGGAAAAAAAAAATGCAAAATTTCGTGACGTCACAATGCTTTTACCTCGGACAAACGAGCTTCAAACCTCGGTCAAACATTGAAATTGCATAATGACGTCATGGAAATTCTCAAATTTTTCCCGCGTTCGGAAGGGTCAATAAGCCAACCCAAATCATTGGTGGATGTCAAGATATCGACCATACTAGATTTGTATAGGTTGTCACTTTCGATTTGATTCATCAGATTCAACATTGCAATAGGGGCAATTGTCCGATAGAAAGAAACATTCATGTGACTAGTGGAAAACACGTGACCAGAGCTATCTATTTCACAAAAGTAGGACATGTCGTCATGACAACGCTTTGGTATCGCAATTCTGAATTTAAATACTCATTAACGTAATATCTACAATGATATTTTTACTTGAACAATTTTTACTTTTAAACCAATAAGTGTGTGATACAGTAAACCTTATGCCTTCAAAATCCCTTAGGACATTTCTGGATCCTTGGATCCATTGCATCAAAGAAACGGTTTGATAGTTAGAATGCGAGGCTGCCAGTGGGCTACTTTAAAAGTTTCTCACCATCCAGCCCACTAAGCTGTTTCTTTGAGGATATTCCATTTTGTTTGTATATTTTCTTTCCAAAGACAAATTGATAAATACAACAAAGAAATTAATGAGCGATATAAAAATCGATAAGAATGTGCGTAGTCACAAAATTTAATAGGAATTTTTTTTTAGAAATTTCCCCTAATTTCTCCCAAATTCTTCAATCGGAACTCTCCGCTTTTCCCGCGAATATATACCGAAAGGCTTTTAATTGGTCAAGTTTTGCGTTATAATGGAATTTTCCTACCGCACAGGTCTGACTGTGCCTTGAGTTGTCTAGTGCAAATATACTATTTTCTAACTTTTCAGAATTATCCTGTAAGGTCGATTCAATAGCATTAACGTATGGAAAGCCAAATTAACAGAAACTCAAATAATTAAAGAGCTCTTCAATTTATTAAAGAGCTCTTTAAAAGAATTAAAGAGTTCTTCAAATAATTAGAGAGCTCTTTCAAAGAATTAAAGAGCTCTCTAATTCTTTTGAAGAGCTCTTTAATTCATACCTGGTCGATAGTTGTAATTAGAGAGCTCATTAATTCAATTAAAGAGCTCTTAAATTCTTTTACAGAGCCCTTTAATTGTATTAGAGAGCTCTTTAAATGTATTAGAGAGCTCTTTAAAAGGGACATATCCATATTAAGATTAAAGAGCTCTTTAAAAGAATTAGAGAGGGAGGGAAAGTACTACGATGTTAACCTCCTCCTTTAATGTCGATGATATTTATGGAGAAAATGACAAGGTCCACATAAAAGTTTCTTTCGGGCCACGTTGGGACAGTTTAAACATTGCAATAAGAATTGTGTTTATCTGCGCGTAAATGCCGACGTATGGGCTTATCAACAACTCTATAAATAAAGAATGCGAAACCACGTATGTAACTTTGCATGTAATATTGATAAAATACACGTCGTCGCTTACTCTGTATATCTATGATAAAGTGATGGAGTAAGTATAAGTTTAGTTTAATATTTAGTTGAATCATGATACAATTATCGTACTGTGTTTTTTTTTCGGATTTAATATCCGAACTACGTTAGTGAGGGGCTGGAGAGGGGAGGGAAGGGGGGAAGGGGGAGGTAGGGGCGGGAGGAGGGAGGGAAGAGGGAGGGGGTAAAGGAAGGGTGAAAAGGAGAGGGAGGCAGGAGGGGTGGGAGGGGGAGGGGGAGGTAAGGGGTGGGAGGGGGAGAGAGGTAGCCCCCTGTCCGCCCCCCCCCTTAGATTTGTTTGAAATTTTATTCCGAAGGAATAGAGTTAGAGCACTTCCGTATTTTTCAGATTGGTGTTACACGATCACAGTAAGATGGCAGAGACCAGAGACTACGTCAGCCATTTTGATCCCGAGGTCTACCTCAAATCATTGTATGAATCAATGGGGAGTTACGAGAAAGGAGACATCGCTTGTTTTCTACAGAACACTCTACATCAGATATTTAATTCTGGTAATGATTGGTCGATTGTGATGTCAACTTGTTTAAACATATTGTCTTTCTGGATATTTTTATTTATTATAAAAATCTGCCATTATGACTATTGATTTTTATAATAAATAAAAATATCCAGAAAGACAATATTTTATTTCAATAAAACGAAAAGGGATTGGGCAACAAGTTTTACCAACATTATGTAAAGCCCTCTCCCTATACATGATACATAGACAGAAATAGTCATAAAGATGGCGACAAGTGGTATCTTCACATTTTTTGAAATAACAATGATGATGATGATGATGATGATGATGATGATGATGATGATGATGATGATGATATTTAATAACAATATATATATAAATATGAATAAATTATTAAGAAAAAGTGGAAAAGTAAAGAAAGGAAGGAAAATGACCCTCAGTTAAATCTCTTGGTTGCTTTAATGTACTTTTGCACAGATAATAAAATTATTGAATTTGTTTCATCGTCAAAATTAACATCTCCAAATAACAATTGCTCTAGAGTTAGGGGTATATAATTTGAGAGTTCATCAATCAAGGAATCGCGTTGATTTACATATCTAGGACATTCTAATAAAAAGTGAAACGCATCTTCAAAAGGATTACCACAAGAATATGATGGAGAAGAACTAATGTTAGATTTAAATAAGTCAGAGTTAAGAGAACTACACATATGTCTAATTCTTGTCAGTTGGATATTTGTAAATCTATCACCCATGAGAAAATATCTAGGAATCTTGTAAACATCACTTTTAAGAAAACACCCAGCCCATCCCAGACTTCACAAGCATATTCCGTCTTTTCGATTTTACAGTCCTACGTTCGATTTGTGCAGGTATCTGACGTTAAAGCATTGTTACGTCATCAAATTCCTTTGAAAACGTTATGTAACCCTGTTTCCCTGAATGCGTTTAGGTCAGATACCTGCACAAATGGGAAGTAACTCTCCATTTCGGAAAGACCGAATTCCAAAGATGTTATAAATCTTTAAAAGTGTTTCCTTACTAAGAGTATAAATAGTTAATTTGTTTGCTAGCAGATTTACAAATATTTTCAATGATGTTTATGTTCTTGTACATTATGTAATATGGTGTCACCAAAACGTAATTCGATCGAATCGGATCCTGATGGAGTAATATAGAGAACTTCTATGTCAACTCTATATCAGATATTCAACTCTGGTAATGATTGGTCGATATCTATGTCAATTCTACATCAGATATTCAACTCTGGTAATGATTGGTCGTTTTCTATGTCAAGTGAAAAAATAAATCAATTGTTATTTTCGAAAATTAATTTACTTGAAAATTATATTTCTTGAATCCAGCAAATAATAAGATGTCATGTTATTTGTTAAATGAATAACTACATGAGTTAAAGAAGATCCTGACAATAATCATGATAATCTCAACAGCACTCACAATAGAGCACAAAATTGAGCATCGACGGACCCCAGCAAGCAAGAGGTGGGACCAGGTGCCTGGAAGGAGTAAGCATATATATCACTGTAAAATGTTTGAAATGAAACTATTTTGTTTTTGTTAAATATAGAGATTCAGTTTGGTGAAAAGTTGTTGGATATAGGATCAGGGCCGACAATTCAGTCTGTTCTTAGCGCCAGTAGGAGAGTTACACGCATAGATCTTACTGACTTTACGCCAAAAAACATACAGGTCCTGAGAGACTGGAAGGCCGGGAAAAGGAATGAGGTTGAGAGGCTCATACGATATGAGATGAAATTAGCAGGTGACAGGTGTGTACCTTTCTGATCAATGCAGCCATGCAACTTATCATTTAATATTCATTGTAACAGCAATTCTGATTGGTTAAAAATTCTGTAATAGACCCTTTCACAATATCTAGTGTTCTGATCCAGAAAAAAAAAACCCCATAGAATGTCCATACATCAGGCATGTCAATTTATTGAACAGCGCGGATTTTTGTTTATAATCTATATTATTAGATATCAAATATTCTTACTTTAGGCTAAGAATAATCTGTTTGGATAATTTGTATATGCCTTATTTCTATTCCAGCTTTTACAGTTTCACGAATAGAGCGTGTCAATAATCTACTTTAAAACCATGCATTTTTTTATTTTCTACATACGTGCTCACTATTATGTACGAGGGCTGATTGATGTGTTGTGAGCCTCGGCTTTCTTGCTTGCAGAAGGCATTCTGCTTTCATCTATTCCCAAGACTGATAGCGACTATTTCTGGCACCCATTTCAGTCCGATGATGACGTCATACTTGCAGTGGGGGCTCTCTGACCGGTCAAGATAAGAAGTTCTGTAAAAGTGGTATTGAGGCCCTTAAACACCGGTGGCAAACTGAAGGGGATTCTGTAGAAAAATAATGCAAAATGTCTGATGAAATTCAAATCCTTAAATACGAGGCTCACAACATATCAATCAGCCCTCGTGCTGATGTCTTAAAATGTATGCCCTGTTGTGCTGTTGCCAATGTCGGTCATGTGTCTTAGGTCAAGGTCAGTAAGTACTTTTGTAATGAAATTATATACACTAATCTTCTCTGGGCTATAACTCTTGAACCGTATATCAATTCACTTTCATATTTAAGAATGTTGTTGAGGACTTCACAACACCCTGAGTCCTTCACTATAGATCATATCACAAAGTACTTTAATGATATTAATGTTTCTTATTTTATTTACTTTCATATCTCCGCATGTTGCTGTTAATCATCTGACCCAAGGTCATGTTTCCAAAGTCAAGAACACAAAATACTATTTTAAAGAAAATGTGTATGCGAATTTTGAACCGTATATCAAATCACTTTAATATTGTGCATGTCCTTAAGATTTCATACCATATTTATCCACGGTCACGTGATCAAAGTCAAGGTCAATGATCATTTTATATTGAAATCGTATGTGCTAATTGTTAGGCCGTCATACTTTATGTATGATATATCCTTTGAACAATAAGATATTCCCATTGACAATCAATTTCGTGTTTAAGTATGCCGTTGCTCATTAACCGAAGCTGAAGACATGTAACATTTGTACCACTTGGTGAGTGTCAGTGCTGGTGAACCAGGAGTCACCGAGGGCACATGTAGCCAAGTTCGATCAACTTCGATTTATCATTTCTTCAACGCATTCGAATTTCTGTTATTAAAATTTCCACAACTTGGGTCCTGTAGCATCATATCCCATCCATCCTGCTACGTCTTTCGGTACATTTTTGGATACAATAATTTTCACAATCTTTGGTTTAGATTTCAGGATCACTGACGAGGGTTAAGTACCCGAAAGGTGCATGTCATGTCCATGCTGCAAATTTATCTGTTCTTAAATGATGCCATTGAATTTGAAGACGTTTAACATTTCATATCACCTTGACGGAATGTCGGCGTGATGTCACACAAAGGTATAAACATCGAGAAGGGGTTTATTATAGAATATAATTTTTGAACATTGTTTTATGTCTGGAATCTTGCGTTTATAACAAGAACAAAACACCTAGAATTCATTCAAGAAACCATTGATAAATGACTTTTAGCTCCCCAAATGTTAAACGTCTTCAAATTCAATACAAACCCAGATATAATAGGATCAAAATCACGGCTTTTTCATTGAGCACAGTGATATATTTAAAGACAAATTCCCTTATATATATGTCGGAAAGGTCAAGTGACCAGTCCCAAATCAAAACCCCATCCTAGAGGGGGAGGGGGAATTTCTTTATTGTTTTCAAAATCATTTGTAAAATTGTTTACCTGAAGCTTGTTGAATTCGCAATTACCCATTCTTCCCTTGAAAGAAATTAAAAAAGTATACACGGTTTGGATATCTGATTGTAATTGAACTTTTGCATGTAAGGTTTAACAATCTATTACCACTAGCTGATAGTGTAATTTTAACGTAACTTATAATCTTTGATATGCTGGGTAGTCTGTACCTCTTTTAGTCCCTTATATATTTTAAAATACCCATAACTGTTGAATTTTTCTACTTTAATGATTCAATTAAGAAATGAACCTTATATTTTTTCTGTTGATGCAGGTATCACCCGAAAAATTGGACAGAAAACTGCATCAATGCGCGTAGTGCGTTGATGCAAAATTTTCTGTTCAATTTTTCGGGTGATACCTGCATCAACAGAAAAAAATATAAGATTCATTTCTTATCATTTAATTATGGAATATAGACTGTTTTCTTTGATCTAAAAACAATCAATCACCGCACTATATTTCGTAAGTCGGAAGGTTTTGCAGTGATACGTCTGCCAAAACAAGTTATGGCAGCTGCCATGATTCAAACAGCGAACGATCGTCCCTCTATATCTTTGGAATAAGGACCAGTTTGAGCAAATTCTACCTGCACTGTTAATTTTTGAGTAAGTAGAAAAGAAATGGTACCCTAGAAATGATAAGCAAACATCAACAAATTGTATTTTCAGCAACGAGTTCATTCGTGTTTGAGGGAACCCCCGGTTCTAAAAATAGTGCTATAAATAGACTTCCGTGAAAAATTGTGTTGATCGATGTATCAACAAAATTTCTCAGCCAATCAGAATCTTCGTTTCTTGAAAATGACAATGGAAATTAAATGATTCCAAAATTTTTAGAACTGGGGGTTCCCTTAAACACGAATGAACTCGTTGCTGAAAATACAATTTGTTGATGTTTGCTTATCATTTCAAGGGTACCATTTCTTTTCTACTAACTCAAAAATTAACAGTGCATGTAGAATTTGCTCAAACTGGTCCTTATTCCAAAGATATAGAGAGACGATCGTTCGCAATTTGAATCATGGCGGCTGCCATAACTTGTTTTGGCAGACGTATCACTGCGAAACCTTCCGACTTACGAAATATAGTGCGGTGATTGATTGTTTTTATATCCAAGAAAACAGTCTGTTTCCATAATTAAATGATAAGAAATGAATCTCATATTTTTTCTGTTGATGAAGGTATCACCCGAAAAATTGAACAGAAAACTTTTGCATCAACGCGCTACGCGCATTGATGCAGTTTTCTGTCCAAATTTTCGGGTGATACCTGCATCAACAGAAAAAATATAAGATTCATTTCTTAAAGAAACCAGTACTGTCGAGTTTCGTTCTCGACAGAGACATCTAAATAAAGATTCGGTACGATACACAATTAATTCCAAAATAGAAAATGAATTCAGCCATGGAAATCATGTTCTGAATAAATTGCTCAAAATCCGAATAATAAATAAGAAATAATAAATCTGAATAAATTGCTCAAAATCCAGATGGCAAAAGTCTTGCACCCTTAATGTATATAGTATTACTTCCATCTTATATTGATATTCTTGATTTTAGTCGAAAGGTGTCAGAAAGAGAATCAGAAGTGAGATCAAAAGTCCATGGTATTTATAGAATTGACGCAACCACAGAACAAGTGTTCCAAGAGTCTATACCAGACGATCCACAGTATGACGTCATCACATCGTCACTGTGCTTGGAAGATGTATCAACAACTTTGGCGGGCTATAAGACAGCTGTTCGGAATGTTTCTAAATACTTGAAAAAAGGAGGGTACTTCGTATTACTCGGTGTTATAGAAGAATCCAAATACCGCATTGGTGACTATATTTTCCTCGGTACTTCTCTTAAAGTAGGGGAAATTCGAGCGACGTGGAGAGAACACGGATTCAAAATTTTACAGTGGATTTCAGATTACCCTGAAGATGATACTGAATCAAAAGACATTGATAATTTCTTTGGAATGTTAGCACAGAAAGAATAACAGAATAAAAATATTTTACAATTCTTGTAATATTTATAGAATATTTGTTTTTAGGAAAGAAAGGAGAGGATCTCCAATAACAGTCGACCGCAGCACCCACAGCAAGATACTAAAACAACCTATGCAAAAACAAAGAGTTGACACTCAGAGCAAGGGACGCAAAAGAGACAAGGAACACCAAAGCATCACAGAAACATAAAAGGCTACGCATAAACCAACGAGTCTTATCGACCCTTCCGAACGCGGGAAAAAATTGAGAAATTCAATGACGTCACAATGCAATTTCGATGTTTGACCGAGGTTCGAAGCTTGTTTGTCCGAGGAAAAAACATTGTGACGTCACGAAATTTTGCATTTTTTTCCGAAATCGGAGAGGTCAATTGGCAACCGGTGCCGACTTAGGACGGCCATCTGTTACACAGGTATATGTATAGAAAATGGTGTGGTTATCCGGATTATGTGCACACAACCCTTCCATTTATCCGCTTTAAAGAAAGAGACGCAAAAGGGACACGGAACACTTAAAACAACAAAGAAAAATCAAACACAAAAGATCACACAAGATGCAATACTAATAACTTTAGACTTCTTATTAAGGATTCCGACTTCCGTCGGAATCCTTTCTGTTATTGTATTGTCTTTTCTTTATTCTTATTATTAAGGATTCCGACTATTCCGTCGGAATCCTTTCTGTTATTGCAATGTCTTTTCTTTATTCTTATTATTATTAAGGATTCCGACTATTCCGTCGGAATCCTTTCTGTTATTGCAATGTCTTTTCTTTATTCTTATTATTATTCTTATTATTATTTTTATTCTTACCCCTCATCATTTCCAGACACTTTATTCAAAGGTCTGTTAACACAGAGCAAAAAGAATGGTACCACAAGAAAGAGCATACCAAGATCTTCTTTAACCATTTTTTGTTTGTCGATAAACTGACCAATGCCCCCGCTAGAGGTCATCAAAGGTCAAATCTTTAAACACTTATAACCCCTAAACTAACCGTACGATTTGAACGAAATTTATTTTAAAATGTTCTTTGGGAAAATTGTAAACTTTTATACGCTTACATGCTCGATAAAATATTTACGGTTTTCGCGCTATTCCGAGTTGAAAATGGAACTTTAAATTGGCACAGTGCCAATTTCTACAGTTTTTGAGATTTTGAGTTGAAACTTGGATAGTAGGTTACTTATAGGTGGTCATTTAATGTTGACCTACTCTCAAGGTCAAATTTTCATTCTCAAGGTCACTACAAACTTTTGCCTATATAACAAAAACTATTTGACCTTCAGAGTTCAAACTTCATAAATATTATCGTTTAACCAAGCTCTTTCACCTTGACCTTGACCCAAGGTCAAATTTTGGATCTCAAGGTCACAACAAACTTTAGTCTATAAAACAAAGATTATTTGACCTTGTGTGTTCAAACATTACACAAATATTCCTTGCAACAAACCTTTTCACAATGACCCTGACTCAAGGTCATTTGTTCGATTTTAAGGTCACAGCCGACTTTGGTTGATTAGATATTAAGCTTTGCTCGGATTAAGATCAATCGTGATGAGAATAATCTCAATACTTACCTTTCATTTATGACATTGGTTCAAGGTCAAATAATCATTCTCAAGATCATAACAATCATTTACTCTTGTACAATTCACACTTTTTGTCCTATACTATTTATTGTTCACACAAGTAGTCCTTCTTGTTTGAACTTAACATAGTATAAGAAAGATGACTCTTTTATTCTTGTTCTCTGTGTCTTTTTTTTTTCTTAGTAGCATTACATATCTGTATTTTCATGTTTGTGTCATTTTCTATTAATAGAAATTATCTCATTGCAAAATCATTGTGTAATTCTGTTTTGAGAAAGTAATTGTAAAGGATTTTGATATTGATAGAACATGGAGTTTAAAGCTTTCGTAAACATGAAAGGTATTTATTTATTTTTTTTTTCTATTTTGTTGAAAAATGAATAAGAGTCCCAAATTAGACATAAGCTCTATTGACTCATTTGTTGAAGTGAATAAGGTAGTGAAGCAACTATTCTTTTTTCCATCTTCTTTATTCGGATTTAAACACTTCAGTTCCGAGGAAGGTCTAATAAAGGAGGAATCCATCTGTTGCTTGCAACAGTAGCCATCTAGTTCTTATTATTATTATTATTATTATTATTTTTATTCTTACCCCCTCATCATTTCCAGAGACTTTATTCAAAGGTCTTTTAAGACAGAGCAAAAGGGATGCTACCATCAGAAAGAGCATAACAAGATCTTCTTTAACTATTTTTTGTTTGTGGATAAGCTCACCAATGCCCCCGCTAGAGGTCATCAAAGGTCAAATTTTTAAACACTTATAACTCCTTAACTAACAGTACGATTTGAACGAAATTTGTTTTAAAATATTCTTTGGGAAAATTGTAAACTTTTATACGCTTACATGCTCGATAAAATATTTACGGTTTTCGCGCTATTCCGAGTTGAAAATGGAACTTTAAATTGGCACGGTGCCAATTTCTACAGTTTTTGAGATTTTGAGTTGAAACTTGGATGGTAGGTTACTTAAAGGTAGTCATTTGATGTTGACCTACTTTCAAGGTCAAATTTTGATTCTCAAGGTCACAGCAAATTTTTACACATAGAACAAAGACTATTTAACCTTCAGACTTCAAACTTCATACATACTATCGTGAAGCCAAGCTCTTTCACTCTGACCTTGACCCAAGGTCAGATTTTGATTCTCAAGGTCACAACAAACTTTTGCCTATAGAACAAAGGCTGTTTGACCTTAAGAGTTCAAACTACATACATATAATTGTTCCGTCAAGCTCTTTCATCTTAACCTTGACCCAAGGTCAAATTTTCATTTTCAAGGTCACAGCTATTTTTTCCTACAGAACAAAGGCTATTTGACCTTCTGTGTTCATACTTTACACATATAATGCATGGACCCAGTTCTTTCACCTTGACCTTGACCCAAGGTCAAATTCTCATTCTCAAGGTCACAACAAACTTTAGTCTATAAAACAAAGACTGTTTGAACTTGAGAGTTCAAACTTTACACAAATATTCCTTGCATCAATTTTTTTCACCATGACCTTGAACCAAGGTCATTTGTTCGATTTCAAGGTCACAACAGACTTTGGTTGATTAGATATTTAGGTTTGTTCAGATTAAGATTAATCGTGATGAAAATAATCACAATACTTATCTTTCATCCATGACATTGATTAAAAGTCAAATAATCATTTTCAAGGTCATAACAATAATTTACTCTTGTACAATTCACACTTTTGTCATATACTATTTATTCTTCACACAAGAAGTCCTTCTTATTTGAACTTAACATAGTATAAGAAAGATAACTCTTTTATTCTTGTTCTCTTGTTTCTTTTTTTTTCTTAGTAGCATTGCATATCTGTACTTTCATGTTGTTGTCATTTTCTATTAAAAGAAATTATCTCATTGCAAAATCATTGTGCAATTCTGTTTTGAGAAAGTAATTGTAAAGGATTTGATAATTGATAGAGCATGGAGTTTAAAGCTTTCGTAAAAATGAAAGGTATTTATTATTGTTTTCTTCTAGTTTGTTGATAAATGAATAAGAGTGCCAAATTAAACAATAGCTCTTTTGACTCATTTGCTGAAGTGAATAAGGTACTAAAGCAACAATTCTTTTTTCCATCTTCTTTATTCGGATTTTAACACTTCACTTCCGAGGAAGGTCTAATAAAGGAGGAATCCGTCTGTTGCTTGCAACAGTAGCCATCTAGTTCTTATTATTATTATTATTCTTACCCCAAAGCCAATCCAGAGACTTTACAACAAAGTACCGCATCATATGATAAAATGGAAAGTATCATGTGAAAGAGCAAATAAAGATCTTCATTTAAATTTTTTTTCTTGTCGAAAAGTTCACATATGCCCCCGCTAGAGGTCATCAAAGGTCAAATCTTTAAAACCTTATAACTCCTAAACTAACCGTGCGATTTGAATGAAATTTGTTTTATATTGTTCTTTGGGAAATTTGCAAACTTTTATACGCTTACATGCTCGATAAAATATTTACGGTTTTCGTGCTATTTTGAGTTGAAAATGGAACTTTAAATTGGCACAGTGCCAATTTCGACAGTTTTTGAGATTTTGAGTTGAAACTTGGATGGTAGGCTACTAATAGGTAGTCATTGATGATGGCCTAGTTTCAAGGTCACATTATGATTCTCAAGGTCACAACAAATTTTTGCCTATAGAACAAAGACTATTTGACCTTGACAGTTCAAACTTCATAAATACAATCATTGAGCCAAGCCCTTTCACCTTGACCTTGGCCCAAGGTCAAATTTTGATTCTCAAGGTCACAACAAACTTTTGCCTATAGAACAAAGACCATTTGACCTTGAGAGTTCAAACTTGGCGCAAATATTCCTTGCATCAAGTCCTTTCACCTTGACCTTGACCCAAGGTCATTTGTTCGATTTCAAGGTTACAACAGAGTTTTGTCGATAAAATATTGAGCTTTGATTAGATTAAGAGGACTCTTGATGAGAATAAATTCAAATGCTTATCTTTTATCAATGACCTTGGTTAAAGGCTAAATTAAGTTTTTCAAGGTCATAACAAATGTTTACTCTTGTAGAATTAACAGGGTTTTGTCCTTAACTATTTATTCTTCACACAAGTAGTACTTCTTATTTGAACTTACATTGTAAGATAGATAACTCTTTTATTCTTGTTCTCTGTTTCTTTCATTTTTATTCTTAGTAGCATTACAGATCAGTAGTTTCATGTTGTTGTCATTTTCTATTAATAGAAATTATCTCATTGCGAAATCATTGTGCAATTCTGTTTTGAGAAAGTAATTGTAAAGGATTTGATATTGATAGAACATGGAGTTTATATCTTTCGTAAACATGAAAGGTATTTATTATTTTTTCCTCCTTCTATTTTGTTCATAAACAAATAAGAGTCCCAAACTAGACATAAGCTCTTTTGACTCATTTACTGAAGTGAATAAGATACTTAAGCGACTATTCTTTTTTCCATCTTCTTTATTCGGATTTTAACACTTCAATTCCGAGGAAGGTCTAATAAAGGAGGAATCCGTCTGTTGCTTGCAACAGTAGCCATCTAGTTATATATATCATTTATTTCGGTCAATATATATAGTCATCGTGTATACCTTCTCAAAAATTGTCATTTTTATATAAAAAAAAAAACATAATTTTTTTTAAAAATGCTAAAATTTTGGTTAAGTTTGTTACAAATGATTTCTATAAGGTTCATCTTCAGAATTATACAACAATGGATTCGAAGCTGTGTATTTTCTAACAGCAACATGAACAGAAATGGGGGTATGTTAATTTGTAGATAGCAGTGTATTGCCTTCTTTCAGCCCCGGGATGGGATGGTCCTAGGACTTCTTTCTATTCAATCATTACAATTAACGGCGCTATAAAACACTTTGTTTTCATGATGTCATCGCAATGGCCACACATTTCTTTGACCAATCAGAGCTTCCAACAGTATCTAACATAAATTTGGCCACATCTCTCCTAGAAATTCGTCCACTACCGTTAGGTACCCACTGTCCTTCTACAGCGGTCACAGGCTTACCTGAAACATAATGCACTGATATTGTCTTAAATTGACTTGGTTCGAGAAAAAAAATCATCCTTTGAGATTCGAAATATGTAAAGAAATTGGAAAGGAATTAAATGGAAAACATCATGTAATCAATGGTAGCAAAATCCAATTATTCACTCTACAACTAGGAAATATTTCAGGAAGGTAGCTTAGTGAGACTTTGCAAATACTTGTTCACCTACAGTGTACGCTTTATTTATGAGGGGGTGGACAGGGTGAAAGGGAGGGGGAGAAAGGAGGCGGGAGGAGGAAGAGAGGGGGAGGGAGGAGGGAGGGAATGGGGAAAAAGGGAGGAAGGGGGCGGGAGGTAAGGGAAGCATGAAAAAGAGGGGGAGGTAGGGAGGAGGGGGGAGGTAGGGAGGGACAGAAAGGTACCCCCTGCCCCCCCCCCCCCCCCCATTTATACATTATACATTATTTCGAAGAAGTAACTGTGCCGTTCAATCAAAGTGACTCGTGCAGAAAAAGTTTGTAAAGGTCAATTAATGAAAGTTTGCCCAAAAGATGTCTCCAATTTGTGAGTTTGACCCATGTAACGCTAATACATGTACATGTACTTTGGTCATCATCGGTTCTTCAAAGATAACTCACTCAAAAAAAGAGTAGCCAGTGATGTTTAGTTGGCACCAGATGCCCATTGGTATCGTTGGTTTATGTGTAGTCATATGTGTTTGACGTTTCTATGCGAATTGGTGTTCCTGTATTCAATGATTTGTTTTCATTTTTGTGCGTGAACATCGACGGTGGGTGCGGCTAGCCAAACAGGGGATTCTTACTCCTCGCAGACACCTACTCCCACCTCTGATTAGCTAGGAGTCCCTCGATGCTCATGTTTGTGCTCTATTGTGAGTGCTGTTGAGATTATCGTCAGAATCTTCTTTAACTCATTTGTGTCATGCTTATGCCCTTTGCCGTGTAGAGCTCGTAAAAACGTTCCCTGCGAGGGGTTTGACAGTAATAGAATATTCTTCCCTGACATTGTCGCCATAGCACTTTCTATGTAGATAAAACCTCAGTCAGTGCATGTATTGTAGATATTGTTTTCATTTTCGTGCGTGAACATCGACGGCGGGTGCGGCTAGCAAAACAAGGGATGCTTATTCCTCCCGGACACCTAGTCCAACCTCTAGCTTGCTAGGGGTCCGTCGATGCTCATTTTTTTGCTCTATTGCGAGTACTGTTGAGATTGCTGTCAGTATCTTCTTTAACTCATTTGTACCTTTTGTGTCTCTTTCTGTGAGAGTTTGCTCTGAGTTCTGCAGTTGGTGTTTTGCTGTGGATCCTGCAAATGAGTGTTGTTGGAGATCCCCTCCTTTCTTTAACATGCGTCGTATATGAGCCTTTGTGTATTTACATGGGGTGTTTTGCTGTGGATGCTGCAACTGAGTGTTCTTGGAGATCCCCTCCTTTTCTAACATGCGTCGTAAATGAGCCTACGTGTATTTACATGGGAGTGTTTTGGTGTTTTGCTATGGATGCTGCAACCGAGTGTTGTTGGATATTTCCCTCCTTTATTTTGGAACTTACCACTACTTGGAGTATTAGCTAAGCCAGGCGGTCTGACTACGGTGTAATCTACGTCCTGACATTCCTTGTCTAAGTAAGCCTCCATCACCGACATACTCTTCAGTGTGTTACCAAGAAATAATGGCCGAAGAAAGTATGATATTATCTTTGGTTCCCCATCAGTACCTACAAAGACAGATTATACATGTGGTTAAAATATTTCATCAGAGGGAAAACAACTAAAGGTTCCGTTCAAAAGGTTTTTTAAAGTATGTCTTGAAAAAATAACATTAAATAACTGAGTTAGGACTTACGGGTAGTACATGCTGCCGTCATGCACACAAGTCGTTTGAGATTCGCAGTGCGCATGGCGGAAGTGATTGGTTTGATGGAGTCTTCATAGAATGTGATGGGTGTCCATCCGAGGAAACTCGCACGAGTTCCTAAGCATGACAACAGTGCTTCACAGTCTTGTAGATGTGGTGAAAGATCCTTCTCTTGGAAGATATCCACTTTCTGAATCTATAAAAAGGTAGAATTATCTCATATATTCACACTATATAATATTAAGGTATTCAATGGGTAGTGCCACCCATTTGTGGAATTCTGAGACCTAAAACCACTGCATAGTTATAATGTAAAAATTAATTGAAATTTTTTTACCGATTAAAATATCGTAAAAAATGATTACTTAAAGAGTTTTAGGCCCTTACAGTTAACATTGAGTTCTATGAGAAAAAGTTCACTTTTCTTAAATTTTTCAATAGAATGATGGGGCATCAAATATCGATTGGTAAAAAATTCCTAAAAAATATATTTAATCAAATTTCGCTGAAAAATCGAAAGTTCACCAATTAGTTTTTCTGCAATTATTTTTTTTCCAAATTTTTCACCAAAGGGAGAAAACTTCTTAACATGACCCTTTTAAAAATATGTCCTATTTCAATATCTACTAGCTTAGAATGAAAGTTTTAAAATTATCAGTTGAAGAAGAAAAATATTAAATGATGAATAGACCTAATATCAATGTTTTGGCATAATTACCTTTATTACCCGTAAAATACCTTAAAAACCATGTCTCGTTGACAGCTAATGCTATATTTTGTATCTCGGCGAATTCTAACTCCCAGAATGGTCAAATCACAATGAATTGAAATTGGATAGTTTTATGGTTCGTATAAGTTGTTGTATCTCTAGTATGGGGAGGGGGGCAGGGGGTACCTCTCTCCCCCTCCCATCCCCTTACCTCCCCCTCCTTTTCACCTTTCCCTTACCTCCCCCTCCCGCCCCCGTTCTCCCTCCCCTTTTCCCCCTTCCCTCCCTCCTCCCGCCCCCTTTCTCCCACCTCCCTTTTACCCTGTCCATCCCCTCTAGTATGCTCTGTAAGGTACCGTTGCGGATTCATTGGAGGTGCACCAGATGCGCAACCCACCAAAATTCTCAACAGGTCCGGAAAGTATGAAAAAAAAAACCCCAGACCAACATATTGACAGACGGACAGTTGGCGAGTCCGGAGGAAAACTAAAATTAGCATGTTTTTTTTCATTAAGGCCATCTCTTGGTTATTTTCTGTTTTGCTTCCTCGTGCTAGAAGGTTTTGATCCAAAAATCATAAAACAAATCAAAAATTGAAATAATATAATATTTTGAAAATTAAATGTGCTTTCTCGAAAAATGAAGAGAAATTGTTAATTTTTTGTATATTTCATGTAAAAATGTGAAAGCGCTGCAATGATTCAAGAAATTGCAGTATCGATATATCATTCTTTTCTTGACTAAAATATGTTGATAATCAAGTCTATGTCAGATTTCACAGTCACATTATATGAAATTGCAACATTGTTTTATATGCTTGTTTGTTTTTCTCCCTGGCTATCTGGTAGCTTTCTTAATTTCAATAGGACGCAAAACAGAATAAAATCAAGAAATGACCTAATTCCAATGATAACGGGGTTCTGATTAATCGATACTCTCCAGATCCGCGCATGCATTACAAACACTGTACGTGACTTTTATACTGTACACGTACTTTTCACGTAGGTTGATATAAAATTATATACCTGTAATTTATCATGTTTAATGTCACCGAGCCCCTCTGGATTCCTGACCAGTGCTATGACGTCATGGCCTCTCTCCAGGGCTTCTTGTACCACCTGTATTCCCGTGGGGCCCGTCGCGCCCAGTACTGCTATCCTCATAGTTTACACATACGATCTATGACATATAAAACTGTATACAGTAGCTGAGGCAATCCAAATAAGGAACGCCCCACTTACACGATAAGGTCAATGTTAAACATGCAGTACACATACACTACAGTGGCGGATTTAGAGGGGGGGCCCGGGCCCCCCCTTTTTCACCCAAAGTTATTGATTCAGAATACTCTTTTTATGCTTAATCTCTCACTTTTGGGGAAATTTTCGGCTCCCTTCGCTCGCCACACTTAATTTTTAATTAGCTGTCTATTTTTTCGTCTTCACTTTGTCTTGAACTTTCTTTGTCATCGTGTTTGAACGGATTCATATGTCATAAACATATACAAAATTCAAAATCAAATTAACACTTGAATAATTACCAAATGCTTCATTTTCATGGGCCGATCTAACCAGTTTAGACAGGTGGATAGTGGGGTTGCAATGCCCTAATCTTCTCAACCTTCCCCAATTGGTCAAACAAAAATAGAGGATGGAAAATGAGAGAGATATTGTAATCTTATGACAAAATGTAACCATCTATTCAAAAAATTTCCCGGCTCGCTCCGCTCGCCAATTTAGAATAATATATATACATGTATGGATGACTGAACCAAAACAAAAAAAGAAAACTTCAAATCTTAAAAATTTCCGGCTCGCTACGCTCGCCAGTATACCTATAAACTTAAGTAAACGTATCAACAAACTCTAACTTCTAAATGCAACATGTACATGCAGTTGGAATGACAGCCCCCCCCCCCCCCCCCCAACTTATTAATTAAAATCACCAGTCTTGAGCTTCAGGTTTTGAAGGTCTTTTTTTTTTTTTCGTCTTCGACCTTTTTTTTTTGTTTTTGTTTTTGTTTTTGTTTTTTTGCTTCTCAGTTTTTCTTTGAACAATTTTCTTCGAGCTGAAACTTTGGGCCCCCCCTTTTCTGAAATCCTAGATCCGCCACTGCACTATTAACCTTTTGAAATCGCCGATGACAGGTAAAATAGACTGGGACAATAATTAGGACTGAAAGCACAGCCGATATACACATAGGAGAAGACCAGCGCATGTGTGATGCACTAATTTTCCATTAGAGTCAATGGCGGATCCAGCGCCCCCTTTGCTGGGGTCAAGGGGCGAATTTTGCCGATTTTACTGAAAATGAGATAAAAAATATCTGTTTTTGGAAAATTTTGGGTCAGAGTCGGGAGGGGGGGGGGGCGATAATCAGTCACTACGAGTGTGCTCCTAATTTTACATTAAAGAAGGATTGGAATGTTAAGAAATGAATCATATATATTTTCTCCACAGAGCTTAGCTTATTGTATCCTATATGCTGAGTTGGTAACGATTGTCATTCACATAAATTCCTTCTGTCTATATCTTTCTATAAATCAGATACTAGGAATCTATTTTAAAATATTTTATCCTGTCTTTTTCCTAAAGTGGAAAGAGAAATAATCAAGTGATTTCAGTGCTAAACAGTTGCGGATCCAGCTTTTGAGTTGGGGGGGGGGGGGGGGGGGGGGGCGCTAAACATTGACTAGGGGTCTTGGGGGCCGTCGAGATCCCAGCGGGTCCAAGGCGGAGCCCCCCGCCCCTGAAGCTCTTGCATTTCAGCTGTTTAGGACCAATTTTCGTGACATTTAATTAAAGAATGTAAATTGATGCATTTGACAAGTATATGAACTAAAAGTAGTTAAAATTAACTAATATTTATCTTTTTTTTTATCTTTTTTGGTTATGAGTAGATCGTTTTACCTATGATTTGCAAATTTAAGGGGGGGGGGGCGTACGCCCCCTACGCACCCCCTCCTGAATCCGCCACTGCTAAATCAAGAGCTCCTTTAGTCATCGAATTCGCGGATAATTTTGTATGGTTGTGCTGTTCCTACAAAGTAGGGCCCATTTGTAGCATGCAAGACTTGCGCTTTATTTATGATAAAATTATTTGTTATTAAAAGACATTTGGGAGTAGAAAAACAGTCTTGCCAGAAGGAAAAATGTATATATTAAAATTATGAAAGCCTTATGACTTACCATTCAAAAATATAACAAAGGTTCGATCACAAAATCGATCCTTCGATACTTCGAAAGGTTCGATCCTGGTCACAAAATGTCCTTTTAAAAAGGCTTTAATACCTCCATTAGTAAGAGATTTCCAATTAAGTTGTAACACAACGATTGTGTAAAAATAGAAATAACTCAAAACTCAAACAACTCAAAACACAAATAGCTCAAAACTCAAACAATTAACTCAAACAATTAACTCAAACAACTCTTGCTTTGATGATTCTTGTTTTATCCTGATTTTGTATGCCTTCGGTTTCTGATTTTCTGAATTATGAATTTTGTGCTGTATACAGGGATATGGTTAATATCCATATTTGTCATCAAAACTCAAACAACTCAAAACTCAAACAATTAACTCAAATAACTCAAAACTCAAAGATTATCAACTCAGATATGTAATATAAGTGGAAATATTTTGTCATTAGGAATACGCATCTGAAAAAGTTTAGAAGTTTATTTCAACATATTATTAATATAAATGTCCTGTCACATATATCAAAAGTAATGAGCAACGTATTATATATTACCCGAATATTCTATATTTCATAAATATTATATTAATATAATATAATATATATATACAGTATTATAAATGAACATGTAGAGGCATGACAATTAAGATATTAAAATAGATGCATTAACTGTATGAAAAATATGGCACTCAATGCTGTTACATAAATTTTAGTTCAATTAACGGGAAGACACATAATTAATTTATTTGATTTAGTTAATTTTGAGCCTGCTCCTATCAAGTAGAAAGATCTTGTTTCCATGTCAACTGAATTTGTTTTTGTCAAAAAATGGTTATTTTTCTACTCAGTGCATTAAACATACCAAGTATAGAGGAAATCATAAAAATCCATGACATGCTATTTCCAAAATATTTTGGTCCTTACAGAGAATTGATCTCAAGTTGAAAGGATATGATTTCTTCATATTTTCTGAGTCATCATTGCGAAAACATTTTTGAAATCTGAAAAATCATTCTCCTCAACCTTTGGTGGGTGATCCTCCGGGAACATTGTGGACCATTTCAAAATCTTGAAACCATTTCCTTCGTAAATAGTCCGAATGTCCTCTGACGTCAGATGCAAACAATTAAATCTGACGTCACCAACTCTGTAAAATGTTTCCTCAAGTACTCCAAAAATTATTAGGTATCCTCCAGTTTTGAGCAAATTTGAAATATTTCTTAAACATTTCCTGTAAACTTCTTTATCTGCTGATGCCGCTTCCAAACAAAGTGAGGAAACAATGACGTCATATAACACGTCATGAGATGCGGTTTCTTGGAAAACGTTTTCTGATGTCAGGTCGATCCTGTGAATGCCGAGGACCTTGGACTTGATCTCTGTCTCTCTTTCGCTCACTGAGCGTCTGAAATAATATGTTTGTTCTACATTGAGACATTACATCACATAATGATTCCATATTACACAAATAAATACAAGAAAATCGTGTCGGGTTGTACTTGCAGATCCCTTAAATTGAAAACATCAGTGTAATATAGCAGAAACAGCTCCTTTTGTTTAACATAAAAGAAAGGAGGGGATATCCAACAACACCAGGTTGCAGCACCCACAGCAAAACCCCAAAACACCCAATTCAAAAAACATAGAACAGGTACCCACAGAAAGAGACGCAAAAGGGACAAGAAACACCAACTCACACCATAGAAACATTGAACGTAATAGACCACACATAAACCAACGAGACCAATGGGCAACCGGTGCTGACTTAGAACGGCCATCTGCCACGGAAATAGCAGAAATAAAAAACATGGTGCGTTTGTCTAATCTGAAAGGCCTTGACCCCACACAGAAGTCCTGCACATTTATGCATGTATCCAATGACGAGAGTTTCAAGAAGAACTATCGGAGTAGCTATTAAAAGGACGGACGTCATATTTATTATTTTAGTCCAAACTCCCCTGGGCGAGTACGCTTAAGCTTGCCATAACTTTGAGATGTTAAAACGATTAATTGAAATACGGGGAATGGAATTCTGTTAAAATGGACAGCAAACTTAACCTACTCGGGGAAACTGATATTGTCTAGAAATATATAAGCGTACAAATAATATTTACTATATACTTATATGTATGATATATATAAGATGGTAAATACTGCACAAAGTCAATTTATGCATTTTAAGGTTTCGTTCATGTCGATAGATAGTACCCTGTCCCTTGTAGTTACACTTTCCTGTCATCTGTAAGTTACTAGTACCCTGTCCCTTGTAGTTACACTTACCTGTCATCTGTAAGTTACCAGTACCCTGTCCCTTGTAGTTACACTTACCTGTCATCTGTAAGTTACCAGTACCCTGTCCCTTGTAGTTACACTTACCCGTCATCTGTAAGTTACCAGTACCCTGCCTCTTGTAATTACATTTACATGTCATCTGTAAGTTACCAGTGCCCTGTCCCTTGTAGTTACACTTACCTGTCATCCGAAGTTACCAGTATCATGTCCCTTGTAGTTACACTTACCTGTCATCTGTAAGTTACCAGTACCCCACCCTGTGTGGTTACACTTACCTGTCATCTGTAAGTTACCAGTACCCTGCTCCTTGTAGTTACACTTACCTGTCATCTATAAGTTACTAGTACCCCACCCTGTGTGGTTACACTTACCTGTCATCTGTAAGTTACCAGTACCCTGCCCCTTGTAGTTACACTTACCTGTCATCTGTAAGTTACTAGAACCCTGCCCGTTGTAGTTACACTTACCTGTCATCTGTAAGTTACCAGTACCCTGTCCTGTGTAGTTACACTTACCAGTCATCTGTAAGTTACCAGTACCCAGCCCCTGTACAGTTACACTAACCTGTCATCTGTAAGTTACCAGTACCCTTTCCCTTGTAGTTACACTTAACCATCATCTGTAAGTTACCACTACCCCGCCCTGGTAGTTACACTTCAAGTTGTAAGTAAGTTATCAGTACCCAGCCCTTGTAGTTACACTTACCTGTCATCTGTAAGTTACCAGTACCCTGCCCCTTGTAATTACCCTTACCTGTAATCTGTAAGTTACGAATACATCGCCCTGTACAGTTACACTAACCTGTCATCTGTAAGTTATCAGTACCCTGCCCCTTTTAGTTACACTTACCTGTCATCTGTAAGTTACCAGTACCCTGTCCCGTGTAGTTACACTTACCAGTCATCTGTAAGTTACCAGTACCCAGCCCCTGTACAGTAACATTTACCTGTCATCTGTTAGTTACCAGTACCCTGTCCCGTGTAGTTACACTTACCAGTCATCTGTAAGTTACCAGTACCCAGCCCCTGTACAGTTACACTAACCTGTCATCTGTAAGTTACCAGTACCCTGCCCCTTGTAGTTACACTTACTTGTCATTTGTAAGTTACCAGTGCCCTGTCCCTTGAAGTTACACTTACCTGTCATCTGTCAGTTACCAGTACCCTGTCCCTTGTAGTTACCCTTACCTGTCATCTGTAAGTAACCATTTTCCTGTCCCTTGTGGTTATACTTACCTGTTATCTTTAAGTTACCAGTACCATGTCCCTTGTAGTTACACTTATCCGTCATCTGTAAGTTTCCAGTACCCTGTCCATGTACAGTTACAATTTCCTGTCAACTGTAAGTTACCAGTACCCTGCCCCTTGCAGGTACAATGACCAGTCATCTGTAAGTTACCAGTACCCAGCCCCTGTACAGTTACACTTACCCGTCATCTGTAAGTTTCCAGTACCCTGTCCATGTACAGTTACAATTACCTGTCAACTGTAAGTTACCAATACCCTGCCCCTTTCAGGTACAATTACCAGTCATCTGTAAGTTACCAGTACCCAGCCCCTGTACAGTTACACTAACCTGTCATCTGTAAGTTACCAATACCCAGCCCCTGTACAGTTACACTAACCTGTCATCTGTAAGTTACCAGTACCTCGCCCTGTGTAGTTACACTTACCAGTCATCTGTAAGTTACCAGTACCCCGCCCTGTGTAGTTACACTTACCTGTCATCTGTAAGTTACCAGTACCTCGCCCTGTATAGTTACACTTACCTGTCATCTGTAACTTACCAGTACCCCGCCCTGTGTAGTTACACTTACCTGTCATTTATAAGTTACCAGTGCCCTGCCCTGTACAGTTACACTTACCTGTCATATTTTAGATGCCAATATCCCGCCCTGTGTAGTTTCCAATACCTGTCACCTGTAAGTTACCAGTACCGCTCTGTATAGTTACACTTACCTGTCATTTGAAAGTTACCAGTACCCCGCCCTTTGTAGTTACCAATACCTGTCATCAGTAAGTTACCAATATCGCACTCTGTGTAATTACACTTACCTGTCATTTGTTAATCACCAGTACCCCGCCCTGTGTAGTTTCCAATACCTGTCATCTGTAAGTTACCAATATCCCAACCTGTGTAATTACACTTACCTGTCATTTGTAAATCACCAGTACCCCGCCCAGTGTAGTTTCCAATATCTGTCATCTGTTAGTTACCAATATCCCACCCTGTGTAATTACACTTAATTGTCATTTGTAAATCACCAGTACCCCGCCCAGTGTAGTTTCCAATACCTATCATCTGTAAGTTACCAATATCGCACCCTGTGTAATTACACTTAATTGTCATTTGTAAATCACCAGTACCCCGCCCTGTGTAGTTACCCTTACCTGTCATCTGCAAGTTTCATTTCATATTTTATAAGAGCATCATAATCGTCGTGACTTGTGCCAGTTTTCCAGTCGGTGAGTAGATCTATATTACTGGGTGAGTAATCACTGAGGTCTATATGGTGTAGCCGTCGTGACGCGCTCAGGATAGAGTGGATAACAGGACCCGTACCCACGTCCAGCATACGACCTCCAAAATCTACATCTAAAATGGAATAAATAAATAAGCTTAAGGTAGAGCGTCCCTCAGGTCTCAGATGCTCATATTTCCTAAATACATGTAACAACTTTTACAATATTTTCATTTCTATATATTAAGCTTATGTTAAACCTGATATATATATACAAACAAAATATAACTCTTAGTTTCATGATTATACCGAGAGTGTAGCTGTTTGATCTTTAACATTGGACCCTATGGGAAAAGTAAGAAAAATCCCTTTTTAGGGTTCATGAAATGTAACTATAAAAGTTTCTTTTCCCAAAATCATATTGGTTTGAATAATATTCTGAAGAGAAAAAATAGAGTATCCAGGTATAAAATTTCCATTTTCCAGAATTCTGACCTGAGGGATGCTCTACCTTAAGTATAGTACGCTTCCCTTTAAACATATACAAGTTGTACGATTTCAAATAGTCTAGAGTAAGACCCCCTCTATGTTAGAGTCTGCCTTGTGTAAGTTACCAGTACCCCACCCTGTACCCTGTATATGTAATAACTTACAGATTGGGGTAACTTACAGATGACAGACTCTCACAGGGGGGGGGGGGGGGGGTCCTACGTTTAATTAAATCATGCAGTCTCCTCGTCATAGCAAATGCTGGTAATTACTTTATGTAACAGCTAGTATCAATTGATGAAATTATGCGCATGCTGTGACCGGCTAATTAAAGTCATCGGCGACATTATCGGGACATGCCTGATTTATTTTTATTTATAATGCATGCCCACGCTTTGTTGTTGTTGTTGTTGTTGCATCATCACTTATCGATACATATACATATATGACTTTTTTATGATTTAAAAAAATCTGATTTGTCAACAAATATCAACAAACGTATCATGCAATTTAATGTGGTAGCAGATACAGGGGTTTGTTTTGAGTTTTTTTTTTTATTTACATGAAATCATACTCATCATGCTCATATAAAAATGCCCCCTCCCCTTCCCTCTTTCCATTCAATCAGTTACAACGATTTCTCTCGATTCTAAATTTTCCCTAAGGATGGTGGGAAAATGCGAAAAGTTTACTATGATAGCTCATTTAAACATTGCCCAGGTGGGCTAAAGGTACAAAAGAAGAAATACCTACCTACATATCAGACTATTCTTTCATACTTGATGAGCGGAAACAAACAATTTATTTTGATTGGCCTAATCTGCATGTAAGGAGAATCTACATTGAGTTATTTCCCTTTGACTTATAGTTCCAAAAACCCTATATTATCTGAAATACAATTTATGTGTAGTTTATGGTGAGCTCACCAGGCATCTACTTATCAGTTTAATACATATGATATGCCCCTGATTTAATATTTCGTAATTTACCTGAATTGAACATGTCATGAAACGAGTCCATTCCAAACTTGAGCAGGTTGCCTTCTTCTACAGAATCAAATAGTGAACTGTAGTATGTATCTTTGTACCACTTCCCATCAAATTTCTTTATGTAATCCGTGGTCAACTCCATGTCTTACACGAAGCAAATAATAGGGAAGGTAACTCTTACTATAAATACGATTCATGCAGTCAATTTATATATACATGATATGCGTAAAATGTGTATATTAGGAAGGGGGGGGGGGGGGTTATCATGTCTATAGATTTTTTTGTTGCATTTATTCATTGTAAATTGTAAGGGGGAGAGAGTTTGATGGTTTTAAATGATCCGCGCTTTACCCATTCCGTCTAAACTGAATTGCGGGGGTGGACAGGGTGAAGGGGAGGGGGGAGGAAGGGGAGGGGGGAGGAAGGGGGGGGGGGGGCGGGAGGGGAGGGGTAGAAATGGGAGGGAGGGGGAGGAAGGGGAGTGGGAGGAGGGGGGAGGGGGGTAAGGGAAGGATGAAAATGAGGCGGAGGGGCGGGAGGGGGAGGTAAGGGGGTGGTAGAGGGGGGAGAGCCCCTGTCCGCCCCTCCTGAATTGACTTATTATAGATATTTAAATACCCTCCAAATTATAACCCACAGCTTATACTTTCGCTAATATATATTTAAGTGCTAAACAATGATTTTATGACAGTCGTTCCAGCTTTCCTCAAACTTGTGTAACACGTTGTACTTTTGTCCGTTCGTTATTTGTAACGTTTTCTCAATTTGACCGTTGTGCACTTCAATAACTTAAAGTTGTACGTTAACGTATCGTAATCTTGTACTTTCAAAACTCCAAAAATACTTTAATCTATAGAAAAAATGAGATTTTATGAAATTTCAAACCGAGTATAAGACCATACCGGTAGAGTCCATATTCGAATATAAGACTAATATTTGCTTTCCTAAAAACAGAAAGATAAAGTTTCGCGCTTTGAAAAATAAATACAAATGTGACAAGCGTCTACCTTGCAACTTCTGTAAAAAGGAAGGTACATGTATATATATAAACCTGAACTTATCCACTTTCGACAACATTAGTTGACAAGAAACATCAAGTTTCTACATTAAATGGTATCATCGGGACATATGATAAATTCTTACATTATCAATTATTCTTTAATTAAAAAAAAAAAACAATTGCATAAAAGTGAGAGGGAAATGAAGATTTATGACTTGAAAAAATCAAATTCCCCGAGAGCAACGAAAAGATCGATGTATGTTTGTATGCACGAAAATTACACATTTTGATTGGTCAATTCATCTCTTGAAATACTCTTTCATATCCCAATGAATTACCGGAAGAGGCGGGGACTATCAAATTCATTTAATGTGAACTCACTGTACGTTACCAGGATCGACTTTTCTAGTACGGAAGAAAAGTAGTGGATAATCATTCAAGAAATATCTATTCATGTTATTATTCTCAGAAAAGCTATTCATGTTACTATTCTCAGAAAAACTATTCATGTTATTATTCTCAGAAAAGCTATAATTCATGAATGCTATCTTACTGTATACATATTTGTTTTCAGAAATTATCTATGACCCCCAAGTGTTACGTAATGTTCTTTGTTTTTCCTAAGGTCAACAATGGCGGACTTAGCTTCACTTTAGTCTATTATACAGCTTCTATTGCATCGTTTAAGCATACTTGTAATAAAATGAGAACGCAAACTGCACGAAAATCATGTAACATGTTCAACTGAACTCAAGTGGACCCGATTCTATGTTGAAACTCTGTTTTTGATGAAATTCCGTTGGTCAAGCTTGATATTCTTTATTTTCATCGCAATTGCCGGGGTAGTCGTGCACAGTGGCAAACGTTCTCGCTTCCAGTGCTGGAGGTCGTGGGTTCGAATCCCACCAACGTAACTTTCTTTCAATGGCTTCGTTTTTATTTCTTGGAAATTTTATACATTTTTTACATGATTTGAGAAAAAGGTAGTCCGTACGTATTTAAAGCGATATCTATGCCATCAGGAACGTATACGTCCCTAATGCCGGTGTCATCACTATTCAACGAGGCCGAGTACAATTAGAAAAATTTGATGACGGTGAAATTTCAATTTCTTTTTCTTAAAATGATATTTGAAGTGCAACAAATAAATAACATGAATCTTATTAAAATCTCTTGCGCAGAAATATTAAAAATTTGAGAAAAATCGTTATTTTGCAGTAAAACTCCATAAAGTCTCATTGTAAGATGCCATTATCTTTGAGATGACCCTTACATAATACTGAACGGTCAACTTCTATTTTCTTTCCCATAAAATGAATTTTATAATACTGCAATTATATGATCTGAATTTAGTCAAAATACCTTTGGTAGAAGTTCATCATTTTCTAATTCGACACAGCCTCGTTAAGCATACTTGGAATAAAATGAGAACGCAATGCAAACTGCACGAAAATAACGCGGGTTTGTTAAGGCGTCCCATGGAAATACCATCACCTTTATCGCACCTTTGTAATGGACACCTCTTTCCCTCAATAAAGTATACTTTAATCAAAAGTATGATTATGTACTTTACAGAAGGAAAGTCAAGGGTCATTGGCGAGTTCTACAGGTGTGATGAAAGTCACGTGATCGCTATTTATAGCACATGTACACAGTACGAAAAAGAAGCGTCGAGCGCAAGTTGTTCCACTAACTTCTCAGTGAAGTTATGGTTTATGTTATGTAGAGAAATGTTCAAATTTCATATATCTTGCTACGACAAGTCGTGAATTCCATATATTTATGGATTAAATTAAAGAATTCTACGGCGCACCCTGGGTTTTGCGTTACACCTTCAATGACTACGTCCCTGTATAGTTTTAATATGAAAAAAATCAAGTTGTCGTAGCAAGAACTATATAGATAAATCATGGAAGATTCGATTTACACCAAACTTCTTCCAATTTATTTTGAGGAACAACTTGTGCTAATCTATTTTCTATGAGTACCCCTAAAAGTTCTCCTCCCGAGAACCATTTCAAACGTTCAAGTGATGCGCGATTGACAGGGGGAGATAATTTCTCAAAAACGTTTCAGTACAGGTACATTTCAACGAAAATTCATATTCTTCTGTCTCAAAATCGGCATGATCAAGTGATTTCGGCAAGAATTTAATTTTTCTTGAAGAATTTGAAGTGTTGATTGTCAATACTTATTATAATATGTTGATGAAGACATAAAGCATATGTGCAAATCCAATGGAAGTCAAATTAAAGTTTACATTCTCATTTGTTTAGATTCAAATTTTCATGCGATTCTTACGCATACATTCGCAATTATAACCGTTTGAAAACGTTATTTTTAATTTTGGGTGCGCAGCTCTAATTCTTTTCACTAGCGCCACCTACAATATATTGCGTTTTTACAACAGAGGTATATGGAGATTTAATTTTACAAATTCGACAATATTATGGTTGTTACTGCATTTTTTTTTTAAATAAAACTTTTTAAGGCTTCTTTTCTCCTCAATCTAGACCCTTCGAAATAAATTTTACGTTTTCAATAAAAAACAATTTTCAGGGACACTGTATCTTTAACGGTTTTATTATTTTATCACTATGTTTATAGCTTTTATCACTATATACAGTGGCGGATCTAGGATTTCAGAAAAGGGGGGCCCAAAGTTTCAGCTCGAAGAAAATTGTTCAAAGAAAATCTGACAAGCAAAAAAAAAAAAAAAAAAAAAAAAAGGTCGAAGACAAAAAAAAAAAAAAGACCTCCAAAAAGACCTCCGAAACCTGAAGCTCAAGACTGGTGATTTTAATTAATAAGTTGGGGGGGGGGGGGGGTCATTCCAACTGCATGTTGCATTTAGAAGATAGAGTTTCTTGATACGTTTACTTAACTTTATAGGTATACCGGCGAGCGTAGCGAGCAGGAAAGTTTTAAGATTTGAAGTTTTCTTTTCTTTTTGTTTTGGTTCCTGACAGTCATCCATACATGTATATATACATACATGTATATATATTATTCTAAATTGGCGAGCGGAGCGAGCCGGGAAATTTTTGGAATAGATGGTTACATTTTGTCATAAGATTACAATATCTCTCTCATTTTCCATCCTCTATTTTTGTTTGACCAATTAGGGAAGGTTGGGAAGATGAGGGCATTGCAACCCCACTATCCACCTGTCTAAACTGGTTAGATCGGCCCATGAAAATGAAGCATTTGGTAATTATTCAAGTGTTAATTTAATTTTGAATTTTGTATATGTTTATGACATATGAATCCGTTCAAACACGATGACATAGAACGTTCAAGACAAAGTGAAGACGAAAAAATAGACAGCTAATGAAAAATTAAGTGTGGCGAGCGAAGCGAGCCGAAAATTTCCCCAAAAGTAAAGAGATTAAGCATAAAAAGAGCTTTCTGAATCAATAACTTTGGGTGAAAAGGGGGGGGGGGGGGCCCGGGCCCCCTGGGCCCCCCCTCTAAATCCGCCACTGATATAGCCATGTCTTTCTGTTACATTTGTCCTTTCCATTCATTTCAATTTTTTTCTTTCTGCTAGTCAGAATGCTTGGAGGAGGGGTCAGATTCAGCGTCGAGTCTTTTGAAATTATTTTTCGTCATCCAGGAAACCTTTCGATTATTTTTTTTATCATTTACACTTTTAAATTATGCTGGTGATAATACAGGTCCGTAATTGTTCAAGAGAGAGAGAGAGAGAGAGAGAGAGAGAGAGAGGGGGGGTATTACATGTACTAGCTTATATATTTGTAGGTGGCGGGGGCGGTGCTGATAGCAAATATACGTTTTTAATCAAGTTGTAAATGAAGCATATTCATTTCGCAATTCCTTCATTTAATTACATGTTACATACGATAGCAATACAACAAGGGTTGGAAGGATCCTTATCGGGAGGGAGGGGGGGGGGGGCAAGCCTGCCCATGCAGGGTGATATAGCCTGTTATGTAGTTCAAGTTCAAGCTTATCTAATTTTCCCTCCGGAAGAAATATTTCAATCTACTGCTTAACGGGAAGATTAACAAAAACAAACAAACAAACAAACAAAAAATACCAAAAAAAAAAAAAAAAACGCATCCAGATTCGAGGAAAAGGATATCAGTACTACATGTACTATAATTATGTACCAATCTCGCATAATCATGACCGGCCATGCCTGACAATGGATGTACGTGACGTGAAACTGCAATTACCTCTTCTCTCAGGAAAAAGCCGGAAAATACAATTTTATGCAAATGTGCAATGTTCAACGTCAGGGGCACCGAAAGGAGAAACCTCCACTCTGTCGAGATAAATCTATATTTACATGTATACTTGATTGAAACCTGTATCTTTATTTACATGTATCTATATATTTACATGTATACTTGATTGAAACCTGTATCTCGCCATCATCGCCAAAATTTTTTCTTTATTTTCTCACCTCGTTTTTCGAATTCGTGAGAGGAGGGGGGGGGGGGGTTCCATCTGTCAGCTTTGTATAAAATCACTCGGTCATTGTTTTTCCTAAATTTAAGATGAAATCCATGGTCATATTTAGACCAACAACCCAGTATTATATACATGTATAATAGGCTATATCACCCTGCATTGGCAGGCTTGAACCACCCCTCATAACTCCTCATTATTTAAATTTAGATCTGTACATTATTTAGATACAAAGGACGGAAGATTTGCTATGATCTATTTCATTATATATTAAAATTAATAAATAAACAAAATATATAACTCAGCAGCTCTGTATATATCAGGTGATAGACGTGAACTCCTTTGTACATGTACATTTAGAATGGCATCCTTTATCTCAATCATTGAATATCTCTGTGAAAACCATAATGCGTTAGGACCTTGTACAACAAAGTATCTTTGAGTAGACAGCGGCGTAGCTACAATGTATGCTAAAGCATCCACTTTTCCTCTAAAATTCCTCAATTCAGTAAAAATTTTCCTCCCTCTGGAGGGTTTTTTTGTGAGCTGCTGGAGGTAAATCTTTATTTGCATTCGACCTCCTTCATTGCCATTCGAAAGTCCTCTAGTCCAGTCAAAATAACTTTTGACCTAGAAGTAATTGCAACAGAAATTCTGAAACTACTATACGAAAGTACACATCCAATATATAATGTGACCAAGTTTCGCCAAAAATCGGCAAAGTGGAAATGTGAAAATTAAAGAGATAAAACTTTGTGAAAATGTCGCGATAAATATAGCTGAAATAGGCTTCCATAACCCGTTCCGATTCAGTATTTACGCTAACGATAGCATTTCCGGTTTTCAAACATCTAGGTCAGCGTCCACTAAATCATTTCACATAGGCCGTAATGTTAACAAAATGCCGTATAACTTCTATACCAACATTGATGGCCCTGCATGTTATATACCGATTTGTTCGTTGATTCAAGCTTTATACGAAACTAAATAAAAAAATATAGCATGACCGGCTCTTTTTCGCGCTATTTGCGTCACAAGGTACCCTGCAGTGAATTTTCAAAATTTCCCGCCCCCGTCCCCTTTAGCGGATCGGGAGCTAGGGAAAAAATCAGGGCATCGACATTTTAATTGCAATTATTTTTTACTTATATATATTATTTTCAAACAATAAACCAAAAGAAAACATAATTGATAACCAATCACATCTTCTGTCACATCTAAAATAACAGGCCCCCTCACCCTACAGGTTTTTCTCCAATCAAAACACGCCTTTTAGCGGACTCTGACCGTAATTTTTATGAAATAATTTGAACAAAATATATATGATTTTAGACAAGTAGACGTGAAAAATGCTATGGAAATAGAAAAAAAAATGTCTAATATAAATAAATACGGTATTTATGAGATGCCGTACTTGTTTAACAATGAATTTATAGTTGGTTATCATTTTTCCTCTGATCAAGGCTAAAGATACAATGTTGTACGACTTTACACTGAAAGTACAGTATTCATGGAAAATACACGCGATGTTACGAAATAGAAATTTATGTATTTGCTTTATATGTCTTAAAATTGTCATAAGAAACGCTGGAAAGCAGTCAGAATCTGAAGTGGTATAAAAATGTATGGAGGGCATTTACAACCAAAACAAAAATGCTATTTCACATATAAAAACTTATGCTCATAGCTAGACATATATTTAATTGCTGAGCTCACCTTGAATGCAAAGGAGGGTAAAGGAATTTTATTTATGGTATAGAAAGGTCAGAAAGTGCGAGAGAGAATATGGGGGGGGGGGGAGCTGAAATACGTTTAAAACTATAATGGAGTGTTTGGATACACATACTAGTAACAGCCCCCCCCCCCCCCCCCCCCCCCCCCAAATAACGGAGCGGGATCGAAGAATATTTCCTTCTACTAGTATTCATTTAATTTTCATATATGTAAAAGTGATACTAGGCTTAGCTAAACCGGTATGTGTTCTACCTTGCAAGTGCACGTTAATTTGTTAAAATAAAGGAGGGGATCTCCAACAACACTAGGTTGCAGCACCCACAGCAAAATCCCAAAACACCCATGCAAAAAACACAGAACAGATACCCACAGAAAGAGACGCAAAAGGGACAAGGAACACCAACTCACAACATAGAAACATAAAAGACTACACATAAACCAACGAGACCAATGGGCAACCGGTGCCGACTTAGGACGGCCATCTGCCAAGTAAAAGGATTACTTTTTCTATCTCTTTCTCTCTATGTGTCAGAGGGAGAATATGGCAACCCCTTTCTAACGTGTTGGGTCCATTCATGGAATAGTAGTCTATCTACATTTTTTACGTAAATTTTTAACGGTTTGCATCCGAGTCAGAGCATTGATAATCCACTTGCACTGATTACTTAAACACAACGTTCTAAAAATATTTGATATTTTGGACGAAAGAAATCATGGAAACGTTCGGTAAACACAAAATTTATAGGATAGAAAGGATGTTTGGGGTATATTAACTATATTTCACCAAAAAAACCCCACAACCATGGCTCTTTCTGGCAGACATTGATACCAGGACGTCACAAGCAATAGTCCATCAAACAATATGCTTTGAAAAGTCTTGATGAAAACCTCACCACATCTAAGGCAATCAAAAGTTGCAATGTCAAATATTTGGCGATTCTTCATTTGTATTGACTCTCATTTGAGTGGAGCTTCTCCAACTTAGAGGGTTTGACGTGGATTAGGTGATGACACTAAAAGTCTATTGGAAATCTGATATCATTCAGCGGGCAGACCTTCACTTATGTGATTTAATGTTGAGGTGCACATATTCTGTAAACGTAAATATTTTCACTGGGGAAAATTTCATGATCATCACATAAAGACGTTCCACGTAGGGGAAATTTGTAAGAATGCAGCAGGGTCATTTTTTGCGTGTGGGAAATTTTCGCAAACTCCATCCTCTCTCAAAATACGCGAAAACAGTCCTTACACGAAGATGTCTGTAGTCATTGTTGCATTCCGTGCTTAATTATTTATCCCCGGGAGTATCTCATTGGAGTTTAGGATGGATCTAAATTATATTCGTGTACGAATGCATTGTGGTAAAAACAAGTATAGGTGCAACTCGAATATGGGTGCGACTGTTATTGCCTTCAGATGTAGTAAAAAGTTGGGAAAAAAAGGATTTTCTTCCAGGGGGTTTGCACGATAGAAATGAAAAATGGAAATAGTTTACGAATTTATCAGAGCGAAATGAAATTAACTAAGAATCATTGGTGTGGTCCGCCCATTTTGCAACGTTTATATTGCCCATGGACTACAGCGGGGCAAACAATGCTAGGACACTCTAACAAATCATGAGATTACGATGGAATGTATCTCGTATTAACACAATTTTGATTTTCAAAAAAAAGAAATATGATGAGAAAAATATTCATTTGACGGTACAATTACATATTGTCATCGTATCTAAAAAGATATTTGCAAAGATTTGCCTGATGTATTCAATCTACACTAAGAGACCATTTTTATTTGGACGATTTCTCAGCTACTTGTAATAGCATGGTGAATATTTTCAAATTCAGTGAATATAGCACCAAAGTCATAATGCAGAATGTTACTAGAAAATAAATATAATTTAGTTCAAAATCATTCATATATGATATTAATGAGGCAATCTTCATTTGATCTACCTATAAATTATCAATACCTAGCTTAAAACTCATGATGTTATGTTTTCTGGGGTTTTCTATTTTTCTTAATCCTAATTGTCATTTTGACTACCCGAATACATATATCAGACGTTCAAGTAATTGCTTTAACAAGGCAATCGCGAACCCTCGAATGGAGGCAGAACCAGGTTGAGTTGAATTGCGATGTTAGCTTCTATTTGCTGTTTGAAAGCAGACTTATTGATTCTGCCTCGTATGAATAAAGGAACCTGTCAGGTATTTTGCGAACGTCAAATAGTAAAAGTGTCGAATCCAGTAATATCGAAATACGTAAAAGACGATCAATTGGATTGGTCGTATACTCAAGAATGTCCTCAATCATTGGAAGGTAAAGAGTTGGAACACTTCCATTATTATCATAATGGAAGTGTTCCAACCCTGCTACGTCTTTAATGTAATAATGGAAGCACCAGCCCTGCTTATGCCATCAATCTATAAATAATTCATATTCATATTCCCATGATTTTTACAAAAATCCGGTATTTTTATCCCAAAAATGAACCCATTACGCATTCAGATGTTCAGAAATGATTCATAACGACTCGAAGAAGATAAAAATGTTCATTTGATCGATGTTCTTTTACTCTTAAATTGGAAATGAGCATTTTAGACAGCATTTGAATAATTTTAATGATTTTTACAAAATTTTTGCATTTTTAACCCATAACTAATTCCATTTTATGCATAATAAATTGTCAGTAATGATTTTTATCGATTGCAATAATAAAGAAATGTTCATTTGATCGATTTTATTTCATTTAGAAAATCGCTGAAATGCTTCAAAGACAACATTTCTAACTCGAAGATTTTTACAAAAATTCCACATTTTTAGCCCCAAAACCATCCTTCTCACGGATAGATATTGTCAAAAAATCATTCATATCGGTGAGAATACTTCGGAAATGCTCATATAATCGAATTTATTACACTTTGTAAATTGCTTAACAGCTAAGAAGATAGTTTTTAAAATTTTCAGGATTTTCACAAAAATTCCTCATTTTTAGCCCCAAAATCACTATTTCCCCCTTTCCGATTTTGGGCGAAATTTAGATATTAGTTGGTGGTCCTGTAAAGAATCAATTCCAACCAAAACAATTTCTGTTGCAATTATTTCTAGGTTTAGCCCCATTTTGCTCTATATTGACTGGACTACTCAGCTTCTGAACTCTAGAGCCCATGTTTGAAATAAAACACCATGATATCCCTATGTTTATAGACATCAGAAAGACTCCAAATGTAGGCTTTTATAGTTTAGGATTAAATATATCACAAATACATGTACTTCTTTACAATAAAATATCTTTATTGACACATTTTTAACATTTGACAGACACTTGACCTGACATCTTCTTGCTGGCATTCGGGTAAAGTTATATCTTCTTCTTTTTTCCAAAGGGAAATTGCTGAAATTAGAATAAAATTCAAATTTAGGTGAATTAATAAGGTTTTTTTTGTATCAAAATGTAATTTCTTACAGAACCTTTTAGGGTTTTTAGTGTACTGTTATTTTAACTTCTTCAGAACTTAAAAGAAAATAAAATGACACAAATACTGTTAACGGTTAATGAGTTATAAATTTGTTCTGACAATATTCATAGATAGATCTAGATTTATATCAAATTTCAACTATGTATATAGATATATGGGAAGATGTTTTTACACTCAAGTCTCTAAGAAAATTAAATATCATATATATACCTGGTCATTGAAAAGTTCTTTCAATTATGATTCTGGGCTAATGCAGCATCCAACACTGATCCAGTGCCAAAATATTTCTGTTTTATTTTTTAATGAGATGATTAAATATGTAATTTTCATCAGTCTGAAAAACAAATGAATAAAAAATAAGTGTTATGAATTGTATAATACAAAGTAGTTTCATTGTTACATACTTAAACAGTACACATGCATGTCCCACATCCACCCCACCCCACCCATTTTTTTTCTCCTCGTAAAGTTTACATTTGTCATGAATATGCTTGTATCTAAATTATATATCGTAGCAGACACCGATGATATGGAAAATAAAGTAATAACAATAGCGTTACAACCATACTTTTTTCACAGCACTGCTGCAATGATTCCTACACGACACATGCATCATATGACACACGTGTACTCCGCCAGTACTGTAAACAAGGTACATAAAAAGAATGATTTCGTACCTTTTTAAATAGTTTTGTCTTTGATTACATATATGATTGAGTATATTAGGATATGTTCTTTGTGCAGCATCTCTGTTTTCATGTAATTTTAACAAATACCTACCGTTTTCTCAATTTTTCTTATCACCCGCCCTGTTAACTGTCGGATCGCACCTTCCATCGCTTCTCAAGCTTCTCAGTAACGCAGAGATCCCTAACAACACAAGGGGGTCACAAAGTGCACTCAATAGATTGGGGGTCTTGGTCCGTGTACTAAACCACAATTCAATTTTCCATTTTGGAAATGTTAATGAAAAATGGAAAATTGAATCAATTTTTCATTTTTCATTTTCAATTTAGTAAATGAAAAATGGAAAATTGAACCAATTTTCCATTTTTCATTTTAAAATTTCAAATTGAAAAACGAAAATGGAAAATGGACTCAAATACGCTGTATTAAACCACAATTCAATTTTCCATTGCAAAAGTAAAAAACGAAAATGGAAAATTGAACCCATTTTCAATTTTCAATTTTCATTTTGAAAATGAAAAATGAAAAATTGATTCAATTTTTCATTTTTCATTTTAAAAGTGAAAATTGAAAATTGAAAATGGGTTCAATTTTCATTTTTCCTTTTTAAAATTTTATTTTCTTAATGAAAAATAGAAAATGGACTGTAATAGGCTGTACTAAACCACAATTCAATTTTCCTTTCCAAAATCCGTAATGGAAAATGAAAAATTGAGTCAATTTTCCATTTTTACACTCCGCGCGCTAATGCAAAAATGAAAAATGAAAAATTGAATCCATTTTCAATTTTTCATTTTTCATTTTCGTTTTAACGACACACGACCTGCACACCCCTATCTCTATAATCCAGAGGTCCAGCGAATAGCCAATCAGAGCGCTCGTTTCAAACGTAAACAAAAGTCTCTATCGGCAGCTTGCCCTTTCTCTCGCTTCGCAAATAAACAGTTGCTATTGTGGAAATAACATGTTATATGTTTTGTTTTTAAAATAAAATTTTTTAATTGTGTTACTGAAACCACCGTGAAAGTAACATAAAAGTAGCCCATGTTTCAGACTTTCTGTTGATTTTATTGTATCAACATAGAGGGCACATCTAGCACATGAAGTCCAACGGTTTTGTAACGTGAACACGCTTTGAATAATGTCGTTTTAAAAGACATTGAATATTAATACTTGTTTCACTCTGACAGTCAAAAGTTAAATTGGCGATTCAATAAACGGAGTAACTGCTAATTAGATAATTGGATTAACGCAGGGGTAGACGTTGTTTGCACGCGCAGCGTCACTGACATCAAGCGAGCCGGCATGATCGTTGCTCAAGCCGATTTTAAAGGTTATGGTGCTATGCATGGTCAAAATCAAAATAAATCGATTCAATGATCCTTGTATATCTTGGAAAAAATGAACAAAGAGACCCAAAAAAAAAATCTAAAATCGTACGCGAAATTTTCGGATTTTTATGACAAAATGGTGTAATCCGAGGCATTTTTAAAAATCGTTTTACATTCCCCATATTTTGATTTTTAAATTTAATCGGACTTCACAGATTTTTCACTTGTATAAAAGCGCGAGGGGTTTGTGATTTAAATATTTTTTTTCCATGAAGAATGTTACTTGCAGGTTTTTTTTTTTTTTTTTTGGCGCAAAAGTTATCCGTTTGTAGGTTTGCCAAACCATGACATGACGCATTCATGGGACAGAGAGTACAGATTTGCTTGACTTTTTTTTCAAAATATTCTCGGGGAGGCCCCCGAACCCCTTTCCAGATGTAGGGATATCAACTTCCATTATACCCTCCCCACATAGACCCCTCATGCCTTGCGAGTCATTCCACAAAAAGTGTATGATTATGCACCCCCCCCCCATTTGAGGATTTAGCCCGCCGGCCCCTGCTTACCGTCCACATCGAAGCTACGCCCGGCACTGATCAATCAATATAATAGATGGTAAACTAATATTTTAGTGAAAATTCGGCAAAGTGCTCAACCCCCCCCCCCCCCCCCCCCCCCATTTTTAACCATATATCTTGATATGCAATATGCACAAGAATATTTGATTATTACAGATTAAAATTTATTTATAAAAGAAACCAAATACAATATACAAATGTAGTTCCAGGCACTTATCGTCCCTGATAGTACTTGTTAAGAAACTTAATATCATTCAAGAAATCTACAATTTCACTACTACAGTAAATCTATCATGTGGATAACATGTAGAGGAGATAATTACATTTTTGTACTATGAAAACAATATTAATGTTTGAAATACATGTGTCACATGGAGGCATGCGCTGTTCAGCAGGCGATGGAGAAGATGGAAAACTTTATCAGTGGCGGATCCAGCTTTTGAGTTAGAGGGGGCGTAAAATTGGCGAGGGGTCCTGGGACCGCTTAGGTCCCGAGCGGGTCCAGGGCAGAGCCCTATTAGGGGGACCACTTCGCTCCCCCCCCAGAAGGTAACGAATTTCAGCCTTATTGGACCCATTTTCATGACTGAAATTGATTAATGAATTGAAATTGATGCATTTGACAATTATATTAACTAACAAGTAGTTAATAATTATTAATATTTACTCTTTGTTTATGGAAAATGATCGTTTTACCTATGATTTGCAGATTTCAGGGGGGGGGGGGGGGCGTGCCCCCCCCCCCTTGATTCCGCCAATGTTTAACATTTATTTTCCCATGACGTAATCAAAATATCGGAATGAAAATTAGATACAAATGTATCTACTATCTAGATACTAGAAATCAATATCTATCAAACCATTTAAGTTTCAATAGGGCGGATTTAGGGGGTGGGTGGGTGGTGGTGGTGGTGGTGGTGGTAGGCAATACCCCCCCCCCCCCCATGGAACCCCCCCCCCCCCCCCGGGTTTCGCTTTATTTTGGTAACATCAGCAATCGAAAAAACCCTGCAAAAGCATCAGTAGAAATTGCTCAATGGTCAGCAATTCACCAATTAGAAAGATTTTGTTTTAATGTATTCACCTTAATGGAGAATTTATTGAGGTTGTAAATACAATTCTTTTTAGGTTCTAAATTTGGTCGTACTAACAATATTTTATTGAGTAGTTTTGTAATGTACATCGCGCAGGGGGTTTCTGGTATGCCCGAAAATTGGTCCTTATTCCAAGTAGTAATCATATCTTTCATTTCAATTTCTACATTTTATCGGAAATGAACAATCATATAAACATGTCAAATGATTTACAAAACATGTAAATGGCACGGGGATAGTAACCTTCACGCTTTTATGCTTATAGAAGGATCTTTTTTTTAATCTTCACATTTTGTTTAAAACATATAAATGTACATGTATTAAACATTGGATTTGGAAATTATGTAAAAACAAACAAACCAAAATGAAGAAAACAAATTTTGCACCATATCATACCAATATTCTAATTCTATATCCATGTAACTGCGGGGACAAATAAACAATAAGTATTTAAGTACAAATAATCTGAAAAAAAAGATCGAGATAAACCCAGGCTCTCCCTACTAATTTGAAAGGGTATCCCTAAAATGGTCCTGATATTCGAGATGATAAGGAGAAAATATGCTTCAGATTGCACAATTTTATTCTTTTTTTCTTAATTCCCGGGGAGGCCCCCCGAACATCTACCTCCCGTACCCTCCTTCACTGGGCATTTCGTGCCTCGGATCGACCCTTTGGGCCGATGCAACACCCAACCTCCCGCTTTCCACTCTAGATCCGCCCTTGATAGTGTACAACCATCCAAAGGATTACCGGATATACAGCGGTGGTAGTAGAATAACCTTTTGACAACACAGACGTCAACCGTGTTATGAATTATTCAAAAAGGGATTACTTTCAACTTCATACGAATTAAGTGTCCATAGTTCTTTTTATGCAAAAAAGCACAATTCTGGTAGATTCACTCGAAATATAGGCGATAACACAAGGAAACTTTTTTTAAAAGTCCATGATCTTTTAATAAGCTTATTGCATTGCCTTGTCAATTAGCTATGTTATAAAAAATACGAGAGAGCTGCATAAATTTGTCTAAGATAACATATTTCATAATATCATTTCAAAAAACAAAACATATAAAATGTTATTTCCACAAAATTCTTACGACTGTTTATTTGCGAAACGAGAGAAAGGGCAAACTGTCGATAGAGTCTTTTGTTTACGTTTAACCGAGCGCTCTGATTGGCTAATCGCTGGACCTCTGGATTATAGAGATAGGGGTGTGCAGGTCGTGTGTCGTTAAAACGAAAATGAAAAATGAAAAATTGAAAATGGATTCAATTTTTCATTTTTCATTTTTGCATTAGCGCGCGGAGTGCAACAATGGAAAATTGACTCAATTTTTCATTTTCCATTACGGATTTTGGAAAGGAAATTGAATTGTGGTTTAGTACAGCCTTTTACAGTCCATTTTCTATTTTTCATTAAGAAAATAAAATTTTAAAAAGGAAAATTGAAAATTGAACCCATTTTCAATTTTCATTTTTCATTTTTATAATGAAAAATGAAAAATTGAACCAATTTTTCATTTTTCATTTTCAAAATGAAAATTGAAAATTGAAAATGGGTTCAATTTTCCATTTTCGTTTTTTACTTTTGCAATGGAAAATTGAATTGTGGTTTAATACAGCGTATTTGAGTCCATTTTCCATTTTCGTTTTTCAATTTGAAATTTTTGAATGAAAAATGGAAAATTGGTTCAATTTTCCATTTTTCATTTACTAAATTGAAAATGAAAAATGAAAAATTGATTCAATTTTCAATTTTTCATTAATGTTTCCGAAATGGAAAATTGAATTGTGGTTTAGTACACGGACCGGTCTTCTCAAAGGTATATTGAATAGACGGAGTGCCAGCGATTGAGTAAGTACATGACTTTTTATAACTGATAACTTTCATCCTTTGAATTTACAAAATATCATAAAAATTAATTGAAATACTGTGTTGCTACCGTACTTGACGACACGGAGTCTATGACGTCAAATGACGTTACGTTATTTCGCGGCAAATTTTTGACGTAATATTCCATGGGACGCCTTAACATACCTGCGAATCTAACGTGTTCAACAGATGTCAAGGAAACCCCATTCTAGGTAGTTACGTTCAGTCTAAATATATTTTTGAACGTATTCAAGCGATTCTTTTAATTCCAAATTTTAGTGAATTATGTCGCTCTTTAACCTTCAATGGCAAATCTGATATGGTCAAAGTGCTCCGGATAATATCATAAGTACATGGATGTCAATAGTCAACTAGATGAAAAAATAAACAAATAATTGGGTCTTTTTCCCAAAGAACCACATTTATCATTGATTTTGTGATTGTTTAGTCTATACATGTATTGTGGAAAAGAAAATGCCTTTGTTGCATATTTCTTTGAGGTTAGTCTGAAACTACATGAGGCTATTTTGTCTAGACAAAGAGAAATCTAAGAACGACAATGATGTAATTTGTCGAAGGCTATCAATTTTCAGCACTTCTTATAAAACTTGTGAATATGGATCATGCTTTGACGCCTATTATATCAACATGTATGACTATATATTACTGATTAACGTAGAAAGAAACTGCTCATCTTGTTTACTGACAATGTTAGGCATCGTGGCTGTCTCTCTCTTAATTTGTATAGAGAGTGTCATTTCCATGTCGGAAACATTAGCGGGGAATAAAAGTGAGTCTTTCCATATCCTTTTCATTTATGAATTTCATTATTTAGATATATAAATATCTGGGAAACGACCGTCTTACGTTTAATATTCTGGTTAGTCACGTGCAGATTCCGTAAATCGCGGAGTGATTGCACGTGTCCAATCAGAATTCTAACATGACATGAGATTTTCTCCCTATATGTACTATAGAACTCGCCTGGTGTAAAAACTACTGAAGTACTACTACTTACAGGCTAGCAAGAAAACGGGAAATAAGATTTTGTGGGCGAAAAAACTTAATTTTTCGGGTATTGGTGTAGGCGTATGAAATATTCAATTCCAAAAAATTCACATTACCAGTAGATTCCCCATGTTAAACGCCCATTAGGCAACTAGAACTATATTCCAATAACTTGGGTTGCGATTGGGACGTCACGTTCAAATTTTGCATGTAGGGAGAATCTACCAACGTTAAATTACATTTGACGCTGTTACAGGCAAAATGTGCGATGTGCATGCAAATATATTTCCATTGCAGAGGAATCCCCATGTTAAGTGCCCGGTAGGCAAACGGATTTATAAACTATAATTCTGGTTGCCTACTATGACGTCACGCTTTAGTTTTTAAAGTACGGAGAAATTTACCAACGTTCAGATGCTTTTGACGTTATAACATGCAAAAGGCTCATTATTAATGCTAAATGGGATGTCCGATATTTAGTGCAAATGGAAATATAAGTAATGACTGTCTTACTTTGGGTGTTCATGGTAGTATGATTCTATTTGGACACGTGCAAATTTTCCGAAAATCGCTTCGCGATTCACGGAATTTGCACGTGACCAACCAGAATTATACTACCATGAACACCCAAAGTAAGACAGTCATTTCTTTAAAAAATGACCGATAATTAGAATTAATGTAAATATAAGTAATGACTGTCTTACTTTGGTTTTCACGGGTGTATACGTGCAAAGTTTCCGAGAATCGTGACCAACCAGAATTATGCACCCATGAACACCAAAAGTAAGACAGTAATTTCTAAAAAGCACTAGCCAGCTGAAATGACAAATATGTATAATGACCAGTGCCCAGTTTCATAAAAATTCTTACGAAAATTTTAAAGAATTTTCGTAACTTTCTTCCTTTAATAAAAGGTTAAAAATATTTTCTAGTCAGATTGTATCATAATCGTGTTTTCTAAAATCATCTATTCATATTAGATAAAAATTCAAAAACAAAACTTCTCAAATTTAGGTAAGTTAGTAGAACTAAGGAATCAAAAGTTACGAAAATTCCTGAAATTGTTCGTAAGTATTTTTGTGAAACAGGCTGCATATCTCCATAGAGTTTATACACAGTACTAGACTAAATAATCCAGTCTCTCCGCTGCCGCTAACAGAGACTGAACCCCACTATGGTTGTTACAGAACGAAGTCGGACGAAACTGTTGCCCAACGATGTTTCCAAATTACAGACCTTTAATATTGATTTTCTTGCAGGTGACACTTAAGTAAACATTAAACTAACTATCTATACCCACCTCGCGTTTTTTTCTCGCTTCGTTGTTACATTTTTGCCAATTTTAACTCCCTACCAAACTAAATAGGCAAGGCAAAATGGGCAAAAATGCAATGTTCAACGAAGCGAGAGAAAACGCGAGGTGGGTAGAGATAGTTAGTTTAATGTTTACTTATATGTCACCTGCAAGGAAATAAATATTAAAGGTCTGTACATGGAAAAATCGTTGGGCAACAGTTTCGTCCGACTTCGTTCTGTAACAACCATAGTGGGGTTCAGTCTCTGTTAGCGGCAGCGGAGAGACTGGATTATTTAGTCTAACACAGTACAAAATCGATAATTCAGAAATTCAGAAACCGAAGGCTGGTCATTATCCATATTTGTCATCGATAAAGTTTTTGGTTGAATATTTTGATGAACCAGCGATGAAACGTTGTTTGTACGGATTCTATGCATTTTAGGTATACAATATATAAGTAACTATGATAAATCTGAATCTAAATTATTTGTGTCATAGCCAAAGGAAGCGAGAGCTGATCTGTGGTTATCTATTATTTCTGAAAATATTCGCAAGATATTAATCAGACAAGTTTCACAGATTCTGTATTCTATTTGAATTAAAATGATTAATTTTCTTCATAATTTATAAAGTCGTATTTTTAGAATAGATATAAAGTAGATTTCATGGGATGAAAGTCAAAATCAATTATGATACTAATTTCAATATAAATAATTGTCATTTATTGAATATATATACGTGTACTTACATCCTATGCCGCTATCGTATGCCGCTGTTCCTTTTCACGTACAACATCCCTAGGAAAACAATTGAACTTCGTCTACCGAGAACGTAAAAATTCGGCTTTATCCAAATGTTCAATGGTTATACTAAAAAAAATGTGTGTTCTTTTTTTTTTGTATCTTTGAAGTTTTATTTGGTGCTTTTTATTTTAATTCGAAAATTCGAAGATTCGAAAATTCGAAAGAAAATAAACAGATTAGAAACAAATTCTGAAGAATTATTCGTTTTAGTACTTTAGTAATTTTAATATTTATGTTTATTTTTATCTTAAATATGAATAGAAAGGGAAATGAAATGATTGCAAAAGTACTTTGATGATGTTTCTTGTCCACGGTAGCTTGTTTATTTCGACAAGACCTATCATTGCAGGTGCGTGTGGTTGGGAAAAGGACGTTGAGATAGTTTATATCAGAGGTGAAAATGTGCAGATATTTGCGTGGACATTACAGAATGTAACTGCATGTCAAATAATTTTCATCCCCGTGCCGTCGACGGACATGAGGGTATGCATGTGGACACAACCTGTAACGTTACCATGGAACGGACAATTGTATACCCAGCTAGGAGTCGATCCTACCACCTACGAGGTAATACAACAATAATGTTCATATCTTAGGATTCCTCTATATATATTAACTACATATGCAATTTCTATCCAGACAACCACACCGTCTGCTATTTCCGTGGCAGATGGCCACCCAAAGTCGGCACCGGTTGCCCATTTGTCTCGTTGGTTTATGTGTAGTCCTTTGTGTTTGATGTTTCTGTATTGTGCGTTGACGTTCCTTGTCCCTTTTGTGTCTCTTTCTGTGCGTGTCTGCTTTGTGTTTTTGCATTGGGTGTTTTGGGGTTTTGCTTTGGGTGCTGCAGCCTGGTGTTGTTGGAGATCCCCTATTAAAACTTAAATCTACGATGAAAGGAATAATCTTTTGAGTATTTGTTATGTGCATTCGTTTGTAATTAGACTGATTGTTGAAATTATCCATCAAGCTGTAATTTGATTTATGAGGATTTACTAGTAAATTATAGGGTAAATGTGTTGTCCTGTTGTTTGACGATTTTGGGTCGTAAACAATACGGAAGATCACAAATACTTCTAACCAAGACTAAACGAATGTTCTCGCGCACTCCTCGATTGTTCTCCATTGTTATGACGTCATCAATTTACTTGGGCAGAAAAAGTGCCCAAGTTTTGAACAATGGTTTAGGTGGGTGACTTATGCCTCGTTCACACGGTTGCGCAATAAATTTATTTCGCAATAACTTTATTGCGCAACAAATTTGTTTCGCAATAGCATTTTTGCGTTCACACGAGACCGAAACTATTGCACAATAAAATGCCAATGAACATGCACAAGAATCATGAATAAAAGTGTACAACGAATACCTTAAGTAAAAATTGTTCGAATAATTTTCTTAAAGTCAAATATAAGACTATTTTGGGAGGTGGTTCATTCATTTATTTGTCATTTCAGCATAGAGCATGACGTCATTCAATTGTGACGTCATTCTCTACAAGGGGCCCAGACTTTAAAAAGAAAAGCGTTCTTATATATACGAAAAATCGGAATCTCTCAAAAGAGTCGTAAAAATAAACACGTCGTTTAGTTATATTCGTAAGTATAACAATCTCTTTCCCTTGTCATGATGATGCGCATGCGTCAGATTTATTGCGCAACAGTTTCGCTTAGCGTTTACACGGCAGAAATTGTTGCGCAATAAAGTTATTGCGAAAAAAAAAAACCGAAAATTTATTGCGCAATAAATTGTATCGTGTGAACGCAAAACAAATTTATTGCGTAACAAATTTACGTTTTTTGCGCTATAAACTCTCCGTGTAAACGAGGCATAAATGAAAAATCAGACCGGACACGCTGCACGCGCTGTATATGCGACCTTGCGTATTAATATGAATTCTCTGAGACGACCAAAATATCAACCAAATAGCATGTCATCGATTCTTATGAAATTTTGCACATACTATTACAGTTACATAAGACCTTAAAATAGGGGGAAAATTTTTCCCAAAATTTCTTTGTTTCCATGGTAACCTCGCTCAAAAAGGTCTGATATGAAAAAGTATTGAAAATGCAGCGTATCTCAGTTTTCCGCTTATGATGAGGAGTTCATTGAAGAAAATTAAAGTAGAATTATTCAGTTGCAGCAAAAAAATGTTGGGCATGTTAAATTATAAAAAAGAAATAACTTTCTGCAATTTCAAACATAGATATAAGCAAAGAGAAGCAAAAAACATGCCATTTTCACCACCAAATTCTTTAAAATTCAAACAGTCATATCTTGAAAGGCACCGATAGTACAAATAAGTGAAACACAAAATATTAAAGCAGAGATATTGAAAATATGAATTATTAAGAAAACTTGGAGGGGTATTTGTTAATTAACCAGATATCGTGCGCAGAAAGTTAGCTATTTTCATGTTTTACACACTCAGAGTTATCTTCCTTCGTAGTACTCTTCACTAAAATATGTGCCTCCAAGGTAAACAATGTGGCAGATCTAGAAGGGGTTTGTTGTGCAGTTGTGTGTGAAGGAAATATTATTACATCATGTCAACTACAAGCAGTTTATCAGTTCAAACATAAATATGGCGTGTATGTGCCTCTCAAGATGACGAGCACATTCAATCCTGTCAATCAGCAATCTCCTGCTACGTACGGAAACGGGGGAGTGAAAAGACTCAAAACGAAAGTGCTGACCAGCTGCTGAGCGCTGAGCAGAGGAATATATAACTTTAACAACAGGTAAATACCAATTGAATCGATTTACCCTACCAGCTTTCTTTCTCTTATGTTTCTTATTTACGATAAACTTTACAGGAATGGTGTTTTTTTTTTATCGAGGTTGGGGGGGGGGGGGGGGGGGGCTTTTAGGGTATCCAATCTCCTCAGCTCATTGGAAGTTGGAACTTTGCTAAAAAAATTATTTTCATTTTTTTTTTCTGAACAAATAATTCTCTTGAAATAGTTTAATCGAAATTTCAATATGAAGAAGCTGCATTTATAATATGATCATATACTGTAACAATTCAATAATTTGTAGTAGTGGACGAGTGGTGGTGCTTGTAAATCAGACAAAACAAATATAATTTTCAATTTTTATTCCCAAGTATATTCTTTATTAAACAAAACCTATAAACAGTAATAAAAGTCGTCGTATAAGCCAAATCAAGTTCAAAATCAAATATAATACTAAAGTAGCCAAATTATTAATTAAATTAATTAAATTCGTCTCATATCGTACTCTTAAAGAGTTCTAATTAAATAAAAAAAAACCAAATAGCAAACCAATACAAAGAAACTAAATGTTTCAATTTCTTATTTCAAGTCGAAGGCCGACTGTACAGGCTTTACAAGCCAGAAAGTCTGGCAGAACACTGCACTGAGCTCGCTGAACGCTCGCTTTATATACTGCTCGATCACATGGCAGTTACCGAACTGTGAGATATAACGATTAATCTGATTGGCTAAAGATAACAGTTCTTATCTATGTATCTTTAAATAGCGTATAGGTAAAAAGTGAGGATTAATATCGATTACATAGACCCGTTCTGCTACATTCCTCCCCCTTATAAAGAAAATGTTAACATTTCTTAAGAATCAAAGTGACAAATTTTATGATAAATAAAGTAATTATATGACTGAAAAACGTAATACATATCAACTTTTTATGGTATATCATTCCTATAACTAAAGAATAAAACTCTCGAGCATTCTAAACAAACAATGTGCAAGATGAGGTGTCAAAACGTTTGTATCTGAAACTGAAATGCATGTAGTTATAGGAGCAAATATTGATTGAAGTTAATTGCAAGTGACATATGATAAACAACAAAAACATTTATAAACAAAATCATAAAACAAGTCATATAAATGAAAAGTCATTTCCTGAAAAAGAGAAGAAAGTTAATGTCAGTAGTTAGCACTGTTGAAGGACTGGAGATCGGACGCGTAAAAGTTCATGATTTCACATTGTAACGGACGCGAATGTTCGAATGTTCATTACTGGTGCACTCGGACGCGAAAAATGTTCCTGGAGGTTTAATAATAATCTTCATGGTAACTGGATCATTCACTGGAAACGAAAGTAAGCTGAATCAAAGGGTACATAATCGGTCATCGCTGGATATTTTTACGGAAAATGCATCGGAATTCTCCTAGGTATTCTTCCATCACGTCTGGAGCATTTCACATCTAGGTCACATCTATCCGGTATTTGGATCCGGTCTTCTCGTGGTCAAAATCAGACTGTAACTCAGTCCGGTAACTCTAACTGTCATCATAAACATTGACAGTACTCGTTTACTGAAACGAAGTTCCAAAATGTCAACACCAAAATCCGAAAGCTAGAAACAATTAAACCAAATACTGTCACGTGACAGTAGACAAGTAGACAAAGAGCCGTACTGCGAAGATACTCAAATAAACTGTTCCTCAAAAGACAACAACTAAAATGACGAAATCTCAAACTAAAGTGCAAGTAAATCAAACTCCGAAAATAAATTGTATCCAACGAAATAGATTTATAGAAAATCTACCAAATCAATCCAACTAATCAATACCTAAATTCCAAAATTTCCTACCAAAATCGTACAACTATCCTACCGAAATCGTACAGCTATCCTACCGAAATCGTACAGCTATCCTACCGGCGACGCCAATGTAGTAGTGGACGAGTGGTGGTGCTTGTAAATCAGACAAAACAAATATAATTTTCAATTTTTATTCCCAAGTATATTCTTTATTAAACAAAACCTATAAACAGTAATAAAAGTCGTCGTATAAGCCAAATCAAGTTCAAAATCAAATATAATACTAAAGTAGCCAAATTATTAATACCGTATCAAATTCGTCTCATATCGTACTCTAAAAGAGTTCTAATTAAATAAAAAGAACCAAATAGCAAACCAATACAAAGAAACTAAATGTTTCAATTTCTTATTTCAAGTCGAAGGCCGACTGTACAGGCTTTACAAGCCAGAAAGTCTGGCAGAACACTGCACTGACTCGCTGATCGCTCGCTTTATATACTGCTCGATCACATGGCAGTTACCGAACTGTGAGATATAACGATTAATCTGATTGGCTAAAGATAACAGTTCTTATCTATGTATCTTTAAGGTGGGTCCCTACTCAAAGAATTAACAGATGAAATTTTTATTTTAGGGTTTTTTCCTAAACAATATGGTCGAAATGAGAAATAAAACACAGACATAGATATGTATTTTTGGTTTCATCAAAGATACAGTACATTATAGAAAGGTACCCTTGCACATTAAGATTGAGGAATATCAAATATCCAGCATATGCTTTTGAACCCTCCAAATTCAGTTATGATAATAATATTTTTATTTGTTTTGTTTTATCTTACGAGAACAAGTCATATAGAAGAAATTTAACACAAAAAATAAAATTCAAACATAAATCTGAGCATGATAAGTCTCCAAACATAAGGGAACCCCCTTATAATTTCCTGACATTTTTTACCAATGATATATACTAAATCCAACTTTTTGCAGTAAAAAACAGATGAATTTTTTTCGTTTTGATATATTTCATATAATTATGCATGTAGATGAAGAAAAAACACATACAGGTACACAGTTTTATAAATGATCAAGATATGGCTCCAAACACAAAGGTACCCCTTTATAATTTCATCGCAATTTCAACCAAAAATATATAGTATATCCCACTTTTTTGCATAAAATACCTGATGGAAGTTCTTCATTTTGCATTATTTCATATTATAATGTATATAGATTGTGAAAAAATCACATACAGGTATACAGCTTTATAAATGAGCAAGATATCGCTCCAAAGTTAAGGGTACCCCATTATAGTTTCATCGCTTTTCTAACTAAGAATATACCGGTATACTATATCCATCTTTTTGCATAAAATACCTGATGGAAGTTGTTCATATTACATAATTTCATAAGATAATGTCCATAGATGAAGAAAAATCACATACAGGTATACTTTTTTATAAATGATCAAGATATCGCTCCAAACATACAGCATAGAAGGAAAAACCTATAACGGTTCGAGTAGGGACCCACCTTAAATAGCGTATAGGTAAAAAGTGAGGATTAATATCGATTACATAGACCCGTTCTGCTACAAATTAAAACTTCTTTGAACCTTTCTTATACCATTTGGCATTTCAGTACTGCCACCTACAATGAATTCCCCAATTTTATAATTAAACCTCCTCAAAAATACATCTGCATATTTTTCTTTCTTTCCTTTTTTCCAACTGCTGATGATGTATTCCTTTTTTTAGTTAAACAAACACAATGATTTTCTGTTGGGACGAAAGGGGGAGGGGGGATAAGAAAGTGTCAGCTGCTGAGCAGAAGAATATATATCGCATAAACAGCAAGTAAATTCTACCCTACCAGTATATACTTCTCAGGAATCATGCATTTTCATTTGTTGGAGGGGAGGGGTTGCTTTTCAGGGTATTCATTTCTATCTCCTCGAAACTTTGCTAAATTTTTCTATACAAATAATGTTTTTTTTTTTAATAATAATTGCTAGAAATTCCTACATGAAGAGAGAGAGGGAGAGAATGAATATTCATTTCACAGACCTGCCTACATTTACGATTTAAGCGTAATTTTCCGATTTTCGACCTAATATTACGCCCTACGTTGTTGCTATTCCATTTTAAACCAACTACTAAATTTTGAGCAAATTGACGTTTTTCTATAGTATATTGGATCCCTTTATTTAACAAACGTCTTCCATATCTTATACATGTAGTTAAACACATAAGTTCTCAAAATTCGTAACAATTGTCGAAGCAGACTATGTTTTTTTTTTTCTCGATTTTTTTTCTCAAAATTACATAAGTGGTTTATATTAGGCTTTGGTTTACACTTTCTTTAACAAAATATTACACTTACGGTGAGAAATAGGTAGGCAGGTCTGCATTTAATATTTCATTGATATTTTATTATAAACCCGTAATCAGAGGTTGTGGGCCACATAGGCAAAGTGTTTGATCTGTCAGTTTGTCTGTCTGTCTGTGTTGCTTATACGCAAAAACTTTGATTGATCTACTTTAAAAAAAACAGAAAGCACAAAGGGGTCACATCGCTCATCTTAGACATCTTTTAGCTAAGGGCATCAGTCTTGGATTTCCAATCAAGTTGAAAAATAAATACTTGGACATGTTGGGAGAGGACCTTGAGTACTTGCTTCCTGTCGTATGGTGCACTTTGATAATTTGACCTTGACCTTGGAGTGGATCTTCTTAACAAAATCAGTGTTTACAAAGATCATAAAAAGACCTAAAAATTAAGAATATACATACATATGATATGTAGTGTTTCAAAGCTAATTTAATGGAATTTTGAACTTTTTTGTTCTTTATTTCAGGAGCAACCGAAAAGGAGGAAATATGATCACGACAACACCTGAGGATAGACTGTGAGACCTTATTTATCCAGATCTATTTATTCAAATCTAGACGCATCATGAGTGAGAATAGGTCCTGTGTCAGGCTGTGTGTGCCATTTGGAAAATCCTGTCATTAAAACCTGTATAAAATCCAAAGACTACACCAATTGAAATCTGTGTCATGATTGGGTTGAAAATGATAGGAAGGAGAACAGAAAATTCCAGATGTATGCTTGACTATCCAGACAACTATCAGGATATACTAACACATTCCTATGGAGTAGAGAAATTTCCAAGAGCAGTTTAAGTTGAAAACAATAACTGTATATCATAAAAAATAACATTGCAACAAAAGTTCATATCATAAATGTATATTATATCAAAGTGATTACGTGTGTAATTTTTTTTGTTGGTGTTTAGCGAGCCGTGAAGAATGTCCCGGGAGCTAATGTCATAGCCTGAGTGTCTGCGCCTGACAAAAACTTTAACCTGGAATAGATTTCATTAAGTATTTGGGGTAGGGCTTTGTTATTTCACATGTGGATTCCTCATGACCAGACATTTCATTTGGGACCTTGACTTTAGATCAAGTGACATTGACCTTGGAGTTTGACCTACATTTAAAAACTTGGGCCATATCTCATATACTACCAGTATAAGAGGCAGGGTTTTGATATTCCTTATGTACCGTATATTTCTCATGACCAGACCTTTCATTTCAAACCTTGACGTTTGACTTTGTGGCCTTGACCTTGGAGTTTGACCTACTTTAAAAAAAAACTTTAACTTGGGCTATATCTGTCATTATCTGATGAACTATAAGGGCTAGGGCTGTACGTGATATTTCACATGTAGATTCCTCATGACCAGAGCTTTTATTTGAATATATGACTTTTGACCTAGTGACCTTGACATTGACCTTTGACCTTCTTTTAAACTATAGATATAGATTCCTCATCACCAGAGCTTTCATTTGTTTTCATGAATTTTGACCAAGCGATCTTGACCTTTGTTCTACTTATGAACTATGAGGAGTGGGACTTTGGTAATTCACTTATAGAATCACCGTAACCATAGCTTCCATTTGATACATGTACCTTGACTTATGACTTTGTGACCTTGACCTTTATTTTTTATGAAATTGCTATTTTATTATCAAAAACCTGCACGGCGAGGGATGTTATCTTCTAACAGTCTTATTCAACAAAGAAATATTAGTATTCTTCAAATGATCAATCATCATGTATGTTTTTTCCAGTTAAAATATACATATGTTGTATGTGTCAAATTAAAAGTAAATTTGAAAAATAAAGCATTATCTTTTAGATATTCATGAGATTCTAGCAACTGAGATAAATATATGGTAAAGTTTAAGAATTCATTTTATGCTGTTTTTGTGTTCATACATCTGTAAAACTAGATCACTAAGGGAGCAACCATTTAATATTTGGTTTGGGGAAGAACTTTTGCTAGCACTTATTCAGCATGTTTTTAAGCTAGAAAAAAAAAATGGGTTTGAAGTCATTTTTTATACTTAGGCCCTTTGCCATGTTTGCCGCTCCCTTGTCCGAATATTTTAGCATTCCATTTGGCTCACAGCCAGAAAATACTTATACTTTTTTCAAAGTATTTATATATTTTCTATTTTTTTTTCTCACCCCCCCCCCCCCATCCCAGATTAAATGGTTGCTCCCTAAACCTGATGTGCGTCTGTCTGACTGTCACTTTGTTTGCTAGCCAACCTTTTGCAAAGTTCCAATTATTAGGTAATCAACACTATTTTCGAAGTCGCTTTTATAAAAGGCACAATTTATTATTTCATGATCATAACTTATTACTTCATGGTAGTCTCTCAATCTATATCCAACATTTCAAACTTGGATCATCATGGCAGAAAAAAAAGCTTCGTTATTATTGTCAAGGTCATACATGTAACTCAAAGGTCAAGGTTGTACTTTGATGTAGTTTATATTAGGTCTTGAACCAATCAGAACCATTTAAATAATCCCTTTGTTTTAGATTTCTTTGTTACAGGAATCATACATTTTCTGAAGCATTTTATCCCCATGCGCATAGTAACACACCATGCATATGTGTGGGGACTTAGTGTGCTAATTGGTGTGTGTATCCAGAAAAGCTTGTGGACGCCTTAGAGACCACAACTATCAAATTTTGCATGTAAGTTGTCCATGGTGAGATGATGACACCTATTGATTTTCAAATTCAAAGGTCAAGGTCACAATGGGTTTTACATTGTAATAGTAAAACCTTGTGAAACTTCACTTACATGGTCTGCGATAAGAGGATGACGCCTATTGATTGTCAATGGTTAAGGCTACATAATGGGTGATAAATAGAATTATTAAATGATCAGGAATTATTTCTGATTGGTTGAGACGCTGTTTGAAAAAGTGTACATCAATATGAGTTGAAGGCTAACACTCCAAAGCGGTCTATTCGGGATTCAGTGACGTAGCGCGTGCGTTGATTTTTGTAATGTTGACTTCGCGTACGCAATGCAAATGTTAATAAAATTCTGATAATTTCATAAAGCAGTTATTGACTTAAGGGGAGTAAGAAATTACGTACACTTGTCTCCGGAAGATGCGCAGGGGTATGCACACTAGGTATTATCTCTCTTTTCGCTTCCTGTACATAAGGTTTGGTAAAATTCTGTACAGAGGTTTTAGAGGAGAAGTCAAACTTGTGTCAGTCAGTCAGGGCTTGTGGTGGCCATTCTGCATTTCTGTTTGGGGAAAAAAACAGTATTTTGGTAGAGAACATTCTGTACTTTCTTCCTGTAATGTTTGATAAACCTCCATGGAGCCGCATTAAAGGCGTTGAAAGTATAAGAAATGCACGACGAATGTTGTCGAGAATGACGTCGGACGGATGTACGACGGAGAGCTCGCTATGGCAATAACTATCTTGGGCTTTGCTTATGTGAGCTAGAAATATAGTATATGTGTATAAAAGTGCAAGAATATTTGATAAATTTTGCGATTCTGAATAATAATAATCATTTCTTCAAAAAAGTTTCTTAATATTACGTGGTGAAAAAGGTTTTGGCAAAATGCCAATTCAAGAAAAAATACTCCTTTTACATTCCAGATTAAAGTTCTAAATGAATTTACCCCACTTAGATTTTTTCATGTTTCGAAAATATAATATATTAACTATTCAAGGATGTAAATCAATGGTTTCTTCTATCGGTGCTCAATTTACAAAATGATCTTGAAAATAACCAAAATTAACCTTTTTCGTTATTTTGTCATTTCTTGAAAATGGCCAATATTCAGTGAAGGATATAGCTCATGTCCCTTTTTCTGAGATTATGTTTCATATCTTTTTTGACAGGTTAAAGTACCTTTTTTTTTAAATTGAAACATGTTTTAATTTGGTGAGTGGCATCAAAGATAAGAATTTGAGGGCTGAAAATGTATAATTTTATACTATTTCCATTCAAAAATGGCGGGAAAAATGCTCAATTTAAGATATCCCTGTTTCCATGGAAACACAGTAAGCTATAGAACAATTATCACTTTCAATTATACTCTGGTATAGTCCCCTTCAATATATCACACTTTAACCCATTTCTGAAGTTTGCTATTTTGGACCCCTATGGCAATTATTTTGGTCGACTCAGAGAATTCATATTAAAAATTAATGTCTAGACCTTTAAAAGATACTTGCCTCCATAGCCTAGTCAAAATAAACTTTAACTAAAAGAAATTGCAACAAAGCAAGTTTTAGTTTCTATGAGTTCTATGTATCAAAGTAAGATGTTCCAAGAAGTTTCTATAAAAATCTACCCCGTACATGTGCCTCAAAATTAAAAAATGAATTAATTAGAATCTAAAAATAGAACACCGTGAAATATCGCCGTTAACACTGAGCATGATATTTTTACGGTGCTGCGTTGACTTATTATCCGATTTCATTCAAACAGTTTTTGTTGTTATTGCACTAAATCTGACGGGTTGCTTTATGTTAATGAAATACACGAAACATAATGATTTTTAAAAATTCCGTCTACATCGACTCGTTTTTCGTGTTTGTACGAATTTCCTCTGCGTCATGACGTCATTTGCTAGCTAGAGTGTCCTTCCTGTCAATACTGATCACTGTTGTTTTATTTTCGAAGTAAATGATCCTGTAAATTATCAAAACGTTATAGAAAACACACCATTATTTAGATATGAAAAATATTGCCGGCGAGGAGAATACCTATAAAAAGCTACCTAGCGGTACAAGGTCAACCTAACGTCTGAAAAGGGGAGGAAGGTGACGGGGAGGGGGGGGGGGGGAGCTGAATATATTGACCAGTGACACTGAAGCGAAGAACGATATATACGGGCGATATCTTACCTTTTTATTTATTTAATACTTTATCTATTTATTTATTTATTTATTTATTTATTTATTTATTTATTTATTCATTTATTTATTTATTTATTTATTTATTTATTTATTTATTTATTTATTTATTTATTTATTTATTTATCTATTTATTTATTTATTTATTTATCTATTTATTTATATGTCTTTATTTGTGAAAAAAAATCATATTTAAATCTGTTCATTTATTTATCCGTAAGGGAAATATTTGCTTAAGAATTTGATTTACCGATTTTTGTTAATTTCATTTCATTATTTTGTCAGTCTTACCATTTGGTTTAATATTGGGAATTATTTTCATAATATTTGTGATCTATTTATACATATATAGTCATTGTGTGTAACCAACGGGGAAGCTCGTATCTACCGGGGGTTCACATGATGATAATTTTTTTTCTTAAGTACCATCCCCTTGAAGGTTATTTTCAATCGATATATTGTGGCGGACGGACGAGCTTTTCTGTTCTAACATCTTTTCCTAAGGCTGATCAGTTTTAAATAAATTTTTATATTTAAAAAAAAGAAAACTCATAAAAGAATTTTATCAGATAGCAGATTTTGAGAATGTGTCCGCCGTACATACAACATCATTGGAAAATCACTTTTGACTTTTGGGGTGTATTATACGCATGACAAAACGAACAACGTCTTTTAAATAAGTTAGGACTCTTCTCATACAATGCAGTATCCTGTCAGCTTATGTACAGATAAAAACAGATTTTCATTCTATGTAAATAACCATCCAGTGGAAATTAAAAAAAATATATTTTTCCAAAACATCGGAAATAATTGATACGAAATTATATATCATTGTCCATTCATTTGAGAGTATTACAAGTGCCTGGAAAAAAGCATGGCCATTTATCCCATTGAATTTTTTCCTTTCTTTTTGCACGTTGAACACTGATTTCATGACACTGTGTACAGATTCTAAATTGGAAACGCATGATGTGAACATACACTTTTTTTCAGAAGGAATATAATATACGTGTTAGTTGTTTGGGAATTCATAAAGTCATCTTCACAAATCGCGGCTCTGATACGTCCTACTTTCAATTGTCCCGCTCTATAGAGTAGAACGGTTAGGACGTATCAGAGCCGCGGTTAATGAAGTCCAAGAATTCTTCTAAATTTAGTCAAATACTAGTAAAAATTTAGTCTTTAAAATGATTTTCCAAAAATTATAAGACGGTGTCTCATTCCCATCCCTAACGTACGCGTTTTTGGGTAAAATTTCATACCGTCCTTTTGAAAAAAAAAAAATCTATATTCGCGCATATAAAGCAATTGCCATGAATATGATATTTCATTGAAAATGTGTAGTGATATACACTTATTGAAATACAGTAGCTATTATGTATGACCTTTCTTTGTCCATGATCCTGTTCTCTTTTCAACATAAAAAGCATATATTCCATGGTCACTGTTGATAGATCTATGATGCATTTCTCATGAGAAAAAGAAACTGAATGGGCGTTTTTGAGGGGAGTGTCACAACGAGGTTTTTGCGTGTGATCGTTCAAAATTCGAAACGATGAAAATGCAATCAGTTACAGTTAATTTGATTTATTATGGTCCGAAACATGAAATAACATAAAATCCGCATCCACTCACACATACACTCCATAAAATAAATTGCAAGTATTTTGATTGTACTTGGAAAGTCCGCAGTACGTAAAAACAGTTAATTTTCAGAAGTCGGAAATTCCGGAACAACTGCAAATCACGCCCGGTCAACTCCTGAGACCTCTCATTCTCTCACACGATTCACTTTCACTCAATCCGACACATACAAGAACAAAGAAAGTGTCAATACAAACAATTAAAGGATTAAAAGTAACAGATATCAAAGTAAATGAAGGCAAGCGGCATTATAAAGAAAATGACATCAATGAGAGATTTGCTTGAGGAAATGATTAAATAAACATTTTGAAGAAAACGTAGACAAACAAATTACTTTTGACTTATTTGACTTATAGGAAAGTGTCTGAGTATCTATATTATATAAATCCGAATTGTCACATTCATTTGAAACTAAAAATTGATAGAGGATTATAAATTAATTAAACGAAAATCAATTTGAAAATAAAAATGTCTAATTTGTCGCTGGAACATAACGTGACAATGCCTCCCTTCTCCTGGAAGACCCTGACCCCAGGGTCAATCACATATTTTGTCCGTGTCTTGGTCGCCAAGGATACGAGACCGGTTGTCCCTGACCCACAATGCCATTGGCAGCACAGTTATTGGCGGCAAAATACCATGACTGGTTTGTGGCCGCAGAAAAACTTTGTGTTTCCACCGGGCGTTGGTGATTCCGGACTCGGTTCTACTTTCCTCCGCGATTCCTAGATTGATAACCCTTATGATTTGAGGCGCTTACGGTTTGACGTGTTGACGGGTTCGGGTTGGATTTAGGCAAGTCTGGTTTAAAATGTGATTTTCTTAGTGACTCGATTTCTTTGTCTCTATCTGAAAGAGTGTTCTTCGAATCTTCAAAAATTTTCTTCAATTTGACTTCTTCGTCTTCGGATTCGGATGATGCCTCACTCACTATATCATTTTGAAACTGCCACATTGCTATTTCTTCATTTTTCCTATCTACAAGTCTTTGCTTCAACGGTAACTCGGCCTCAAAGAAGAGTATTTTGTCGCTCAATGTCCGAATTTCTTTTTCAAGTGATCCATTTTTCTTTTTATAGATGTCAATTTTCGCCAAATGTTCATCATTTCTCGTTTGGAGTTTTTGAATATTTTCAGTGAATTGGGTTACCTTCTCTGCTACCGATGTGTGCTTGGGTTTCAGGTAAAAAGGAATCGGTGTCGGATCGGAAAGCTCCAGAGCAAGGAATTCTGGCTCCGTTAGGCCACTGAACGGAAGTTCCGCTTGATGTTCTCTCCTTTAATGAAACTCCGTCCATCGTCGATTATCTCTGTCCGTCTTCTTCTCTGACTTGCGCGCTACCACTCGGATCACGCTCACTGATGGCTGCTTGGCGATTTTGCACATTTTCGATAGATGGCCCGTCTTCTTGCAGTTAAAGCAACATCTATTCATTCCTTTGCAGACTCCAAGATGGCCGCGTCCGAAGTTTTCTCCACATCGATAACACTGAGTTTGGTGTAATTCCATATCTCCACGTGAAAATAAGTAAATTGGGGAATAACTTGGGGAATAATTTGGTAGCGTCTAAGGTACGGAATCAAGGTAGCACAAAATATATGTACTACCCCCGGGTAAATACCCGGATTCTCCACCACTAGTCACAACGAGGTTTTTGCGTGTGATCGTTCAAAATTCGAAACGATGAAAATGCAATCAGTTACAGTTAGTTTGATTTATTATGGTCCGAAATATGAAATAACATAAAATCCGCATCCACTCACACATACACTCCCTAAAATAAATTGCAAGTATTTTGATTGTACTTGGAAAGTCCGCAGTACGTAAAAACAGTTAATTTTCAGAAGTCGGAAATTCCGGAACAACTGCAAATCACGCCCGGTCAGCTCCGTGGCGGTCAACTAACTCCTGAGACCTCTCATTCTCTCACACGATTCACTTTCACTCAATCCGACACATACAAGAACAAAGAAAGTGTCAATACAAACAATTAAAGGATTAAAAGTAACAGATATCAAAGTAAATGAAGGCAAGCGACATTATAAAGAAAATGACATCAATGAGAGATTTGCTTGAGGAAATGATTAAATAAACATTTTGAAGAAAACGTAGACAAACAAATTACTTTTGACTTATTTGACTTATAGGAAAGTGTCTGAGTATCTATATATATCAGTCCGAATTGTCACATTCCTTTGAAACTAAAAATTAATAGAGGATTATAAATTAATTAAACGAAAATCAATTTGAAAATAAAAATGTCTAATTTGTCGCTGGGACATAACGTGACAGGAGTTTAGGGGTTTAGCCTTGTGTCAAGCAAAAACCACCTTCACCTGTCAGTGGCTTCGTTTGCCCCCCCCCCCCCCCCCCTTTGCATCATGAATTATTATAACATTCACTTATTGTTGACCAACCCGTGGCAAGTACGCAACTGAAATAAACATATATTTAATAATTTAAAGTCTTTTAAAATTAGAATTCCTTTGTTTTTGTTAAGTGCACTCTGAACTCTCAATGAAGCAGATTTTAACAATGGACGTATTTTAGCAATTCTTTTTATAGTTAAAATTTCGCTCTTTCTCTATCAATGACCAATTTGATTTTATAAGAGTGCTCTGGATGTTATGATATGTGAGTATATACACTTCTCAATAAATTTACAAGAAGAAAATACATTTTTATTGAAAAATCTATTAGCTTTACTGTTTTCCTCATTTTCAGCATTTTTTCTTTAGTTTTTGCCCCAAAATTCACAGTTTGTACTGATTATATGATTGTAACATTAATTATATGTTAGCTGGTATACTTAATAACAATTACACAGAAAAAATAATTTTTTGGAGTATAACGTCTTTCAAATAAACAATTTTCCCAGTTTTCGGTGAGAAATTAATCTTTGATACTCGGGTGTGATTTCCCTGTCCCTGTAAAAAGGGGTGATTAATTCAGTTTTTTAAAGGTTTTATCCCAAAAATGGTACTTAGACACCGATTTCGTCAATAGAAACTTGCGATATCTTAGCCGACATATAATAGGACGTGTTGAGGAAAAAAAAGCTTTTGTTGCAATTTCTTTGAGGTTAGGCTAAAATTAAGGCTATTTTGACTAGACTACCAGAATGCTTTCTTGGATTCCCTGAAGCAGTTTCCGAGAATGAGTAAAGATTTTTTCCTAACTCATTTATGTTATGAATCTGACTAAAACACGTAGACGTAGTGCGAGATTTTCTTTTCTCACAATTTGTACAGGAAAATCCTCAATTTCGCTCAGAAGAAATTTCATTTTCTCTCACCCCGGACAAAGATATCTACAGATTTACCCGTTCTGGGACAACTCTGTCTCTTATCCCTGGATGTTTGTCTCGAACACCCTATTGTGACGTTGTGGAAGCCTCGTCGTGGAATGCAAATCTTTGATACTCGGGTGTGATTTCCCTGTCCCTGTAAAAAGGGGTGATTAATTCTATTATTCTCACTAACTTACGTCGTGAGACAAAAGAAAAAACGTAGACGTAGCAGTTTGAGATTTCCTTGTCTCACACTCCACGTGACTCCTATTATGACGTCATAGAAAGAAACGTCACGCCATCGTTAGATTTGTGTAAGTTTTGGTATCGATTCTAGCTTTAAAAACATTAAAGTGACGATAAAATGAGGTGAGTGAGAAAAATAATCAATCACGACGTTACGACTGAGACAGGGGAATCTCATCCTCGTGCAAAAGATTTGCTACATCCACGACTCGGCAAGCCTCGTCGTGAATTGCAAATCTTTTACACTCGGATGAGATTCCCCTGTCTCAGTCTCAACGTCGTGATAGATTCTATTAATCTCACCCTGCTTTATCTCGCCCTGTGTTATCTCACCATGTGTTGTCTCACCTTGCGTTATCTCACCATGTGTTATCTCACCTTGCGTTATATCACCCTGTGTTATCTCACCCTGTGTTATCTCACCCTGCGTTATCTCACCCTGTGTTATCTTACTCTGCGTTATTTCTCCCTGTATTATCTCACCCTGTGTTATATCACCATGTGTTTTCTCACCTTGCGTTATGAGTTAAAGAAGACCCTGACGATAGTCTCAACAGCACTTACAATAGAGCGCAAAATTAAACATCGACGGACCCCTAGCAAGCCAGAGGTGGGACCAGGTGTGCCACCTGTAATGATAGATCTCACCATGAGTTGTCTCACCTTGCGTTATCTCATCCTGCGTTTTCTCACCCTGCGTTATCTCACCCTGCGTTATCTTACTCTGCGTTATTTCACCCTGTATTTTTCCCATTTGCCCCCATGTGGGATAGAGTTTGCCCATAGCGACGCGTCATGTAGGGTCACTGTATCCCACATGCCCTTCGCGTGACTTTTGACGTCGGCCGTATAGGCCGTATCCATATTGTGATGTCGTTATTATCCATTGTGACGTCATGATTTTTGCACCTTAAGCGGCGACCATTCAACAAAAACGTCGTTTGAAAACTCTTTTTTCTACATTCTAGTTCTTTTTAAACCGATTAAGGCTAAGGACTACGGTTTATTCTTTTAGAATAAACCATTTTTGAGGGCGCTTAAAAACGAATTCGATAAAGTTGAAGATTTCATGATGTCATGAAATTTCAAGAAAAGCCCCTAGAAATGGGAGAAAAACGACCAAGTATATGTTTGTCAAGTGGGATGAGAAAACCCCACCCTCGGGGTCTGGTTTCTGGTCAGGGAACTCGGCAAGCCTCGTTCCCTGACCAGAAACCAGACCCCTCGGGTGGGCTTTTCTCATCCCACTTGACAACATATGGTTGATAGTTATAATCTCACCCTGTTTTATCTCACCATGTGTTGTCTCTCTTTGCGTTATCTAACCCTGTGCTATCTCATCCTGTGTTATCTTATTCTGCGTTATATCACCCTGTATAATCTCACCCTGTGTTATCTCACCATGTGTTGTCTCACCTTGCGTTATCTCAACATGTGTTGTCTCACCATGTGTTATCTCACCATGTGTTATCTCACCCTGTGTTATCTCACCCTGTGTTATCTCACCCTGTGTTATCTTACTCTGCGTTATTTCACCCTGTATTATCTCGCCCTGTGTTATCTCACCATGTGTTGACTCACCTTGCGTTATCTCACCATGTGTTGTCTCACCATGTGTTATCTCACCATGTGAAATCTTACTCTGCGTTATTTCACCCTGTATTATCTCACCATGTGTTATCTCACCATGTGTTGTCTCACCTGGCGTTATCTCACCATGTGTTATCTCACCCAGCGTTATCTCACCATGTGTTGACTCACCTTGCGTTATCTCACCATGTGTTGTCTCACCATGTGTTATTTCACCATGTTGTATCTCACCATGTGTTATTTCAGCATGTGTAATCTCACCATGTGTTGTCTCACCATGTGTTATCTCACCATGTGTTATCTCACCATGTGTTATCTCACCCTGTGTCATCTCACCCTGTGTTATCTTACTCTGCGTTATTTCACCCTGTATTATCTCACCCTGTGTTATCTCACCATGTGTTGTCTCACCTTGCGTTATCTCAACATGTGTTGTCTCACCATGTGTTATCTCACCATGTGTTATCTGACCCTGTGTTATCTCACCCTGTGTTATCTTACTCTGCGTTATTTCACCCTGTATTATCTCGCCCTGTGTTATCTCACCATGTGTTGACTCACCTTGCGTTATCTCACCATGTGTTGTCTCACCATGTGTTGTCTCACCATGTGTTATCTCACCATGTGTTATTTCACCATTTGTAATCTCACCATGTGTTGTCTCATCATGCGTTATCTCATCATGTGTTGTCTCACCATGTGTTATCTCACCCTGTGTTATCTCACCCTGTGTTATCTTACTCTGCGTTATTTCACCCTGTATTATCTCACCCTGTGTTATCTCACCATGTGTTGTCTCACCTTGCGTTATCTCAACATGTGTTGTCTCACCATGTGTTATCTCACCCTGTGTTATCTCACCCTGTGTTATCTTACTCTGCGTTATTTCACCCTGTATTATCTCACCCTGTGTTATCTCACCATGTGTTGTCTCATCATGCGTTATCTCATCATGTGTTGTCTCACCATGTGTTATCTCACCCTGTGTTATCTCACCCTGTGTTATCTTACTCTGCGTTATTTCACCCTGTATTATTTCGCCCTGTGTTATCTCACCATGTGTTGACTCACCTTGCGTTATCTCACCATGTGTTGTCTCACCATGTGTTATCTCACCATGTGAAATCTTACTCTGCGTTATTTCACCCTGTATTATCTCACCCTGTGTTATCTCATCATGTGTTGTCTCACCATGTGTTATCTCACCATGTGTTGTCTCACCTGGCGTTATCTCACCAAGTGTTATCTCACCCAGCGTTATCTCACCATGTGTTGACTCACCTTGCGTTATCTCACCATGTGTTGTCTCACCATGTGTTATCTCACCATGTGTTATTTCAGCATGTGTAATCTCACCATGTGTTGTCTCACCATATGTTATCTCATCATGTGTTGTCTCACCATGTGTTATCTCACCATGCGTTGACTCACCTTGCGTTATCTCACCCTGTGTTATCTTACCCAGCGTTATCTCCCCCTGTGTTATCTCACTCTGTGTTATCTCATCCTGTGTTATCTCACCCTGTGTTATCTCACCTTGCGTTATCTCCCCCTGTGTTATCTCACTCTGTGTTATCTCACCCTGTGTTATCTCACCCTGTGTTATCTCACCTTGCGTTATCTCACCCTGTGTTATCTCACCCTGTGTTATCTTACCCAGCGTTATCTCCCCCTGTGTTATCTCACTCTGTGTTATCTCATCCTGTGTTATCTCACCCTGTGTTATCTCACCTTGCGTTATCTCATCCTGTGTTATCTCACCCTGTGTTATCTCACCTTGCGTTATCTCACCCTGTGTTATCTCACCCTGTGTTATCTCACCATTGGCAATCATGGATCGCAGCCATGACAGTGACAGACTTGTGAACAAGAGCATTGTCCTGATGGAACAATACAACTTTAACTAGTGGACCCACCGCGGCGCTTAAGTTTAATATTTTCCCGTAACTGTGTCAGACGTGAAGCAAAGTATGTGCCATTTATTGTTAACTTTGCCCTTTTTGGAGATAATCTGTCAGCAAAATGCCTTCTGCATCCCAGAAAACCGAGGCCCAAAACATATCAGTCAGCCCTCGTAGGTAAAGTACATAGAGTAATCGATGGCCGTTATGATTCTTGAAAATTAGATTTCGGAGTAATCGGAAATGTAAAATGCATAACGCCCAATATATAACAAGCAATGAAGACGGACGACGGACGTCGTATGATTATACCTGTTACATTTTCAGAATTATAATGACGAAATGGCGGAGCACTCCCATCGACCACGTGATCAACACTAACAGTAATGTGATTGATACTTTAATAATTACCAACAAAACGCACGGTGTAATGCAGAAGTAATACTGACTATACTAATCTTCTTCATATTTCGCGAGTGAATTTCGTATGTGGAAATTGCATTTGGTTCTGGTAATTAGAATGCTGACAAAGTCAAGTAGGGCCCCGCGAAATAGGCTTTGAAAGTTTTAATCTTATAGGCCTACCAATGGATACTCTCTATACATAGTAAAAATAAGTTAAGTAAATGAAAACATACATGCTCTTCTCATCATAGTTCATCAGTACGTCGAATATCAAAATTGTCAATTGACACATCAGAGCTCTGCCTTGAAAGCTGGAGTCACTGGGTTATAGATAATAATAATATATAACAAGTCTGCTGAAGACTACTCGAGGTATTGTGTCGGAACCAAAATATTGATATTTTATTGAATTTGGCCTACATGTAAGTTCATATCCCATCCATTCTGCTACGTTTTTGGTAAATTTTTGGACATTATAATTTTCACACATCATTTAAGAACAGATAAATTTGCAGCACATGGACCAGACATGCACATGCACGGGTACTTAACCCTCGTTAGTGATCCTCGATCTAACCACTGTAATATTGCCAAAGAGTGTGAAAGTTATTATTTCAAAAAATGTACCGAAAAACGTAGCAGGATGGGTACAGGACTCACGTTTTAGACATTTCAAGAAAGTCTGAAAACAGAAATTTTAGCATGCGTTGAAGAAACGATCAACCGAAGTAGATCGAACTTGGCTACATGTGCCCTCGGGGACTCCTGGTCTACCATTAGTGACACTAACAAATGTCGGTACTTTTATCTATCCATCAATAACATTTTCGTCTTCCTCTCTTTCACTAATTCCAGGTCCTGAAGCTCTACACCACAGCGTTGTGCTCTCAGCGTGGATATGCTCTCCGATTCAAATTATCAGCAACGGACTTTGATCCTAAACCAATTATTGTAATTTACTTATTTATACCATTTACAAATGATGCCAAAGGTGAGATACTTTCCATAAAATTTTCACACTTTAAGGACATATACTGTTTATTCAGTTTTAGGATGGAAATCCTTTAGATTTGAATCAGTGATGTTTTATTGTCTGGAAAAGTGATGTCTAGTGACACTTGATGTGGTTACCATAGAAAAAAAATGAAAAACTTCCCAAACTTATGCAGACATTCTCCATGGCTAACTATTGCAAATTCAAAATTTTACTTCATATCTTTTTTATTGTTGGATGACTTTCCTTCATATTTGGAATACAATATATTGCTATATACTACTAATTGATTGAAGCGAAAAATTGAAGCCTTTCCGATTATACTTTGTGTAAAATGACGTAAAACATTTTAAAGTATACTTCATAATGCAAATCGGAGTTTGTTTCTTGTAAGTCAGAAATAAAGAATGCTTCCAAATAATTATTTTATTTTTATTATTAGGCATTTTCATTTCGAAAGAAAACTCAGTACTTTTATGTAATATAATTAAAGCATAATTTGACTTTATCAACAATATAAACATAATTATACAACTTTGGGCAAAAACAATTCACTGATATCAAGCAGGAATAAACAGGTACACACGTCAGTCGGTAATATTTTATGACATATTTTACATGTATTTACACATTTTTCAATATTCTCAGTTTTATTCTGAGGACAATATCTAGTACTTATATTTCTATTTTTAGTGACAACTATTACCATGGTGATTTTGCTTTCTAGCATAGGAGTGTGTGTGATTTTTGTATGTATTTCTTCTATCTGGAAGTTTCGTCATACTGTGGAAGACAACGATGAATCCAGGAAATCCTCCTTCACAGAACCTTCAGTATGGACAACATCCTTGGCCAGAGATGACAGCGAATCAATGGAATATCAATAGTGTGTTCCCACATAGCCATGTATTTCCTCTATTCGCTAGAGTTATCTCCCTCCTGGGATTACAACTCTCGGACTTTACCCATCTCTGCTATGATAAATTGCTCTACTTTAACAAATATTCTGAAGTTTCACATCGTATACATCAATGTCTTGATAAGAATTACAAACAACAAGATATTCTTATAGAATTATCAGAATATTACTTGGTAGAAATTGATAAAGTTCGGGAGTTGTAATCCAATATGGCGGCTAATTTGGTGGTATATGACATCACCATAGGAACAAACTATAAGCTGTCGTTTCTACTAGAATTATTATCAAAATGTTATCAGCTGACCATTAAAAAGTGTAACTATGAAGTCGAAAACCTTTAATGAAATAGTGAAAGACGTTTAGTGTGAAATACATGGACACTTTAATGACATGAAGGAGGAGTCAAATTTAAAAAGTGAATGAGTGAATGAAAGTTAAACTTGAAATCAGAATCCAAATTTCACAATCTGTACGCTTACAAATTCTAGAAAACAGGAGCTTAACAAAAATACTTACGAAACATATTAGGAATTTTCGTAACGTTTGATCGCTTAGTACTTACTATTAACTAAAAATCGCGATGTTTTGTTTCTGAATTTATATTTAGTTTGTAAAATGCTATCGGAAAGGACAACATAATCTAAAGTGAAAAATATTTTAATCTTTTATTCATAAGGAAAGTTATGAAAATTCAAAATTTGTTTCGTAAGTATTTTTGCAAAACAGACTCCAGATCTTTCTCAAGTGATAAGAAAAAAAGGACAAACAGACGGAGACAATGACATAGCAACATAGAAACTTGAAGGACAACACCAATGGTGTGCAAGAACTGAATTATTGTTAATGGCGCTGTTAAATCTAAATCAGTTAGGGTTAGGGTTAATTCGTATCTCACGTGAATAGTATCTTCGAATTAAAGGAATGAAAAGGTACTGTGCACCAAGTCAGAAACGTTAAGTTTCATACAGTTTATATTCTTTATTATGCAGGGGGATATTCATCAAAACATGGTAAAAGAAATGAGAGGATCTCCAACAATACTAGGTTGCAGCACCCACATCAAAAACCCAAACTACTCGATGCAAAAACAGAGCAGACATCCACAGAAAGAGACGCAAAAGGGACAAGGAGACTAACTCACACCATTGAAGAATGAAAGATAAAATACCACACCTAAAACAACGAGACCAATGGGTAACCTGTGCCGACTTAGGATGGCCATCTGCCACGCAGGTAGCAGATGATTTGGTTATCAGGATTACGTGTGCACAAATCTTCCACTTTTCCGATCACCCAGAGGTTTCGGAGAACGCACAATTCATTGGTAAGTAATTGTAATGATCCATTCCTAGATCATCATAAGAACAATTAATAATAACATATTTGACACATATTCTGCACTGAGTGTAAAGTATAAGGATTTTTTGTCATGGCTGTTGCCATGGTAACATTATCAGTCCTTACAGCATTTTAAAGACAACGATTTTTTTCAGTTTGTCGTTGTCATGATTACTTTTGATTTCAATGGTGGTATTTATCAGTTGTGATGCTTCCTTAAGTCACTGCATACTAATGCGCCCTGACATAGCTATTAAAGGAAGCTTACTTTTTGGCATAATATTTTGGTCATGTTTAGAATTAAACTCTTTGCGCCTACCCTCCAACGATTTTTCCTGTTGAGATTATCGTCAGGATCTTCTTTAACTCATTTGTGTCACACTTATGCCCTTTGCCGTGTGGAGCTCGTAAAAAACGTTCCCTGCGAGGGGTTTGACGGTGTTTTGAATCCCCTGACATGGTCGCCGTAGCACTTTCTATGTAGACATAACGTCAGACAGTGCATACATTTTACATATTGTTTCATTTTCGTGAGTTAACATCGACGGCGGGTGCGGCTAGCCAACAGGGGATGCTTACTCCTCCCGGGTAGATCGACCTGGTCTCACCTCTAGCTTGCTATGGGTCCGTCGATGCTCAATTTAGTGCTCTATTGTGAGTGCTGCTGATATTAAACTGTTTGACATGAAGCACTACTGACGAGGATTAAAATATCCGAAACACGTATCTAGTACAACAAAATTGGTACTATAGAACATAGATTTCAATATTGACAATTTTGATATGTGGAAGCAATTTTATAGGGTAAGAATGAAAGGCGGTGGTACCACACGGAGCAACAATGACATTACCATGACTTAAAACGAAAAAGAGCTATTGGTTCTTTATCTGTCACTACCTGCGGGTCCATTGACCAATAACTACTTATTTTAAAAGCTTCAGTTGAAACTTTTATATGTATAAATTTTGCAATGTTTATACATCGATACAACCATGTATATATGTCAAGGATAAAAACTAGAGGGAAAATTAAAGTAGGAAATACAGGCTCTTCATAAGAAAAATGTTCAAAAACCGTTCTTATGGCAACTTCAGATGCTTGATACAATTGAGAATGACCTTTTTACATCAGATTGAATTGATCCTTGTGAGGGAAGGAATTTGGCAAATAAAATGAACTTCAAACTTCAAACTTCGAACTTCGCACTTTAATTTTATAAGTGGATAAGTGGAAAAAACGCGTGCAAGAAGTCCTATACACCAATTCCAGTGGGTATGTTTACCAAAATGTAGATGACTCCGCTTATGAGTTTATACGTGAACGCCAGCTACGACACTGATTCTTCAATGCTCGAAGTGCGAAGTTCGAACAAAGGAGGTGCAGAGTCCGTCATGATGAAAAATGTCTATTACCATTTACATTTGTATTTCTATCCTCATTTACACTATAGGAGCAATTCGTGCAAGAATAGTCTATTTGCCAAATGACTTGATGCCAAAATTTGAACGAACCTAAGGATGCATTTAATCTGTCATTAGAAAAGAGAAAGTAAATCCTAGATACTTTCAAATTATTGTAAAATAATTGATTTAATCGGACTTTGTGTAGCGTTTTTTAAAATGTTTTCCCCGACATAGTCGCCATAGCACTTTCTATGTAGACATAACCTCAGACAATGCATGTTTTGTTGATATTGTTTTCGTTTTCGTGCGTGAACGGTTAGCTGACTCTCCTGGGCACCTGTTCCCACCTCTAGCTTGCTAGGGGTCCGTCGATGCTCAATTTGGTGCTCTGTTGTGAGTGCTGTTGTGATTGTTTGACAGTGTGTTTTAAATATTTTCCCTGAAATGGTCGCCATAGCACTTTCTATATAGACATAACCTCAGACAGTGCAATGCTTGTATTTCATACATTGTTTTTATTTTCGTGCATGAACATCGACAGCGGGTGCGGCAAGCCAACAGGGGATGCTTACTCCTCCCAGGCACCTGGTCCCACCTCTAACTTGCTAGGGGTCCATCGATGCTCAATTTGGTGTTCTATTGTGAGTGCTGTAGAGATTATCGTCAGGATCTTTGATATCTTTCAAGTGAAAGAGGCTGATAAAGTCTTAGGCCAAAAAAAATTAAGATTTCGTTTGACGGGCACCGCCGCATTGCCTAAAAACCCGCCGCATTTCCGATTTTTATCGCATGTTTTACCATAATTTTAAAGTAGTCAATTGAACATCGTCGTGCTAATACAAATTGTTTGTTTACATATTCTTTACTTCACTAAATATATAAATTGTAAAGCTGTAACTCAATACTTGTTTACATAAAATAGTATTATTTACCCGAGCTGCCGTATTCAACTGTTGTTTGTACGGTAATCGCGACCACGCGTATATTCCATATCACGGACGAGGTAACGTAACGTAAAAAGATACTTGACTCTGTTGTGATAATCTGCAAGAGCATTATTCTTTATTGAATTATCTAATTTATTAGAAATTTGAAAACGTTTTTGTTTAGAACTCACAGTTTACGTCAGATTGATCAGCCGGGAACGCCGGTGACGGGATCGAGGGGAGGGGCAGAAATACTAAACGATCCTAATTTCGATTCGGATAAACTAGTCAACTAAACCCTAAGCACATCGCAGATACTTCAAAATTTCCGAGGGATAGAAATTCAAATTTGCAAACAACTTGCTCAAGTCCGACAGTGAAAAGGGATGACGAATCGATCAGGATACCCTTGTGTAATCGTTGTTAGAATTCAAACTGAATTGTCAGACATGCTGTGATCGGGAAGGCAAACTTGCTCAATGGGACGACGGTCCCTTCCACTTGGACTTTAATGGGCCATTCTCAAAAACAATGAGCCATCTTTCCTCACGAAAGGGCCATTCCAAAAATGATCAATTTTCGAAAAGCTATGCATATGCATGCATTATGCATCAGACGTTAGCACTTTTTTTTTGTCGCGAGATTCCCAATTTGACCATTTCCAATGAATAATTTACAGTACATTTTTTGCATGGATCACAGAACAGCCAAGACCAAACTTTCAGCCACCTTTTCTGATTTTTTTGTGTCCACGGATGGGATGCTTCATTTTCAGCTTTGTTGATATTAGGGAAGACATTTTGTACAAATTTTATTACATCAATTTGTACCCATTGGCTGACCACTTTTAAAAAATGACATGATAATTTTACGGACGAACGCATACACAAGTACCTTAACGTAGATAAGATACGTAAGTGGACGTTGGAGATTTAAATCTCAGGCGCAGATGTCGGAGAAAAATCAGTATTGTATCAAAATAGCAAAGGACCTTTCAATTGTCAGTGAACAGAAGAATTTTGTGCCTTAGAGTTCTGACTGGTCATGTACAGAAAGTTGTGATCTCTGTATTACTGCTCCTGGTGTAGATCTACGTTACAACTTAGATACGAGAACAGAACTTTTAATAGATTTAAAAAACAAAAAATGGACGCCGTAAAATAATGGCACCAGGGCGCAGCGAGTTGCCGATTTTATGGGCCATTTTCTATCAGAATGGGCCATCCCAATCCCTGGACATGTTTCTTTGTATTTTCCCTACTCTTTTGCCGACGACAAGGGTCAATTTTTCGGTCAAAGCACTGAGCAACAATTACGAGTTTCACTCGCTTAGTTGCACCTGAAAGTAGTTCACAAAATGTTAACGTCATTTGAAGTTGTAACATTACACAGGGCAACGGTAAGAGATTGGTGATCCTTTTTAGCATAAATAAGATGTACACCATACATGTATTTAGTCTACATCTTCATACTTGTCTGCCATAGAACATCGTCTGTCATATGATACATATAATAAGTGTGACCAAATCACAGAATATCTAGCAAACTTCAGGTTTGGAAATGCAACAAGTATATTACAGGAAGACGTTGGGTTATCTTGTTATGGGTTATCTTGTTAATCAATGTACTAAACATTACCACTTCATACTATACTTAAGTTTTAATGTATTTTCAGCATCAAAACACTTGAATTAGAAATTTGGTAAAAGATAAATTACAAAAAATGTACATTCATCATATTTCACGTTTGCAAAAAAAAAAAAAAAAAAAAAAGAACCTGCCTCCCTCACTTTTTTTTCTAAAAAAGTGCCCGTCAAACTAAACATTAATTTTTTATGGCCTTAGGGTGCCTTTGTTTCAAAGACGGCATCTTAATGCGATTTGTATATTGAAGTAAAAGTGTTGCTTATCAAATAGTGTTTCCAGTTCTATTTGTATGGTCATCTTACAGTGAGGAGGTTATTCTACACCACAATTGTGCGTTCTTCGATACCGCTAGGTAATCGGTAAAGCGAATGGTTGTGAGCACGTAATCCGGATTACTACACCGTCTGTTGGCGTGGCAGATGGCACCGATTGTCCATTGGTCTCGTTGGTTTATGAATAGTCATTTGTGTTTGGTGTTTTTATATGTGATTTGGTGTTCATTGTACCTTTTATGTATCTTTCTGTGCGTGTCTGCATTGTGTTTTTGCACTGGGTGTTTTGGAGTTTTGCTCTGGTGCTGCAACCGAGTGTTTTGCCCTCCTTCCAGTAGCATATCTCGGAGATTATACCACGACCAATGACAGTTTATGTAGGTATAAACTCATATTGACCTTGATATACGTTATTTCGATTCCAGGCAGGTAATATAAATTTAAATTCTACACAAGGTACATCAGTACATTGCCTGTCTGGAACCGTAATGACATTTTTTCATACTGCAAATCACATTTAAACTGTAATTTCAAAATGACATCAAGAGCAAACATTTCTTCTTCCTCACCTATTGACATAGCGCGCCGTCCATCCGTCGTCCGGCGTAAACTTTTTACATCTCCTCTGCAACCGCTGCACAGAATTTCACGAACTAATGGTCATCTACTACGTTTGTGTTTTTCGTGCCGAGCGGTCAACAAGTATGGCTGACGCATTTTCGACTTCTCCTATGCAACCGCTGCACAGAATTTCACGAAACCTTAAAAGAAGCAAGTGCTCAAAGTCCTCTTCCAAGTTTGTGTTTTTTTTGTGCCGATCGGTCAACAAATATGGCCTCCTAGGGCTCTGATTGGCTGATGCAATTTCGACTTCTCCTCTGCAACCGCTGCAGAGGATTTCACAAAACCTTAAAGGAAGCAAGTACACGAGGTCACCTACCAAGTTTGTGTTTTGTCGCCGCCGTGGTCTAGGTGTTTTTATAAAATTGAAAAAATGTGTTTTTGGTGCCGATTGGTCAACAATTATGGCTGCCTAGGGCTCTGATTAGCTAAAGCAGTTTTGACATCTCCAAAACTGATGCTCATAATTTCTCACGAAACCTTTAAGGAAGCAAGTACTCAAGGGCCCCACCGAATTGTCCACTACCATTTTTTTGTTTGCAACTCAGAAGAACGATGTGCCCCCTTGGGACTATTGTTTATTTGTTGATGGAGTTTAAAAGGAATTTCGCCATTACTAAGACCTGACGTGAATAAACCACAACTAAAAATCAAATTAAACGATCTGAAGAGAGAGGAAAACATATAAGCTTTTGAACATTTTTGTGGAAATGTTCTCTATGATGGCAAGAAACAATAGGTTTCCGTGACGTCATAAAGTTCTATATTAAGGAGTGCAGACGGGTAACATAGTCTCATAGTGACAGCTAAACTACCAATTAAATTCCAACAAATTTATCTGAAGTGTGACGAAGAAAGGATGTATCCAAATCAAGTCATGTATGACTAGATGTTGATACGTCGATATATGGAACTCTGTATAATTTCCATTGCTATTTTTGAAAAACGAATAATCTGATTGGCGGAAAAAATGTTGATACCTGCATCAACGAAAACGGAAGTACACGCTTAGCGTCGTCATAAGCAACGTCGTTAGCAACACAATTTCAAAGCGGCAAATAAATGTTAAACGCGACGAAATAAAATGATAAGTAATAAATGTATTATTTTGTGGTTGATCGAGGTATCAAAGCCAAACATTAATGAGGGAAAACTTATGCACCCTGGCAAGATAATAAAAATATAATCTTAAAGAAGAATTTCACACAAAGTAAGTGTTCGTATTCAGTCTTTGCGGAATGCAGAGTCTTTTCCCTTACAGACGGTATCTGACGTAAAAGCATTGTAATGTCAAGAAAATGGTTTAGTAACGTCGATTTTATACCGTAATTTCCCAGATTTTAAGGATTGTTTCCATAGAATTTGATGACGTCATAATCAGTCTACGTCAGACACCGTCTCAAATTGGAAATACCTCTGGTCTTCGAAAATAGCGAATAGGACCCAAGGCAAATACAGTATAACTGTCCTCTGTTTTAGAATAAATACATTTTGAAAGTTTTAAAAGATGAGTTGAAAAATATCTAATGCTAGGGATGTAACAATATATCGATATATTGCAATATTTCATAAATTCGTATCGCGATGCAAAATGCGCATCGCAATATATCGCACCTGTGTAGATTATACGAATGAACCATTGAATCACATTGATTTTAAATTTAATCAATTTCCTTGAAACCAAGGGACCAATGTTTACATCAGTCATAATCGAAATTGATGATGACAAATGCAATCAAGAATTCAATTACTTATGTTTGTTTCCTTCAAGCAAATGACATTGACAATGAAAAATTCAATCAGAAAAACAAATAGTGTGTACAAACATAAAGAGGGACCTAATTTTTCATTAAAAATTAAAAAGAAATGAAAAGAGACGATATATCGCAATCCAGCAAATGAAACATCGCAATGTATCGCGATATACTTCTGCCGTATCGTTTCACCCCTATCCAATGTTATGCTCTAATCAAAGACACAACATGCTAAAGCAAATGATAATCGTACATGGACTGAATTCTGAAAATTGTTATTTATCGAAGTACTTTTAATCATTATATTCTGTAAAAGTGTCACTAATTCCAGCCTAGAATGGTAGAGCTTGGGGACCCACGGCTCGCTTCTTTCTTGTTCGACTCCTACTTTGCCAAGTCTCTCCCATAAGCTTTATTGCTTTTGCCTGGAAAATTAAAGAAATTTTGCTTACATTTAAGGTCATGTTTATAATTTTGCTCTTAATCTGTTAATTATTAGGATTTCTCTTCCCCTATGTCGGCTTCGAGCAACGCTGTCGAGACATTATAGGTTGATACGCGCGTATGGTATACTGCAATTTTTACAACAGGTAATAAATTTCACTTTTGATGATTAATTACAACATTATCATTATCGTGACGTCAATTTTCCAGTGAAGCGATGAAAGTGCCGAAACATACTTTAAGAGATAATTAAAAATTCAATTTCTGTACCACCGAATGGAATTTCTGTAACACCGATTCGAATTTCTGTGACACCGAATTGAATTTCTGTAACACCGAATCGAATTTCTTTAACATCGAACTTAATTACGGTAACACCGAATGGAATTTCTGTAACACCGAATTGAATTTCTGTAACACCGAATTGAATTTCTGTAACACCGAACACCGAATTGAATTTCTTTACACCGAATTGAATTTCTTTACACCGAATTGAATTTCTGTAACACCGAATTGAATTTCTGAAGAAACGAATTGAATTTCTGTAACAACGAAATTCAATTATTAGATCATTTATGTTTGAAGTTTGATTCTTTAATGTGAATTACAATCTTTACCTGATAGTCCAGCTCCTTTTGTTTGACTTGATTCCGTTTCCGGATGTACTGAAAATGATATATATATAGACATGATTAACTTATCATTTTTACAGTCAGTGTAATTCATTTCTATAATGTCATGCGGCGAAAATATATATGAAATGATACTAGAAATTGTGAATAATAACTTTGGTTTTATTAATTCATTCATCAACGAGTAGACAAATATGTTTAATTTAAACGCATTTGATAATGAATTTAATTTTGAAAATGACAAATATGGAAAAAGCAATATCCCTATCAAGAAGTACAAAATCACTGATCGAAAAATCATCTAACCAAAAGCATACAAAACCAGGATAAAACCACAGCTAAGGCAAAGGAACATAAATGAAAAAAATCTACCATATAAAGAGAAGTGAACTCCCTGCGAAGGAGTGAGATCAGGTGCCCAGGAAGAGTGAGCATCTCCTGCTTGTATGCAACACCCGCCACTGAATCTATCATATAATTATGAGTTTTACCACACATTTTGAAGTTTGAAAAAAAGTATTTCATTGAAACTAAATATTTGTTTTGAAATATTATAAATTATTCATTTGTAGTAATGGGTATGCTCCGCCCATTTTATATCAATTGACGCTTGTTGTGTATGGATGTGTGTATGTATAGATGTGTATGGATCAATCTGAGTTCGTTGCCATTATAACATAGAATTGAACGAGACATTTGGTACAGGAAATAAACTAAATCAATGTTTATATTGCTACAAATACTAACTGACATTTCTACAGTTTTTACAAAGAATATAGATATTTATCCCGCAAATTTCTTGCAATTTGATTGGTCGAGAAGAACCAAATATTATGTTGTATTATTTTACTGACAGGATATCATTTTAATATTCTGCTTCCCCTAGGACGCTTAACGCTTTTGACGTCACCAAGATGGTTTAAAATATGTTGACATAACATACACAAACCAAAAGCTATCGGCGGGATGAATTCGTTATACAGTGTTTTACAAGGGAGATACAAAAATACATTGGGTCGATGAAAAAAGTAGTACCACTTTTTGCATCGACCCAATATACATTTCTGTATCTCCCCTATAAAACACTGTATAACTAATAATATCATCCACCATGCCATCTCAATATAAACTGATGAGATGATATTCTGCTTGACTATGATTTACATTACTTTAAAAAAAACGCATATCACGTGATTTGCAAATAATCTTGTGCACGGCAATCCTCTTGGATAAAGCAAGGTAAAGGGTTATATTCAGATGACAATTAAGAAGAAAATTTTCGATTATTTTACATGTCATGATATTGTGAACGTAAAGGTACAAAATTCTCTGAATATACGTCTATTCTTGACCAGAATAGATTACCATCATAAAAATGATAATGATATTTACATAATGAGCCTAAGATAAATTAATATTACGTATATCTAGACAGTATTTACCATGATTAAAGTTTTATCAAAGGGGATTTCTCTGCACTAGATTATTTGCGTATCAGGTGCCATGCGACTATGTTGGATAAATTATAGAAGAACACAGTGCACCTGGTTCCACTCCCATATTGGGAATTCGCTTCTTTTCATGTGGTGGGGCATTAATGTTTTTGCTTTGGTTCCTGTTTTATCATGTATGCATTCGGTTTATGATTTTCTGTAAAAGGATATGGTCATTGTCCATATTTGTCATTGCAATTACTCTACTTGATGTTAGCTTAATAGATTCCAATGGGTTGTTTTAACTTTTGGCATGATCAAGAGGCTATGGATCTGAATATATTAGCATATATTTATACGTAAAACCTTCATCATACCACAACTAGTGTTGATATTATGAATAGGAGATGGAACAACGCATATAGGCCAACAAAGAAGAAGAAAGCTCCGAAGTCCGAGTCGCCTTGTGTACCGTTATCTGAGATCTGTGATACTATAGCATGCCATACTGCTACTAGGTAATTAAATACCATACAAAATAAGATGTACTTGTCCTGAAAGAATAAAGTCTGATTGAACACGATGACTTCTGAACACTTCAAATGATGACTTCTGAACTCTTCTAATGATCAAGTATACATTGTTTAGATTAAGGATAACTGACGAGGGTTAAGAAACCGAAACGTGCATGTCTGGTCCATTCTGCAAATTTATCTGTTCTTAGATGATGCTATTGAATTCGAAGAAGTTTAACATTGAACAGGAAAATGTTTGACACCAATTCTCTGTAAGCGCAAGGATTTTTTTTTAACAAGCATGGTCTCTGCTTAATGAAATTCATATATGACTAGAACTAAAAGCCAGAAATAAAAATACCCGAAACGTGCTTGATTGGTCCATTTTGCAAATATTTTTTTGTTCTGAAATGATGCTATTAAATTTGAAGACGTTTAAGATTCATCAACACGTGGTTGCAATTTGTCATCAGCTCATAAAAGTCCAAAATATGAAAATTAATCGATTATGAGGCTTAACATTGTCTCATACAAATAGTTAATAATTTCAATCATTATAAAATTCCATCATAGAGCCAGTAAGATACTAAACCATCTTGCTTGGGACTTTTATAAGTCTTAGGGAGGGTTGTGCGCATGTAATCAAGGAGAACCACGCTATCTGTTACTAACGTGGTTGATGGCCGTCTTAAGTCGGCACCGATTGCCCATGGGTCTTGTTGGTTCATGTGCTGTCTTTTATGTTCGATGTTTGATGTCTCGTTTGCTGTTCCTTGTCTCTTACTGTGCATGTCTTCTCTGTGTTTTTGATTAGGATGTTTGGTGTGTTGTTCTTGATGCTGTAACCGAGTCTTGTTGGAGATCCCCTCCTTTCTTAGAAACTAAATCTCTTTTAACTGTGACGTTATAACCTTATTGAACCACTATTAATGCTTTCTTTGCAACTTGATGTTAACAATAAAAATGGGAACTTTACTCACTTATTCATTCCTTCAAAATTGGATGCGAACAAAGAAGTGAAAATTTGAAGATGTTTTACTTTTATGTTTAATGTTTTAAGTTATGAGTAAATCAGCTTGACAGTGAAGAACGCTAAATAAAAAGAAAATATGTATGCATTGATTTGTCAATATTTCTTAAATATCCATTTTGAATAGTTCATTGATGATCAGTTTTACCTACCTATTCACTGTATTTGATATTTCGGTTAAAAATAAGTGCATTAAGCTTGTTCAATTATCATCAAACCAGAACATCTAGTTTCTTATTTTAAAAAAGATCTAAACAATAAGGGGTAGGGATACTTCAATGCAACATATTTTCAAAAAGTCCCACGAAGGTACTATTTCTTTAACATCAACAGATTTCTATGATAAAACAAGAAAAGTACCCCTAAACCCTTTTTTACATAAAAGAATTGGCAAATTTCAACAATTTTAGGACACAAAAGAAAGGAGGGGATCTCCAACAACACATAGTCGCAGCACCAACAGCAACCTCCGAAAACACCCACGATAAAACACAAAAAAGACACGCACAGAAAGAGACGCAGTAGTACAAGGAACGCCAAATCACAGAAAAACATAACACACAAATGACTACACATAAACCAACGAGACCAATGGGTAAACGGTGCCGACTTAGGACGGCCATCTGCCACGTCAGTAGCAGACGGTGTGGTTATCCTGGATTACGTGCGCACAACCCTCCCACTATTCCGATTACCCAGAGGTCTCGAAGAACGTACAATTGTGGTGTAAAACAACCTCCTCACTGTCAGATGACCACACACAAACAAGACCGCAAAACGCAGGGGCCCAAGCAACACAGATGAATATGTAAATGGATATAAAAAGAGGGCATGCGTTATACAACCTGTGCTCTGCCGGCTGTAGCGAGCTTATGTATGTTATCACCCGGGGAGTCCGACTGACATTCAGAGAGGACAGAGAGGACATTCAGAGAGGACAAAATCGCTCCTAGAGACATAATTTTCCTATAGTTTTCCTTTCTCACGAATGTTTTGCTAATTTCATTGAATTAAAAGCAGAATGCTACTTATATGAACCATATAGTGTCTTGTATTATGTTGCCTAATGTTTTAACTTATCATAACTTAAATTGTTGCAATTTTTGAAGAAATTGATCTTCATTTGGTGTAGATTTTCAAGATCTGGTAGCAAAGAAAAAAGCCCACAAACATATTAATATGCCTCACTTTTTTTCCATTATATGTTTAATATTTAAGGATTGTTTTTCAGCTTTTGCGCTTTATCGGTGTGTATTGGCAGTAGGGAATGGAAACAAAATATGTAAAGCACGAAGTGCTTTTCATGAATTTTGTTTCCATTCCCTACTGCCAATACACACCGATAAAGCGCAAAAGCTGACAAACAATCCTTATATTTACATTTTACGTGTTAACTAAGTTATTTCTGCCAATTTTTCAGCCAGTTTCTTTACATTTGAAACATCATTGCGGAGGGAGAACGCCATTTGACGTAAGAGGAAACGAACGTTCGACGTTTTCCGCTTGATTCGAAGTAGTACCTTCTGTACGGAAACGTTGTTGACAAATGAGAAACTGAATTTTGTCCTCTTGCTGTATTTTGAACATTTCAATTAAAACTGAAGAAAATTGAATCGTGAAAATTCGTGACTTTTGTCCAACATAATTCAGACATGGCGTAGAGTTAAACTGGAGAAATTTCACAAAACTGAAGTGAAAACTTTTGAAAACTCTTTTTAACACACTGTTAAACTGCTTAGACATATGAAATCAATCGGTATTATTGTATTCAAACTTCTGTAAATACCCTATTTCATCTGGAAGTAATTAGAATAATGCAAAAGTCGAGTACAGCCGTCGAAAACGCGAAAACTTTCGGTATTTTCATGACTTACCTCAATATCATGGCTAAAGATTCGCTGATACTCGAAGTATTTCTGATATTATGAATCCATAAGAAGCAAAGATAAATTCACTGTTGATAATGACACAAGTGAATCAAATCCTCATCCTAAATACTGAATATTTGATCCACTTATGCCTGAATATTCGCTCATCCAAACACGGCATCTTTCTGCAGACAACAATGCAGTTCGTCCTTGAACTTCGTCTACTGACGCGTGATCGGCTTACTACGTCACACTTCTTGGAAGTGTACATGTGGGTGACCTAGATTTTGACACATTTAAATACTGGGGGTAGACGGCGTCGTAAGATAATGGATACATTAGCCTTGTAAGGAGGTACCTGAAATATTCCTTTAGCGAAAAAAAAAGTTTAAAAATGGCCGTACCAAGGACAAACAAATCTATTTTAGATGTGATGCCAAAACCTTACATATGTTTCCTTAGCAACGGCTTATTTTTCTTAGTATTGACAGAAATATGTTTAATCAAAATTTGAGATAACCTTTGTTGTGGGTCATGTGTTATTTTAGTTTTACTTTATGTGTAGGTACACATGTACTTAGTCATATTATTTAATGATTTCATAATAATTCTTTCTAGATTTTACTATGTCATGTTTATCTCATTAGAGAATATTCCAGTATGTTCTTTGTTACATCATTATCATCACATGACTGTGATTTCTAGAATTTACTCTATTGTTAATAATCTGTAATGAGTCATTGTTCTAGAAGCTTCTGGTAAATTCATTTGTATTAAGTATATATACCTCTGAGGAACTGTGTTGAGGGGACATTCGTACACATTCGTAGACGCGATTCATTCATCTATTCTGATATACTGGGACACTTTATTTGTTGAGACTTTAATCCATTTAACAACGTTTGGACACCGATCTTTCGAGAACGTTTGTGATTACCGGAAACCACACATTCGATAGACTTTGTGGACCGTAACGGACACTTTGATCCGGACATTGTATTGTAAGTTGTAATCATTGTAAATATATATATTTTGTACATAATTAAACTTGTAAATTTATATTCTGTCTTTGTCTGATTTTTGCTGGCGTTTTGGGGTATTCTGACCCATAACAGAATTGGGGGCTCGTCCGGGATCGTAATCTCTGCATATTTGCATTTTTACGTAAAAGTTCGTTTTTTTGAAAAAAGGAAAATTCTCCAAACTTTTGCCAGCAGAAATCAATCATGGTATTTTCGGTCACTGAATTTTTGAAATCGCCGACTGTAGATGAGTTCGAATCATTGAAAAAAGATGATTTGATTGGTTTAGGTCTTCACTTGAAGTTAGATGTAAAATCTTCTATGAGAAAACAAGAAATTAGAAATATTGTGGCTAAAGAGCTTTTAGCTAAGGAAATCTTTTCGTCATACGATTTTCCTGTTGAACCTGTTTCAAGCGAAACCAAAATGTCAAAATATGAGTTTGAATTAGAGAAAATGAAAATACAATTACAATTTGAAAAAGAAGAAAAAGAAAGACAATTTCAAATTGAAAAAGAAGAAAAAGAAAGACAATTTGAAAAAGAAGAAAAAGAAAGACAGTTACAATTTGAAAGAGAAAAAGAAGAAAGAGAGAAACAGGAACGTATGCACGAGAAAGAACTCCAGTTTGAGTTAGAAAAGTTAAAATTAGAGAAAAGCGCTAAGGAAAATCCTGTTCCTTCGCCTGTCAAGTCTGAATTCGACGCCGCCAAAAACATCAGATTAGTACCAAAATTTCAAGAAAAGTCCGTGGACAAATATTTTCCACATTTTGAGAAAATCGCGGCCAATCTGAAGTGGCCACGCGATTTTTGGCCAACTTTATTACAAAGCGTACTTATTGGCAAAGCGGCTGAAGTGTACTCGGCGCTCAGTATTGCTGAGAGTTCAGACTATGACAAGGTCAAGGACACGATTTTGAGAGCATATCAGTTAGTACCTGAGGCGTACAGACAAAAGTTTAGAAAGTACAAAAAGTTTGAAAATCAAACATATGTTGAATTTGCTCGAGAAAAGGAAGATTTATTTGATCAGTGGTTTCGATCTAAGAAAATTCCCAATTCATTTGACAATTTGCGTCAAATAGTTCTGATAGAAGAGTTCAAAGAGTGTGTACATCAAGATTTAAGAACTCATTTGGAAGACAAAAATGTTAAAACTCTTGAAGAAGCCGCTGTTTTGTCTGATACGTATGCTCTCACTCATAAGAAAAATTTCGTGTCCAAAACTCAATCTAGCGATAGCGCAAAAACGTCAGATTTTCCAAAGAAAAATTTACAAGAGTCTCAGTCGTCCATTAGTTCCCAGTCACCATCTCAAGGTGGTTCTACGTCCGGTCCTAGGTCCGAGCGTTCTGAGGCATCCCCAGGGGTGGGGTCGCTTCCTACATGCAATTATTGTAAGAAAAAAGGTCATGTTATTGGTGAGTGTTTGAAGCTTAAGAAGAAAAAAGAACTTAAGTCACAGGCCTGTGCGTCTGTTAGAAATGATAGGAAAGCCTTAGATCCGATTTGTTCTGACACTCCTGAGATTCAGGGTTCTAAGTCCAGTTCTGATGATTTTGTGGAGGATCATTATAAGCCCTTTTTGTCACAGGGATTTGTTTCACTCAGTGATTCTAGCGAAGCGTTGCCTGTTCAGATTTTGAGAGATACTGGTGCTGCCCAGACTTTATTGTTAGAGGGTTCATTGCCTTTGTCTGAGCACACTTTTACTGGTAGGTCAGTTTTATTACAGGGTGTGGAGCTAGGCGTCATTGATGTTCCCCTTCATAAAATTTATTTGAAGTCAGACTTAATTACTGGACCTGTTATCGTAGGTGTTCGACCTACTCTTCCCGTTCAAGGCGTTTCCTTGTTGCTTGGCAACGATTTAGCTGGCGGCAAAGTTGTAGCCGATCCGATTGTTTGTGAGAAAATCACGTCCGATGTCGTGTCCGATGATGAAGACGACGACTTGTACCCAGCCTGCGCAGTTACCAGGGCGATGGCCAGGAACAGACTAAAAGAGGCTGAGAGTACTTCTGCACTTAACGAGGACCATCCCTCCGAAAATATAGACCTTTCTGACACATTCATGTCTACCATTGATGACAACGTATCTGAGACGTCAGTACCACTTCATGTTGACAAGTCTCCGACAGTACCTGGTGATGATTACCATCCGCCATTAGACAGAGATACAGATGCCTTAAGCCGTGAGCAGCTCCTCTCCGAGCAAACTAAAGATCCGGAGATCATCCGACTAAGCAAGAGGGCCCTTCCCCAAGAAGAAGCGGACAAAGTCGGAGAGTGCTTCTACATACAAGATGGCATCCTTATGCGGAAATGGAGACCACCTGATGCACCCCCTAATGAAGTGTGGCGGGTCGTTCACCAGATAGTGGTTCCAGTAGCGTATCGCGGGGACATCATGAGTTTGGCTCACGACACACCCATGGCAGGTCATTTAGGTGTCAATAAGACTTATAATAGGATTTTAAGTCACTTTTACTGGCCTAAGTTGAGAAAAGATGTGTCTGAGTTTTGTAAGTCTTGTCATAGTTGTCAGATGGTAGGTAAACCCAATCAAGTTATACCACCTGCTCCCCTCCAACCCATTCCAGCCTTTGAGGAACCTTTTAGTAGGGTGTTAGTTGATTGTGTAGGTCCTTTGCCTAGGACTAGGTCAGGGAATCAGTACTTACTGACGATTATGTGTACTTCGACTAGGTTTCCTGAGGCCATACCTCTTAGGAATATTAAGGCAAAGACTATAGTTAAGGCCCTTACAAAATTTTTCAGTTTCGTAGGTGCTCCCAAGGCTATTCAGTCAGATCAGGGTTCGAATTTTATGTCAGGATTGTTTCAGCAGGTTATGCATGAGCTAGGTATCAGGCAGTATAAGTCTTCTGCGTACCATCCTGAGTCCCAGGGGGCACTTGAACGCTTTCATCAAACCCTTAAAACTATGATGAAAACATATTGTCACCAGTATGAAAAAGACTGGGATGAAGGGGTTCACCTCGTGTTGTTTGCGGCACGAGAAGCGGTTCAGGAGTCCTTGGGGTTCAGTCCCTTTGAGCTAGTTTTTGGGCATACGGTCAGGGGGCCATTGAAGTTATTGAAGGAAAAATGGTTGACTGAGACTAGCGATTTGAATCTCTTAGACTACGTGTCTAATTTCAAAGAGAAATTATATAATGCTTGCAAATTGGCTCAAGAAAATCTCAAAACCTCACAAATGAAAATGAAAACATGGTATGACAAAGATGCTAGAAACAGAGTTTTTAAACCAGGCGATAAAGTTCTTGTATTTTTGCCTATCCCTGGTCATCCTTTGCAAGCTAGATATTTCGGTCCTTATGACATTGAGAGTAAAATTAGTGATGTTAACTATGTGGTTAAGACACCAGGTCGGCGAAAAGAAAAAAGAGTGTGTCATGTTAACATGTTGAAAGAGTATTTTGATAGAAGTGACCGAAATTTTGTAAAACCAGTTTCCACTTTGGCCAATGTAAATACATTAGAAAATTGTGTTGAACCTGAATGTAATGAAGAGACTGTCGAAAAAGACTTCGCTCAAAGTGTCCGTTTGAAGAATTCCGAAATTCTGACAAATCCGGAAGTGAAACTCGGACATTTGACCGTGCATCAAAAAGAGGAAGTGCATCAATTAATGCGGGAATATACGACCATCTTTCCGGACGTTCCAAAAAAGACGAATGCATCTCATCATGACGTCATTGTGGGTGATGCGTCACCTATCAAACAGCATCCCTATCGGTTAAACCCGATAAAACTTCAATACATGCGGAAAGAAATTCAATACATGCTTGAAAATGACATTATTGAACCCAGCAATAGTGATTGGAGTTCCCCATGTATTCTTGTTCCGAAGCCAGACGGAACTTACCGATTGTGTACGGACTTTAGAAAAGTCAACTCAGTCACCAAAACTGACTCTTATCCGATCCCACGAATCGATGACTGTATCGATAAAATTGGCAGTGCAAAATTTGTCAGTAAATTTGACTTGCTTAAAGGCTATTGGCAGGTCCCGCTTACCGAGAGAGCCAGAGAAATATCGGCATTTGCGACTCCAGATGGGCTATACCAATATAAAGTAATGCCCTTTGGTATGAAAAACGCACCAGCCACATTCCAGAGGATGATTCATTCGCTCCTAAATCATCTCGAAGGATGCGAGGCGTACATCGATGACGTCATCATCTACAGCGACACCTGGGATGATCATCTCCGCATCATGCGTACCTTCTTCGACATACTGGCGAAAGCAAACCTCACAGTGAACCTTGCGAAAAGTGAATTTTGTCACGCGACTGTAGAATATTTGGGTCACAAAGTAGGTCAAGGTTTTGTTACTCCTATCATGGCCAAGGTGGAAGCTATTTCAAAGTTCCCGATTCCTACCAATAAGAAAGAGCTAATGAGATTTTTGGGAATGGCAGGATTTTACAGAAAATTTTGTCCAAATTTCTCGTCAGTTGTTGGTCCACTTACCAATCTGTTACAAAAGAGAGTGAATTTTGCATGGACCAATGACTGTGACGAATCTTTTAAGAAAATCAAATGTGTTCTTATGAATAGTCCTGTCCTGTCAGCTCCAAATTTTGATAAGCAATTTAAGCTTACTGTTGATGCTAGTGACGTAGGAATCGGGGCTGCTTTGTTTCAAGAAAATGATGATGGTGTAGATAGAGTTGTTTGTTATTTTTCAAAGAAATTGACAAAATGTCAAAAGAATTACTCTACTATTGAAAAAGAGTGTCTTGCATTATTGTTAGCTTTACAACATTTTGATGTTTATTTGAATGTTACTTTACATCCCATTCTTGTATATACTGACCACAACCCTCTCACATTTTTGCACAAAATGTCAAACAAGAATCAAAGACTTACAAGGTGGAGTTTATTGTTGCAAGAGTACAATATCATTATTAACCATATCAAGGGCAAAGACAATGTGATTGCAGATGCACTATCGAGAGTTTCATGAGTGATTTTTGCAGAATTTACCACCTAAGTTTTCATTGACATTCAAACTTTTTTTAAGGGGGGAGGTGTTGTGGGTCATGTGTTATTTTAGTTTTACTTTATGTGTAGGTACACATGTACTTAGTCATATTATTTAATGATTTCATAATAATTCTTTCTAGATTTTACTATGTCATGTTTATCTCATTAGAGAATATTCCAGTATGTTCTTTGTTACATCATTATCATCACATGACTGTGATTTCTAGAATTTACTCTATTGTTAATAATCTGTAATGAGTCATTGTTCTAGAAGCTTCTGGTAAATTCATTTGTATTAAGTATATATACCTCTGAGGAACTGTGTTGAGGGGACATTCGTACACATTCGTAGACGCGATTCATTCATCTATTCTGATATACTGGGACACTTTATTTGTTGAGACTTTAATCCATTTAACAACGTTTGGACACCGATCTTTCGAGAACGTTTGTGATTACCGGAAACCACACATTCGATAGACTTTGTGGACCGTAACGGACACTTTGATCCGGACATTGTATTGTAAGTTGTAATCATTGTAAATATATATATTTTGTACATAATTAAACTTGTAAATTTATATTCTGTCTTTGTCTGATTTTTGCTGGCGTTTTGGGGTATTCTGACCCATAACACCTTAAAAAACCAATGTTTTCTTTATATTGTCAGAAAGAAGGTCTGCAATCTGATTCTAAGAGTTGTTTTCCTTGGATACCATCCATGTTACCTTGGCAACCAGGAAAAATAGCTTGTCACTGATTGACATCTGATTAGATTTAATTTCCAACTTCCATTCAAATTTCAAATTGCTATTTTAAGATAAAATTGGGTTATTTCGGAAGAATGTTGATCCAGATTTAGCCCCGACCGACTCCAGCGTATTCTCGACTGATATCAACGACCCAGTGCCGACTTATAATTTGGGGTCGCACGCCGACAAAACATTACACTTACCTAAGGAATTCAATAAAAGAATGACAGAGGGGTAGGGGCAAAAGTGATCAGTTTTGGCCCCGATCAAAATTTTTGAATAAATCATATTTTGTCATTCAGCATGCTTCTTGTAAACAAAAAAGCACATATTTCATGTGAATTCTTTAAAACCCTACCTTTCAGGGCTAAATGATTAAAAACTTATCTCTATGTCTTCACTATAGAAATTCATATTTTTCGGCAAGGGGCAAACATACCTACAATTGTAGGCACTAGAGCAATGGCATGTAACAGGTTCAAACTCACATGAGATATTACTTTCAGTGTTATGGATGCACATAAAAAGTATGACTTTGTTACACACGCTTGCTCTATATATACTTTAAACTATAAAGTTGAAATCTGGTTGTAATTATTTAACCATTATATATATAATTATGGTAATAGTGAGCAATTTTGGCGTAAGATAACACTCTAAAACATTTACAATATCATTTTTCTATTCAATTTCAATAAACATCAATATCTCTAACCCTATTTAAAACATAAAAAACAGTAAGAAAACAATTTTTTGAAAATAGCAAAAAAAAAAAAAGAAAAAAAAAAAAACGGGGCCAAAATATCAGAATTTGCCCCTACCCCTGTACACTAGGGCTTCGATCATTATACTTCATACCAGTTTTGTAAGGTAGGGGATCTTTGGTAATTGTTGATTTGTGACAAATCTGAACGTGACTCCTGTGAGGGTCAGAGTAAAGGCGAGCTGAAGACGATTTTGTGGAAGGTTATTGTTGACAGCAAACGTGGCAAATGACAGAGAGCTGATGATGGTCTGTAAATATAATAGGTATGATTGAATAACATGACATATGAATTATTACATTCATATCATAAATATATACATGTAGGTATTACAACAGATACATACAGATTTATTTTGCCACGGACTAGTTCGAACCAATCAGGGAGCGTAAATCACGTCACGTGCACGCCGTCGAAATTTCTAAAGACCGTCAGCAATTCCGCCATTGCCAAATAAATGAATTCGTAAGTAAAAGTAGTCGGGAAACGTGAATTTTCTGCAACCGAAAACGGAGGTATAGGTCCTCGACAAAATAAAACAGTTATTAGGTTTGCTACTTACCGTCCACAGAGATTTCGCCTTCTATGGGCTTGAACAACCCGACAAATATCTGTAGACGGTCAGTAACTAAGCTAATAATTAATAATAGTCTTGTACAAGCTATATAGGTAATATATAACTGTCCAGTCATATCACAGATATATAGAATTTTTTGGACGACATCAGACATGTTTGTTTCTAATATATTAGATATCATTACAGTCTTGTTGCAGGTATATATATGTACAATACTTGAGAGGTGCAGGTACAGTGGCAGTCGTGTTACATATGATTGAATACAATTGTACTTATATTACAGACGTACCTGTCAAAATATATATCAGGTTCTTTTTAACCTTGATATTTTCATGCCCAATAAATGTGTCAAACAGTTAAACCTGTTTTAAGATTCCCTTCAAGAGAATGTCATATCATGGTCACATAAGACAAGTGGTCTCTTAATACAGATTCATTTACATTAAACTTATTTACGCTGGAAATGAATAACCCTGGTCAGTTAAAATAAAAAGTTACTTAATACAGTGTGTCGCTAAGGCAGGTTTAATTGTACTTTCATTTTTATGAATTGAACAGAACCCAAGGTGGAACGTCATACACGGGTTGGACATGACACCCTTTAATCTGGACCTACACATTTAATCGACCTTACCAGGAGGTACTGATCAGTATTTACGTACCATAATAATGATGATATTCCACACAAAGAACGCTGGTCGGCGCCTGGCAAGGGTCTTCATTAACAAGAAAGGATACGCCACGTTTTTACCCTCAGAGAAATCCTTAGTTACACTCTTGTTCTCCGATTCTATAAAATCTCTTAGATCCCATTCCTACAATTAATCAAACTACATGATTGTATCTTATTATGGTGCGGCTAGCCAAACAGGGGATGCTTACTCCTCCCGGGCACCTTGTCCCACCTATAGCTTGCTAGGGGTCCGTCGATGCTCAATTTGGCGCTCTACTGTGAGTGCTGTTGAGATTTTTGTCGGGATCTTCTTTATCTCATTTATGTTACCATGGTCATGAAGTTCTTAGTTTATGAATATACTATATATATAGTATAGAATTGATATTGTGAAGACTTCCGACTTATTGTGTCAAGTTATGTTATATAAATAGCAACCACAATAAATTTTTTTCAATATTTCATTCATATTGCAAATGGTACCTAAAAATGTATTGCAAAGTAAACTGATGATCAACTCGATCAAACAACACTTAGAACGTTGATATCTCTACACTGTAGGCTGTGGTAGAATATGGCAAATAGTCATCCAGAAGGGAATGCCTTACTGAAAAGTTGGAAGGTTGTCCGCACGTAATCCGGATAACCAGACCATCTGCTACTAACGTGGCAGATGGACGTCATCAGACGGCACCAATTGTCCATGGGTCTCGTTGGTTTATGTGTGGTCATTTGTGTTTGATGTTGTGTTTGCTATTCCTTGTTCCTTTTGTGTCTCTGGTTGTGTGTGTTTTATCTGTGTTTTTACTTTGGGTGTTTTGATGTGTTGCTGTTAGTGCTGCAACCAAGTATTGTTGGAGATTCCCTCCTTTCCATCAAGAAGTGGATGAAACCGTCATGAAAAAGGGATGCGGCGAAGAGATACATTTAAAACATTAAATCAAACATGTCAACCGTGATATTTGCTTACTGCTTGCTTACTGCTCATGAACTATTCATGGTATAACATATAGGTAGATATTCGTTTGTATAATAGTATAGTATTTGTAATTTCTTGAATGAAAAAAGAAATTGAACTCAATGTTGGAATACTACCTGTTCATCAACAAAACAAGACACCGTAAGAGAACTTAGGTCCTGGTCATCTTCCACGATCTCTACTTCGTCCACCGGCCGCTCTGACGTAATGACCACACCCAGGTCCTGAAAGATACATCTGTTTATTATGTTTAGAAGTATACTATTATAGATCAAACTTATAGAATCTAGCACCACTTTGAGTTCCGGATAGGAAAAAATATCAGTTGAACGCCATGCTGAATATATGTGATCTTGAAATAACGTAAGTCAAGTTGTCTTTGACTTCATAAAGCAACAATCAGGGTGCCGGATGGAATTGTCCAGTACTGGTTAAACATCAGATCAGTCCCTCAAATGTGCGAGAAAAGGTATATCAGACAATGTTACCTGTCTTGAACCATAGTAACACTCTTATCATGCCAAAAATCACGCATAAAATGGCGTCGCGAGTAAAACTTCTAATTTCTTTTCTTTTTTTATGGATTAAAAAAACCTTTTTTTCCCACGAGAAAGATGATACCAATATATCATTTATTCAATATGATTAACCCAAGAATAAAATTTATTCTAGTACCAGAAAAATAGAATTTAAGGATCTGAAGTACGAAATGTGTTATGGCTTTACGGAATGCTCGCTGCTAAGACGTTAAGAAACAAAAGGATTTCGTGACGTAACCAAATTCCATATTTACGGCTTCAGACGGATGACATACTAGAGGTCTCAGAATTACGTTTTAGCAACCAATGAGATTCCTAGAAATTTGTATGCAGTGTGACGAATATAAATGTCTCCATTCAGAATTAATTTGCTGTATATATTAAAATTATCATGCGTTCTGTTTGCCTTTTACTGTTACAATAGTCAATGTTGGTTACTATCTGTAGTGGCTAATACAGGAGTAACGTTAACGGATGCTTGTTACAATTCGTAATTACTTTGTAATAACTGGATTATATTTGATATCTTATATGCGGTATCTTTCTAACTGCTGGTTGTAATGTGTGTACTTTCCATTGCAGTAATAATGATACCAATAGGTTGTTGGAGTATTTATTTACAATGGTAATGTTACCAGTATGTTATTTTGGCCCGATATGAAATAACTGTTACTGTTTGTTTTCATCAGTTGGTTTTGTTCATTTGTGTTACTGTATTTATTGTATTCTGTTATAAATGTTACACAACCGTTGCTGTAACACAACTGGAAACGTAGTAACTGTTATATTTCCAGCTGATCGCTTCGATACTGAGGTATTGTTTAAAAACTACTTGCTAATAAGAATCAATAAGCTTTAGAAATCATTGATTCATGAAAAATAAAATCCTACCCAAATGAATACATAAAATTATCAGCTAAGTCTACATTTACTGGAGAACAATTTTACTTTCTCCATATTGTTTTATATTTGAGATACAAGAAGGTCATTTTCAATGCATAACGAAGAATTGATCGTTTCTTGCATTCATTCAAAACTATCATCGATATTAAAGGCGACTAACATCTTAGCATCATTTCTCCTCGTCGTGTTAACTTCCGGGGTAGATCGTACATAAAATGACCCCGTAGGAAAGTACAAACGAAAACCTTCGCAATAAACTTTTCATGGTCGAGTCTTTGAAGTGCAGACAAACCGAAGTTAAAATTTATATATCATCGTTTCAAAATTTTATTGCATTTTCTTATCATATTCATTTTCAGGACTTAATTCTGAATTATTTGATACCAAACACGCCTATAATACATTAATTTAAAGCTAAGAACTAAAATCATGAACTACTTTTAAAAATCAGTTATCAAAGTTCTTTTTGTTAATAACTTTTTGTTACAAGTCCGATTATACTCAAATGATCGTCTCATAAGGACCTTTTCAGAAATATATACATTCATTGAGTTTTCTAGAAAAATTGAATCTGTAAAATTCTGATGCCCCTTTATCTGGAAATTTCCCATTCACCATGTCGTGAACTGTTGTTACATCAATGTAACAAATTTGTAAAAAATTAGCTTTTTCTACTCATTGGTTAGCGCTGAATACGTAGCTAACTAATGACAATGCTGGTTTCCAGGACACGCCTACCTTTCTTTTGTTAGTGCTTTTTGAGATTATCGTCAGGATTTTCTTTAACTCATTTATGTCTCACTTATCTTTGTCGTGTGGAGCTAGTAAAAAGTTCCCCGCGAGGTGAGTTGTTTGACAGTTAGTGTTTTGAATATTTTTCCTGACATGGTGGCCATGGCACTTTCTGTATAGAAATGGCGTCAGATAGTGCATGTATTTTAGATATTGTTTTCATTTTCGTGCGGGAACATCGACGGCGGGTGCGGCTAGCCAAACAGGGGGTGCTTACTCCTCCCGGGCACCCGGTCCCACCTCTAGCTTGCTAGGGATACGTCGATGCTCAATTTAATTTGTGCTCTGTTGTGAGTGCTGTTGAGATTGTTGTCAGGATCTTCTTTAAATCATTTACCAAGGGATTTTTGAGGTACGAGCTTCCCCGTGGGTTACCCACGATGCATCCTTCTTATGCTATTTTGAACATAGATAATACTTGAATATGCTACTGAATCGACCTACAGAAAATTTGGAGCAGCACGCTCTCTGCAAATGCATACATTTGATTTCAAAGAATATGACCAGAGGGGGCTACTAAAATGAATTTTGGCTGTGTCTAAAAATCCCTTTGGATGGAAGCATCACTGATAAGGATTTAATATCCGAAACATGTGTCTGGTGCATAAATAAATTGGTTTGAAATTTTCTTCGGGAAGGTATAGAGTAGTTGGAACACCTTCGTATTATTGCAATGGGCAGTTGTCCAAGCTGGGATATTTCCTTTACATTCCATACAAAAATATATCGAGTTTGCAACAATAAATGTAGGAAATATAGGTGTTTGGTGTGTTTTTACAGGAACAGCTCCATCGTAATCGTAAAACCCATGTTTTTCCGCCATTAATCCCCCACAGCCTGAGTTTTCTAAATAACGTTACTCAAACTTCTAGTCATAACTATCGTTACTAACCAATTGTCAATTATTATATGTATCTACTTATGAGAAATAATTTTCAAATCGGTTTGTGATTTCCTGAATTATCGATTAAGTACTCTGTATTGGAATATGGTCATTGTCCATATTTGTCATTAACCAAGACCAAAGCAGTAAGTGAAATAATTGTTAGTTCATCTTATGAACACATTTTGTATACAATTGTTAAACGTCTTCAAATTCAATATTATTTCAATTAGATGCTTGTTGTGTTTTCATATTTCATCTGACTTTTTTGAAAGAATGACTGAAGCATAGGATGATATCTTTTAATTTCAACACAAATTAGTTATGGGCTTCACCATTTTCGTATGATCCTTCAAATTTCTAATGCAAAGTTTACCTGAAAGTCAAAAGGGAATTCCTGCAGTTCCAGATTTTCATTGAACACTCCTTTGATACGTCGTTTTTCCACAATAAAAGCCTCCCCTGACTTGCCATACCTTAGATCCTTCCACGTGTTATTGCGGGTTGTACTCACTACGTTCTGGATGATTAACTTTGGTTCCCAGTAAGTTCGCAAGTCGGGCTTATCCTTGTCCTGACGAAACAATATGCGATTCAGAAGTTATGCTATTGGACATTTTACAAGTTAACGTACTTCGAAATCGTACTTTGATCCTCGCACGTGTAGTGATATCAACATAATCGAGGGTAGTAAGAAAAGTAAAATATGAACACTCAGTAGACGAAATGACAATCGAGAGCTTTAAATATGTACATGTATATGCAAACATGAAAACAAAGTAATTCTCACACAAAGTATTCCAGTATCATTGGGATAATATCAACAATTTATATTTATGACACAGTCCCTTGGAAGTGCTATGTCCGAAGTGCGAAGTCCATGAACATGAAAAATGTTTATTATTCCCACTGACAATAAAGGTAAGTAGAAATCATACATGACACAACAAATAACGATGACAACTTTGAGTATTACATACTATATCTATATCGAAATAATTAGAAAGAATTTTTCATTTGCCTTGTGAATGTAGCACGGGAAAACTTCAGGATATGAATATATTTGATTTTCCTTTTTAATCAGCATTGTCCAGAGTTATATAATTTCCTGCCCTTTATAAGAAAAGCACTTTGGACTCCGAAGCTTTTAAACTCTTCATTGATGCAGTTCAGGAAATGTTAAGTAAAAACCATTATCTAAGTAAAGATAATTTAAACAAAACAGGAAAACGCACTTTTTATCGATGATTCCATACTTATATAAGACGACAGCGGATCCGCATGCCTAGTTCACAAGAAATCAGATTTCATTGGCAAAGCCCAAAGAAAGAAAACCAGGATAAACTCAGTGAATTCAGTTGAAGAAACAATGGTTACATTCCGACACTTACGTTATATTCCTTGAAGTCAAATCGCTGGTTTGTGATGGTAAAGTAAGGGTTATTCTACTGTCTCCGAGGACGTAGCCCGTGGGGCAGTTGAATAATCCACTTGTTGCACGGCAATTGTTCGGCCATCAAACAATTATCATCAATGATACAATCATTTTTCACTGTTATCTAAAGCACACTACTCATGGAAGTCAGTCAATGACTTCCATGTCAATTATTCAATCATTACTTCAATCATTAATCTAATCATTGCTACACAATGAAAATTATTGTGCAGTCTGCACAGGTATAAATTACCGTGCAACAAATATATTTGACCTCCCTGCTAAAGACATCGATTCACGTCATTTACTTTGGAGAAGATAACTTTAACCCTCTTTATGCTTTTACGAAGCCTAAAGGTTTGGCTACAAGAGCTGACCTATTTTGCTCTTCTGTTCGCACATCAATCAAGTACGAAGACTGTGCCACCGTTTTTGTATTGTTTATTCGCCACAGGAATCTTTGTCGACAATACAAAAGATTTACAGGCAGGATCTCTTCCATTACAAACCTAACTTACAGGTTTTAGGATCCCTTTATTAACAATTTTTTATCCGTCCTTGTTTGGCAGAGGTCCTTAAGATCCCCTACCTTATCTCAACAAATATATTATTACTTCCAAAGAGTTGGAACACTTCCGTATTCCAACAAGAGAACAAAAGAAAGGATGGGATCCCATACAACACTACCCCCCCCCCCCAAAAAAAAACAACAACAACAAATGCAAAAACACAGATCAGACAAATCTACTATTACTTCCAAAGAGTTGGAACACTTCCGTATTTCAACAACAGACCAAAAGAAAGGATGGGATCTCCAACAACACTCGGTTGCAGCACCCACAACATAACCCCAAAACACCCATTGCAAAAACACAGAGCAGAACGAGACGCAACGTAATTAAAGGCTGAGATCTCGATTACACAACCAAGACCGGTTGGTTCTTTCTGACCTTGTACTAAATGCAGATGTATTCTGCATTTCCATATTAGTATACTGTAACTGTATTTTAACACTAACTTCACGAAGATCATCTCGAAGAAGATCTCATTGCGAAGATCATCTCGCAGAGATCTCATTGCGAAGATCATCTCGCAGAGATCTCATTGCGAAGATCATCTCGCAGAGATCTCATTGCGAAGATCATCTCGCAGAGATCTCATTGCGAAGATCATCTCGCAGAGATCGCATTGCGAAGATCATCTCGCAGAGATCTCATTGCGAAGATCATCTCGCAGAGATCTCATTGCGAAGATCATCTCGCAGAGATCTCATTGCGAAGATCATCTCGCAGAGATCTCATTGCGAAGATCATCTCGCAGAGATCTCATTGCGAAGATCATCTCGCAGAGTTCTCATCTCTAAGAGACCAAAGTGTGCCACCCTACTTCTGTCATTTCTATGATGCAAACATGATTGACTGCATAATCAGTCGATTTGAAATATAAATAATAACCAGATGTGGATTTTAAAGAATTCGAAGGAACTTTTAGAACATCTGAAATCCACTCATTTTAGTAGAGTCCATTCGATCAAAGCCTTTGATTTTTCGACACTTTACACTACAATTCCACATTCTAAATTGAAAGAAAGACTCGCAAAAATTATAAGTAATGCGTTTACAAGTAAGAACGGTAATCGCAAATACAAATTTATTGTTGTTAACTACGACAAAACCTACTTTGTAAAAGAAAAGTCAGATTCTGAAAATAAGTACACTGAAACAGACATTATTCAGAGATCTCATTGCGAAGATCATCTCGCAGAGATCGCATTGCGAAGATCATCTCGCAGAGATCTCATTGCGAAGATCATCTCGCAGAGATCTCATTGCGAAGATCATCTCGCAGAGATCTCATTGCGAAGATCATCTCGCAGAGATCTCATTGCGAAGATCATCTCGCAGAGATCTCATTGCGAAGATCATCTCGCAGAGTTCTCATCTCTAAGAGACCAAAGTGTGCCACCCTACTTCTGTCATTTCTATGATGCAAACATGACTGCATAATCAGTCGATTTGAAATATAAATAATAACAGGCTAAACAATGATTTTTTTTAATCACGTTAGTCTAGCTATATATTCATCTTCTAAGATATCTACTGAAACATGCGCATTTTATGATCTTAATCTACATGTATTTCAATTAAATTTTGATTTTCTTTCACTATTTCACTAAGCTTGCTAGTCCACAATCTACCTACAACACAGTTGTTTACCTTACTACGTGTAACCTCTGACGGCTCTAGACTGTCTGTAGATTTCTGTCTGTACATTTTCCATTTTGTCTTTGTTATATAGCAGCATGAATAATTGTGAAAATGCTCAAATGGACATGTATTCACGAATATAATATGCAATGTACTTGAATTAAAAAAAAGCATTTCATTACGAATTATAGATCTCTTTTTTGGGTTGAATAATTACAAAATCATCGGGATATAGATCATGAAAAGAAGGTGATCATGAGTTGTCACAAGTTTGATATCTATTTTGGGTTATGAAAACTGGTATTACCTTTCCATGATCCAGTGAGAGTTCCCGCCATCTTGCCTGTACAAAGATCTCGGCAGAGAACTGTTCCTTTACTGTATCTATATCACTCAGCTTCAGGAACACTACCTTCAGAAAGATCCTCTGTAATGTCAGAAAATATCAGTTTAAGAAAGCAGGAGATGCTTACTCTTCATGGGCACCTGGTCTCACTCTTATATCGGGAGTCCGCTTCTTTTCATGTGGTGGAGGTTTTTGTTTGTTTGCTTTGGTTTCTGTTTAATCCTGATTTTTTATGCCTTCGGTTTCTGATTTTCTGAGTTATCGATTTTGTGCTGTATACAGGGATATGGTCATTATCCATATTTGTCATTTAAGCAAGGACATGCTTTCAATTTCCTATCTCCCTTCCCGTGCATAAATATGACATTTCTCTGCCTATTTCTCAGATTATGTCAACATCCAATCTATAGATGTCAAAATGTTTGTCCGCCAACACGGCAATATAGCTGATATAAACAATAATGACAATTGACCCTAACGATTGCGAGAAAAAAATGCAAAATTTCTTGACGTCACAATGCTTTTATCTCGGACAAACAAGCTTCGAACCTCGGTCAAACATCAAAATTGCATTGTGACGTCATGGAAATTCTCAAATTTCCCCGCGTTCGGAAGGCTCAATTGACAATTAACAATTATTACAATTGACAAAATTTTGCATCAAACATACGTCTTTCGGTACATTTTTGGACACATAACTTTCACACTCTTTGGTCATTGTTCAGATTGAGGATCTTTGACGAGGGTTCAGTACCCGAAACGTGCATGTCTGGTCCATGCTGCAAATCTATCTGTTCTCAAATGATGCTATTGAATTTGAAGACGTAAAAATGCGATATTTATCTTATTTGTTGGAAACTTTATATAAATCATATCACTGAACGACTATACTGACCTTTGCTTTTGACACAGTTCCGTCCGTAGCGTCTGACATAATGTCATTTACGTCCAATCGTTCGTTTCCAAATTCTAAAGTTCCATATCGTTGATGCACATGTATGCGATTTTGAAATATTTCATATCAAAGTGTAATTGCTCCTTATCATTTAAATTACATGTACATGTTCAGTATATTCGATTTGATGTAATAAAGATTGGAAATGTTGTGTGAGATATCTCTTTAGTAAAATATAATGATTGGTTTTTGTTAAACGGGATCATATTGATAAAGGATATTTCGATGCGCACATATTGAATTTAAAACTCCAGTCAGTATATGTGTTTACAATTGTTTAGGGTTACCAATCATTGACTGTTACAAAGAATTGATTCGCCTCCTTTCCTCTTGAAGGACCGTGTACTCAGTAAATACCTAACAAAATAACTTATTGTTTGTAGTATTCATTGTAAAAATATCAATTATCCTCTGACTGGTATGGAATAGAGGTCATGTTTGTATACAACCTAAAAGATTAGAACGGTAGAGAGGGAATGTTTTTAGGACTGGTTGGTCCGTCAATATTATGAGGCTTTAGTCAACACACCGTAATACGAAACTCTCTTAAATCCGTCATAGTCAGATATAATTCTCTATGATTAAAACAATTGTCGACGTCAAGGAAAAAAAAAACATTATACGTATAGAAAATCCCATTGAATATATAGACAAAATTATTAAATAAAGAAGATTAAGGAACAAACAACGATGATTTCACATTGTTACCCGTGTTTGTTTAAGGTTCCTCAGACAATAATGAACTCTTTTCTGAAACAAAATTGTCACTATCATTAATGTATAAATAAGATTTGTATTAAATAATTAGTGAAATGGTTAGACAAGTAAACGATACGAATATTGCAAACCGTCTTTTATTCGCGAGCCTTTTATTTTCCGAATTTTTCTTAGCATAAAAGAACGTTTTGTGGTGCTATAAAATGTTTATTTTCGGTATTAATTTTCTCAACATATCAACTGAAATCTTTTGTACGAATAATGCATTTTCCTCCTTTATGTTTGATAGCCAAATTGAAACTAAATATGTGTCAATTACCTTTCGTAATCGGAAAAGTGGGAGGGTTGTGCACACGTAATCCGGATAGGCACACCGTCTGCTTATTGCGTGTCAGATGACCGTCCTAAGTAGGCACCGATTGCCCATTGATCTCGTTGGTTTATGCGTGGTCTTTTTGTTTCATCTTTCTATAGACTAGTGTGAGTTGGTGTTCCTTGTCCCTTTTGTATCTATTTCTGTGGATGTCTGCTCTGTGTTTTTGCATTGGTTGTTTAGGAGGTTTGCTGTGGGTGCTAACACAGAGTGTTGTTGGAGATCCCCTCCTTTCTTTCGGAATAATTATTCAGTTAGTAGAAGTATGGTTTTTTCTCCACAATGGTTCCACTTGTTCACAAGTTGTCGATCGATTTGAAAAAAAAATACATTAGGAATATTATTATTTGCAAAGACTTGGATTTGTTTTAGATGATCCATAACAGTTTACATTGATTCTTTAGCCGATGTTGTGAATAAAGCTCCATGCGTTCGCATAGAATCATGTCACTGACATTAAAAAAATTACTATTCAGCTAGTGAACACAATGTAACATACCAACACTTTGAGTTTGAGTGAAGGGAAAGGGGCATGTCCTGCGTCAGGAAACGTTTTTACGTGGATACATGTACCATCCAAGAGTTCAAGTCTGTTATTTTAAGCAAAGACCTTAAAGTTCTGATCTAGCTACTATACGTTTCGACCAATTGACGTATGGTAAAGTCGCATTTTTAATCTAGACATTAACTTTATGAAAAACTGTTTTAAATATATACCTTTTAGTTAATTGATAAAAAGGGGCTTCTTAGCTTACCTACGCCAAAGATAGATTTTTGATGAAAGGTTCCCTAAAAGTATCGTGTTCCGATTCCTTCGTCCAACACTAGAATGATTTAGAGTGGTGTCTAAGAAGTCTGTTACTTTTGGGTCTACTCTTGACTTGACATCTTTTTGATCTTGGTCTGAACATTTCAATTTCGTAAGATACCCTGAATAACTCAATAAAGTCATGGTATTATGCAACATGCTGTCAACGAAATTTGATAAAAGGAACATACAGAAAAATGTTATAAAAATTACTTCATTTTGCCTCTGACAAGTTAGAACTAATCGGATTGCGTAAATCGCGTCACGTGCACGCCGTCTAAATGCCTGTAGACACTAGACAGTCCTTAAATCCGCCATTGCTGTATAAGTGAATTCGCCTGTAAGAAGTGTCTTAGAACGGTAATTTTCTCAATAATATTCCATGTTGCCTCAATTTATTTCTAATTGAAGTGACGAATCGTGTTTATTGTTACAATGTCTTTGAAAATTCAATATTTCGGGTATGGACTTTGCCAGTAAGAGAAAATCGCAGTAGCACCCGCATGTACATGTAATCAAATGTCGATCAGGAGCGGAGATTTTGATCCTCGACAAAATGAAACAGTTATTAGATCTGTTACTGATTCCACAGAAATCTGTCAGTGTTTCAGTAATAAACCTAATGACTAATGATAAACCGTCATAGATATAAAAAGGTCGCTGTTATCTGAAATCAACGCTCAAATAAAAGCAGTTTCTCTCAATCTTATGAAATTCCATACTGAGTGTTTATATTACGCTAGCATGTATATATATCCTGGGCATATTATAGAATATATGTACATGTATGAACAGCGAATCTAAAGGAAACGACAAATATTATAGCTCTTTTAAACCTGTTTTTAAAGAGTCTTTTATCGTCTTCCTTTCTATCAATTATTAATTTTATTTTACAAAGACATTCTGTACTTGAAATGGAGAAATTCAGCCTGTGTTCTATTGATGCACCTTTTTTCCAATGTAAAAAATTACCAAATGAATAAAGACAGAGCAAACATCAAAGCTGGCCGATAACAAAGCTGAAAACTCTTATACTTGACTTTATTACTTACCCCCTTCCCCCTTTTTATATCCATTTACATATTCATCTGTGTTGCTTGGGGCCCTGCTCTTTGTTGTCTTGTTTGTGTGTTCCTTTAAAAGTGAGGATGATTGTTTTTATACTACAATTGTGCGTTCTTCGAGACCTGATGGTAACTGGAAAAGTGGGAGGATTGTGCGCATGTAATACAGATAACCACACCATTTTTGCTACTTGCGTAACAAATGGCCGTCCTAAGTCGGCACCAGTTGCCCATTGGTCTCGTTGGTTTACGTGCAGTCTTTTGTGATTGTTGTTTCCATGTGGTATATCTCTTTTGCTGCGCTCGTCTGTTTTTTTCTTATCGGTGTTTTGGTGTTTTGCTTTTGGTGCTGCAACCGGGACTGCTTGTAAATCCCCTTCTTTCTTGTGTCATTCTAATGTAATATTGATGAGTGTTTTTGGCTCATATATTAAAATCTAAAATGTATCGAAAGCCAACTGAAAAATTTGGTCGGTGAATGCAACGAATCCTTACCGGTACAAAGGGTAAACAGATTACGTCATGATGTAATCAAATGTATAAGGACAATACTCGATCACCCACCCTTAAATATTTGAAAACAAATCGAGCGATTTCTTGTGTTGAAATAAATGATTACGAATATACGTTCTGAACAGTCTGATGATCTGATGATGTGACTGTCAGTGGTTCAAGGGCTAACATTTGAAGGTCACTGGTTGACTACTTTCCTTATACATATTTTGGATGATGACAAGTATGCCCTGGGCACTTTTGATAATACATGTGCTTCGTGAGAACCGGCAAATTGTCGACATACTTTTCAACAAGACTCTTCTGGATTAATTTAATGTATTTCAAAAACGGGTTAACCGATGTCAAACGTCTTCAAATTCAATAGAAATAGAAAAATTCCATCACCTGCGAAACAGACTGTCTATCTTAAAGCAGGTACCCATCCTGGCTTATTCATTTGTACAACCTTTTTTAGATGCTACAAAATTTCTTGAAATTTCTAAAACGTGGGTCCTGTAGCATCATATCCCACCAATGCTGCTACATCTTTCGGTACATTTTTGGATAAATAATTTTCACAAATTTTTGCCATATCACATTGTTTAGATTGAGGATCAATGATGAGGGTTAAGTACATACTATTGAAGCTGAGGACGTTTAACATTCAAAGAGGTTCTTTTTAATGTATGCGAGTAGAAAACCTTTATATCCAAGGATACTATTATGTAAAGAGGACGCACGTTCATATCAATGTGTTTTCATGTATGTTTAAAACACAGAATGCAATTACTTTTATTATTGCTTAATACAAACTAGAAAACAAAAAAGTAAACCTCAAATCCATTACGAAAACAAAGCACCAGTGTAAACATCATCAGTACAATTCTAAACATGTATACGTAAATTATTGAAATCATGTAGGAAAACACAAAACGTTGACTTTAAGACATTTTCACATGGAAAATTCACATGGAAAATGAAAAACATTTTGATGTTTCACTATTTATGAAAAACATTTTGATATGTTTCACTCCGTTTTTTGTTTCAAGTCCGGTTTGCCGTTTCTTGAAGCTTCTACTGTTTCTGCATCCTTCAAGTGACGTTTCTTAAAAAGAAAAAAAAGAGGATAGCTATAATAACAAAGGCACTTTCTTATTTTTATTTGTTAACTTTCGAAACTGAAAATTTGAAACTAATATTTAAACATACAAGCCTGCAGATGAAAAAAAAACCACAAACAAATAAAGTTACTTTCATGTTTCATTATTCTGTATTTAACTACTTTCATGTTTGTAATCTTTATTCATTTTTTATTCATATGCAAAAATATATTTGATTTGCCGATTCCTATCAATTTCGATATAGAACCTATATGCCTAATATTTAACGAAGACGATATGTCCCTAGCAACGCTACTTTATGACGTTAAGTATTTGACATCTTTCAGATATAGATGTACAGAAGTTCTTCCTATTTGGGATGATAGCTGACGTAAATACATTATGACGTTATGACATTCTTATTCTATATTGCTGGTTTCAGTAGAATTGGATGACGTTTAAATTGGTTGACTTTATATCAAACGAACAATTTTACAATACGGAAGATCGCAAGTACTTCTAAACAAGACTTTACGAATGTTTTCTCACACTCTTCGGTTGTTCTCCATTGTTATGACGTCATCAATTTACTTGGGCAGAAAAGTTGCCAGGTTTTGAACAATGGTTTAAGTAGGTGACTAAATGAAAAATCAGAACGGACAAGCTGCACGCGCTGTATTTGCGATCTTGCGTATTATCATATAATATTCTGAAGCATGTTAGCTCGAGCTCTGTTAAAGTACATGTATGTTGTGAAAGAAAGTAATGCTCACCTTGTAATAACTTTCCTTTTCTTTAATGTACCGATGTCTTTTGAATATCTACAACAAATAACGTATATTTTTATAGATGAATTTGTAATCTTATGCAGAGTATTTGGGAGTCCAAAAATAGTAAGTTTTCAATGAAGGTTTTCATTGTATGCTTACAAACCACGTGACTTACCGTATGCTTACAAACCACGTCACTTACCATATGCTTACAAACCACGTGACTTACAGTATGCTTACAAACCACGTGACTTACAGTATGCTTACAAACCACGTGACTTACAGTATGCTTACAAACCACGTGACGTACCGTATGCTTACAAACCAAGTAACTTACCGTGTGCTTACAAACCACGTGACTTACCGTATGCTTACAAACCACGTGACTTACAGTATGACAGTATGCTTACAAACCCCGTGACGTACCGTATGCTTACAAACCACGTGACTTACAGTATGCTTACAAACCACGTGACTTACCGTATGCTTACAAACCACGTGACTTACCGTCATGAGAACGATGACAGTGAAGACGAGTTGAATGATCAAGTAAATTACGATAGAGGCAATAAAAGCTGACCAGTCCATGTCCCTCTGTTCGTCACCAATATGGTCAAAGCGGGACACCACTACATGCCAAATCGCCACTACATAGTTATACATCATACTAACCAGTAAGTACTTGTCCTGAAAAAGTAACAGTGTAATTCCATTTATTGAAGAGTTGGTATTTATCCCGAAAATAGGTAACAGTTTTTTTCCCATACATATCCCAAAAATAGGTAAAAGAGTTTTCCCATATAGGTGACAAAGTTTTCTCATATATTATTTCGAAAATAGATGACAGAATTTTCCAATATATTACCCCGAAATTAGATGACAGAGTTTTCCCACAGATTATCCCGAAAAGAGGTAACAGAGTTTTCTCATATATAATCCCGAAAATAGGTAACAGAGTTTCCTAATATATTCCCGAAAATAGGTAACAGAGTTTCCCCATATATTATTCTGAAAATAGGTAACAGAGTTTCCTAATATATTCCCGAAAATAGGTAACAGTGTTTTCCAATATATTATCCCGAAAATAGGCAACAGAGTTTCCTAATACATTCCCGAAAATAGGTAACAGAGTTTTCCTAATGTGTGAAATGGTGTTGAAGAAGGTGACCAGATTTTCTTTTCCCTCACTTGAGACTGATTTGTCAGTCGACAAAAGGCGTCAGGAAAAAGTTTGTCTCATCCTGCAGGGTGAGATAAGCCCATTCCGGAAGTGCTTTTAACTGTAACGTCATGATTGCTGCGTTAGCCGGTCAGAATATGAAAAACAATACATAAAAACTTCATTTTTTAGCTCGTTTAGACAGTGAGAGAAAAATAAACAATCCCCAGATGTGATCAGGGACACGGAAATTCAACCCTCGTGTCCAGGATTTGCTTTGCCCACGACTCGGCAAGCCTCGTTGTGGTACAAGCAAATCCTTGACCCTCGGGTTGGATTTCCTTGTCCATGATCACATCTGGGGATAGATTCTATTAATCCTTTAAATACGGCATAATTATTCCATGATAAGCAAGGGGTTTTTTTTCCTTTGAACTGACAGCATCTTCTATTTTGTTCAATACTGTGCGCTTAAGTTGCAATAGGACTAAATTTGAGAATATTACTAGATGTTGCTAGGCACTGTAATATCCGAATCTTCCATTACACCTTTCGTGCCTAGATAAGATTACTGATGTGGTTATCATTGTAAATTTAGCCTTAAATACCGGATGAGGACTATATTAAGGGGTAGGTAATTTTTTTCTGTCATTTTCAATATGATTGATAGAAAGACTGTATCATTGCTATTAAAGTTATTTTGTGAATACGTCTTTTGTATTCGAATTATACGAAGTAATATGAGTCTGATATTGATTTTTAAACAATGAAATGGCATGAAATTAGTTGAAAAGATGACATACCAAGATTGTCTGATATGGTATCTTAGGAATATTCTGATTGGCCATGAATCTGAATGATACGCCAGTGAGAGCCAATATAAATCCTAGTAACAACCGTCTTTGGGGATTATTCATGCTGATGGCGAATGTGGTTATTGGAAATGAACTGATCAATGTCTGAAATAATCATGGAATTGAGTTTATGTCATAACGTAATACATATGTGTGTACATTTGCAAATGATCAAATATCTTATAATATTCGTTACCTTCTGTACTGAGTCTTTGAGTTTTCCCCCGTACAGACAGTATATGACGTAAAACCATAGTGACGTCATAAGAATGGTATGGTAACGTCAATTCTATGCCATCATTTCCCAGATTTTAAAGACTGTTTCCATAGAATTTTATGACGTCATAATCAGTATACGTCAGATACCGTCTCCAATGGGAAGTAACGATAATAGCGAATATCTGCTAGTCCTTAAGACTTTCATTATTTTCGATGGGTCTAAAAGGAAATTTATCAACATCTCTTAACTGGTTTCACACTGTCACAATACGGAAGATCGCAAATGCTTCTAACCAAGACTATACGAATGTTCTCGCGCACTGTTCGATTGTTCTCCATTGTTATGACGTCATCAATCTACTTGGGCAGAAAAGGTGCCCAAGTTTTGAACAATGGTTTAGGTAGGTGACTAAATGGAAAAATCAGAGCGGACACGCTGCACGCGCTGCATTTGCGATCTTGCGTATTAATAAAAGCTCTATTATTCGAATTTCAATGTACGATTCATCAGAGTGGTGACACCAATAATGAATGAATTTCGTTACAATTGACTTTTGACAATATTTGACTTGGTCACCATGGCATTTTCTACATAGATATGTCCTCGGACAGTGCATATTCTGTAGATATTGTTTTCATTTTCGTGCATGAACATCGACGGCGGGTGTGGCTAGCCAAACAGAGGATGCTTACTCCTCCCGGGCACCTGGTCCCACCTCTAGCTTGCTTGGGGTCTGTCGATGCTCAATTTGGTGCTCTATCGTGAGTGCTGTTGAGATTGTTGTCAGGATCTTGTTTGACTCATTTATATATATAGATTTGTTCTTCATGTGTCAATGATGTGATGCTATTGCGTACTGCTGTGATGTTTGCTCCTCTTTAGAAAGATAAAATCGACTAAGAAATGGCATAAAGACTTCAATAAAACAAGAGAGACAATACATAAAAAGATAGGAGCGGGAAGGGGGATACACATATCTATTGCTGGTATTGGACGACAATTAAGTATATGTATTACAGATTGCGTGGTTATCCGAGTACCGTGTGCACGAGTCTTGCACTTCTCAAGGAGATGTGATGACTTTCAGGACGAACCGCTAATGGTACACAACAAAACTTCTCACTGTAAGATTTAATCACAGACATGACGGTGTAAGCCAGGGGTCTAGTTTGTATTTTCAGAAAGTGACTTTTCTTCGGTTAAACATTCAGTAACTTGTATTTCGCGTGTGAACATTGACGGCGGGTGCGGCTAGCCAAACAGAAAATGCTTACTCCTCCCGGGCACCTGGTCCCACCTCTTGCTTGCTAGGGGTCCGTCGATGCTCAGTTTGGTGCTCTATTGTGAGTACTGTTGAGAATATCGTCAGGATCTTCTTTATCTCAATTCTTTTCTGATTAAGTTTCTTCTAAAGTGCAATTACATGTACATACATGTATGATCCATTTCAAATTCTAACAAGGGTTTGCAATTATCAAAATTATCAAACGGTGATACCAAAATATCGCAGAAATGCTTTCTGTGCTGTTGACATTGAACTCACCATTAATAGAATAATGTTCCACACGAAGAAAGCGTACTTTCTGACGGCTACGATTTTAACATTCAGAGCTGGATACGACTCCCCTTTGACAGCTCCTTCCATGTAATCTCGTGTTATAACGCGGGGAATGAGATCTACAAAGTTCTGATAGTTGAATTCCTGCTTGAAGAGAAAACACTTGATTCCTAGTTCGCTAATGGAGTTGTCATCTTCCATAATGTCTAACTCAGACTGGGGTAGTGTGGAGGATATTGCAATAGTCAAATCCTGAAAGAAAAGGGAAAGTTATCAAGGCTAATACCAGTGTTTATGTCTAGGATGGGAATTCAAAGTGTGTGACAGAATAAGCAGGCCATGACGAAACAAAAATAGAATTCATTCTACATCTCCGTCTGCATGAAAATCCTTCATTATGTTTCCAGCGGTTCGTCCGTCAGCCGTACACAAACATTTCACTCTCCACCTTAAACACGTTGCATAGAATTTCAAGATACGTTACACGAAGCAAGCGATCAAGGTCCTTTTCTATCTTTGTAGATTTTTATCGAGCTGGGGGTCAATAGAATATGACTGTCATGGGATCTGATTGTTTATGCATCTTTCGACTTCTCCTTCGTAGTCAAAACACTTTGCATAGAATTACACGAAACCTTACAAGAACCAAGTGATCAAGGCCTTTTGCTATTTATGTGCTTTTTATCGAGCCGATGGGTCAACAAATATGGCTGTCATGGGCTCCGATTGGCTTACACATTTTCTCGACTTCTCCCTCTCAATAACTGCTAAGAATTTTACGAAACTTTACAGGAATCAATTACCTGATCAGAATTTTACGAAACTTTACAGGAATCAATTATTAAAGGTCATATACTAAAAGTTTATTTTAGCTATATTTGAGAAGAAAATGATTCCTTGGGACTCTGACTGACTTGAAGAATTTTCGACTACTCAGGAAACGAGTAGGACTCGACGACTACTCAGGAAACGAGTAGGACTCGACGACTACTCAGGAAACGAGTAGAACTCGACGACTACTCAGGAAACAAGTAGAACTCGACTACTACTCAGGAAACGAGTAGGACTCGACTACTACTCAGGAAACAAGTAGGACTCGACTACTACTCAGGAAACAAGTAGAACTCGACTACTACTCAGGAAACAAGTAGGACTCGACTTCTACTCAGGAAACAAGTAGGACTCGACTACTACTCAGGAAACGAGAAGGACTCGACGACTACTCAGGAAACGAGTAGGACTCGACTACTACTCAGGAAACGAGTAGGACTCGACGACTACTCAGGAAACGAGTAGGACTCGACGACTACTCAGGAAACAAGTAGAACTCGACTACTACTCAGGAAACGAGTAGGACTCGACGACTACTCAGGAAACGAGTAGGACTCGACGACTACTCAGGAAACGAGTAGGACTCGACGACTACTCAGGAAACGAGTAGGACTCAACTACTACTCAGGAAACGAGTAGGACTCGACGACTACTCAGGAAACGAGTAGGACTCGACGACTACTCAGGAAACAAGTAGAACTCGACTACTACTCAGGAAACAAGTAGAACTCGACTACTACTCAGGAAAAAAAGTAGGACTCGACTACTACTCAGGAAACGAGTAGGACTCGACGACTACTCAGGAAACAAGTAGGACTCGACTACTACTCAGGAAACAAGTAGAACTCGACTACTACTCAGGAAACAAGTAGAACTCGACTACTACTCAGGAAACGAGTAGGACTCGACGACTACTCAGGAAACGAGTAGGACTCGACGACTACTCAGGAAACGAGTAGGACTCGACATGTACTCAGGAAACGAGTAGGACTCGACAACTACTCAAGAAGCTACGTTACAGGAAGCATGTATGCAAAAACATCTATCATGTGTGTGCATTTTCAGCCATTAAAGTTAAAACAGATGTATTGATGCCAACGTTTATTACTGATCTACACTTTTCAACTTCTTAAATTGCTGCATAGATGTTAACGAAATGTATACGTAAAAGGTAACACACACTAAAGGTCCTGTAACAAGGCTTTGGTTTTACCTGGAAATCCTACAATTTATTTCAGTTTTACCTGGAAATCCTATAATTTCTTTCAGTTTTACCTGGAAATCCTATCATTTCTTTCAGTTTCAACTGGAAATCCTATCATTTCTTTCAATTTCAACTGGAAATCCTATAATTCCTTTCAGTTTTACCTGGAAATCCTATAATTTATTTCAGTTTTACCTGGAAATCCTATCAATTCTTTCAGTTTTACCTGGAAATCCTATGGTTTCTTTCAGTTTTACCTGGAAATCCTAAGGTTTCTTTCAGTTTTACCTGAAAATCCTATAGTTTCTTTCAGTTTTACCTGGGAATCCTATAATTTATTTCAGTTTTACCTGGAAATCCTATAATTTATTTCAGTTTTAACTGGAAATCCTATAGTTTCTTGCAATTTTACCTGGAAATCCTATAATTTCTTTCAGTTTTACCTGGAAATCCTACAATTTATTTCAGCTTTACCTGGAAATCCTATAATTTCTTTCAGTTTTACCTGGAAATCCTATCATTTCTTTCAGTTTCAACTGGAAATCCTATCATTTCTTTCAAATTTCAACTGGAAATCCTATAATTCCTTTCAGTTTTACCTGGAAATCCTATAATTTATTTCAGTTTTACCTGGAAATCCTATCAATTCTTTCAGTTTTACCTGGAAATCCTATGGTTTCTTTCAGTTTTACCTGGAAATCCTAAGGTTTCTTTCAGTTTTACCTGAAAATCCTATAGTTTCTTTCAGTTTTACCTGGGAATCCTATAATTTATTTCAGTTTTACCTGGAACTCCTATAATTTATTTCAGTTTTACCTGGAAATCCTATAGTTTCTTGCAATTTTACCTGGAAATCCTATAATTTCTTTCAGTTTTAACTGGAAATCCTATCAATTCTTTCAGTTTTACCTGGAAATCCTATGGTTTCTTTCAGTTTTACCTGGAAATCCTATAATTTCTTTCAGTTTTACCTGGAAATCCTATAATCTATTTCAGTTTTAACTGGAAATCCTATCAATTCTTTCAGTTTTACCTGGAAATCCTATGGTTTCTTTCAGTTTTACCTGGAAATCCTATGGTTTCTTTCAGTTTTACCTGAAAATTCTATAGTTTCTTTCAGTTTTACCTTGAAATCCTATAATTCATTTCAGTTTTACCTGGAAATCCTATAATTTCTTTCAGTTTTACCTGGAAATCCTATAGTTTCTTTCAATTTTACCTGGAAATCCTATAATTTATTTCAGTTTTACCTGGAAATCCTATAATTTATTTCAGTTTTACCTGGAAATCGAACGGGAAGTTATGTAGTTCCAGCTGTTCTGAGAACGTCCCATTTATCTCCCTTTGTTCTTGTATAAACGCTTCTCCGGTAGAATTCTTCCAGACATTTCGCCGCATTGTATCACTTGTACTGGACACCAAATTTTGAATAGATAAGTTTGGGTTCCAATATTCAGACAAATCCTGCTTCTTCCCTTTTTGCTCCTGTTAGTAAGGAGAATATTAGTATCTAAATACTTTGATCCTAGTTTTCGAAAATGTGACATACATAAATAAAATGGGCAATATCTAATGAAAAATATTACTAGCGTCTCTTATCAGAATCTCTTTTCGACATATACCTTTTAATTAGATTGTGTTGTGTTACAATATTTTGAATTCAGCATTCAATGGATAAATGGCACCAAACCTTCGTAATAGTCATTTTTCACCGTAACGAATTTCGCACTTCGTACTTCGAACTTTGGCAATAAGTTTTATAAATTGGTTGCCAGTAGTACAGGAAGTCCAACATACCAATTCCTTTGAGTATACTAATCAAAATTTTGATGACAACGCTTATGAGTTTATACGTGAACGGCAGCTACGTACGCCACTTATTCTTCAATGTTCGAAGTGCGAAATACAAAATTCGATGTTCGAAGTCCGTCACGGTAATAAAAGTCTATTAGACATTTTTTTTTAAGTTTACGTACTTCGGACTTCGCACTACGGACTTCGCACTTCGGACCTCGCACCACGGACTTCGTACTACTACGGACTTTGCAATTTTAGGGGTCATACCGGAATCAAATGAATCCGGTGTGATTACAAATGTGAATAGACACTTAAACTATGTATATTCTCACATGAAATCGAATAAATTCTCAAACAAAGTACACTAGATTTATTTGGATAACTTCAGCAATTTACTTTTGTGACACAGTCCCTTCGAAGTGTGATATGTTCGTGGACTTAGCACATCGGACATCGTACTTCAAAGGGACTCTGTAACAAAAGTAATTTGTTGATTTTATTCCAGTGAATAAGAATACTTTGTGTGAATATTTTAATTGTTTTCATGGGTAAATACACATGTTTAAAACTTTCGCTTGTCATTTCGTCCATTGTGTGTTCGCCTGAAAGAAGCTTTGTTTTTGGCGCTTTATTATTTTGACATCATACATTTTATTTGGCTATTTCGGAAACTTGAATTTGATATTCCAAAACACGTGTCTTGTGCATAATAAATTGGTTTGAAATTTTCTTCAAGAAGGTATAGAGTTGGAACCCTTCCGCGTTATTATTATAAATTCTTATTTCCTTTTGCTGTGTGGAGCAGTTAAAATAGTCCCCCGTGACATTGGATGTTTTAAGTGTATCAATAACTTCTTTCCAGCTCTGTCGCTTGAAAGAAACTTTGTTTTGGTACTTTATCAATTTGACATCATACATTTTATTTGGCTGTTTCGGAAACTTGTCATTCCATCCAAAAATATTATTGAAATTAAAGGAAATTAACATTTTAGCACCATCCCTCCAATGCTATTTTGAACATAGATTTTATTTGGATATGCTACTGAATCGACCCTACAGGAAATTTGGAACCGCGTACTCTCTGTAAAGTAAAAAAGGAGGGGATCTCCAACAACACCAGGTTGCAGCACCAACAGCAAAACCCCAAAACACCCTATGCAAAAACAAAGAGCCGACACAATACACAAATTTAAATTCTAAAAATGAAACACCCAATGCAAAAACACAGAGAAGACACAATACACAATTTTTTTTTTTTTTTTTTTTTTTTTATTATTTTTTTTTCCATTTATCATTACTTATTAACATGGTATACATATAATGATTTCTACATTAAGAAAAAAAAATACACAAAAAATTAAGGACGGGACACCTTTCACTCACACATTCACACAAGCATAAACTGATTTTACAATACAATTTTATTTGTTTAGATAAAGATTTAAATTAAATTCACCCAGTTGCCCCAGGAAGATATAAATTGTTCATATCTGTTTTCTTTCATTGCTTTGTATTTTACGCAATCTAATAAATTTCTAATATAAAATATGAGACCTTGAAGAGAAGGATTCTTATTAGCACATCTCATAGCATAAATATAGTATTTAATTTGCAGACATATTACATTTAATGGAAAATTCTTGTTGCTACTTATAATGAATTCTTTTTTGTTAAACTGAATATTTTCACCAATATAGCTTGAAGCATAATTCTTCAAATCCAGAAGTAACTTTTTAGTTTTCTCACAGTCCCATAGCAAATGTTCAATTGTTTCTGGATGAATGTGACAGAATGTGCAGTTTGGACTATTTATTTTTTTGATTTTGAAAAGAAAAGAATTTGTAACAATACACAAATTTAAATTCTAAAAATAAAACAGAGGGTGCTAGTGAAATGAATTTGGGCGTCTTGTGAAAAGCACTTTGGTTGGAAGCATCCCTGATGAGAATTTGATATTCTAAACACGTGTCTGGTGCATAATAAATTGGTTTGAAATTTTCATCAAGAAGGTATAGAGTTGGAACCCTTCCGCATTATTCAGATTTTTCTTTTCTAATCGCTCCTTGTATCTTCGATATGACCCTGCATGAAGGGAAAAGTCCGGGGTGCGAAGTGCGAAGTCCGAAGTACGTCAACTTGAAAAATGTCTAATACCAACCTGGTAAAGACAAAATGTGATAAAAGTATAATGTACATGTTTTTATGCATGATGAAAAGGTTTTATTTCATACGTTTGTATTTTCCTTGTCTAATGCCGGTTCTCTCCACTTAGCCCTCACATAGATTTCTGCTGTGAACTGTTCCTTCATGGTGTTAACTCCTCTCATATTACGAAAAACTACTTTGATAAAGACCTTTTTCTGAATAACAATGTAAAGAATATGAGTAAATAAAATCAAAGGTATCGCCACACTTCACAAAATAACAATATACACAACCAATTGTGCCTTATATGAAATTCACGTGAAACTTACATGAACTTTACATCACAATTCACATGAAATTTATGTGAAACGAGCACGAACATGAAATTCATATGATTTTTTTTTTTGCATGAAATTCATGTGAAGTGCCTGAATTAAGTTTTATTTGAAATCGATTTCGCATTAAGGACACAAAGAAAAAATCATGTTAATTAAATTAATGTGAAATTCATGTGAAATGATTTTAACATAAATCTTATGTGAAATTAACATGAATTTCACATGAACTTTCATGTGAAATTTTCAAAATGCTGATTTCATATGAATTTTATGCGAGGCATAATTGGATGTGTATATGACGTACATGTGATGTTTTAACAATTTACAATACATAATAAACACACATCATACATAATTAATGATTTGATAGCAGTGATTTTTCACATAATTAATTTGAACCAATAAAAAAAAGTTCAAAGTCTCAGTGTTATTTCAATAGTGTACATGTGTTGCATCACTTTCTCAAAAACCGAAGGAGATACGGCCAATTATATATTACACAGCCAATTGTGTCATACATGAAATTCATATGAAATGTAAATGTAAAATCATGTAAATTTCACATGAGATTTACGTTAAAAAATCACATGAATTTCACATAGATCTACTTCACATGAATTTCACATGATTTTTTTTTTAAGATCTTCATGTGATATTGAATTCATATAAAATATATGTCAGAAACTTCACATGAATTTCACGTAAAAAAATCATGTAAATTTCATGTTCGTGCTCGTTTCACATAAATTTCATGCGAACTTTTACGTTAAGTTCATGTAAATTTCACATGAATTTCATATGAGGCACAATTGGCTGTGTAAGCGATGATAGCATTAATTTACTTTGCAATGGTTTCGACATAAAAAATTGTTTTTAGAAGTATAACAATATATATATCCATAAAGTGAAGAAAGGAAGGGGTATACAAAGTATTTGGGTCAACAAGGCTATCACTGACGAGGGTTAAGTACCCGAAATGTGCATGTCTGGTCCATGCTGAAAATTTATCTGTTCTTAAATGATGCTATTGAATTTGAAGACGTTTTAACTCAACTACATCTACATGTTTTCTCCCTTTCCTATCACAATGATAAAGAGAAGAAAGTCTGATAAACATATCTACTTTAGAATGAAAAAAAAGATAATTCTTGCAATAAGCAGAAAATATATTAGACTCTACCTTGCTTGATGCGCACACCTCCATTGCCTTTTGAATCGCCATTTAAATGCTTGTAGGATCTATGTGTAATGGTAGCTATTGTACGAGTGTCGATACATAATCAATATTGATATTGTATTGTTAATTGATGTTTTAAATTTATTTACACATGTGATTGTCAATGCCATACATAAAACATACCATGACCTAAAAGTTATGCTTGTGATCTTGAATGAATGAAAGGGACATTCATTCCAGACGAAATGAAAAAAATAATAATGGAAAAATGTAAGAATTCGAGAAATAAGTCGATCATCGTGTTACTGAATTTCGTTCAGATTTTGTACATAAGACCGCTTAAATTCTATCTGCAAAATATTTATCTTCTTCGTGTATTTGATGTTTTTATCACGAGACATTGTTCTTTAATTTGTTCTTTTAAATTCCTTCCGTTTTGTCTTTAAGAAGCTCTTTGAAATATTTATCTTCTTCACGTACTGAAAGTTGAATGCCTTGTAATGTATAGTGTCAATAAATTTTCAAAATAAATTTTTTACTTTTCTATTTTTTTTTTTTTTTTCAATTCACATATTTTGCATTTTCGAAAGTAGTTTAATGTATTATGGTTATAATTACAACATCGTCGATAGGTAGAAATTATATATTGCCATATCTTCCCCCGGTTTCCAAAAATCTTACATTTCAAGGACGTAACTTTCAGTCTTTGGTCATGCATATTTCATTGTTTGGATTGAGGATCGCTGACGAGGGTTAAGTTCCCGAAATAGTCTAGTCAAAATAGCCTTAATTTTAGCCTAACCTTAAAGAAATTGCAACAAAAACGTATATGTCTGGTCCATGCTGCAAATGTATCCGTTCTTAATACCTCAGTCACACCTAGCCGGATATGGCGAACGGACGAGTAACGGATAGCAAAATTTTCAATCCGTTGGTGTCCGTTCGCATCCGTTACTCATCCGTTATTTGTCCGTTACATCTCCATTTTATCCGTTACTCGTCCGGCGATGACCGTTGGTGACCGTTCTGTCCGTTGGCAAGTTTTGAGCATGCTCAAAACTTGTCAACGGACAGAACGGACTAAGGCGTCCGTTACTTATACGTTACATGTCCGTTGGAATCCGTTTTGTCCGTTACTCGTCCGTTACATCTCCGCTAGGTGTCCGCTAATTGTCCGTTTATATCCGTTTGATGTCCGTTGATGTCCGGTAGACTCGAGTCACGAACGGTCATCTACCGGACGCGAAACGGATAAAACGGAGATGTAACGGACAGCTACCGGAGGCCAACGGACGAGTAACGGATGTCTGTTTCGTCCGGTTCATATGCGTTGCACATCCGTTTTATCCGTTGCTTTTCCGTTTCTCGTACGGTGAAGTCCGTTATACGTCCGTTACTTTTCCGGTAGATAGCCGGTACTCGTACGGTACGCGTCCGTTCAAAACTAGTCGCCAGAGCCTCGAGCAGTGTCAGTGTTGACTTTTTACAAACGGACGACCAACGGACTAAGGATATTGACATTTTTTCATCCGTTATACATCCGTTCGCGCTATCCGGTAACGTGTGACGCGACCATAACGTAGCTCGCGGGGAAGCTTTCATCACAATCAAATGTGTACGCAGGTTTCACCCTCGAATTTTTTTATGTGCACATCTACGCTATGACGTCATAAACCTTACTCGATCGTAACGTCACGTTACGTTGCGCGACATATATCGTTAGGGCGCAAATGATGGCGTTTTTTTTTTAAATACTTTTATTTTCTAGTAAGCGTAGCGAGCCGAAATTTTTAAACATAAACTTTACAATGAGTCTAAATTCAGTCAATGTATTTAGACACGCTTGCAATGAGAACCGGAAACTTTGATGGATGTTTGGTTATATTTTGACTATTTCTAGGGAATGATATATGAATGCAATTTTTTCTTCAAATATTACGTTGGAAATTAATGTTCTTTCATCCATCCTCCTTCATCCTTATCTAATTTCTTTATTGTACCATATAGACGGACGGAGAAGGCTTTACTGTTTTATTGTTTTTATTCATCACAACTTGGTATGCTGACATGAAAATTGCACATATCTTCTATAGATAATGATAACATAATATTGCATATACATGTACATGTAAGACATTGCATGAAATATACAAGGTTATACGGTATTGTATATAATTTGGTTTCATCTCAGGATTATACAATAGTATATCCTTAATATTTCTATCGTGATAAAAAATTATTGAAATTCAAAAGCTGTCGTGATTAGTTTTCAAAAATCAAATTTAAAGTTTCCCATCTGTTTTAATTCGTTTACTCTTTTGTTCTGACACAAGGTACAATGAATATAATTCCAAATTTCTATAGGATCTGGTGAAGGCTTAAGTTTACTTTTGATCAGTCTTTTTATCGCTCTCCTTGTCGCTTGTTTCTCAGTTTGCACAATCGGGGAAAGCGGGGGTGGGGGGATTGTCCGACAGAAAAGGAGGAGGGGCTGCCTTTTAAAATAGAATTAATCTCCTCAATACTTTTTAAATGATATGCAAAGCGGTGATTTACTTTAAGAGTTTAGGAATACATAGTGTCTGAAAGTTCGATTATGACGTAAGACAAAGATTTGTATATATATATCAGAAAGCAGAGCGAACCGGAATTGTTTTGTAAGGGGACGACCAATTCGATCCTGAGGGGGGAGGAGGGGGGCTGGCAAATTTTTTTCGGGTGGGTCAGATTATTTATTTTCAACGCAGGGCCGGCCGGAATATTTAACTAAACTAACTAAAGATCAGAATATTTATTTTCAACCTGTAACAATCCTGACAAGCTAAAAAAAAAAAAAAAAAAAAAAAAAAAAAAAAAAAAAAAAGGTCATATGTGCAAGTTGTTTGTTTGTTTTTTGTATGGATTTTTATTTTATTTATTTATTTATTTATTTATTTATTTATTTATTTATTTATTTATTTATTTATTTATTTTTTGTTATCGGAAAAAAAAAGATACCGTACTGCCTTCTTGAGGAATTCCTGAACTCGGAGAAATGGAAATTTCATTTTAATAATATATATAACGACAATCGAGGCGGCTAAACGTAATGATAGAAAACGAGCATGAAATGAAAATCACAATGTATATTTTATATGGACCGCCCCTCCCCAACCCTTTTCCGATATTATAAAGTATATGTACATATAAACGAGAGGGAATTTTTTGTATACCCCGCCAAAAGATATCGGATTAAATAGTAATGAGCATGTCCGTCCGTCTGATGTTTTCAAATATTTGAAGAAAAAAATGTTATGTACATGTAAAAAAAAGGGGGGGGGGGTTTCTGGATGTTTTAAAGAAGACTGTTACAGAGAATCAAATATTCCGCATACTCCTTGACGTCATGTTGACATATGCGATCTGAACACGCTGTGACTTTGACGTTGCGAGTAAAATTGACGCTGAGGCCACGCAAAACAAATTTTCAATCTTAAATTGCAAAAAATCTGCCGAGAAGACCTATCCATGTTTTTATATATTCGAATCCAGTTCATTCTCTACTTTTACGAGTAAGAAGGGCTTAAAGGACCTCCACAACTTAATGGAGAAAGTGATAATGAAGCAAGCCGTGTTTTGCCTTTTGAATGAGTGCGGATTTTTGAATAATAAGTTGCAAAATGGCAATAAAAATTGCAAATTTCCCCTTAGAGACACAATAATCCGTAGAAAAACAAAACTCAACATGGCAACAATATTTTTGATCTCCCTTTTCACCCTCCTTGGTCAATTTTCTAGATTAAAATTATTTTAGTTCAGAAAATGCATATTTTCGAATTAGAACGTCAATGCCGTCTTTGAGGCTCAAAATCTCGAAAAACTTCGTGAAATGATTACATGAAAATTATATCAAAGATTGATCAAATCTTAAATTTCATGTAGACAAAATTTCAGGCTATGTCTTCTCGCAAAATTTTCCGTGCCGTAACGCCGCGATGTACCTTACATGAACCGGTGATAGTCTTGAAATATTTCTCAATATTCCAAAATTATCAATGGTCCTTTAAAAATCTCATGAAATGATGAATTCCTTGCTTTTTTGAGTACATCATTACAGTGAACTACTTCTCTGTGCCACTGATATGACGCTTAACTAGAGAATAGAGAATCATTACTTTTTTAATGAAGAAAGACGAAGTCTCCGTCTCTACATTTTCCCGAGACAAGTGTACGTAATTCATCACCCCCCCCCCCCCCATGTCGGATGTGATACACAAAACTGCGCCCCCCTTATCGGAATTTCGCTCCAAAAATATGAAATTTGTAATGTGATTCAGTAATCCGGAAAATTCGTTAATCCGGCGAATTCCTCGGGAACAAATTCGTCATCACTGTATACTACATGTACTTGTTTATTTAACTTTTGATCCCATTAAAATCCGGATCTAGAGAAGCGAGAGTCAGTAGTCCGTCTCCGTGGAATTTTCGTAAAATCCTATTTTTTCTGTTGACACAAAACCATAGGTTTGAACCACCTGACGGCTTGTCATCGGTTTGATTGTCTACGGTAACTTCTATTTTGTGCAAGGAAGAGCTAAATAAGGCGTTGGGGGTTTATATAAACTATCCCTGACATTTTACTAAAGAACCAGGATGAAATTTCTTCAATTCGAAATTTCTTCATTTCAATTCTCAATCTCGAAATCAGACGTACCAACTATTTAAATGCTGTTTAAATCTACTTTATATGAATGTATTTTAGGGCCATCATATGAGCATCATTATCATCTATATATTTGTAATCTATTAATTTCTGGTAAAAAAAAGAAAAAGTATGTGTTTATGACAGGGAGATAAAAATTTTCATCATATATGGGGTGGGGGTGGACAGGGGGTACCTCTCTCCCCCCTCCCACACCCTTCTCTCCCTCCTCCCGCCACCTTCTCCCTCCTCCTTTTCACCCTTCCCTTATCTCCCCCTCCCGCCTCCCCTCCTCGCGCCCCCTTCTCTTCCTCCTCCCGCCCCCTTTCTCCCCTCCCTTCCTTTTTTGCCCCTTCCCTCCCTCCTCCCTCCCCCTCTCTCCCTCCTCCTGCCCCCTTCCTCCCGCCTCCCTTTCACCCTGTCCACCCCCTCATATATTATAATGTTTCGGTGTTTTCGAAGACTGCTAGAATGAGATTATTGTCATTGATTTGTAAATTTTTGTAAACATTAATCATATCATATTTTTTCGCACAATTGTATGAATTATCCCAAGGTTTATCATCCTATTCTTTAAATGCTGATTTTTATTTGATTGTGAGTTTGACTCGCTTTGATATGAAAGTTGTTGAGAGATTTTATTGGCATTGATTTTCAATGGAGAAGAAGTGATAACCATAATAATCAAAATGGTTGAAAAGAATACAGTACATGATTTAAAATGACATTTGTATCGTTAGAAACATAGGCGGAAAGATTACCTGGATATGCAAACACAGAAGCGCATACACATAAAATATCCAGGCGATCTCTCCGCCTATGATTAGAGACACAGGAGCTCGGCACCAACAGCCCTGAATTATATACGCGCCTTCTCTACAGTACGTTCACTTTCCTTCAGGGAAGGAGGATACGATTGTGGATCCAGGACATCGAGCTCCTGTGGTTACGGACATATTTCATTGCCTATGTTCTTTCTGTCCTTTTCTAACTTTCAATTCTGAATCAGTAGTCATGTGCTCACTTTTAATGATTCAGAATTGAAAGTTAGAAAAGGACATTTCTATTATCGTTCTCTGCTCCAGAAGCAGTCAACATTGTATCTAGCAAAAACATATACCCACCATAAATAAGTATCCAGGCAGTACATGTTTAAACATTTAATTTAGAAATTTCATGAAAAGCTCGTTCCATTATTTTTTCTTCTGATCGAGCTTTTAAATGCATAAGGGTCATTATCAAAAATTGCAGCCAAATCTGAAGCATGAAAAATCAGAAAAATATCGTCTGATTTTCAAATAATTTTTCGATGACAAGAAAAACAAGTAACCACAACTTCAAATTAATATAATTTGCAAACAAATAAGCATGACAAATAGAGTTTAAAGAATAAAAATTGTCAATATATTATTTGCATCATTTATTTTTATACAAAAATGGAAAAAATTTTAAGAATATTTTTAGAAATTTTTCATGTGAGAATTTTACATTTTTGGGGAAAAATTGCAAAAAAAAAAAAATGATAAAACGAAGATTTACCCGAAAATTTACTTGAATTGATAGCAGACTGGTTCTTTTTTAGATTTTCGAAACAATGGAACAAAAATCTTCACTTTTTGAAAACAAGAGAAATGTATTAGGTGGGTACTTTTTAAAGGTGGTTAGTGTAGTTCTTTGACTCAAAGAACTCCATTTCCTTCAATTCATTTATACCATTCGTGTTCAATTTTTAACTTTGTAGATATATTACCTACTCTTTGATATTGAAAATAAGTGATTGGTAAAACTCATCTCAGGAATTTGGCAAGTTAATTATTATCAGTTAAAACAGAAAAGCAATTGAAAGTTGAGTGGTTTAAAGTTCAGTTTCATTTTTTGTTATGAATTGTAAACAAACCTTTACCTTGTAACTTGGTTGACCTGCATGTGAGTTATCGGGAAAGTGGAAGGGTAGTGCGCACGCGATCCCAATTTATAAGCACACCATTTGCTACTAACGTGGCAGATGGCTGTTCTAAGTCGGCAACAATTGCCTATTGGTTTATGTATGGTCTTTTGTGTTTGGTGTTTATATATCGGTGTTTGGTGTTTTTGTGTTTACATATTTTGTGTGTTTATATATTTTGTGTTTTTGGTGTTTATATATTTTGTGTTTGGTGTTTATAACTGGTGATTGGTGTTTTCGTGTTTACATATTTTGTGTTTATATATTTTGTGTTTGGTGTTTATATATTTTGTGTTTGGTATTTATATATTGATGTGGTGCGTGTTTGGTGTTTTTGTGTTTACATATTTTGTGTGTTTATATATTTTGCGTTTTAGTGTTTATATATCGGTGTTTGGTGTTTTCGTGTTTACATATTTTGTGTTTATATATTTTGTGTTTGGTGTTTATATATTGATGTGGTACGTGTTTGGTGTTTTTGTGTTTATATATTTTTTCTTTATATATTTTGTGTTTTGGTGTTTATATATTGATGTGGTACGTGTTCGGTGTTTTTGTGTTTATATATTTTGTGTGTTTATGTATTATGTGTTTGGTGTTTATATATTGGTGTTTGGTGTTTTCGTGTTTATATATTTTGTGTGTTTATATATTTTATGTTTTTGTGTTTATATATTTTGTGTTTTGGTGTTGATGTATTTTGTGTTTGGTGTTTATGTATTTTGTGTTTGGTATTTATATATTGATGCTGTACGTGTTTAATGTTCCTTATCACTGTTGTCTCTCTTGCTGGGTATGTTTTTTCTCTGTTTTCACTTTGGATGTTTTGCTGTGGGTGGTGAAACAAAGTCTTGTTAGAGATCCTCTCCTTCCTATCAGTGTACCAGGTACTGATGTCACTATACTCCCTTTTCTATCTTTTTCATTCGAAAATCTAACCTAAGGAGCCATACTATAAATGTTCCGTGCTATTTACGTACTCGATCGTTCCTATACTCTCTATTTATACGTACATGACCAGTGCCCAGTTTCACAAAATTTTGTAACTTTAATCATCAAATAAAAGCTCAAAATGTTTTGTTTTCAATTAAGATTATAAAAGTGCTGAAATTTCTACTAAGATTTAAATATCTCATTTCTCTACATACTTAATATTAATTCAGAAACAAAACATGAAGATTTTTAGTTTATATGAAGTTCTGAGAGATCAATCTTGAGTTACCAAAATTCCTAAAACAATTTCGTAAACTTGATTTTTTTTTTTGTGAAACAGAATGCAGGTCATTTAGGGACGGTCGAGTATGTATGAAGGAATGGACGGGGTCAACGGGAGGGGAGGAAGGGAGTGGGAGGAGGGAGGGTGCACGGGGCTGGAGGGTGGAGAAAGAGATGGTTGGGAAGGTAACAGTAACAAAAAAAAAAGATTAGGAAATTACTTCAATATGAACAAAATCTTGCTCAAGAATTATGCGTTCATGTAATCTAAATTTGAAAAATTACCACGAAATCTAGCTATATCTACCTTAAAAAATTTCCGGGTTGCTTCGCTCGCCGCAGTTTTCAATCCATTAGGCTCGTTTCGCTCACTTTAGTTTTTCATCTAAGTAGGTCTATTTTTTCAAGGTTTAAAAAAGGAAATAACCTAAGTAACTTCATTACTAATTTATACTTCAAACATGTTTAAGTTTAAACATTTGTCTTGAAAGAAACCCCCCCCCCTCTTTACATGTACCTTATATATGTAGTTTGCAGGCATTCTTCAAAGCAGCATGTACAATGTATATTTCCTATAATCCCTATATTTTTTAATGTGCGCTAGCTATTTTCCTTATATTTTGGCCAAAATGACCCATATTTCCTATATTATCCCTGTAATTTAAGATTGAATTGGAAGCAAAATCTTGATCTTAAATGATAATATTCACTGTTTCTTCTAAAATCATTGGCACGAAATACTGCAGTACATGCATGTATCCTTAAAAAAATTCCGGCTCGCTTCGCTCACCAAAGCTTTCCCTTTACTCACAAATTGTTACAGATTTATCATATAAATGTGCCATGTGATTCTATTGATAGAAAAAAATTCCCCGCTCCAGGTTTGTAAGAATGAAAAAAAAAATGCCTCAGTCCGGAGCGAAAAAAAAAAAAAAACTTAACCCGACAACAAAAATACAAGCCCCCCCCCCCCCCCTGATATTCAAATGAACAGTTTTTTAGTGTGCACCAATAAAACCATGTCCGCTAGTGTGATTTTAAAGTGTTTTTAAAGGCCTTTTTTTCTATTTACACGTATACATATAACTTTTTTTATATAAGGATGTCATGTAGATCTACAGTTTTTGTCTAGGGTGAGAAAATTTGGATTATCTAGGGTGAGGAACATCCGATCAAATCAAATCAAATCAAATAATATTTATTTAGAGTCGGACATTGTCCGTCACATGTCAACAATACAACATTAGCTCTTTTGAGCTATTTACCGACTAGACATATATAATATTATCACAATAATCAATTTAAGGTATCCGATGTACAATAGGGCATTTTTCGATGCCTGGTAAGGTACTATAAACTATATATTTTCTGAAAGGTAATAATGCGCACTGCTCAAAAATAATAATTCTGGGGTCAGAAAAATAAAGGGGAATAACTGGTGAAGCATTTAAATTGTCTATTTTCTCTATATAACCTATGCAAAATGACAAAGTTGTACAAGAGCTTTTCCGCTTTGATTTTTAAGACCCGGGAGTCTTATATCTGTACTCAGGGCATCATTACCTTTCAGAAAATATATAGTTTATAGTACCTTACCAGGCATAAAATTTACCATTCTTTACAATGGAGATGATTAAAACGCTATGTAAAATGACTCTATTGTACAACGGATACCTTAAATATTAAGAAACTATAAACATGCAAGTGACTAAAACTAAACTAAACTAAGACACTGAAACTAAAAGCACATGCATATAAATTCTCTACGACATGACAAGACAATCAACTAAAAAGGTTAATAAATAGCTACTTGATAAGACATCACATACACATAAATACATATACATGTACATTAAAGGACATCACAAAACTAAAAATTAAGGACACTCAACATATCACATACATGATGAGGGATAGTGTTCTTGGTATCACAGGGATATGACATCACAGTCAGGCTTCTAATCACATTTCTTTTAAAAGTCAAATCTAAGTTGCAATAAAAATAATAGAACTTGAAGCAAAAAATATTTCATTTAAATAATCAACTGAAAAGCATGCATGCAAACAGCATATTAGCAACATAAAAGTAAGCAAGCGCTAAAGCTGGAACGGTATGTAGAACTATACTGTCCAAAGCAAATAAATAAATCTCCTTGCTCCCTCCTTGTTCTTCTGTGGTAAAAAAAAATCGGTAAATCATAAAGCGAAAGTAGCCACAACACGTGTTTCCATGTATTTGTTTACCAAAATTACGTCACGTGATCAATGTAACAAATCAAATTGAAGAAAAAATTGGGTTACTCTGACGTCATTTTAGAACTTTGAGAAAACCCCTAAACATAACTTCTGTAGTGAAATGCTGTAGCTCAAAGAATATCCGCTGATGCAGGGGAACAAATTGCCTTTCTTGGATGTTTATGGCGGATATAAACAGTAGCAGAAGATATTGTATTACATAAACTCGTTTCTGATTGGCTGTCCATGGCAGATATCACACTGAGGTTGATTTGGTATCGGCTCGGGGAGAGTTTCGACAAAATGGCGAACGTTGGTTCGGGAATCACGGCTTGGTTATTTTCAGATTGGGACGATAATTTACTTGATGTTCTACTATTCGGTTGGATAGGATGGGCAGCTTTAGTTATTGTAGTGGTCAACGCTTTGTTGACATTTTTCGGACCCCTAAAACCCCGTGATACGTGGGACAGCGGGATCAAAGGGACTACAGGGGCGGTTGTACAAGCCGGAACCGGGTCGGAATCGTGTCAGTGGCTAAATTCGGGTTTGAATTGGTTTTACCTGCATTATGACAAGTTTCCAGATTTCGTGGATGCTTGGGTCAAGGCATTAAATGAACAAGTTGTGAAACTTGGGGTGAGTATACTGAAGATGTATGCCCTGCTAAAGAATGAATAAAAAACTGATTTTATCTATTACAAACACTTGGCGAGTACGCGAGTTGGTCTCTCGTCTCGGTGCAGGGATGTTGAGCGACATCGTGATATATAGGGATCACTTTATCCGGCATCCATCTGTCTGCCTGTCTGCTAGTTACACTTTCACATATTTTGCTGTAACTAACTTAATAAATGTCAGACATATTTTAAACTTGCAGGGATGACACTCTCCCCCCTCCCCAAATATTATACATTTTATAAATGATAACACGACCGATTTCTTAAAGGTATATAGTATATAATGATGATGCTTGAATTTTATACAGGCCAACACCCGACATGACAACATTTCATGTAACTTTTAACGGTGACGTTGATACAGGTCTATGACGTCATAATGAAAAATTACATCAAAAGTTGTGATGTCGGTCTTGAGTGTCTACCGGTAAAGTGCAAGTCTAGCGGTAATATGAAAATGGTCTATTCTGTTTATACAGATCTTTATACACAATGCACACATTTAGAAAATTGTGAACAGTAAAGTATAGATTTGATATATTTTAATTAAGACAGAATTGATGTCATGCCAATGCCGAAATATGCATTAATTATGACCTTGGACCAAGGTCAAGGTAATTAAGGCATGTTGGAGGTCAAATCATTTTGGACAATGCCCATGATGCGGAAATCACAATGAGCTCTTGTAAATAGATTTGAATACATGTATTTAACAATTGCATGCCTATATGTAACACAGATCTTAAGAATATTGTATGACCTTGAATCAAGGTCATGTCAACAAGGTCACTGTGAGAAGGGATAAAGTATGACTTTTGCTGTCCTAGTGTTTACAATTTCAAAGGATTTTTGCCAGGAGTCAATCACAGCATTTTACATTTTTGTAGACTGATATGATCATTATTTCGACATTGTCTATATATACACACATGGTATACATTTTTTGTGTACGGGTATTTATTTCAAAGGATTTTTGCCAGAAGTCAATCACAGCATTTTACATTTTTGTAGACTGATATGATCATGATGATCATAATATTTCGACATTGTCTATATATACACACATGGTATACATTTTTTTGTGTATGAGTATTTATTTCTCACAGCTGTCTGTACTGGTGATGGATTTTTAGTGCTCAGTTGAACAGTTCAATGTAAACATTACCGGTAACACATGGCCTTAAATATAGAACAGCTGGCTTGTTACTTTTTGTATATATAGCATACATAATGTACATGTATTGGATAGAGATTGATTCATACTTGTTAAGTTCTGGTATGAAGTGAATGAATGATCATAAAGCTCATCTCAAAGGTTCTTAAGGTCAAATATATACCGTCAATATCTTCATTAGTGATGTTGGTGGATTGGAATAGTGAAGCAAAATGAGGCCTATGAAATGTGAAACGGCAAAGTCTGTCAGTCAGTAAGTCACTGTACCTTGACATCTAATGTAACTGTTGCATCTAAGTATTTTTTGAGAATACTGTTTGAGCAGAAACTAATGAAACATTATTGAGACAATCAAGTACAACAATAAGTTTTGACCTTGAGATTGGTGTTTTAGCCAGTTGGAGAAAACTAAAAGGAGAATTGATAAGTAACTTTATGTGATGATGGATCATGATAAGGCCTTTCATTTAAGACCTTGAATTTTTACCTAGTGACCTTGACCTTGAAGTTTGACCTACTTTCCAAAAATATTAATCTTTGCTGTATCTTTTGAACTGTAATCAGCACAGCTTCTAATAATTATTTCATTTGTCATTTTGTATAGTTCTGACAATAAGGCCATTTAATGAAACCTTGACTTTTGACCTAGTAACCTTGACCTTAAAGTTTGAAATACTTTTCAAAACCCTTAAATCATGATGTATATCTCATGAACAGGTACCAGTAATGACATTCATATTCACATTGACATGATTAAGATTCCTTATGACAAGACCTTACATTTTAGACTGACCTTGACCTTTGACCTACATTTCATAGAACTTAAAATTGATTATATCTCTTGAACTATAAAGGTTAGAGTTTTTACATTTCACTCGTAAATTCCTTTTGACAATACCTTTGATGATAGAAGCATACACACTAAAACTGTCGCATTGCAATCCAGCAACAATCATAAATGCCTTTAAGTGGTTTAGGGCATGTTTAAATTGATTTATCTAGATTTTTTGGACTCAGATCAGCTGTTGCTGTCGCATACCATGACTGAAACAATCATGCACGGATCCAGCATTTTTGGTGAGAGGGGGTCCAAATTTTTAGGAAGTCTACATATCGTGTAGGTACATATGATGGGTAGCGGGGCCATTCTGAGGGGGGGGGTATTATCAGCTTTCCTTTTACGTTTTATTTTATAAAGAATTGGCAAGCGTAGCGAGCCTGAAATTTTTTTAGATATGAATTATTAATTTGTCCTGATTCGATCGAGATGATTATTTGAACATTGAATACTTTACTGCTTATATCGGCGAGCGGAGCGAGCCGCAGTTTCTTTTCTTTTTTTTATTAATTCACATTTTGTCTATATTTCATGAGAATAAATAGATAAGAGATGTGTCATTTTCCCAAATAATCGGACATCTTAAAGTGACAAAACCATTAAAAAGATGAAGGAGGTTACATCCTTTGAAGTAAGGGACTGTTGAAAATATGAGCTCCTGAGACCCAAGACAATTATATAAAATTCTTTAGAATGGACACTTGAAAATAATTAAGGAATTTTGCAGAAAAAAATAGTTTTGTAGTTGTAAATGGCGAGCGAAGCGAGTCGAAATTTTAGGTTTCAAAGCCTTTTCATGCATTTTTAGACCCATTTCAATTAGAAATGGGCCAAAGCTTGACCCCACCTCCGAAAATCTCAGGGGGGGTCCAGACCCCCGGTCCCCCCCTCTGGATCATCGTGTCTTCAACCAGGAAATTTGAATAATAAAAAAAGAGAAAAAACTGTGTCAGTTAATTTATTTGAATTTACAAAATAATCACAACGCTGAAAAATGATTTATTTCCATAAAAATCCAAAATAAAGTATATATCTTTAACATAAGATTTTGTAAAATATATCATAATGTATAAAATAATTGGTCAAAATAGTGGGGGGGGGGGGGGGAGGGCAAAACTATAGATCATGTAGATGTGACCCCCCACTTTTCAAAATGCCCCCCCCCCCCCTTTCCCCGCCCTTGTGACATTATAATCTCGGCATCCCTCTATGGAGATTAAGGGAAGAAAAAATAAAACTAAAAGACAGAGAAATGGTTGAAAATGCTTAGTCAAAAAGCTTATGGTCATGTAATAGAGCTGTATGATGTATTTCATTATCATACTTTTGCAGGGCCCAGTGCAGGTAAAGTTTGAACAAGTCAAACCTGGGAGTTTACCACCCAAATTCAGTGATGTTACTTTTGAAGCGGGGCCAGAAAATAAGTATGTAAGTATATTGACTTGATTTAAAAACCTTGAAAGCATTGGTTTATAATATAACATTATAATTTGCAGATTCATGTAAAAGTTTAACCAAAAACTTTTTGTGCCATTTCAAAAGATACATGTACAGCTGAGGCATTTCTTACTCATGGATTGCTTCTGAGAAGACCACTTGATGATTGAGTTTGACCCCATAACCATGATAACCTTGACCTTGGAGGTTGAATAACCTTTAGGAATCATGACAATTGACTTCTAGCAATATTTTCACATCTTTTAAGTAAAAATTATTATTAAGATTATTATATATAGTTGTATACTTCAAGTGTGCATTCTTGCTATTGAAACCATGAATTTTTACCCATGTGACCTTGACCTCAATGACTGACCTCAAAATTAAGAATTTTAATCAAAAGACATGAATTCATGAAAATTCACACTAGCCTGATTCCCAGGGCTACATGTTACCATGGTTACTGTACAGTAATTCAGCCGGACAAGTGAAAATTATCTCGCATGCAAACTTATATAAACATGAATTGTGTGGTTATAAAATATTTTTAGGAACACTTTTGCCCATTGTTTTAACCATATAAGATATATATGCAGTGTGCGAAATTAATGGTGGCCCGACGGCAAATTTCTACAGAAAATATTGGATCCGTCTAAAGCAATCGAAAAAGTCATAGAGTCGATCAATTTGTCTATAGGAATTTTCAGCATCAAAGTCACATAAAATTTATAAGATTAATAAGAATTTCTATGGATTTTGAATCATTGTCTATGATTCTATTTTTGACAAAAGTAAACATGGTAAATTGTTTTATCCAATGACCTGCATAAAAGATTAGATTTTTGGGGTTACTTTTATTTTGGTCTACAGTAAATTGCTGCGGTCTATAAGATCTAAATTCACTGTAGACAGAATGTCTATAAAACTTCAATTGTCAATCTCGCACACTGTATATGTAGCTTACTTGTTCATATTTCTTTTTACAAGTTTGATCTTTAACTTTGACTTTCCAATCCAATCGGGCCATAGTGTTTCACATCTTCCTTATTTTATATGTAGGTGATAAAATGCAAAGTCGATTCCAAGGACCTGTCATTCGCTGTTTTTGCCTCTCAGCAAACTGCAGAGGGAGTGAAACTAACAAATTTAACAGCCAGTATCCTCAAGCTGAAAGGATCTGTAAGCACCTTTCTATTATTTACCATTCTTACAATCCAGTGCCTTGGCATACCTTGATTTTACATATGAAAGTTTGTATGTGATATATATATAAATTTCCAAAATGCTGAAAGACGCATCAAATTGTAATCATCATTTTGTAACTTTTTAATCATTTTTAGCAAAGTTGAAAATCTAATTGATCTTTAAGGAATGGGCATGTGGACAAGTGAATGGTTAGTTGGGCATCATCAATTTGCTTTCCATGCTGTACAAGTACAAGCTTTATTTATTTAATTTATCCAATATCAACGAAACATCATACAAGTGTTGTAAATATGGTTAAAGGTGCACGTAACATTGGGGACATCTTTGCTAGAACTGTTAATTTTCGATAAATACATTTGAATGGCTTTAAAAATTGTATAATTTGAGTTGAAAACACAAAGTTGAAAACACATAGTTGGACACACATAGTTGAAAACACATAGTTGGACACACATAGTTGGACACACATAGTTGGACACACATAGTTGGACACACATAGTTGGACACACATAGTTGGACACCTGTAGTTAAAAACACATAGTTGGACACACATAGTTGGACACACATAGTTGGACACACATAGTTGGACACACATAGTTGAAAATACATAGTTGGACACACATAGTTGGACACCTGTAGTTGAAAACACATAGTTGGACACACATAGTTGGACACACATAGTTGGACACACATAGTTGGACACACATAGTTTGACACACATAGTTGGACACACATAGTTTGACACCCGTAGTTGAAAATACATAGTTGGACACACATAGTTGGACACACATAGTTGAAAACACATAGTTGGACACACATAGTTGGACAACACATTCTTGAAAACACATAGTTGGACACACATAGTTGAACACACATAGTTGGACACCCGTAGTTGAAAATACATAGTTGGACACACATAGTTGAACACACATAGTTGGACACACATAGTTGAAAACACATAGTTGAACACACAAAGTTGGACACAAATAGTTGGACACACATAGTTGAACACACATAGTTGGACACACATAGTTGAAAACACATAGTTGGACACACATAGTTAGACACACATAGTTGAAAACACATAGGCGGACACACATAGTTGAAAACACATAGTTGGACACACATAGTTGGACACACATAGTTGAAAACACATAGGCGGACACACATAGTTGAAAACACATAGTCGCCGAAACTTGGAAATTGCCGACTATCAATATTAAATGGTTTTGAAAATGGATTGTCCCTGTTTAATTTAATTTGATGCAAAATGATCTAGTGCGAAATGTCTTTGATATAATTCTAAACGAATCTAGACATGCTTGCAATGTGGCGGAGATAATGGTTGAGGAGGAGCATATCTTGGGCGTACTAGGTCCGCCGTGTGGGACCATTTTGGCATTGAAAGGAAGGCCCGCCTTCTAAAGCAAGCCTTGAAATTTTGTTATCAAGAACAAGGAATGTTCAACATTTAATTTATTTCCATGATTTTAAAGAAAAATCAGATTCTTAAATCACAAACACTGAGTATTCTCCTTCTGAGGAGATACAAAACATTTAACAATTCTAAACAAGAAAAAAGTGTGATTATTCTGATAGTGCTATAGATTGTACTCCTCCAATAGTTTCCTATAATCTATAGTAAAAAATTTCCGATTTTACAACACTACACATAATTGAACACACATAGTTGGACACGCATGGTTGAACACACTTGGTTGGACACACATAATTGGATAAACATAGTTGACAACACATTTTATGACACACATAGTTGAACACAGATAGTTGAACACACATAGTTGAACAATGATAGTTGAACATACATAGTGGAACACACATAGCTGAACACAGATAGTGGAACACACATAGTGTAACACACAAAATTGAACACATAGTTGAACACACATAGTTGAACACACATAGATGAACACACATAGTTGAGCACACATAGTGCAACACATGGTTGTACACACCCTAATACAACTAGTTGAACACATAATGTGGAACACATATAGTGGAACACACATTGAGATCACTCATAGTGGAACACATATAATGGAACACACAGTTAAACACAGAGTGGAACACACATAGTTAGATACAAAGTTGAACACATAACTTGATGTACATAGTGGAACACACATGGTTGGATGCACATAGTTAAATACTTACACACATGGTTGGATGCACATAGTTAAACACTTATAGTGGAACACACAATGGAACATACATAGTGGAATTTACATATTGGAACTTACATATTGGAACACACATATTGGAACACACAGCAGTGGAACACACATAGTGGAACACACACGATGGAGCAAACATAATTGGACACACATAGTTGAACACACATAGTGGAACACATGTAGGGGAACACATATAGTTGAACACACATAGTGAAACACATCTAGGGGAACACACATAGTTGAGCACACATAATTAAACACACATAGTGGAATACACAAAATTGAACACAAATAGTTGAACACACATAGTGGAACACACAAAGTTGGACACACGTGGTTGTACACACCCTATTACACATAGTTGAACACATAATGTGGAACACATAGTGGAATACACTTTGTGGAAAACATATTGTGGAACACACATAGTGGAACATGCATTGTGGAACACACATAGACACACAGAGTGGAACACACATAGTTAGACTCATAGTTGAACACACTTAGGTTGACACACATAGGGGAACATGCACTCTTAGACACACATAGTTGAGCACACATGGTTGGACACACATAGTGGACACACACATTGTGGAACACACATAATGGGACACTCATAGCGGAACATATAGTTAAACACACAGTGGAAAGCACATAGTTGAACACACATAGTTGAACACACATAGTGGACACACACATAATGGGACACACATAGTGGAACATATTGTTGAACACACATAAGGGAACATGCATAATGGAACACACAATGAAATACACAGTGGAGCACATATAGGGGAACTTATATAGCGGAACTTACATAGTAGAACAAACATAGGGGACACACAGACACCCAGAACATTAATTGGTACACACTCTGAAACACATAGAAGACACAAGAGTGTGACGTACAATGAACAAATGTAGTATTTGAGGTTCTGTCTTATTTTATTTTCCACAGTTACGTCTGAGATGTTATTTGTCTGGGCGAGATATGATGGCGGAGGTCTCTTTCGAGGGACGACCAAATGTAAAGATAGTCGGCAAGCCAGTTAATCCATATCAAGTAAGTCTGATTTTTAGCTAACCTGAGGGAATCTCAAGTGAGCTTTTATCATAGCATGCCAACCTGAGCATAGCGTACCATCCTTCGTCAGGTGTAAACTTTTTATACCCCCGTCATTTGACGGGACATATTTTGGTATGGTGATGTCTGTCTGTCTGTCTGTCTGTCCGCTTTTGGAACACAATAACTTGAATATTCATCAACAGATTTTCAGGATATTCCTACATTGTGATCAGATTGTGGAGAGGAAGTTGCCTTTTGATTTTCAGGTTCATCCAATTTGTCGTTACAAAATTATGTAACTTAGAAGTTTTAGATACTGTGGAAATATACTAAAATAGTAAAAATTATTTAAAAATCTATTTATTTTTGGATTAGATTTTTTGAAAATTTGTATACTTAAAGAAGAAAGGATGTTCTTTTACATATGTAACAGGTTTTTAATTTTTTGTCATATAATGGAGAAATTATGTGTAAGGGGGGGGGGGGAATTGTGCACATACATGTTAAATGTAAGCTAAGGGGAAAGTATAGGTGCATTGAATGCAATAACTTGAATATATGTCACCAGATTTTCATCATATTTCTTCATTGTGATTTTTGTGTCGCATAATTGAGAAATTATGTGTAATGGGAGAAGAGGTTATATGCACAATGTATACATGTTAAGCTTTGGGCAAAGTACATACCCATGGAAGGCAATAACGTGAATGTGTGTCTACAGAGTTTCAAGATATTTATTCACTGTGATTAGAATAAGGAGGGGAAGTCGCCTTTTGATTTTCACTTTCTCCTGATTTGTCGTTACAGAGTTATTGTACTTAAATTTTTTGTTATTGTGAAATTAAATCCCAACAGCGTATCTTGCTGCGTTAGCATAGCCTTTATTACATTTTCTACTTCTCCTCTACAACCTCTGCACAGAATTTCACAAAACCTTAAAGGAAGCAAGTACTAAAGGTCTTCTACAAAGTATGTGTTTTTATGCTGATCAGTCAACAAATATGGCTGCCGAGGGCTCTGATTGGCTGACACATTTTCGACATCTCCAAAACTGATAAACAGAATTTCATGAAACCTTCAAGGAAGCAAGTACTCCAGGGCCTCCACCAAATTGTCCGCTGTCATTCGTCTGCATCTCAGGTGAGTGATGTGGCCCCCTTGGGCCTCTTGTTTAAAGATATTTAGATAAAAAGTAAAACCAATCCAGGAAATGGATTCATTCCTTGGATGTAACTTCAAGAAAAGGAAAAATACAGCCTGAGGGTTTGTTATGATTTATCTTTCCCATTTGATAATTGTACAGAGTAATGAACCAAAGAAAAATATAAATATTTTGTGGTATCAAGACATTTACCTACATGTATGACATTGTGCAGAGGTTTTGCCCCTTGAAACTTTGAAAAAAAATCAATATTTTGTGGTTTGTAGACACTTGAATGAAAGGAAAGGAAATTCATTAATTCCATGTAGTTTCCAGAGACTTGTATTGATGACAGAAAAGCATAGGACATATATTATCTTGGCCATTGCTTTAATTCACAAGTACATCTTTTAAATTTTAATTCATTTTTGTCCCTTTTAAATGTGCAAATATGAAGGTTAACAGAGACAGAAAAATATTGCAAATTGCAATGAGTCATTTCATCTGTTCAAGGCATTAGGGGTAAAATACTCTACTTCCAGTGGTTTTGATACCAGAAAAATTTAATACCAAGAAGTTGGCCGAAGACACACGACTTCAGCAATGTTGGGACCATACATTTTCATGGGGAGTCAAATGAAACAATATTAAGAAATATCAAAATACATTATTTCTAGCTTATCCATGATATTGTTATTATACCTCTAATACCTTTTAAAACATGCTTTTATCAGCTTCTTTGAAATTTTGATTTAATCAATATTGAAAAAACTGAAAATTGGACAGACGTTCAGACAGACAGACTGAGAGGAAACTAAGAGTCCCCTTTGGCATTGCCGGTAAGGGACTAAAAATTGGTCACATTGATCCATAAAATTACATTTCTAGTTTAACTAGCTGGACTAGTATAATCTGTTATCAAACTGATAACAACCAATTAAGTTAGAATCTCAAATTTCATTACTGTAAACCGTCTTTTATTCACGGCGTCTTAAATTTGCGAACATGAGTGAAGTGACTGGTTCGCTCGCGAATAAAAAGACAGTTTACAGTATTTATGAAGGGGGTGGACAGGGTGAAAGGGAGGGGGAGAAGGGGGGGGTTGGAGGGGGGAAGAAGAGGGGGGGAGGGAGGGAAGGGACAAGGGAGGGGGAAGAAGGGAGGTTGGAGGAGGGAGAGAGGGGATGGGAGGAGGGAGGGAAGGGACAAGGGAGGGGGAAGAAGGGGGTTGGAGGAGGGAGAGAGGGGATGGGAGGAGGGAGGGAAGGGACAAGGGAGGAGGAAGAAGGGGGGGGGGGGGTTGGAGGAGGGAGAGAGGGGATGGGAGGAGGGAGGGAAGGGACACAAGGGGGAGGGGGTAGGTAATTAAGGGGGCGGGAGGGGAAAAGGGGTGCCCCATGTCCATCCCCCATTTATGTTTAGAAAATGAAGTAAACTTTGGTAGAATAGAGCCTTATAGACATCATTCAGACATTTTACATGTAGCAGAGCTTTTCTAGTCAGCACACAGTGTATTCTGTACAAATTGCTGTGTTATTACAAAATGCTTTATAATATTGATAACAATATAAATTACTATGCAATCGTCTGCTTTAAAGCAGGAGCAGCTAGTCTTTGCACTGTAATACAGATCAAAGATGTCTTTGTATCGTGGTGTTACCATGGTAACATGCATGTTAATTACTGCACTGTAACATTGATATTTGATGTGGCATCTTGTTGAAAGGCAAATTCTCTGCAATCAAGAACTAGAAGAGAGAGCAAAAAACTTGGAAATGCCATTTTCATTGAATATAAACTATTTCTGCTCATGTTGCTGTTTGAAAATATACAGCTTCGAATCCATTGCTGTATCATTCTGAAGATGAACCTTATAGAAATCATTAGTTACAAAATTGACCACAATATTTACATTTTTTGAATGTTTATTCTTTTTTTATATAAAAAATGACATTTTTTTGAAAAAAAAAAATTGTGCTGATGAAAAAAGTCTATATTTACATTTTCGTATCACAGTTCATAATTTTGAAAAGTGTGAAGTCAGTTATTATGGATCTTTAAAGTTCTGAATGGAAAAAAATTGGGTAAACTTATAAAATAAAGATTATAGAATGATTTCCTTGTTTGTATAGCTATTTATGGATGGCAGTGTATACTGAGCCTGCATCTTAATGATTGTATTCAACAATGGCATTTTGAGAGAGAGAGAGAGAGACTGTGTGATGTAGATCTACATGTATGTTAAGCTATCATAAACAACATATTAATGTACGAGAAGCTGTTATCTTGTTGTTTATCACTTTCGTTGTTTATTGATGTGTTTGTTAGGGAACCCTGCATTCCTGTTCCTCTGTAGTGTTCGTACATGCCAGTGTACTATCTTCCTTTACGTACAGTACATTTGGGGTTTCCAGATCGGCTTGTGTGTTCAGAATCAAACCTAAATTTTCATTTATTTAAGATGGCAAATAACATTTGGTATTTTTCTACAAAGAAAACTGTCAATATTGAATAATAAGATAATCACTAATTACGAAAATTAGTTCCCATTTCAAAATTACAAACAGTTTTGTGCGACCCGGAGCTCCCAAAACAGGCGACTCGAAACTTCCGAATTCTTTGTACGTTGTTCATAGAAAAAAATCTGCACTTTGATAGGTATCCCTAGTCTAGCACGTTCCCGGCCAAAAATTCAAAATACCAGATTGTTTCATCTTGGAACTTTATTTTCATACAGTCTGGAACAATATGACCATGATTTCAATACATGTAATAATAGCTCCTGAAATAGCCATTGTATGCATGTGAACGCCAAATATTCATTCTGCGGTCAATACATCGAAAGTCAGTAAATTGTTTTTCAAATTGCGAAGGATTCCTTTTGAACGATGGACCAGGGCTTTGTCTTGCTTCTTTGAAAGCAGAAAAGGGGATTAGTCTCTCTGAAAGATGATGAAATTTTATGAGAAATCCTAAATTGGTTCCTCCGATCCCTTTGTTTATCGGCATTTTTAAGCCGCACTTCACTGTACTACAGATCTATATCTTAATTTACATAGCTGGTGTAGGATAATCTCCTGTATGAAGCCTGACTTTTCTAATTAGCTCTCTCTCTCCTTTGTTCAGGCGGTATAAGTAAGGAAGTATGCAGGATTAATATTCAGATAATTAACATTTTAAATTTAGATACAAGAAGATTGAAATAATTTGATTTAGAATCAGTCCATAGCTCTGCAGATCGGGAAAAGGGGACATCTGGGGGGGGGGGGGGGGAGAAACTGGGGGTACCTGTCTCCCCCTCCCACCCCCTTACCTCCCCCTCCCCTCCTTTTCACCCTTACCTCCCCCTCAAGCCCCTTCCTCCCTCCTTTCGTCCCTTTCGTCCCACCTCCCCTTTCTCCGTCCTCCCTCTCCTTTCTCCCCCTCTCTCCCTCCTCCCGCCCCCTTCCTCCCCCTCCCTTTCACCCTGTCTAGGCAGAGCTAGGAGAGCAAATTCTTTTTTCATTTTGTATGATACGAATGATGGCATGAATATTTACTATTCGGCGATTTTCTGAATTCATTATCAATTATTATTAAGATTCTAAAAGGTTGATTACATTTACTCTCCTCAACATATAATGGCTGCTTCAGGAGGTATATTATTATTGAAATCATTTCATTGCTCTTTATGGAAAAAAAGGTATTTTGAATTTGTGAAATTAGTAGTGAGGTGAGAATGGAAGGTTTTAGACTCGAGTTTAACTTTTATGAAAATGACATTGTTGATGGAGGTACGAGATGATATATGAGGGGGTGGACAGGGTGAAAGGGAGGCGGGAGGAAGGGGCGGGAGGAGGGAGAAAGGAGAAGGGAGGGAGGGGGAGAAAGGGGGCTGAGGGAGGGAGAGGAGGAGGGAGGGAGGGAGGGAGAGGTAAGGGAATGGTGAAAAGAAGGGGGAGGGAGATGGCGGCTGGAGGGGGAGAGAGGTGTACCCCCCTGTCCGCCCCTCCCCCCTATATATGGAAAGAGACCAGTCCTTTACAGGATGTTTTTTGCCTGGATTTCTAATGAAATCTACAGAGCTGACCTAATCCCTCTCGGCACTGTTGATTCAGAAGATGTCTAAGCTTATTATCTAGGTGTAATACTTTTTATGCAGAATTGATTCATGTAATACCCCGTAAAACCGCGCGAGGTGTCGGCACAAAAATCAATTGACACGCGATTATCACCTTCGGTATCGCATCTCGTTTTATTCGACTGAAGGCTAATTCCCACCAGGAGCATTTCTCGGCACTGTAACGGACATTACCATTTGAAACGGCAACAAATGCTAGGAAAATGTCTCTTCCCTTTGATTTTCAGGGCTAGAGAGTCTTGCACAAAATATCCCCTGACGGAATACAAATTACTTTAGGCCATAGTAATTTGATATTTTGTTTTACGTCCCGAACTTTTTCTGAAAGGTACCCTCCCGCCAGGAATGAAACACACAAACACAAGATCTATATATGAAGGAATTTGGAAAGGAAGATTAAAAACATAGAAAAATATTTTTATCAAGTGAAGTGGACATTATTTTTTAGAAAAAAACTATTATTATCTCCAGATATTAACGATGATATAGGTATTTTATGGTATTCAAGATCATTTACTGATTTTTTTTACCTGAAAAATGCATGTTTGTGTGTGTGGTTTTTCTGGGGAACTCTCCTAAAGGTGCCCACCCGCGGACGTAAAACAAAATGAAATTACTACGGCCTTACCACACTTCACAATGGAGATTGTTGAGACGCTACGTTAAAATTCACAACGGATATCTTGGTACCTTTTCATGTAAAAATCGTAAGACGTCATTGCAGTTGCAGCCAAAATGCAATATCACTTGATCTCAACATCTATTACACGTACTCGTATGCGAGCAAATTACATATATTGTGAAGAATTGAAGAACAAATCTTGCACCATTGGCTAAAAATTGAATGAGGGTCACGTGGTGGGGGTGGGGGTGGCGGAGGGGTCAGCAACGTGTTTTCTGTGTGTGATTTACAAAATTCATTATCTGACAATGAATAGGGGGGGGGGGGGGCGGACCGGGGGGTACCTCTCTCCTCCTCCCTTCCCCTCCTTTCTCCCCTCCTTTTTTCATCCTTCCCTTAACCCCCCCCTCCCACCTCCCTCCCCCTCTGTCCCTCCTCCCTCCCCCTCTGTCCCTCCTCCCTCCCCTTCCTCCCTCCCATTTCCCCCCTTCCCTCCCTCCTCCCGCCCCTTTCATCCCCTCCCTTTCACCCTGTCCACCCCTCAATGAAACATCCTGCTGATCCTGCTGTATGAATAAATAGCTGATTTTCCAGTAGATGGCGCCAGACATCACATTATTTGGCGATTTTTCATTGTGACGTCAAAATAGAGAACATGACAATGCATGATCAAAATATGACGTCACAATTCAAAAACTTATCAAATGATAATGATGCCTGGTGTCTGTGCATATAAAATCAAGGTTTAAAACGGTCATAAATATTTTCTGGAAAAATGGACTATGATGTCGCAGATATGTCTCTGGATCATAGCCATGGTCAAACAGGTCAAACAGGTCAATGGGTTAAGGTCATTGTCAATGGGTCAAGGTTATTGTCAATGGGTCATGGCCATGCATACTCGTTAGATCAGAAAATCGTGGTGATAGTCAATAGATGAGCAAGTCACGGAATTAAACAAAGGGTCAATGGTTAATGGTCATGTTTAATATATAGACCAATGGATAGGGTAATATAGTCAATAGGTCAGTGGGTCATGGTCATGGTGTCATAAGATCAATTGGTCAAGGTCATTATCTATAGTTCAATTTTCATTCATCTTGTATACGGAATTTTCAGACCCAAGTTTTCTCTTGGAATGAAATACATATACATGCAGTTATATAACAATGCGCGCACTGCCGATAAACTGCACGGTGCTTGTCTATCTGTAGACTTTATGTAATAGTCATCACACTCAATCTTCAGTAAGGAAGGGTGTGATATTTGCAGTGTACACGTAATTATGCAGGTGCGTTGTTCTCTAGATTTATAGAAAAGAAGCGAGAAGGGAAGCAATCTTTCCAGCGACATCCATAAATAAGGTTACTGTACAGATACTAGTAGTTAAACCATTCATCCTCATTCCTCTCAAAACATATGATTTGCCAATTTCAGGGGGGGGGGGGATGCGTACGGCCCCTACGTTCTCCTTGAATCCGCCACTGCTACGCAACAGACATTGCCTTCTAATTCATTAGCACTTGATAAAGGTCGCCCTCAGTTTCCACGTGTCGTAAATAACATGTAGGTAGATTGTTTATACAGATCTGATAAATTTCTGCGCTCTTTTTATTTTGTTTCTATGGTAACCATTCTCAGAGGGTTGCAGATATTTTTATTGCAAGGCAACAAAGTACGGAAAGAGATAAAATGCAAGATATGTTTGTATCATAAGAGAAAATCTGCTCATTATTGATTCATTACCTTGAAAGATTCCCTATGTATTCATTAGTTTAACTGTGATTATTCATTCTAAAACATAAATATTTGTTACATCGATGGAACTTAGGAGAGAGAGAGAGAGAGAGAGAGAGAGAGAGATGTGGAAAACTATCTAATGATTGACGCATCGTTGTGTATTACGTACCATTACGTTCCATATAGACGTATGAATCAAAGATGAATATTTTTTTTTCTCAGCTTGTAATGTTAAATATGTTTAAATGCCGTGTAGGTATCAACATTTTTTGTTCAAGATGTCAGAGGTCCAGGGGATACATGTCCTTGCTCATAACAATATCACCAATTGGTTCATTATTTTTTATATAGCAATGTCATATGAAGATAAAAGTGAATCTGCCATCCTCGTAGTTATGAACTAGAGTGTGAGATGAAGCGGGGGAGGGGGGGTTTACTCTATGTATACTTACTGCATCTTGTCTACGCCACTGCCGACTGGATGTGATAGATCAATCAGTCAATTCCCAGACAAATGACAGCAGAGAGATAGACCGACGGAAAAGTAATGAAGTCTATAGTGTTGTTTTTGCCGTATCAAGATTGGATTAATCTCGTTTCGGACCTAAGAGTAGAAAAAACAGATTTCTCTGATATCTTCGTTCATTGGTTATTATGTTTGACGGCGTATTTCTATTATTCTTATTGTGTTAATTAAGTTGCAATATAACTAATTGTTATTTACGATTCACAAATGAGATAAAGAAGATCCTGACGATAATCCAAACAGCACTCACATTGAGCATCGGCGGACCCTTATCAAGCAAGAGCCCGGGATGAGTGAGCATCCCAAAGTAATACATGAATTTTTATTAGCCGAGTTGTAAAAAATCAGCTGGCGGACGTCAACAACTCGTTTCCGGACTATAACAGAAATAATATACATGCTACTGCAATGAAACTTCATACACTTGCTCACCATGAGTTTAGCGGATTACCCCTATTTGGGGTTCCAAAGGTCAAGGTCACAGGACTCTGATCATTGAAAATAGTTTCCGGATCAGAGTATGTATTGCACTTATGATCATGAAACTTACCTTTTTACAAATTCGCTGATTAAGAAAAAAATAATCCTAGTTCGGGATGGGGGGGGGGGGCATCTATCCTATTAAATGACTAAATGTGCACATGTGTAAAAATGGAGAAACTTAACAGATTTAGTAGATCGTATCATCTCTCTAGTTGAGTTCACGCAGTCAACAACTTCTTACATCAGTGACTTATAATTACAAATTTTAAATGAGTACATGAATTGCTTGCCATTATAATTGCATATAAAATGAATACATAAATTACTTGTTATTAGGAGATGTCAGCCGTATTTATATTGATATTGACTGGTTTATTTTTAGGAGATGTGAGGTGTATACATGTTGATATTGACTGGCTTATTTTTAGGCAATAAGAGGTGTATACATATTGATATTGACTGGTTTATTTTCAGGAGATGTGAGGTGTATACATGTTGATATTGACTGGCTTATTTTTAGGCAATATGAGGTGTATACACATTGATATTGACTGGTTTATTCTTTGGAGATATGAAGTGAATACATGTTTATATTAACTGATTAATTTGTAAGAGAAATAAAGTGAATACATGTTGATATTGACTGGCTTATTTTTAGGAGATATGAAGTGATAACATGTTGATATTAACTGATTAATTTGTAAGAGAAATGAGGTGTATACTATACAATTATGGACTTTTTACGAGGTGAATATGGTGTGATATTTTCAATTTCAGAAAATATCACACCATATTCACCGAGTGAAAAGTCCACAATTGTTTTATTATATAGTGGACTTTATCAGTATTTATAAAGGTACCGTTTCGAAATAGCTGACATCGACTTTTCTTTGATAATGTTTCAAGACGTGTTACTATTTGCATTGTCTGTCGCTGAATTATCCTGAACGTAATAGATTTCTTTCAATGAGTCAAATGAAGACTAATTCAGAGTTAATTTCCGTAGATAGACTCAAAATTCAAGAATTTGAGCTCAGCTTCAGTGTCCTTGCTGCTGTTTACTAAATGACGTTAATGACGTCACAGATATAATTTTCGCGCGCTTTCGATATTTCATGGTACACCGGAAGCAAGAGTTTTCGCGGTAGTGATATTTCATGAAATCGCCACTCACAGGTCAATATAATGAGACAATGACTCGTCACGTGACAGTTCTCAGCCAATGAGAGTGGGAATATAAACAGACTATATAATAAATTTTGATATTGACTGGCGTATTTTTAGGAGATATGAAGTGAATACATGTTGATATTGACTGGTTTATTTTTAGGAGATATGAAGTGAATACATGTTGATATTAACTGATTAATTTGTAAGGGAAATGAAGGAAATACATGTTGATATTGACTGGCTTATTTTTAGGAGATATGAAGTGTATACATGTTGATATTGACTGGTTTATTTCTAGGAGATATGAAGTGAATACATGTTGATATTAACTGATTAATTTGTAAGAGAAATGAAGTGAATACATGTTGATATTGACTGGTTTATTTTTAGGAGATAAGAAGTGAATACATGTTGACATTAACTGATTAATTTGTAAGAGAAATGATGTGTATACATTTTGATATTGACTGGCGTATTTTAAGGAGATATGAAATGAATACATGTTGATATTGACTGGTTTATTTTTAGGAGATATGAAGTGAATACATGTTGATATTGACTGGCTTATCTTTTAGGAGATATGAAGTGAATACATGTTTATATTAACTGATTAATTTGTAAGGGAAATGAAGTGAATACATGTTGATATTGACTGGCTTATTTTTAGGAGATATGAAGTGTATACATGTTGATATTGACTGGTTTATTTCTAGGAGATATAAAGTGAATACATGTTAATATTATATAACCAGGATGTAACGTCGATTCTGATTGGCTGGAGCGCGAGTCATTATTTCCCGATAATGACCGCTGAAGGAAGATAATGACTCGGTGTGGGATTTGTCCTGATTTCCGTATTTACGATAAAAATTAAGATAGTTATTTTGTTTAATTTTAAAAGTTTAGATACACTTTTCACAAAAAAAGTGCTATTAATTTTTATATTATGTGTTTATATTGATTTGAATCATTATTTTAATCATATGTAGTCTTACAATTCGTTATATAATATAACAAATAAGGACTTGGCCTCGGTCATTATATCATTATAATGACCCGATGAGATTTATAATATTGACCTCGGCCTTCGGCCTCGGTCAATATTACAAATCTCATCGGGTCATTATAATGACATAATGACCTCGACCAAGTCCATATTTGTATAATATCAACTGATTAATTTGTAAGAGAAATTAAGTGAATACATGTTGATATTGACTGGTTTATTTTTAGGAGATAAGAAGTGAATACATGTTGATATTAACTGATTAATTTGTAAGAGAAATGATGTGTATACATTTTGATATTGACTGGCGTATTTTAAGGAGATATGAAATGAATACATGTTGATATTGACTGGTTTATTTTTTGGAGATATGAAGTGAATACTTGTTGATATTGACTGGTTTATTTTTTGGAGACATGATGTGTATACATATTCGTATTGACTGGTTTATTTGTAGGAGATATGAAGTGAATAAATGTTGATATTGACTGGTTTATTTGTAGGAGATATGAGGTGTATACATATTGGTATTGACTGGTTTATTTGTAGGAGATATGCAGTGAATACTATACAAATATGGACTGGGTATGAGTTCAATATGCAAAAATATTGCACGGCTATGACATATTATATTGACTGAGGCCCAAGGCTGAGGTCAATATACTTTGTCGTAGCCGTGCAATATTTTTGCACATTGAACTCATACCCAGTCCATCTTTGTTATATCATATAATCACAATCCTCTGTTAAAATTTAAATCTTACTAGAGGTCTGTTTTACTATCCAAAATATAATCTCTTGAAATATTTAACATGAAGATCTGAAGGTCAATGTTTTTATGTGCGAAAAAAAAAAAAAAAAGAAAAAAAAAAAAGAATCAATATTACTCCATATTTTTTTAGAGACTTCATATCACAAACGAAACATCCTTCTCGTAATGTCGCTTCTCTCATTTGGCGCCGTATTTGAAGTCATTGATGTTGCGACGTCATTGATCATATGACGTCAAATACTCATCAAAATCATCATCACAAATTTGGTTCATCAAACATCTTTATGTTTCATGATTTATCGGGATCATTACCCAATTGTGAGTAAATCATTCATTTTCTCCCGATTCTAGATGTAGAATCGAAAGCAAGGCGCACAGCTGTGCAATATCGTAAAATACGGAACCTCTAGCTAGCAGTCTGATTGGTTGATACAAATCACTTATATAATATATGTTGATATTGACTGGTTTATTTTTAGGATCCCTCAGACTTGGTGGACATACAGGTGGTACAGGAGGTTGTCAGGAATGCCATCTGCTTAGCAACCACCAATATTAACATCACCCAATGGATTACAGGAGACAGTCAGAACTTACCCCGAGCACACGAGGGCGGAAACAAGACCCCCACCAAAGGCTCAATAAGGAGGTCAGAGGCCATGTTTGAACCGATCGAGGCAAAGCAGACACAGAGTGCTGTAAGTCCACAAAAATTATATATGAAATAAGGTCCTTTGAAACTTGATGTCCATTTTAACTTGAAAATATTGCATTTTGAATAGAAAATTCATCTTTTCAAAGAAACATCTATAAATAATCCTGATTTGAAAAAGAATTGTTTTTAGCCGAATTTGCAACTTGGCTCTTGATTTGATGCAGTGTAGGTGGACAGGCGTCAAGAATTTGTTTGTTTCTACAGGACAACTTATCAAAATTACTCATCATTAGTCAAGAATGCCCCTCTCCCCCGGAATCGATTTAAAGGTCAAAGATCAAAGTAATAGTACTTTAATAATTGAAAATCGTAGGCCCCGTTGTCAAGTGGTTAAGTAGTAGGGCCAGTAACCTTAAGGTTGCTTGTTTGTACCTCACTAGTACCGTGGTCTATCCGACATATATACACTGACGTGTCTACAGTCAAAGAAGCCAAAATACGGAAACTTCCATGTTTGAATTATGTTATATATATATATATGAAAAACGTCCTGGTCTGAGATGTGTCTTATGTCTGTGGTGTTTAAAAAAAAAAAATGAAGTAGCTTCTTTCATCTCCTGTGAGATTTGATGAGACCTGTTTACTCTACTAATTTGTCTGAAGTTTTGAAATGTTTACAAATGAATAATGATGATTCAAACCAATTTAATTCCCCTTCAGACAAAAGGGAATAATCATCAAAAATTCAAGTACATTCGTCTAATTTTAATGATAATGACCAAATATATGTTTTTCTAGTTCCATGCCCCGAGTTTGGGTACAGCTATGCCTCGTCCTGCACGCCCCTCTCCCACCGTGGAAAAGAAGCTCCTCATTAAAATTATCAAGGCCAGCGCACTGGGATCAAAGCCAATGGGTAAGTCTACAGACATTAGCCATGAGTCGTAAGTCATGAGTCACAAGGCAAGAGTCGTGAGTCACAAATCATGAATTGCAATTCATGCCTCATGTAATCAGTCAGAAGCAGGGCTCACACTGGCTTGTTAAAAAGTGTAGCCACTTTTTGCGCGGAGGTCTTTCTGTCACGCGCAAAAGATGTTTCGCTGTCGCAGAACATCTTTTGTCGCATTATATTCCTTTTAACTACCCATATTGTATATTTCTAATGGAAAATATAATATAATTATAATACACCATAATACACAATTTATTCATGTTTATTATATCAAACATTTAAGCATAGTCTATGTATCAACATAAAACAACAAAAACTATTTGCATCATTAAAGTTAAAAGGGCACAAAATGTTCAAGAAAAAGCACTATGATATAGTACTCAATACATGTATGTTGTAAATGATAAGAAGCACAGTCTGTCACTTTTAATATTTAGGCACCATAATTCTCCTGTTCTTCATATTCACCCACTGTTTAAAAGCACTGGTGTAGTCAAAATTGTCCACACTGTCATCACACATAGAGAGTCTCATTAGATTGTCAAAAGTTGTAACTTTAAGACTGTTCCTGAGGTTTGTCTTGATCAGATTCTGTCTACTGAATCCCCTCTCACAGTCCACAGTGCTGACAGGGGCAACCAGTAGTCTCTCAGCAACAGCACTGACAGATGGGTACTCTACCTGTCTCTTGATTGCAAACAAACAAACGTCCCTTACACCTGACAATGCCTGAGTCCTACATAACTCTGTAAAACAAACAAACTCTTGCCTAATAGCTGCAGATTTGGACTTGGTGATTCCATGCATCTCAATGAAGTTGGCTACAACTTTAACTGACTCCTCATCACCTAAGCTTGAAGGATCAAACACTTTAGACAGAGCTGACAAAATAGCTGAATCACCTTCCTCTGTAAACCTACTCTTAATGTTATCAATGACATTAGAAACAAACAACTTACAAGCAGATTCAGCCTCTGACCTCTGATTAACACCATCCCTTATGACATGACCTTGAAACTGAAATGTGCACAAGCCATCACTGTCTGAACAAGGTTCCTGGGGTGCCACTGAAAGAAAGTCACTGAGATAAGGACCAGGGTTTCCTTGCAACTTTTCCAATACCTTGACAGTACTCCTAAGTAAAGGATCCACCTCAGTGAAATCCAAATCTGACCTTTGGTAACTCTTGCTCATGATAGCTAAAGGCTTCAGAGCATCAGCAAGAAAGTGAGCCACATACAAAAACTTGAAGCAAGTGACAGGTTTGTGCATAGACAAGGCCTTTGCAGACGAATCCTCAAGAAACACACTAACCACCCTGGAGTAGTTATCTACCACTGCCTGAACACTACCCTCAAAACTAAGCCACCTAGTACTAAACACCTGCTTCAACCTTGTACCTTGCGATGCAAGCATTACATCCTGTATTGCCTCTAACCTTGACATATTCTTAGGAGAGAACTCAAAGTACTTGTACATACTGTTCAAGAGATCCTGAAATTTGACCAAGTACCTGACCTTATCTGCAGCACCACCACAGCACAAAGCTAGACGGTGAGCTATGCAGTGTGTTGAAAGAAGACTGGGGGCAACCTCTCGTAATCGAGTGACAACACCTGACCTTGACCCTATCATGACAGATGCACCATCAGTAGAGACTCCAACAAGACCTGACAATGGCAACTCGTTCTTACTCAACAAATCTAACAACTCCCTAGTGATAGACTCAGCATTAGCCACCTGCAACTGCCTAACACCCAAGTAGTGAGTAACAGGACTAAGAGAACCACCATCTAACTTCAAAAACCTGATGTATACCACTAAATTCTGATGAACTGACACATCAGTGCTCTCGTCTAACATCAAACTATAAACCCTACTATCCCTAACATAACCAAGCAACCTAGTCAGTACCACATCTGACAGACACTGTTGAAACTCCTGGATACTGGCGTTGTGAGAGTATGAGGTGTGTGCATCTACCTGAAGGTCACGTAGGCTGGTGGCTCCCTGAAAAATAGAAAAGTATACAGATGTATTTGATGTATATTATAAAAAATTAAATGTATACCATTAGTTATAACAACTGTTATTCATAACTTTGTACTTAAATAAGATTTCTTTGTATGCACAATTTAAGATGAAAAACAGTCCCTCCCTTAATTTTGTATTTAACTTTATGAGGAATGTTATATCAGTGTACCTGCAATATGCAGAGATCATTAAGTTGGGGCACCATGGCGTTGGCAAGGTCATGGGTCGCGGCAAAGTACGTGGTACGCAAAGCTGCCAGGATAGCAGCTTTGCTCTTGGAAACGGCCTTCTCTCTAGCTACTTCCATGTTGGAACCCTCTTTCAGAATGGACACTGCGGAGGCATGGCTATTGTCACCTAATAATAATAAAAAATAAATAAATAAAAGACGATCATAGTTATGTTACGTATACGCGCCTAAGGAAATCACGACAGTTCGAATGGATCGATATGATAATAAAAACTTAAAATGAAAAGTCGGTCAATGTACCTTTGCGGTTTTCATGTTTGCATACGTTGTCTTTTTTCATCTGAGAACAACCGTCGACAAAAGAATTTTGCACGCGAGCTTTAATACAAATATCACAAAACATAAGGCCTAAAGAACTGTCATATCTTAGCCAGTCTCGGTTAAAACGCCAGCTTGGATTAAATTTACGTTTAACTGAACATGCTGATGGTGACGCATTTGCCGTTTCATTTACAGATTCTGATTCAGAATTTTTTACAGTAAAGCCAAACGCTGAAAGTTTCTGAGATTTTACGGGCCGATCGTCGGCCAAATCTAACTTTCTCTTAACCATCTTATCTAGATATAAATTGTCTAAAGAATGAGGACAATTTTCAGTAAAAAATCTAAGGTATAACAGAATCATAGCGTCCGTACTCTTCATTAAATTTAATTTCAATAATTTTTATTTTTTTCTTTGATCGCGCTTGCTTTGGTATTTTTTCAATTGTTTAAAACTTTCTATAATGTTTATACGAACGGTGACTATACAAACACAGGTAAAACTTAAATGCCCAATACTTACATCAATACGTGTACCTGCACTGTGAAGCGCCGCTAGATATCTCCCGGTGATAATCCAATTATCCAATTAAGTAATAAAAGCAGTGGTCAATCTCAGGTAAGGTCCCGCGACATACAGCGCTGATTTATTGATTTTTAAACACCGAATGAAATAATACAAAAAAAATTTAAATAGGAAAAATCGGCTTTCGCCACTTACGCATTTCTTTCGCCACTTTTGATTTTTTTTCGCCAATGGCGAAAATGGCGAACGACAGCGCGAGCACTGAGAAGACGTGAGTCACAAATCATATTTCATGAGTCACAAGGCAAGAGTCATGAGTCACAAATCATAAATTGCAAGTCATGTCTCATGTAATCAGTCAGAAGACGTGAGTCACAAATCATATGTCATGAGTCACCAGGCATGAGCTACAAGTTGTAAGTCAGAAGTCACAAGTCATGGATAACAAGACATGAGTAATTGAGTCATGAGTCATATCATCAACCATGAGTAATCAGGACTGACTTGTTACTCATGACTTGCAGTTATGACTTTTGACGAATGACTTGTTACTCATGACTTTTGACTAACAGTCCAAGAGAATACTGAAAACAGTAATATTACTTAAACTAGTAATATAACTTTAATTGGAGTTATCTTTCTTGGAAATTTATCTCTTTATATTACTGAAAGCAGTAATACTATATAGAATGTCAGTTCGCTCTTATACCAGTGGATTCGGGGAGAAATGAGGGTGATTAGGAGTTGTATCTCATTCAAATGTATACTGAAAAATTGTTTAAAACATCAGGAAAATTTTTTTCCTCAACATATTTGAAGAAAATGTAATATCGGAAAGAGGAAAAAGTGAAAAATAGGTTCCAAATGGACATTATTTTCACTTTTAGTATAAAAATTTGTTCAAATTTAAGGAATTTGTTGTTGAATGAAAGAATTGTGTGATAAAAGTTCTGCTTGTAGCTTTAAAATGCTGCTTTGTCTATATTACAGAAAGATGTAATATAAGGTGGCAACATTACTGTTTTCAATAATATCAGGGATTATTGTTAACAGTAATATTACAGTTCTAAGTAATATTACTATTTATAGTATTCTCCTGGACTGACTAATAACTTGTGAATTATTACTTATTGACATTTACAGAATGTGACTTAGATCTTTCTTGTAGAGTAAGAGTTTTTAAACACCAAAATCTACATAGTGTTAACAGAAGATAACTTTAACATGTAGTGTGCCAAGCTGCGGAGTGTTACTGCAGGTCTTTTTTTATATCCCGGCCATGTAAAGGCAAGGGCTTTAAGAATTTAATTTGTCTGTCAGTTCTTACTTCTATCATACGTTCAGTTCCTTGTGTCTGTGATACATCTTTTGACCTTCTGTTCAAGTGACTCACTTCAGAAATAGTCCGTTTGCCAGTAAATTCCTGTGACCGTTATAAACCTAGATTTTATACGAATAGACTCCGGACAACACAATTTTTGTCATATTTTTTCATTGTGACGTCATATTTGATCGCACCGTCTTGATGCGTTGTCATGTTTTCTACTGTGATGTGACAATTAAAAAATTGCCAAATTTTGTGGTGTCAAGTGTCTGACCGTCTGACTGTCTGTCTGGACTACCGGCAAATCATCTATAGGACAGATGTGGTTTTGAAGACTTTACCATGCAAAACCATTCCATAGATCTCTCTTAGTCTTAAATTGTGGTACAAGTTATGCAATCTTTGGTGCACCCAGTCAAACTTTATTAACAAATCTTGTTTTAGATGGACTATTTCCCATGCCTAGTTTTCTGTGACGTGAGGTTTTCCATAGGCTCTTTGTTTAACACTGTCAACTTCTTGGAAAAATTAACATCTAAAATACCTTAACTTAAAAGTATTTATTCTGTATAATTTGATTGCATAAACCCATGGCAATATAACATATACAAAAAGTTTACATAAAACGAGTAAGCCAGATTGATTAGATCACAGCTACTGTCCTGTTCACTAATTCCAGAGCACCCTGTTTTCCTGATTTTCTCTAAAATATGATAATGTCATCTTCCAAAAAGATATCAGTTTTATAGTACTCCTTTAGTCGTAACAGAAAATACCATTGTTTTGACTGAACGTCAGTTAAGTTAGAAATAGGACGGAAAATAAAAAGTCTACGGGGATTTTCTATAGTAAAATCGCTGAAAATGTGTGATGTCGGAGGCTTTGACGTCACTGATTACTATTGTTGACACGGAGAACAATATGGCGGCGGCTTGAAATTAACATGGGAATTTCCCGTAGACATTTTATTTTTCATACTGCGGTTTGAAGGCAGTTTATAGGGTAAGTTGAAGTTAATTTCCAGTTACGACTAAAGGAGGTCAATTCTTGGAAACAATGATCAATATGAAAATTCTTCAGACGACAGAATAAATTGCCAAAACAGGGTGCTCTGGAATTAGTGAACAGGACAGTAGGGGCTCATATATATGTATAAAGAGAACCGCAACACAAGCCGGAGTTTTTATGCATTTTGAGTTGAAGTAGAACAACAAACTATGAAAGAAAACAATATACAATAATTTTAAAACATTTAATTTCATAAAAAGTCTGACGTTCTAAATTTCCTCTGTCACGGTTAATGGTTAGTTCTTGGCACCTGGTCCCACCTCTAGCTTGCTAGGGGTCCGTCGATGCTTAATTTTATTCTCTATTGTGAGTGCTGTTGAGATTATCGTCAGGATCTTCTTTAACTCATTTGTGTCACACTTATGCCCTTTGCCGTGTGGAGCTCGTAAAAAAGTTCCCCGCGAGGGGTTTGACAGTAAGTGTTTTGAATATATTTCCCTGACGTTGTCGCCATAGCACTTTCTATATAGAGATAATATCAGAGAGTGCATGAATTTTAGATATTGTTTTCATTTTCGTGCTTAAACTTCGACGGCGGGTATGGTTAGCCAACAGGGGATGCTTACTCCTCCCGGGCACCTGGTCCCACCTCTAGCTTGCTAGGGGTCCGTCGATGCTTAATTTTGTTCTCTATTGTGAGTGCTGTTAAGATTAATGTCAGGATCTTCTTTAACTCATTTGTATTTACATGTATTAGTCACCTACTGGCAACGTCGAAGTGGACTTTGATATGTATTATTTTTTATATTTAAGGTGGGGTGGATCCAGCATGTGTAGTATTTATGGACACGCCCCCTCAGTCACAGAGTAGCAGTGTGGTCAGGTCCACAGCAAACCCATTCTGGGATGAACAGTTCTTGTTGTGAGTTATTTATCATTAGATATGATCAGTTTATAATAGTTATAAGTGCTTGTTTTTGTTAAATTAATGGAAATTTAAACATGATATAATGGGAGACTTTATTTTTATGACATCTTTACCAAATCTTTACTACCAACCCTCTGATTGCATTGAAGCATATATTTGATACCCTGTTCACACGAGTGTGCATTAAATCTAATTCGCATTAGATTTGATGCGCTTTATTCTAATGCAAATTAGATTCGCATTGCATTCACTCGACACATTCTATTGTGCATTAGATTTTGGTACATTTGCACAGAGAGCCGTATACTATAGATAGTAAAAGGTTCGAATGCATGCCTGTATGTTGTTTTGCGCATAATAATTTACCTCTTCGTAAGTTGGGCTTATGCATGCATTGCATAACGTCATTGTGAGATAAAATGACGTCATAATATAATGTTACTCTACGTAAGTTAAGAGACGCAGTACAGTTACTTACAGGGTTCATTGTGAATGAAATCAAGTATTTTTACCTCTTATTCTATGTAACGAGGTCCATGGGTGATTAAAAGTGCCCAGTTATGATGGAAATGTACTGTAGAATTCTAGTAAATCATATACGCATGCGCCAGATTTAATGCGAATTAGATTCGCTTTGCGTTCACACGGCAAAATCTAATGCGCATTAAATCTAATGCGAATTAAACTAATGCGCATTAGATTCCTAGTGTGAACGCAGCTAAAATCTAATGCGCACTAAATTCGATTTAATGCGCATTAAACCCGTCGTGTAAACAGGGCATCAATGTCCGAGTAAAATTTCAGTTTCTGCAAGCAAATTCATGTGAAAAACAAAAAGAAGGAAAAATCAGATTATTTGATATGTGTAATTTCCAAATGTGCATGTTCACACAAATCCGTGCATTTTGATTGGTCAATTGATCTTCTGAATTAAACGTTTATACCCCAATGAACATCACAAAATACCGGAAGTGACAGTTTATTGTAGTATGAACTTTGGTTTGTCGCATCACAAATTTAAGCGCTTTGCTATGCTAAGCAGTTTTACACAATTTGTGATGAACCAAATTTCATTCCAATAAACTGTCAAAATTGAACATTCAATTCTTATTACACATTAGACCTTGAATCTATTTTGGAAAACTTTGTCCTTGATGAAATTAATAATAAAAAAGGGTAAAATAAATATAATCTAAGGTCTTTCATTCTCAAGGCTCTATTTACTCCCAATTAAGCAAACTAATTTTACATAGGAACACAATTTTCTTTTCAGTGATGTGAACGCAAATACTCGTGAGATCAAATTTGAAGTATTTGACAGGAGTAAACCAGCGGGAGGAGGTTAGTGTCTTACAAGGGAAAGAACTCTTGAAGTAGGAAATGGAACATTCAAGTATCACATGTTTTTGGTGAATGGTTTTAATTCTGGTTGATGAATTAAGCCGTTATGCATAAGAAATATAACCTTTTAGGCGACAGAAATTCTTATTTTTACGGATCCGATGATCCTAATTTTACCATTAGAAAATGTAATGAACTGAATGTACATTTTTTTCTTCCGCTCAGAATTTCGCGAGACTGTTATGGGATATTTTGTTGTTCTCCTTATTGCTAAATCTTGACTTTAGGGAATGTGACTTTGAATATAATTGATAAACAAGCTGAATTAACATTGCGAAAGTGACACAAAGCATAAAATGTTAAAATTTGTTGAATTTAATTTTAATTTTTTCCCCTCCTCCTTCCCTGTTTTGAAATGATAAAATCCGTAAAACTTAAAATTAAATTTCTGTTGCCTTATATCATGTATACATGGTATTTATGAGATCAAATGTCAAGATAAACGTAGACTTTAGAGGCTGGAGTCAATACACTTCAATTGCATAACTGAACAGATGCAGAGTTCATGAAATCATCAGTTTTGTGGGATTTTCCAATAACAAATTATTTGGTCCGATAAAATCTCACATTATATCTATTATTTGGACCAATAAAAATCCCAAAATGTCTGACATTTGATTGGAAGATTTTCAAGAACTCTGAGATGTGGTTTACAAGTTGTCTGGGAACCCCTAGGAGGAGCTCAGAGGGTACAGGACAAGATAGCATTGTTTGCTGTTAGCCTGGAAAATTCATGAAAAAAAATGTGAATGTAACATACGCAATAGCTACTCCATTATGTTTCAAATATCTGTATGTAGGTCAAGTTGAGGTCAATTAAAATCTTATTATTTATATATTAGAATGGCATGCAAAATGTCAACAGATACAGGAATCTTGTACATTTATTTGTTGTACCGATCAAATGATATGATGAAGCATTTAAAATTTTTCGAACTCAAGGTCAAACATTTACTTCAAAGTGATGTCAAAAATGTGCAGGAAATCTTTTCTCAAGAAATTCAATGGTGAAATATCAACATAAAATCTTGATCAGGATCAAAAGTTATGGCCAATCTAGCAATCTTTAAAATTAAGATGCACTTTCAGTGTCAATAATAAGAGTCCATAAGGAGCTTTTTTTTTGCCTGAGTTGTTGCCCTTTATGAAAACATAAAATACTGCTTTGGGACTTACTCTTGCCTGCATTACAAACAGAAAGCTTGACAATGTAACAATTCTATTTATGTAACAAGTTTTTCTGAATTTTTCATGTATACTGTGTTGTTTTTCCGTTACAGAGAGTTTTCTAGGAGAAGCAACAGTTTACTACGATGACCTGAGGAGAAACCCCAGCAGTCGACAGATCATACCGTTACAGGGCGTGATGGATGACGGAAATTTAGCCTCGGGATCTATTACTGTGGAGGTAGGTGTCAATACAGTCATATTATCCAGACCTATACAAGTCTGCTACATACCATCTCTAGCTGTTTTCTTTTTAAGTATGCCTGTCTCAAAGGCCGGGTTTCTCAACCATTAATATGCATACCTGAGTGGGCGTAGTCTTGGTAGGCGTGGCAAAATTGCTTGTTTCAACCAAGTGATATTCCTAGTGTGCGACCTCAAAGACATTTCAACAGGTTAACTTGATTATGCTAAGGAGATACCCCAATTGTATCATCAGTTTTTAGCTGTCATTCAATAATTTAGAAGGGGTATAGGGAATTAAACAGGCCAATCAGATCGTTATTAGAGATGTTAACCCTATAGCGGTCAGTGAAGAAATGATAAAATTTTACCTTCTTTATAGTCCCATACCTGTCAACTATCCCTCTTTTTGACCTCATCTCCCTCCTTGGCATTTCTCCCTCGACCAAATCTCCCTCTTTTTGGTCCAATCACGCTCTTTCTCCCTCTTTTGGCATATTTACATGAGAAGAATTACTCTAAATAACAATATTCAGAGCATTTCATGAGAAATTGCATGACAAAATGCTTGAAAAGATGTATAGAATGCAATAATTATTGATAGATGTTTCATAGTTTATAAATGTTTTTGCATTGAAATGTCAGCAGAATGAAATTATCTGAAAATTTGTTTTGCACAAAATGTTGTGATTCATTGAAAATGTAGCAAAAATGGTTCACACGCAATCTCCCTCTTTTTCAAGTGCCAAGGAGGGAGATTCTCTTCTTTTTAAGGTTTCAAAGTTGACAGGTATGTAGTCCCCACCTGGCCTTTAAGATAAGACATATTATGTCATGCTGTTGTCTTTTTGGCATCACAGAATTGTTGCATAGAACCCAAGGGTGAGTTATGACCTTAAACCAAGGTCATAAGGCAAAAGTCAAGGTCACAGTACAATTCAATGATAAACCTTTGTCATGGCCATAGCTTATTTTCCTCTGCATAGATTTGAATAGTATATCACAGATTTGTTGCCTAGGACCCGTTGGCATGTCATGACTGTGAATAAAGCTAATTAATGGAAGTTGAGATGACAGTACATGCATATACTTCGTGGTTTAAATAGTACACCTCTTTAATGCCATACTTTTGTATTGTCAACATGGATTTCAAAAGTCTTATACATGCACATCATTCAGATCCCCTCGTCCTTTATTAGTAAAAGACTGGTACACCAGTGATGGCAGGATTTACAAAAAAATCGATGAAAAAGTAAACGGCACTTTCTCAACATTCAAAATTCACCAACTTGAGTGAGTAATGTTGTGAATAAACATATTAGTCAGTTTTGATCCAGTGTTGGATCTTGTATTTCGTCATAGATTATAATAAAAACTGATGGACCTATGGGAACTATTTTTGAAATGACGTCCTCTGACGTCCGAGTCTTTTTTCGAAGAAAAAGGTTGATGTTAATCCAAATGCATGCAGATGTACAGAACCCAAAGATGTGTCATGACCTCAAAGTCGAAGGTTAACGTCTGAATGTACACAGTCAGTTTAATCTTATTCAAGCCATTACTTTCCATTTCCTTTATCTATTTAACGAATATTTCAAAGAACTGTTGCTCTGCTTCCATTGAATTTGACCCAAATTTCTCATTGTCTGCTCAAACAATTATCATAAATTCTGAAATAAAAAGATTTTTCTTCTGCTGTGTTCATCTAAAAAACCACATTATTTTGATTGTGAAAGTATATCATGGAGGTAGGTGATGACATATAATGTTCAGTTGGCAATATTCATGTACTCTTGTTGTCATATTAGAGAGGTTGAGATTTCCTGCGTGTAACTTGTATGTGTACTTCCACTCTGGTCCGCTATTGTGACGTCATCATTTATTGCGTTTGACGTCATTTGATTTACAAGGTACATGTCGCCAGTGAACGTGTAAAGTGCGAGTTACACATAGGTCTTTACTTCAAGATATTTCATCCCCTTTGTTTAATTAAATAGTATAAAAAGTATGGCATTCAATTTAGAATGATTTCAAGTTTCTATTTCAATGTAGATTTAACCGAAATTAATGTTCCTTTTGAATTTAACCTTTCCAAAAGTCAACTCAAATTCGCTAAGATTTTACAAGTACGCGTAGTGGTCTTTGAAAAGAAATCTCAACAACAGTAACGTGTAGTTCAACTTGCACACTAGACGTACCCGTACAAGTTACACGTAGGAAATCTCAACCTCTCTAATAAGTTCTTGAGTAAGCTACCATGCTACAACATAAAGAATCATTCACATGTGTTATCAAGGATATTAGAAATACAGTCCAAACTCCAGTAGCTACAGATTTACATGGATCTTTTGGTAGTTTTTTTATGGCATTAACTTTTCTTTACCTATGTATACCATATTGCAACATAAAAGTTGGTTTCCAACATCAAAGGTCAACATGCCAACCACTATGTAAGCCACGGAAACTATCAAGACACTGCCGAGGATTACCGAGATAATTTTAACACTGTTTATATGGACGAGACCTCAGCGAGATCTCCATTTGTACTTTGGATAACAATAAATAAGAAAACATATTAAGTCCATGTTTTAGCCAGATTCAAAGCGAAAGTAACATTTCAAGATACTGTATTTTTAACATGTTTAATTCAGTGGTGAAACAAATTTTGTGACTTAATTTTAATGTCCTTGATTTATGAAACTTTACAGTTGTCTATAGCTAGAGATACCTCTTGATTTAAAAAAAGGACTAAAATTGTTCATGCAAAGATGTTGACGTCCATGATTCTTATTATACACGAAACAAAATGAATTTCATGTTCTAAGTTATTTTCATGCGTTGTAACTTTTTTTTTATGCCCCCGGAATCAAAGATTCGGGGGCATATAGTTTTTGGCCTGTCCGTCTGTTTGTCTGTTTATCTGTTTGTCTGTTTGTCTGTTTGTCTGTTTGTCCGAAAAACTTTAACATTGGACATAACTTTTGAATGGGAAGTGATAGGGCTTTCATATTTCACATGTGTATTCCTTGTGACAAGACCTTTCCATTGATACCAAAATTTTTGACCTCGTGACCTTGACCTTGACCTTTGACCTACTTTTCAAAAACTTTAACATTGGGCATAACTTTTGAATGGTAAATGATAGGGCTTTCATATTTCACATGTGTATTCCTTGTGACAAGACCTTTCCATTGATACCAAAATTTTTGACCTTGTGACCTTGACCTTGACCTTTGACCTACTTTTCAAAAAACTTTAACATTGGGCATAACTTTTGAATGGGAAGTGATAGGGCTTTCATATTTCACATGTGTATTCCTTGTGACAAGACCTTTCCATTGATACCAAAATTTTTGACCTCGTGACCTTGACCTTGACCTTTGACCTACTTTTCAAAAACTTTAACATTGGGCATAACTTTTGAATGGTAAATGATGGGGCTTTCATATTTCACATGTGTATTCCTTGTGACAAGACCTTTCCATTGATACCAAAATTTTTGACCTCGTGACCTTGACCTTGACCTTTGACTTACTTTTCAAAAAACTTTAACATTGGACATAACTTTTGAATGGGAAGTGATAGGGCTTTCATATTTCACATGTGTATTCCTTGTGACAAGACCTTTCCATTGATACCAAAATTTTTGACCTCGTGACCTTGACCTTGACCTTTGACTTACTTTTCAAAAAACTTTAACATTGGGCTTACTTTTCAAAAAACTTTAACATTGGGCATAACTTTTGAATGGTAAGTGATAGGGCTTTCATATTTCATATGTGTATTCCTTGTGACAAGACCTTTCCATTGATACCAAAATTTTTGACCTTGTGATCTTGACCTTTGACCTACTTTTCAAAAAACTTTAACATTGGGCATAACTTTTGAATGGGAAGTGATAGGGCTTTCATATTTCACATGTGTATTCCTTGTGACAAGACCTTTCCATTGATACCAAAATTTTTGACCTCGTGACCTTGACCTTGACCTTTGACCTACTTTTCAAAAACTTTAATATTGGGCATACCTTTTGAATGGTAAGTGATAGGGCTTTCATATCTCACATGTGTATTCCTTGTGACAAGACCTTTCCATTGATACCAAAATTTTTGACCTCGTGACCTTGACCTTGACCTTTGACCTACTTTTCAAAAACTTTAACATTGGGCATAACTTTTGAATGGTAAGTGATAGGGCTTTCATATTTCACATGTGTATTCCTTGTGACAAGACCTTTCCATTGATACCAAAAAATTTGACCTCGTGACCTTGACCTTTGACCTACTTTTCAAAAACTTTAACATTGGGCATAACTTTTGAATGGTAAGTGATAGGGCTTTCATATTTCGCATGCGTATTCCTTGTGACAAGACCTTTCCATTGATACCAAAATTTTTGACCTCGTGACCTTGACCTTGACCTTTGACCTACTTTTCAAATACTTTAACATTGGGCATAACTTTTGAATGGTAAGTGATAGGGCTTTCATATTTCACATGTGTATTCCTTGTGACAAGACCTTTCCATTGATACCAAAAAATTTGACCTTGTGACCTTGACCTTTGACCTACTTTTCAAAAACTTTAACATTGGGCATAACTTTTGAATGGTAAGTGATAGGGCTTTCATATTTCGCATGCGTATTCCTTGTGACAAGACCTTTCCATTGATACCAAAATTTTTGACCTCGTGACCTTGACCTTTGAACTTTTAACCCAGCAACCTCCCATACATGTACTTAACAGAAAATAGTGTTCATACTAACAAAGATGCCACCGGGGGCATTCGTGTTTCACAAACACAGGCTTTATTAACATTTTTTTTCACTACAATAAATTCAGATCTGTTGGCAAATGACAGAAAACTCAATGACATAATTTTGAAAGGTCACTTTGTGTTGCAAAAACTGGAACCTTTGAGAAAATGTGCACATGCAATTCAAGTGATACTTCATTGATATTTAAAAGGAGTCCGGCATATTAATATGACAATAAACAATATACTCAATAAAGAAATGGGCTATTTAATTAAAGTATTCCTTTCACATTTTCACTTATTCTTGTTATTGTAACCTTTTCATTTATTAGCATCTATAACACAGTTGTGTATCACTTGATATGCAAATAATCTCTGGCCCGGGAATCCCCTTGGATTAAATATGGTAAATACAGTCTAAATCTACTTTATAGGAAACTATTTTAAGCTTCATATGAGCATCACTATCATCTATATGCTGGTAATCTTTTCTGGTCAAGAATAGAGGTATATTCAAAGAACACTTCTGACTCAAGAGAATTTCATTTATTTTGTTTACATGTTATGGCATGGTGCACCTAAATAAACAAAATTTCCTGTTCAAGTGTTCTATGAATATTATAGAATAGATTACCATCGTATAAATAATAATGATACTCGTATGATAAACCTAAAGTAAATTCATATAAAGTAGTTTTAGACAGTATATTTACCTTGTTTAATCGAAGGGAATTCCAGGGCTAGAGATTATTTGAGATTATTTACGTGATATGCTACCGTGTATAAGGTACGTGTTCTTGAAATGAAACGAGAGAAAACCTAGAATTTCAATTTAATTGCCATAGATTTTGTTTTGTTTTTTTCAAAACTCAAGCCTTTTAAGAATATTTGCTACATTCTTTTGAAAGAGTTCTGTGGATCTTTACAGATAGTGAAATATAAGTCTCATAATAATTCTATACTTGTAATACATGTTCTAAAGAAAAACAGCTTAGTGCTTGTTTTCTGTCATCCTACCACTGTTAATAGACTTTTTTCATCGTGATGGACTTGGCACTTCGAACTTCGTACTTTGCACTTCCCACATTGAAGAATCAGTGGCGTAGCTGCCGTTGATGTATAAATTCATCAGTGGAGTCATCTACATTTTGATCAGTACACTCGATAGAATTGGTATATTGGACTTCCTGTTCTTCTGGCAACCAACTTATAAAACTTTCTATCATAATTAAAGTGTGAAGTTTGAAGTACGAAGTACAAAGTTCGAAGTATGAAGTGCGAAATTCGTCATGGTGAAAAATGTCTAATTAAATAGATCTAGTGAATGCACAGTAATTAATCACACTGGTTCTTCTTTCTTTCCATTTTGCAGTTTCACACTCGGGGAATTCATTAGCAGACTAAATTCTTACAAACTCTTTTTCTTGTATATATAAAACGGAATGTTCTTTTTGGAGTTGTTTCCCTTGAAATGTAAATTGTGTCTTTAATGGAAGAACCATAATATCGTCATTATCACCATTTGTAAAAAGTCAATCTCGATTTCATAAATTTACAATTTAGTATCGTCTGTGAGAATTTAGCGGAATAAGTGTTCCAAAGTTGCTTGAGAATATAAGTGAAATGAGTCTAGTGATTAGCTTAATTAGTCTCAAATGAATCAATCTGGAAATACCTCGGAAGTTAATTTTGACATAGGTAAGTATGTGTTCAAAAATTCTTTTTGGCATCTTGCACAAATATTGGAAATGAGAAAAATACATACTACATTTAGATCTTTAATTTCATAGATATCTTTGGTTTTGTGGCTTTTAGCTCTTTAACGAAATCAGCAACTTGTTTTTACTGGTGAATATAAAAGAAACCTTTCTTCCTAACATAAGTTCTACTCACTAGATTGCTAAATTAGTGTGGCTCATGAATATTCTTAGATTAATTATCTATGTACATCTGTGCCTCATGAATATTCAAAGATTAATCATCTCTACATCTGTGCCTCATGAATTTTCAAAAGATTAATTATCTGTGTACATCTGTGCCTCATGAATATTCAAAGACTAATTATCTGTGTACATCTGTGCCTCATGAATATTCAAAAGATTAATTATCTGTGTACATCTGTGCCTCATGAATATTCAAAAGATTAATTATCTGTGTACATCTGTGCCTCATGAAAATTCAAAGATTAATTATCTGTGTATATCTGTGCCTCATAAATTTTCAAAGATTTTTTACAATAAATTGTTACAAATTGAATATTCATGATTACTAAATTCATGTGCCTACTGATATTCATGTTTTTAAGTATTCATTCCTTATTCGTGAATATTTATGGATATGCTATCTGTAAAAATCCACAGATTCGAGATAACTATCAATCTCACAGATTCCAGATACTGGAAACTTGCTTTATTTGTGACACATGATATAAATTGTTATCAACATTTGAATTAATGTCTTCTTGTTTCATTCTCCTGTTTTAGAAACCTTATATTTGACTTAATTTGGTACCAGCTAATAATGCACTGTTTATAAATTATAACCAATGGGGTAAGATTGAGGTCATCATAATAATCTGCGGTTAAAAAATATTGGCTGTCTCATATGATGCCAGAAACTAGATATGATTATGAAAAATATTTTTATAAGGTATAAAGTGTTGAGAAACATATGTTAATTCTGAATCTGTCAGAAGTAAAATGAGCTGTATATTCTAGGTTTTCTGAGAATGTTAATTGTTACGTAATTTCTGCACCTTCCTGCTGTGCATTAGTGTGCCAATTTTTGCAGATAGTATATCAAACTTAGCCCATGGAGTAAAACAATAAAGCAGATGGCTTATGACATCTGTACTTTAAAACAACAAAGTTAAACATCACTGACATTTATTTTGTGAAGCCTTAATCGATTCAAATTTAAAGATTTGGCAATGTAATGCTCACTGATAGTTGATGCATCTTTTTCTGTACTTTCATTTTCTGTATCAAAAATACCTTATAATAAATCTTCAATTCATACGTGGGCTATAAAGGGCACTACTAAGATTATAATTATTCTTTTGAAAAACAGTTAAATATTTGATATCACAGTTGTAGAAAGGAAGAATTTTCTAAAATAAGAATGAAGATCAAATGCAAATTTCAAGGTCAACTCACCGACAGCATGATATTTGTCTATAAAATGAAATTTTGTTCCTTAGATTCCATGGGTTTTACAAATAATTTTTCTTTGATTCTTAAAAATAAAATATAGAAATTGGCTTGAAAAAATGAAAAGATTAAAAAAGGAAATTATCTTCCAGATTTGACTTTTAGATTATATCTTATGTTATGGATTTTAGCATAGGATACTTGCATCAGAACACCAAAATAACCTGTGGATAAAAACTGTTTTTCTACTATTTTCTTCCGTCATGAATACTCAATATAACTCTGCTCACTAAGGCTTCCAGACCTTCAGATAAAGTCATTTATATCCGTATGTCAGAGAATTGAAATTCTGGCATAAATCCGTCACTTCCTGGTGTGTTAATTCTCGGCTTTCTTTATTGGAGGCCTCATGACAGTTATTGTTCATGAAGGTTATTTAAGAGAAGCATGTGGAATGACGTTTACGTAGTTGTGCTATTTATAGACTCAATGCATCTGGAATGTCAATTAGGATCAGTGTATCTTGCAATAGAGCTGATTAGTTCTGCATTGCTACCAAACTGTGTGATTATGTTTGCCCTGATGCATATTTTTAGATTTAATAAAGAGGAGTAGGAAGTACATTATATATAAATGTACCAATTTTTCAATTTTTAAACATCATTTGTTAATGTTTTGATCATTTGGTCATCTTTATAAGATTTAATATTTATACCCCCTGCAACGAAGTAAGGGGGGTATACTGGATTCACCCTGTCCGTCCGTCTGTCTGTCCGTCCATCTGTCTGTCCGTCCGTCTGTCTGTCCGTCTGTCTGTCTGTCCGTCCGTCTGTCTGTCCGTCCGTCTGTCTGTCCGTCTGAAGACCATTTGATGGATTCCACTGAAACTTTATACAATGACAGATCATGATATGTAGATGTGCATGAAGAAAGGGGATTGCTGTTGAAAAAATTAAACCTGAGTTATGGCCCTTGGACTTAGATTTTTCATGCATTTTCAATTAAAACCTTGTCATCTCAACTCCTCCCAAAATATTTGATGGATTTCATTGAAACTTTACACAATAACAGATTATGATATGTAGATGTGCATGAAGAAAGGGGGTAATGCTGTCGAAAAAATTAGACTTGAGTTATGGCCCTTGAACTTCGATTTTTCATGCATTTTCAATATCAGACTTTGTCATCGCAACTCCTCCCAAACCATTTGATGGATTTCATTGAAACTTTATTCTATGAAAAATCATATGTAGATGTGCATGAAGAAAGGGAAATGCAGCCAAAAAGGTTATACCAGAATTATTGCCCTCTGACTTAGATTTTTTTATGCACTTTAAAATTATGTCATCGCTTATCTCATAAGACTGTCTTATATATATCATAAAACATTTAACATACTAAGCATTTTATTTGATATAGTGACCTTAACCCTGAATGATTACTTTATATGAGAGAATATCTATTTGGAAAATTAATGTCAGGTCAGGTCATAAAATGGATCTGCTCAGAAAAAGTATTCAGCGGGGGGTATAATTCGTCCCTTTAGGGCATTTTTCATAAGAATTAAATCCGCTTTTTTCATGACAATGCAATCAATGTTAAACGTCTTCAAATTCAATAGCATCATTTAAGAACAGATACATTTGCAGAAAAGACCAGACATGCACGTTTCGGGTACTAAACCCTCGTCAGTGATCCTCAATCTAAACAACGTAATATGACCAAAGAGTGTGACAGTTATTATGTCCAAAAATGTACCAAAATACGTAGCAGGATGGATGGGATATGATCCTACAGGACCCATGCTTTAGAAATTTCAAGAATTTATTCAGGGTCTTAGAGTTTTTGGTCTTTACGTACTTCTGTCTGTCTGTCATAACGTTTGAATTGAAAGCGTATGATAAGGCTTTCATAAAACAAGGTTTTTTACCTAGACTGGGTGATACCAAAAGTGTTGACCTTTGCCTTGGAGTATGACCTAATTTAAGGATAAAAACTCCTTTGCTGACAATACCGTGAAAGGGAGATGGGGTTATTTTGGTCTCAAACATGACACATCACAGTCTATCGGGCATGACAAAACTGAGAAAGGGAGATAGGGTTATTTTGGTTTCGAACATGACGCATCACAGTCTATTGAAGCATAATTTTATAGATTCAAATATTTCTTCCAGAGGGAAGGGATGATAACAAATAAAAACACAAACACTCAGATACACAAATTTTCGGCCCCTTGGCCTTTATCAAGTGTAAAAATCGACGATCTATAACAATTCTAAGTAAAATCCATCCTTGCTTCTTTGGCGTTCATTGCAAAATCATTTTGCAATGAACGCCAAAGAAGCAAGGATGGATTTTACTTAGAATTGTTATAGATCGTCGATTTTTACACTTGATAAAGGCCAAGGGGCCGAAAATTTGTGTATCTGAGTGTTTGTGTTTTTATTTGTTTTCATAATTTCATAATTTTAGTAGATATCTAGAAGTTTATACTAGTGTGATTTAGAAGTAATTTTGCAAATTTGGCCGATGGAGAGCCCTTGGATATGATGATATGATGATAATTATGTAACAACAACAACAAAATGAATGGGAAAATTTGTGTTTTTAACATGTTTAACACAAAACAACCAGGATAGCTTCAGTCATGTCAGAGACTTCTTGCTTGTATTTGATGAAACTGTGTATTGCCACCTTTTCTCGCACACTGGATAGGCCGATTTCCCTTTTCAGCGGTGCTGGAGAATTCGATCCAGCACCACTGATCCGGAACTGTTGATTGTTCCTCCACAGAAAAACTGACGTACGTTATTTTGCATGCACTTATATTTAGCATGACGTTCAGTCATTCTGATGCATAAACAAGATGACTTTGAAAGTTTCAATGTGCAAGAAAAATGATCAAGCACCACATTTGAGTTCTGGATACAAAAATATCTGTCTCAGTTGGATGATCAACGTCCAAACCTTTGCTAACGCCTCGGTTGGGACTTGATCAATCCCACCCTGGACTGATATTTTTCTATACGGAACTCAAAGTGGTGCTAGATTCTATTAATCTTGTACCACCTTATCTTGTACCACCTTATCTTGTGCAGTTTACCATCCCGTTTTAAATGGTTTATGTGCAAGGTCATCATACTTGTTCAAAACTTTTTTCTCATCCAGTCTCATAAGTTTCAGTAACTGTATGTGTACTTATTTTAGCGGGATTCATCAATATTTTAGCGGAGTTAACATTGCTAGGACTGCGCTAATTCATGAATACGCTGAATTATGATGAATCTATTTTAGATTTATGGGGAAAATAAGTCAAAGCACTAATTTATGATTACGCTAATATGTCAATTTACCTAATTCTTCTACGTTTCCACTAAAATCTGATAGCGCTAAAATAAGTACGTGTACAGTATAAAGCCCCAGTTCAAATGCAGAATTTGTTTGAATATGAACCTTTTTGCTCAGGAAATGAAATATCAGAAAAGCTCAAAATGGATATTGGCATGTTGAAATAATTTTTTTGAATTATGAACTTTTACAGTTCCGAATTCTGGACTCGTCAGAAATAGAAGCCATGGGCTTGGAAGTCAACGAAAACATCACTACTCCTAAACGAACTATTCAGGTCAACCAATCAAAAACACCAGGTGGCACTCTGGTTACCACGACAACGATGACAACACAAAAGCCTCTCAATGCCAGATATGATGCTCATGTTGATGGTAGGTGCTTCAGTTCTCTATGAACAAGTTGAATGACGTCATGCTCTAGATTGTGTTGATAAATAGGCAGGCTTTCTACTGTTCCTATTATTTCCTACTTTTTCCTACTTTTCCTACTTTTTCATTTTGATCCTATTTTTTCCTACTTTTTCTTCAAAACCTCCTACTACTCCTTCTTTTTCATCTCAAAAGTAAAAAATTACTTGCTTGACTTGTCATTGACATCTGATTCAAAATCTACAAAAAATTCGGGCGAGCGAAGCGAGCCCATTCTGTATATTTTACAGGAAAAATCAATCTGTCCTTATTTCTCTCTGTGATTTCCTCAAAGATGAACATTACCAGTCTACTATCATTGCTTACTGTGATTTGTGTGCCATACTTCCTTAAAATTGATGCTAAAAGTGATGGTAAATTTCCTACTTTTCCCCTATTAATTCCTACTTTTTCCTATTTTCCTCCTACTTTTTTTCTTTGACTACTCCTACTTTTATCCTACCTTTTCATCAAGGTAGAGTAGAAAGCCTGAATAGGCTACTTGCCAAAATTCATAATGGCTGACAAAGTTACAAAAATGTCCGATGTTGGCAATTTTTGCGCACTTTTTCATTGTTACGTCTCAATGGAATAATTGCGTCTTTTTAACAGTGACGTCATAATGTAAAACAACGCCAAAAGATGTCAACTCGGACATCTTGTGCTGTCTAACGTGATTGGAAAATGGTCTATTTACATTCTATGTGTAGGTTAGAAGGTATTTTGAAGTTTCTGCATGAATAAGAAAAGGGCGGAGCGTCAGCAAAGACTCTTCTTATTCATGTAAAAACTTCAAACTACCTTTTAACAGGCTTAGACAGCAACTTAACCTTGGTGGCATAGTTGATAGCGCACCTGGTCAGCATGCCCAACAGCATGCTGAAGGTCTCGAGTTCGCGTCTCACCCAAGCCACATATTTTTCTGTTCAGCTTGTAGAATGCAGGATCCATGACGACCATGAAGACGATTTCTATACAGAATCTTCACAAATAAAACGATCAATTTGAGAGCCTGTCATTGGCTTAGCCTAAATGTTGCCATCTAAGGATGTTTGTTTTATTTCATATCTTAAAGAAGATAATCTTTTTAGTATTATTTGATGATTATTAAAACAATTTAATAAATTGTTTAAAATGTTCCAGACCTTTTACTCTTGGTTCCTGCAAATTATTGCACAAAAGATTTGGCCATATGAATGCGAAAAAGCTTATTGCGAAACACATTTGTTGCACAATAAAGTTATTGCAAAACAAATTTATTATCATGCAAAGTGTGAATGTGGCATAATTGTAAATTTTTCTCCTTGGAAGTATGAAAAGCTGTATGAATCTTCTAGGTGGAACTAAGTGAAATTACTGATAATAACTTAGTCTTATTAGACTATTTTCACCGTGACGAACTTCGCACTTCGAACTTCGCACTTTAATTTCATAAGTTGGTTGCCGAAAAAAGCGAGCCAGTTGTACAGGAAGTCCAATATATTATTTCATTGAGTATACTCATCAAAATGTAGATGACTCCGCTTATGAGTTTATACACGAAACGGCAGCTATGCCACTTTTTCTTCAATGTTCGAAGTGCGAAGTACGAAGTGCAAAGTTCGACACGATGAAAAATGTCTATTTATGTTATTGTAACAATTACAATTATCTTATAATAAAGAAAAGGAGCATTTCATTGTCAACATTTAATAATTCTGTATTTTTTCTCTTTTATTTCAGAATCTCCAAGTTACATAGAAAAAAGAAATGTTTTTGAATTTGAGGATTCTGAAGGTGCGAGTATAGATAGAATCTCACCCAATGTCAGTAGTATCCCAACTCAAGATCATTCCTTGTCATCATCAGCTGGTAATCTCATTGGATAATTCAGATTTAAATTTAGACCAATCAAAATCATTTTTGATATTGTTTGTTAAAATTATGGATTGAAATACTCTTTCAGACCAACGTTATAGTTCCCCTTCTCAAAGAGTAAGTTAGAATTTAAAGGAAGTTGCAGTGTAACCTGTTAGAGTTATGTTATGAAATGTTATCTGATCAGAGGATCAAAAATGAATGCGGTCAAGCAGTATATCTCAGCCAATTGTGCCTCACATGAAATTCATATGTAAATTTCACATGAAAGTTCATATGAAATTCATATACTGAAAATTTCACATAAGATTTATGTTAAAAAAATTCGCATGAATTTCACACACATTTACTTATTACATGAATTTTTCTTCGTGATCTTCATGTCTAATTAACTTCACATTAAATTTGAGTCAGAAACTTCACATTAATTTCATTTTGAAAAATTTCATGTAACTTTCATGTTCGTGCTCGTTTCACATAAATTTAATGTAAACTTTTTATTTTAAATTCATGTAATTTTTCACATGAATTTCATATGAGGCAAAATTGGCTGTATAATTTGAATTATCACTATTCATCATATTCTCCTTCATCTTGCTTATCGAAATAAAAAATTACTTAACCATGTTCCTTAAACCTAAAATAATTCCAAAAATTAAGAAAAATTCAATTCAGTTTTGGAAAAAACAGAACAGAAATATAAGACTTAGTATGAAATCCTCTGATCAGCATACATTTATGAGCTACTCGATTTTAGCATGGCATGATTCAATATTGATATTTACTTGAATTTTATATTAGAGATGATAAGTAGTTTATTAAGTGAATTGACTCTTCTGAACGCGGGAAAAATTTGAGAAATTCCATGATGTCACAATGCAATTTCGATGTTTGACCGACATTCGAAGCTTGTTTATCCGAGGTAAACACATGGTAAAAGCATTGTGATGTTACGAAATTTTGCATTTTTTTCCCGCAATCGGAAGGGTCAATTGTAATGATATAATATCCCTATACCCTGAATTGTTAGAGATTTGCAATGTTACAGAAATCCTTAAATGTCCTGAAGATTTACAGACAATTGTGTTGAATGGAATGTATTCTTGAAGTCGGACTGGTCACATGACCAAATTTCCGCCATGTTTACAGGGGGATGTACCTCTAGAATTTTCAGTGTGCCCTATGAAAAATCTGTGATTTTGTTTGTTCCTTCTTCAAATCTCGTTTTATATAGGGTTTGAGGAGCTAAGAGCTACAAAAATGTAATTCATCAATGGTCCCTTCAATGAATTCTAGTAGTTTTATTCTTGATATAAACATAAGATTCTAGATATAAAGCCATTTCCATACACTATGCTCTGTGATAAACACCGAGTTTATCCCCGAACTATTTTCGGAACTTCTCTGTGCTTATCTCTAATTGAACCTTTGTGTGACATCATGCTGACTTATAGAATAAACAAGCATTTCTATTTTTCGAAACTATAATCCATCCTTGCAGTAGACTGAAATATTTCTTCCAGAGGGAAGGGATGATACAAATAAAAAACACAAGCACTCAAATACACAAATTTTCTACCCTTTGGCCTTTATCAAGTGTAAAAGTGTTGATGTATTATAAATCTAAGTAAAATCCATCCTTGCATCTAACACATCAATGGATAAGGACGAATTGTATATGAAAAGACTAAAAGAGAAAAGAGAGATGCAAGGATGGATTTTATTTAAAATTATTATAGATCGGTGTTTTTACACTTGATAAAGGCGAAGGGGCGGAAAATTTGTATATTTGAGTGACGGTTTGTGTTTTTATTAAAATCAATCCTGTTACTAACTTTTCACATTTTTCCACTTCTTTTATGTTACCACTGTAAGAATTTTGGTGAAACTTGGTAGTAATTAAGATTTTATATTCCTCTACAAATGTTGTTTTTTTCACAAGTATCTTTGAAGAGGTACAAAACACCAGCGTCAAAAGTGGATACATATACCCGGCACACCCTCCTTTGACAAACTTCTGCTTCAGAACTAAAACATACATGGACAGAATTGCATCAGAATGATGTTAAACGTCTTCAAATTCAATAGCATCATTTAAGAGCAGATAAATTTGCAGCATTGACCAGACATGCACGTTTCTGGTACTTAACCCTCGCCAGTGATCCTCAATCTAAACAATGTAATGAGACCAAAGAGTGTGAAAATTATTATGTCCAAAAATGTACCGAAAGACGTAGCAGGATGGATGGGATATGATGCTACAGGACCCACGTTTTCAAATGATCTACTCTTCTGTACACTTAATCCAGGCACCCTGTTTTCCTGGTTTTCTCTAAAATATGACATTGTCATCCTCTTAAAAGATATTAATATATTTTATAGTTCTCCTTTAGTCGTAATAGAAAATACCATTGTTCTGGCTGTAGGATGACAATTTCGTAAGAAATAGGATGGAAAATAAAAAGTCTACAAGAATTTTCTAAAGTAAAATCACTGAAAATGTGTGACATCGGAAACTTTTTGACATCACTGTTTTCTTTTCTTGACACGGAGAACAATATGGCGGCAGCTTGAAATTATCATGGAAATTTCCCGTAGACATTTTTATTAGCTCACCTCGACGAAGTTGAGTGAGCTTATGTTATACCCCCGCGCGTCCGTGTCCGCGTCCGGTTAAGAAGTTAGGGGTAGCTCAGTATTTGGCAAAGTACTGATGCTACAGTAACCAAACTTTCACAAGTAATTCATCTTTTGATGCTGAGGTGAACCCATGCATCAGATGCTGCATCTGACCTACATTTTCCGCTTGAGTGACTTGGTTAAGAAGTTTGGGGTAGCTCAGAGTGGCTTGGTTAAGAAGTTTTGGGTAGCTCAGTATCTGACAAAGTACTGATACTACAGTAACCAAACTTGCACAAGTGATTCATCTTTGAATGCCGAGATGGACCCATGCATTGGATGCTGCATCTGACCTACATCTTCTGCCTGAGTGACATGGTTAAGAAGTTTGGGGTAGCTCAGAGTGGCTTGGTTAAAAAGTTTGGGGTAGCTCAGTATCTGACAAAGTACTGATACTACAGTAACCTAACTTGCACAAGTGATTCATCTTTGGATGCTAAGATGGACCCATGCAGCATCTGACCTACTTTTTTCACTTGAGTGATTTTGCTTTTAAAAGCCAATATTGAGCAAAGTATAAGTGCTACGTGTACCAAACTTGCATATTGGATGTATCTTTGATCAAATTTTCATAAAATGACCTTGACCTACTTTTTCCGCTTGAGTGATTTTGCCTTTAAAAACCAATATTGAGCAAAGTATAAGTGCTACATGTACCAAACTTGCATATTGGATGTATCTTTCATCAAACTTTCATAAAATGACCTTGACCTACTTTTTCCGCTTGACTGATTTTGCCTTTAAAAGCCAATATTGAGCAAAGTATAAGTGCTACATGTACCAAACTTGCATATTGGATGTATCTTTGATCATACTTTCATAAAATGACCTTGACCTACTTTTTCTGCTTGAGTGATTTTGCCTTTAAAAGCCAATATTGAGCAAAGTATAAGTGCTACATGTACCAAACTTGCATATTGGATGTATCTTTGATCAAACTTTCATAAAATGACCTTGACCTACTTTTTCTGCTTGAGTAATTTTGCCTTTAAAAGCCAATATACATGTACTAAGAAATATGTTTGAATTGAATTTTGCTTCCACGAGGTGAGCTTCGTAATCTGTGATTACCTATGTTTTTTTCATATTGCGGTTTAAAGGCAGCTGTTAGGGTAAGTTGAAGTTAATTTCCAGTAACGACTAAAAGAGGCCAATTCTCGGAAACAATAAATATAATAGGAAAATAGTTCATACAGAATAAATCGCCAAAACAGTGTGCTCTGGATTTAGTTAACAGAACAGTAGAGGCTCTGAGATGTAGTTTAAAAGAGGAGTTTGGCTGCAAAAGTAAAATCATGTTGAATTTTCTCCATCAAAATTAAAATATATAGTTACTAAGAAGGGAGTACATATGTCTGTGTCTAAAAAGAATTCATTATATTCTCATGAACATGCAAAATTTTTGATATCAAAATTTAAGTTTTCATGTTGATTTTATAACCTGCTTAAAAGATTGAAAGGAACATAGATGCAATACAGATTTTAGACATTTGAGGATTTCTGATTGACACTGAATGGCTTTGAGAGTTATTCCCCTTAGTGTTTGACATGCGTTATGATTTTGTGTGTTACAGAGGTTATTTTAGTGAACGGAGGAGAGTCCGTAGCTGAAGCTGCAATACGAGAACTCACGGAACGAAAGACAAAAAAACGAACTCCGTCAAAAACCACGACTCTTATCATTACTGGCACTAAAAGGGTATGTTACTATAGGAATATCACTAAAAGGGTATGTTACTATAGGAATATTACTAAATGGGTATGTTACTATAGAAATATCACTAAAAGGGTATGTTACTAAAAGAATATCACTAAAAGGGTATGTTACTATAGGAATATCACGAAAAATGGGTATGTTACTATAGGAATATCACTAAAAGGGTATGTTTCTAAAGGAATTTCACTAAAAGGGTATGTTACTAAAGGAATATCACTAAAAGGGTATGTTACTATAGGAATATCACTAAAGGATATGTTACTATAGGAATATCACTAAAAGGGTATGTTACTATAGGAATATCACTAAAAGGGTATGTTACTAAAGGAATATCACTAAAAGGGTATGTTACTATAGGAATATCACTAAAAGGGTATGTTACTATAGGAATATCACTAAAAGGGTATGTTACTATAGGAATATCACTAAAAGGGTAGGAATATCACTAAAAGGGTATGTTACTATAGGAATATCACTAAAAGGGTATGTTACTATAGGAATATCACTAAAAGGGTATGTCACTATAGGAATATCACTAAAAGGGTATGTCACTATAGGAATATCACTAAAAGGGTATGTTACTATAGGAATATCACTAAAAGGGTATGTTACTATAGGAATATCACTAAAAGGGTATGTTACTATAGGAATATCACGAAAAATGGGTATGTTACTATAGGAATATCACTAAAAGGGTATGTTACTAAAGGAATATCACTGAAAGGGTATGTTACTATAGGAATATCACTAAAAGGGTATGTTACTATAGGAATGTCACTAAAAGGGTATGATACTATAGGAATATCACTAAAAGGGTATGTTACTAAAGGAATATCACTAAAAGGGTATGTTACTATAGGAATATCACTAAAAGGGTATGATACTATAGGAATATCACTAAAAGGGTATGTTACGATAGGAATATCACTAAAATGGTATGTCACTATAAGAATATCACTGAAAGGGTATGTTACTATAGGAATATGTTACTCGAAGGGTATTAGTGTGAGGCTAATCATCGTCGGAAACCCACGCTCGGTCACGCAAGTTCACCTCCCATGGGTCATAACTGCAGAATTTTCGCTGGATAGCATTACAAAAATCTAATGCGAGTACATGTCAGTGATTGAGCTATTTAAGGTAGAGTATCCCTCATGTCAGAATTGCTGGTAACTTTTTGCCTGGATACCCTATTTTTTCTCTTCAGAATATTTTTCATATTATCAAACTAATATGGTTTGGGGAAAAAAAACTTTTGTAGTTACATTTTATCACCTCTAAAAAGGGACCTTTTTTACTTTTCCCATAGGGTCCAATGTTAAAGTTGAAACGGCTTAAGTTCTCGGTATACATGTAATTATGAAACCACGAATTATATTTCGTTTTTATATCAGGTCTAACATAAGCTTTGGATATATGGAAATGAAAATATGGTAGTTGTTATTTTAGAAATATGAGCATCTGTGACCTGAGGGATGCTCTAAGCCAACATATTGTAGTAACTCTTGAAATTTACGATATGAACTGTCATCATCAATTAAAACATTTTTTGATAATAAAATATGGAATGTGTAGGTCATGGACTTGTACAATGACAAGTACTCGCATTAGATTTTTGTATTGCTACCCAGCGAAAATTCTGCCGTTATGACCCACGGGAGGTGAGCTTGCATGATCAAGCATGGGTTTCCGACGATGAAGGTTAATATGATATAAGGGATATGTTACTAATGTTAATGCAGTAGAACAGTATGCTACTGAATGGGTATGCCGGTCACTGTTACTAAAAGGGTAATATTACTAAGATATTATAATTATAGAAAGTAAATACTGTTATGATGATGTTACTTATTTTACTGTTACTAAAAGGGTAATTTTACTATGATATTATAATTATAGAAAATTAATACTGTTATGATGATGTTACTTATTTTACTGAAAATGTACATGTATGTTATATGAATATCATGTACTACTTAAATCTTCTATTGAAAAGAAAAGAACTTTTAAATAAAATCTAGTTTAAAAGATTATCTAATGAATTTCAAATCTAGAAAAAAAGGGTTATCTAATTAATTTCAAATCTAGAAAAAAATATTTATATGCAATATAATTTACTATATCGTTTGATGAAGAAATCAAAATTCAAAATATCTTTTATAATATTATAATACATGAAGATACAATTTGTTGAGGCAATTACCAAACTAAAATGCTCAGTGCCTTGTGCAAGTGACTCTAAGTTTAGGTGTGAAAACATCCCATATATTACCATTGGGGATTTTTGTGATGAAGATTTTGATTGTATACATGTAGTTATTGAAGCTAAGCACAAACTCCTTTGTGAAAAAAAAAAAGATATTGAAAATATAGTGTTAATGCTTCAGCCTTCATAATAAAAAAAAAATTGTCACTTAAATTATACTCTAAGTTTAAACTTTAGCTGCATTAGACATTTTAAACATTATTTCAAAATTAAACAAAGTAGAGAAATTGATATAGATTAGCAATTCGGTCTTTTCGAAATAGAGAGTTACTTCCCATTTGTGCAGGTATCTGACGTCAACGCATTGTGATGTCATCAAATTCTATGGAAACCAGCATGAAATTCAGGGAAACAGGGTTACATATATGACGTTTTTAAAGGAATTTAATGACGTCACAATGCTTTTACGTCAGGTACCTGCACAAATCGAACGTAGGACTGTAAAGTCGAAAAGACGGAATAAGGCATGGCTTGCATTCTTCTGTGTGGTTGAATTTTTTTTTCTACTATACTAACAACTTTGTTTTGTGTTTCTATTATTTTTAATGCTAACAAGGAATCCATTCCGCAATGCTCAATTCCACAATCTCAAGTACAAAATTTGCCATATATGAAGGTACAGTATAATGGAGGGATTTATCATTACTAGTATTGTACATCGGAAGACTTTTAAGAATCGATTATCGGAAAATAATCGGAAAGAGTAAACCGATCGATTATCGATTTAAGTCGGAAAGCAAAAGTCCTTGAAAAATGGAACATAAAAGATAGAAAAATTGTATTTTTCTGCATAAAATTCAGAAAACTTTGCTGAAAACAAAATATAAAGCATTCAATTTCAAAGTGTCTGCCTATTTACATGCAAGGCAACAAGCAGTGGTTCATGTGACATGTGAAAAGAGGAAAATAAATACCTTTACACTAAATACCTTTCTTTCAGTGACAATCGATTGTAAGAAAATGAAATCGATAATCGGAATCGAAAGAGTTTTAGCAATCGACAATCGATTGTCGGCGACAATTGGTTCATCACTAATCATTACTTTAATTAGCTGTGTGTAGTGACAATATTGATCTCTAGATAAGGTACCAACACACTGAACAAAAGTTGTGCAACACGTAATTCATGTATATATGTGATCTAGTTCCAGTGATGGATCCAGTTGCCCCCTTTGCCGGGTGGAGGGGGTGTCAAGGGGCAAACTTTGCCAATTTATATAAAAACAACAACTTTGTCAATTTCGTAATTAAGGCCATGTAAAATAAATTCTATGTTTCTCAGATAATTGGGTCTAAAAAAAGTGGCAAGGTAGGTAGGGTTTTTATTTTTTGTTTTTTTTTTCATCAACAAGAGTGCTCTTATTATTCATGTAAGGCAAAAAAGTCATCTGTCCTGTCCCCCCTCCCATTATTTATGTAAGGCAAAAAAATCTTATGCTGCACCCCCCCCCCCCCCCCCCCCCCCCCCCCCCCCCCCCCGTTTTTCTTCATAGAAAACTGTCTTTGAACCGTCAGTCAAAATAATGGTACATGTACATTAAAATTTATGGCTTTCTCCTGTAAATAAGTTGAGTTTTTTAAGAGTAAAATAACCTATTCCTTCTGAGAACGGGGAGTCGTAGCTCATCTGTCTGAATGGAAGAAGCTAATCGATTCAAAATTTGATATACGAAGTATGACATGTTTTGATTGCCCTGAGTATTTAGTAGAATCGTGTAAGAGACTCGACGGTTGTTACAGTATTTGCTCACATCTTGTTTAAACCCAGTTCAAATTAAATACGACCCCTCACTTCCTCCGATGGATCCGTTCATATGGTAAATAAAAATTTGGCCGATAGCGTATACCTTCGGAAGTCGAGTCTGGATGAAGCAGAATCTTTAGAAATCGAATTAAGTGTTCAGCATTAACCACCGTCTGATAGAATAATGTACACGGCCCGGGTACAATATACATTCTTTTATTCATAGATTTAAGGATTTAACTACGTTTCTCTTGCGTTCGTCGGCAGTCCTTGCTTATACTTTTTACAACGTGAATGTCATTATTAATAGATTTGGAAGTATTACAATGGACACTTGCTATTGTTCGACATAGGTATTTACATATGCTGTGGAGATCAATAAAGAAAACTATACGAACGTTTTAATACATGTAATACTCGATGTATTAAACACGCAAATAGCCAGTCGTCCAAGTGTCCGCGGCACGTTGTAAGTATACTAGTATCCTATACAATTCCATTTAAACGACGCGTGGATATTTATACGGGCTTTTAAAAGTATCTATTCATCGGGTACAGTTTTGACGATTATAAAGGACAATAAACATTTTCAATGAAATAAATGGATATTTCTTTTTTAATCGACGATCGAGGATGAGGCACGGCGTATATTTTTTTCTGAAGGTGCAATAAAAACGTCTCGTCGGCGGCAAATTATAGCGCGCGGCGGTGTCTGAGAAACATAGATTTTATTTTACATGTCCTAAAAATGGACCAAAATATAGGGTTTTTGGAAAATTTTGGGTCAGTACCAGGGGGCAAACACCCCCTCTGCAACCCCTGAATCCGCCACTGGGTTTCCATCTGTCAAAACAAGTATTTCACACACTAAAACGTTAGATTATACCAATCTTCTTACATATTTGATTCCCTACTGCCTAAAAATTCAAAAAAATTGTTAATTTTGATTGCCTCAAAATTTAAGGAAAATTGTTAATATTGATTGTTCTATAGTAAGAGTAAAGTGATCCATTCAATTGATTAGGAATCCTGGTACAGGTCTTTTGGTATATAGACTATTCTTTGTGATGATTTTAGTGTCTTACCTTCTTATAATGTATTAATAAGCATATACAATCATATTTCATATTAACAGACCACAGAGAGCTCTCCTTCTCAGGAGATCCAAAATGAAGGTGTTCCTATGGTAACAACACAGCCACCCTCTCCAGGGCAACATGAAAACAGAGGTAAATATTTATTAAACTTTAAGCAAAATCTTTTGTCAACAAAGTGAGAAGTCTTGAATGGTAAAAATTGTTCTTTAAATTATGCTCCGGAAAACATTTTGAGAAATTTGGAGAGAATTTCCAGTTAATTTTCAGATAGATTTTTGTCGCTTTATTTGTGAAACTCTCTGTGCAGGATCTGATCAAAGGCCTAGCAATTGAATAAAGCAAATAATGGACCCAAAAGCATTGAAGGGTTAACACAAAGTTGTTGACCTCTTATATTATGTGATAATTCAGAATGGAATCGCAGGTTTTCAAGTGATAGTGTTTAGTTTTAGAAAATTAATTGATGGCAGAGTTAATTAATCGAGGTTCTGTGGTACCCCATCATTTGTCCTTTTGTCTGTCCATTAACAGTTCTTCTGCTTTCAATTTCTTTTAAACTATAAGATTTATAATTCACTTAGCCCATATCAAGCCATGTCATTGTCTCAAAGAAGTTGAAATTTATTTACTTAAATTTATTTCTTTGAATGAACCATACATAAATAACCCAGTAGAGGCTCAGTATTGAAAAAGAGTTCTGGTTATTGCACCTGCGTAAAATGCTATAGTGAACTGTTATCATGGTAACCAAGTTTTGGTGTGAATTTGTCTTTTTTCACAAGCTTTCACATTTTTTACCTTTTATTTGGAATCATCTAATAAGAGATTTTAATGTAACTGATTACGGAAGAGATACATATTGGTATGATTTTCTGCAGGTTTTGTTGTAAGATCTACAGATCATTGGCTAGTTAAGGTTGTTACCATGTTGTCCAAGCATGGTTGAATAATTATGGTTTGTCTATCCCCATGTCTGTTTTTGTGTCACCTGTGAAGCATAGCGACACTTAGGGATCACTTTGTCCGTTATCCATCTGTCTGTCTGTCACACCCTATAAAAGTGATTCCTGAGTGTTGCTATGTTTCGCAGGTGACACATGCATTCCTTGGAATGATTTTTAACAATTCTTGTGAATATTTATATTTCTAGTATCGATGAGGCTTAAGGTTTCAGATCAGTAATAGACTGTACGCTCATTTGATTATCTTGACCTAGGTATTTTACTATAAGATCAGTGAATGGGTAAAAGGTCAGGGTTTTTAGCTCATGATCAAAGCTCAAGTAAGCTATTGTCATAGTACACAGTCTGTCATCTGCCTGTCCGTCCTGCGTAAACATTTTACATTTTCGACACCTCCTTTTCAACCACTTCTTTGAAATTCATGAAACGTTAAACTCAAGGTACTCTAAGTTTGTATTTTCGTGCCAATCAGTTGACAAATATGGCCACCGAGGGCTCCGATTGGCTGAGGCATTTTTGACATCTCCTCTGCAACCGCTGCACAGAATTTCACAAAACCTAACATGAAGCAAGTACTGTAATTACTTGAGTTCTCAAATAAGTTTTATTCTCAAGCCAATTAGACAATAGATATGGCCACCTGTGGCTCAGGTGAGCGATTTGGCCCACTTGGGTCTCTTGTTGTTTTTTTTTCAAAGTAATAAATCAAAAAAGGACAGACTTTATGAATTTTAAATTACCTTTAAGTTTGTCGCATTTATTGAAATGTGTAACATTTACAATAAATTGGTCTTATAGTTTTTCAGGGAATTTTATTTTTTTTAATGGAAAAAGGGAGGAAACTTTATTGATAGCAAACAAAATAAAATATTTATGGTCAAGAAAAAATTCAGATGGCTTTACATAATTTTCAGAAAAGAAAAAAGGTTCTTCTCTAGCGAGACAAATCAAGAAAAGATTTTCACGGTCCAAAAAACGATCACGAAGTGCAGATAGAGGTGGATCTCTCCGAGAGGGGTCAAACTATCTACAGCCTCCAGGTCAAGGCCAACAAAGGGCAAAAGGTCACTGGACACTAAGTTCTTTCTTTTCCTTTTTGCATTTGTGTTGTGGGGTTGTGTTTGTAGTAGCTATTTAGTTCATCATTCCAGTTTACCCTGTTTTGTTTGTTTTGTAATTTGTTCTCTCATTCCTTTTTCCTTTTTAACTTTTAGCTATGAAATCCATAGCATAGAGACATATAGTGAAATGAAGCTTGCAGAGGAAATGTGCATTGTGCTTGAATCAAGACAAAGATGGATATCAAAAATGTAAATTGGAGCCTTGGTTAACAAAGATATCAATCAGAGTCTTTTAAATTAAATTGATTATCATATGATCTTTTGTAAAAGTTTTAGTGTACCGTATGTCATTTCAATTGGGCTGGGACGATACTGCACCCAGCCGATCCGATACGTATCACGATACCTGACATCTGATACGATACCTGAACATGAACTTTCATGTGAAATTAACATGATGCTCAATTCATATGAATTTCATGAGAGGCACAATTGGCTGTTTACATGAGCTTTTCCCTTTTAGCTTTGAAAGAGCGAAGATGTATGGATTTTTTACTCATATATATAGTGTGGAATGCATCCTTCTTGATGATATTTGATGTTTCCAAATTGGATAAGTAAAGAATAAATTATTTAAAGGCATTCATTTTGAGAACAAAAACTATCTTGCATTAGAGTAGTTCTCACATAGAAGCATGTACATAATGCATTTCAAAGTAGCTGATTTCTAAGTATTAAATATCATCTAATGGAATGAGAATTCTAGTAGACTTTGTTCAAAACAGGCATTAAGATTCTAGTAGAAAGTGTTTATATATTATTACTAATTGCAAATGAGGGAAACCTGCCTATTTGATATGTGTACGTTAGCGGGGGGGGGGGGGGGGGGGGGGGGGGGGGGGGGGGGGGGGGGGGTCTGTATCATTGATTTGATTAACAAGTCAAGTAACATGCTTTATATCACATACGGTAATTATTATTTCAAAAAATAACATTGTGAACGTAATTTTTTTTTACTTATGATTTAATTGGTGTGTGGGTAGTGAATCTACATATGAAATGAAATATCAATTTTGACTGATGAGATTTTGTAATGTAAATATTCACAGATAGGGGGGAAAGTTCATTTGTAATGTCACTATGATATTTCCAATGAATGGTATGTCTTGCATGCTTTACAGTGCACATTCCCAATTGAAACCATGTTTCTCGCATAGCTATAGACCGACTTTTAGATCAGATTTTAAAATGCTATTTCATTGTAATGCACATATGAGTTAAAGAAGAGATCCTGACAACAATCTCTCGGCCGGGTTAGCGCAGTGGTAGCGCGCTCGCTTCACGCCTCTAAGGTCCCGGGTTCGAATCCCAGATTCGGCGAAGGGTCTTATGTGGGAGGGTAGGTGGTCCCCCACCCAGGCCTCAGGAGGAGGTTTTTCTCCGGGTACTCCGGTTTCCTCCTGCTCCTTGGACCCCCTCACGCCAACATCTGAGCCAACGTGAGACATTAATATAAGTTGTGTAACTTGTTTGTTAAATGTTGTAAAAAAATAAAGTTTAAAAATTTAAAAAACAATCTCAACAGCACTCACAAAAGAGTACCAAATTTAGCATCGACGGACCCTCAGCAAGCTAGAGGTGGGACCAGGTGCCTGGGAGGAGTAAGCATCCCCTGTTTGGCTCGCCGCACCTGCTGTTGATGTTCACGCACGAAACTGAAAATAATATCCACAAAACATGCGCTTTGTATTATTTTCAAAGATATGAGACCCTTTATAAATTTCCAGTTGATATATTGATCAGTTGTTGACATTAATTTAAGGTTTGAAAATAAGAGTTTTCTTTCATGAATTTGGTTTCAGGAACTTGTGTCATTCATTTTAGATTGTATTCAATTTGAATGACTGTCATGGTACATGATATATTAAAATCATGGCTATCAAAATATCTTAAGGCTGATCTTTTGCCCTTTGAATGTGCAGTTCATGTTTTTATATGTTTCATTTTCATGCATGAACATCTATGACGGGTGCGGCTAGCCAACAGGGGATGCTTACTCCTCCCGGGCACCTGGTCCCACCTCTAGCCTACTAGGGGTCCGTCGATGCTCAATTTGGTGTTCTATTGTGAGTGCAGTTGGGATTATTGTCAGGATCTTCTTTAACTCATTTGATAAATACTAGTATATTAGGGTAACAGATTCTATGTTCCCTTCATATATAACCTCTATCTCGTGACCTTGACTTGAACCCTTATAATTATTTTCTCCATTTCATTTGAGTTGAGGTCACCACCCTCAAGGTCAAGGTCACATAATATACCAATTTCTGATCATCATATTGAGATATACATGCCCAAGTTGATACTGTTTGTTGTTTCTCATTGTAATATCACTATTAAAGAACTGATGCAATTACACAGTGACGTAACAATGAAAAAGAGCGCAAAAAGTTCTAACCTCAGTTATTTATAATCATTTTGGCGTCCATTTTGAAATTTCGGCAAGTTGTCTATAAGGTTCAATTCTGTTTTGTGACAAGACACTTATTCCATAGTATGGGCAACAACAAGTATTTTGATATCTTAAATACACCTAGTTATGATTTCCATTACAATTTTTGTGTCGCCTGCGAAGCATAGCGACACTTAAGGATCACTTTATCCATTGTCCGTCCGTCTGTCTGTCACACTTGGATGGCACACCCTATATAAAAGTGATTCCTAAGTGTCGCTATGTTTCGCAGGCGACACATGCATTCCTTGGAATTATTTTCAATATTTTAAGTCAAGTAGTAAATGATTAATTGTTTTTTGTTACAGACGATCTAGAGTTGGTCAGAGGAAAGGAAGCTCCTAGCTCCCCCAATCTGAAGAAATCCCGCTCGTTAGGAGGAAGTTTGAAGAAACTTTTCCGTCGAGGAAGAAAACAGTCCAGGTCTCGTGGTGACACATCGAGGGAGAGTTCATTTTCACGATCTTCCGCTAAAAACGTATCTCAAGGTCCCTCGAGGGAGGGGTCCTTAAACAGAACATCAGATCCCCAGGAGATGCAACAGTATCGACAGACGCTCATCACATAGTAGAAATTTAGCTTAATTAATGATTTTTTTTTTCATTTTCAGCTGTTGTGTTTACATAGATCTGAATTCTTCATGTTTTCATTTTCAGAATGATATTAAAGGGGTATTGTCTTTAAAGAAAATCATAAACTGTGAAGTACTTATCTACCTAGCAAAGGATTTGAAAAAGGTGAAAGATATGAATAAGAAATTGTTTAAGAATGTCACCTCAACGATAGAAAATGGAAACTTTCATTTAAACATATCATATTTTAGTATGCAGTTAAGACAACTGCTGAACTGGTCATGATTATGTCTCAATTAAGTCATTCGTTTTCTACTAACAATGGAAGCATATTTGTTTTCAAATGTTTGCTCATTTGCTTTTATTTCTTTGCGTTTGTTACAATTAAGCAGATTGAGAAGAACAAAAGATACATGTATTAATGATAATTTAAAAAAAAAAGGAAAAAACAAAAATAAATCATAAGGAACTTATGCTACAATATAGAAAGAGCTTTTATGAATTTTACATAAAGATGTAGGGCCAAGAGATACTTAATTTACCCTCCATATTGCCCTTAAAATCAACGTTAATAAGAGTACAATTACTTGAAATATCTTTAAAAATTCTTATAATTCAAATGTTAAGATCAAATCTTTCAATGAATCATGGTATGAAATTCTATGACATGATTTTGATGTTACTGATGAACGAAAGTGCTAGAAAAATATTCTTGCCTTAAGCCTCTAAGGACAATAAACACTGCAAATATTCTGCTTGAACATTAAAATGTGATGGCGTATCTACTTGCCCTTATATCTGTGCAGAGACTGTACAGAACACAAAGTTTTCCCAATTGTATACAGAATGTACTTGCGAGTTCCACTTATCTGGACATTGCTACAGTCGCTTTTTTTTGGGGGGGGGGGGGGATTGGGTGATATTCAGCCCCAATTCCCCTTTTCCTGGATTATATATTTTTCTCCTCCTGTCAAAAAAAATTCCCCAAATAAAAGATTTTTGAAATTTAAATTTTTTCCCATTAAGCAACATAAAATTCTACAAAAATGATTCAAAATAGTTAAATATGGATTTTACAACATATCCATGTTATAAAGTATAAAGATATAAAGTAAATTAGGTGTTTTTCTTGGCCCCACATTTTTGATTTTGAAAAGCAAATTGTCAAATTAATATATACAGATTTAGACATTATATAAAGAGCTCAATTTTCAATTTATTAATTTTTTGTTTATTTTGGTCGATAGAGGCAAACATTTGAAAATGCAAGAACTCTGTTTTTGGTATTGTAAAAAGTGAATGTGATAGATTGATATTTTTCTGCATGAAGTTTGCATGTAAATTGTAGATTTTTATATTTTTATCACATTGTTAATGAACTCTGTTGTTTGTTGCTATGATAGTTTATTGTAGATATTTATTAGCTCAGATGGGCGGAAAAAAGTTTTTCAAAAACTTAAATATTTTTTGTTCATATTTATTTTATTTTTCTATACCTTAACAGTGAAATCCGACTTTTAATTATTTCTAAGCTCTTTACATGTAATGGTACCCATTAATTCCGTGAGAGCTAATATTTTCAAAACACTGTCTCAATTACTTTGTAAGAAACTTAAGGGAAAATATTATAAAAGTTTGTACTAATGCTTTTCTTTTGTTTGATATGTGTATTAATCACTTTTAAGAAATCACAACTTCAAAGTTATTGGAAGTTCAAAAGTATCGGTAATTTTTGAAAAAAAAAAAATATTCTAATTTCTTATCTCTTTAGTATCTGAATAATAAGGCCTTTATTCCTATATTATCTACTGAATTTGATATTCTGTAAAGGCTTTACAATATCTTCGATACTTTTTTCATCCAAGCGTACATCAAAGAATATGTTTAATAATTTCACATACCCACTTCTTACAATTGCAAGCTTTTACTTTCACCAAAGGAGATTACCTTTAACTGATGATGTGTTTATCATTTTAGCTAAAAGCATTTACATAAAATGTTCACCTTTCACAGCACTGATCAAAGGGAATGTGCAATATTTCACAGTATTTCTACAAAATGTGTGTAGATTTTGCAACAAATAAATAAATGTGTCCTCCCCTGGTCACGATTGTACACATTACTTTCTAGATCATATTTTGTTTTGATTTTCTAGTCATCATTTAAACAAATTTATTTGAAAACTGTAGACATTTAATTCTAATATTCCATGGACTGGCATTTACCGTATAATCAGAAATTTTAGGGAGATGCTAATTTTTGCTTTATTCATGAGTGATTTGGAATTGGGAAAAATTATTCTCGCGAAAAATTGTGTTTGATAACGTACATGTATATCATAAATTGTTGTATCCGTTGCAGTTGGTCATATTGTTTGTTTGGACATTCGTCACTTTTTCCGATGAAACGTAATGAGGAGTGAATTTAGTGTATTCGTATGATAGAACTTACTGAAACTTCAATAATGAAAGATACAAAACGGTAACATCATGTGTTCATATTTGTTTGTAGTAAACATTACAGAAGTACCCATCAGCTATTCAAGAATCGAGAAAAATTTTACTCGCGAAATAAAGACACCCTGCTTTACCATAAAATCGTGAAATTTGATACTCGTGAAAATTTCTGATTATACGGTACTACATGACAATCAGTTACGGCATGTCTGGATATAAGGTTCACACCAACCATGATTATAAGAGCATAGCAGGCTGAAATCCCCTTTACCTAACCATCCATCTGTAATAAAAAAAAATAGCATCCTTTTTCATCCACACTCAAGCTAGTGCTTATCAAGTATGCAAGTCATTTACCATATAAATTTCTGAACAGCAATGTTAATATCTTTAATGCCACTGGTTTCCTATTATTTCTCCAAAGTAATTAATTAGAATTAGATAACATACGTAACTTATGGCCTCCTTTACCATAAAGTCAAATTAAACAAATTCTGAGGACAAACATTATGTTTCATTTAAGTTTGTATTATAAAGGTTTATGGTTTGAAATTTTACTTAGTTTTCCCGACTTCCTGTTCGTATCAGTATTTATGTTTTTTCCTTTGTGTGGGTTATATCCTCCTGCCTTTAGAGTTGGTACAGATTAATAGAATTTAGCGCCACTTTGAGTTCTGGATTGAAAAATATCAGTCTCGGGTGGGATGGATCAACAAGTCTCAACCGAGCAGTTAGCCAGAGTTCAGATGTTGATCCATCCCACCCGAGAATGATATTTTTCTATCAGGATCTCAAATGTTGTGTTTGATTATTTTTCTCGCACATTGAAACCAACAAATTCCTGGTGTTTATTCTTCAAAATGACTGAACATCATGCCAAATTTATGTGCACGTGAAATAATGTGCGTCAGGTTGTCTTTGACGATGTAAAGCAACAATCGACAGTGCCAGATCAGGGGTGCTGGATGGAATTCTCCAGCACTAGTAAAAAAAATAAGATCATTCTATCCCGTGTGCGTGAAAATATTCTTCTGTGTATCAACTCAAAAATTCTAAATTTTGACCTTTACGTTGTCTAATATGCCTACATACTAGTATTGACACGATGTTACAGATAAATTTTAGTTTTATATTTGGATACAGAAATGAATGAAATGTTACTATCGAGTTTCTTGTTTAACCATGGTTACAATTTGCTGTATACTAGTCCTGTCTGTAAACAAAACAACTATCTGGTGACATAACTTTATTATGTGGGGTTTTTTTTTCTTATTTTTAGTATTGTTTTTATATGTCTGTAAAATGGAAATTTTCTATGCAGCAGATAGAACTTTGCCAAATTCTGAAAAAAAAGAAAAGAAAATAGAATCGAAAGATTTTCATTAACAGTAGTGTATATGCACTGCATGTCTACTTAAGTTAGCGCTACATTCAGTGGAAGCTGGGTTTAAAAAGTAATCAAAGCTAACTGAAATAAAGCCTGTGTTTGTGAAACACGAATGCCCCCGGTGGCATCTTTGTTAGTATAAACGCCATTTTCTGTTGAGTAAGTGAAAGGTCAAAGTCAAGGTGACGCAGTCAAAACTTTTTGCTATCAATGAAATGGTCTTCTCACAAGGAATACACATGTGAAATATGAAAGCCCTATCACTTACCATTCAAAAGTTATGCCCAATGTTTAAGTTTTTGAAAAGTAGGTCAAAGGTCAACGTCAAGGTCACGAGGTCAAAAATTTTGGTATCAATGGAAAGGTCTTGTCACAAGGAATACACATGTGAAATATGAAAGCCCTATCACTTACCATTCAAAAGTTATGCCCAATGTTAAAGTTTTTGAAAAGTAGGTCAAAGGTCAAGGTCACGAGGTCAAAAATTTTGGTATCAATGGAAAGGTCTTGTCATAAGGAATACACATGTGAAATATGAAAGCCCTATCACTTACCATTCAAAAGTTATGCCCAATGTTAAAGTTTTTAGTTCGGACAAACAGACAAACAGACAGACAGACAAACAGATGGACAGGCCAAAAACTATATGCCCCCGAATCTGTGATTCCAGAGGCATAAAAATATTTGCTAAAATAAGACCCCAAAAATGCCCGGAATACACAAAATCTCAAAATGCCAAAATACGTGATAAGACAATTATATTGGTCCACACTCTGAATCGGTCTACTGGCTGGCAAGATAGATTATCAATGTAGACATGTGGTCAAAACTAAGTTTTACCTATAGAAATCATTAGAAATCAGAAGAAAAGATAACACAAAGATGTCCCTGTCCCTACTACTTTACTTAACCAATGTTTTACATTGTATATCTCAAGTGAAATAAGCGATTTTCAGAGCTAAATCGCCCCTAATTTATGCTGTCAGCTCCTCCGTGCTTTTTCCTATAATGATGAATTATAACACTTACTGATAGTACTAACTTTGCTAAAATATGAATGTCGCTAAATTAAGTACACATGTACAAGTACAAGTGCCCAGATCACAGATTGTCCATACCTCAGCCCAGTGTTGTGTATACATGTGGAGTGAATGGCTATACTAGCGCTAAGCAGTGTTGTAGGACCAAGCGTAGAATAAAGTGCTGTGAAACATACAATTTGGTTTGTGATTGATTTGGGTGATGTTAACGGGGAAACTTTCTATTTACTGTAAATGTGGTTATTTTTGTTGAGGCGGGAAATTTTTACGAAATTAATTACCATGGCAACAGTACACATGGGGGTAATTCTGGCAAAATCGGGAGTATTCCATATAGTCTTTTATACTGGTTGTAATTTTCACGCGGGGGGTTATTTTCGGGATAACAATACAATTGCAAAAAACCCAAACTTTACCCCTACGTGAAAATGTCCATGTTAACAGTATCTTTCTGTCCATAAAGTAGCAGGGAATTTAATGGACTGACTGGCAAATGGTAATTTTTCACTTCTTTTCAACCCCTGCATTGAATTTCACCAAACTTTTCAGCAACATTATTACCGAGTATTTGAAGCAAATCTGTCCATGACTATACCAATGGCTCTGATTAAAACACAAAGTTTTCTCTTGTCAGCAAGTGATACTCAGAATAAGAATCATGTCCAATTTTTGTGTCCTTTGCCCAAATTTGTCAATTGGGATGAGCCATATGCTTTTTTGGCAGAGAGACACATTTTTCTGAAACAGTGGCACAGTGATTTCTCCAAATCAAGCGAGAGACATATTCAATTGACAAATACTTCAGATGAGTTGAAAAAATTGTCTCTTAATCGGCATGAATAATTTATCATATTTATCATCCAACGTCACTTAAACTTATATACATATACATGAAGTAGATTTGTTTGGGGTCAAAAGGTCATGGTCAAATTTCAAATGTTTCTATTAGTTTATTTGCCAAAAGTATGTACTGTACCACAATTCGAGTATTTCTTGACCTTTAGTGATGAAACACGCACACACACACACACACAAAAAAAAAATTAAGGTTACACTTTGCATTATGAAAAACAGTTTCTGACAAATACCTCTTATTCTTGGCTTGCAGAAGTTTGTTTTGCTTATGCCAAGGTTACACACTAATCATAGAATATAGTAATATAGAATCATAGTGTAAAATATGAAAGTACTTCCGCTCGGTATGGTTCAAGATATACAGTCATGTTTAAGGTTTTGAAAAAGGTTACCAAAGTTAAGGTCAAGGCCACTGGGTCAAAAGTCAGGGTTTCATTAAAACATTCTATGAGTGAAATATGGAAGCTCTATCCATTATGGTTATAAAAATATATCTAAGGTTTATGGTTTTGAAAAATAGACCAAACATCAAAGTCAAGGTCACTAGGTCAAAAGTCGAGGTCACAAGTGAATGGTCTGATAGTATAAAGTATAAATCCCTACCTTCTACGGTTCATATAAGATATGGTCAAAGTTAATATTTTTGAAAAGTAGGTCAAAATGTAAGGTCAAGGTCACTAGGTCAAAAGTCAAGGCTTCAAATGAAAGGTCTCATAGTTTAATCCCTATTCCCCAAAATGGCTAAAATGCAAATTCAGAAATTTCTATCCAAAGGTCAATGGTCAAGGTCAAATTTTGTTGCTGCATTTCATTTGTTTCATTATGGTCTATCATCATGTTAAGTTTCAAGTTGCTGCTCTAAACAGTTCTTTAAAAAAAAGACTTAAACGCAACACTTTAACATCAATAGACGGAGGGACGGACTTCGCCTTTTCATAGACCGGATTTTGCTTCGCAATCCGACCAAAAACAGAAACACCTTAATCATGTTAATGCGAAAACACAAGAAGAAAAACCAAACATCAAAGAAGACACTAAAAGACAACCTACAAACCAACGAGAAAAATTGGCAATAGGTGCAGACTTATGACGGTCATCTGACACGCTAGTAGCACACGATTTGGTCATCCGGGTTACGTGCGCACAACAATCCCAGTCCGGCTACATCTACCCAAAGTTCTTGAATAACGCACAACTGTTGTAAAAATACCATCGGAGCCTCACTCTGAGATAATGACAAAAACAAGGCAGCTAAATATGCAGGGACACAAGTAAAAAACACATATGTAAATTGAAATCAAAAGTGTAAGGGCATATGAAAATCAGTCCGTGCTCTGCTGACTGGAGTAGGCTCATACATGTATGCAGTCAATCAATATAAGCAAAAGGTATATGTGAAGTGGAAATAATTTATGTAAAAACATATTCATAAAAGATATACTCAACTTTTCAACATGTTCAAATAATAGAAACCGTATACGAGTATATAGACTTATAGTTATATTGTCACTTGAGGATAAGTTTATACAAGTTAAAGAACTTATTTGTCGTTGATTTGATCGGCAAGTGTATCAACCTATAGCACTGAAAATTTTCATTATTTTCTCAGACTCTCCATAATATTCTAGATAGCTATAACCTGTGTCACTTTCTTGGACTACACTTTGTGTTCCATATTTCATGCATTTCTGTAGGCGAGTAACTGTGAGCGCTCACAAAACGTGGTGTCTTAAAAATACAGTATTTATAGGGTGTCCTCATAGCATTGAATCCAAAAATGTCGACAAATTTATAACCAAGCTCTCTAACACAGAGGGAAATATAAACATCCTCTAAATTAACATATGGAATATCCCGTGATATCTTATAGATATCCATTGCCACTTTCATACTTGTCATATATGCTGTACCGCTGCAAAATTCCGGAATTTCTTTTTCCGGATACATTTCGTAACTTATATACCACTTTGAACTAGGATCTCGTACCGGTTTGGTTTTTCGTTTACAAACTCCACCCACTCTGTTTTGTAAAATGTTTCCATGGTTACGTATTTTCTTCATAACACCCGGAATGTTGATATAAACATCGTCGTCTGCCTTTAAAAAATACTTTGCGCTCGCACAGCGCGTACTCGCCCATTTAAAAGCCATAATTGTTTTGACCGTTAAGTTTCTGTAAGAATCAACGAAGTCTTCTTGGATTATATCTCCGTGCTGATTATTCTCTTGTTTTAGGAGGAGATTGTCGGAGTCATTTTTGTTGTTTCCAAGCAGAAAAGCGTATCTTATATTTCCGGTATTATTTTTGGCGTAAGTTAGCCACGTCTCCCTCAACGCTTTTCGCTGTGCGCGTTTATGATGCGTCGTAAAAATCATTATCACTACGTTGACGTTAGTAACGTGATCTGAACAAATATTTGGATTATCTATCAAATAATTGTACTTATGTTCAAAACACCCTTTGCATATGCGCGGTCTTCTCGTGACTACATCCTTTTCCATTCCATGTGATGACAGAATTTTAAATCCTTCTGAGGAGCTTTGTTTTCTGTTTGAATTTCCCGCCATTTTGTTTGAATTTCCCGCCATTTTGTTTGAATTTCCCGCAATTTTGGCACCAGAATCAGTATGCACTCCGATCCGCTGAATTTCTAGCTTGTCATAATTTTTTAATGCATTACGCAATTTGATTAATTTATTTGTTTCGTCTCTGAAACCACTAGTAATTCGTGAAATTTCATCAACATATCTGTTAGCTGCATTTAGGTTTAAAAATATAAGAAAAGTAAGAATATTCAAAATAATCAAAAATAACTTTAGTCCCCAAAGGAATCGGCGGTCCATGGCAGATAATGGTTGGAGGGTATTGACAGGAGCCGAGAACGACCGGTCTGGTTTACATTTCATTATTCCTTCCAACTGATTCCGATTCATATAATGTAATACATCTGAAAAATAGTAAAACTACTCAGTAATGCAGAAACTGACTTTCACTTTTTAGTGGACTCGACATTTGAAAGTTAAAAGTTAAAAGAGAGATCAAATGACAGATTACCCAAAACCTGGATGCCTGACCTCGTGGGGTCAGGCACACTTAGGTTTGAAATGCATCAAACAAAACAAGAAGTCAATGCGGCGTTTGCATGTAATAATGATGAAAGCGCCGTTTACAAACAGTTATAAGATCAGACAAAAACAGCATTATCGTATTAAAGAGTTATTGCTCTTTTAACATATACGCTTATACGTGAAGATGAAGCTGGGGGATATACGTATCAATTAGCTAAACGTCTTCATTTTCATTATACACTTGCTATTTCTATTTTTCATCTTAAAAACGTAGGAGTACATGTGCAAACCCGTGGCACGTTGCAAATATGAGAAAGTATGTGTCTGGTAGTGTCAGTACTACATACTAATATTGCACACAATAGCGAATCCACTTGACTTATCAGAAGCCCTCGTTTGTATAAATCATACACTTGTTTTTGTCTTATAGTTTTTTTTTTTGGGGGGGGGGGGGGTGTTCTATACGTTACTACCGAGTTTATCAAGGGTGCATATAAGGAATGTATACTATACTGAGTTATAGACTCATATCGACGTGTTACAGTACTGTTTGTTTTATTTTCTCATGGGTCCATCAAGTCAACATATAGACTACGGGGTGAGGAGGGTCGGTGAAGTAAATTTATCGCTGTTATTTTGTTAAGGTCAGGCAAGCATTTTTGAAAAGCTTATACTTGTATTATTCTTAGAATTACTGAATGTGAAAAATGTTCAGAGCATAAACAGATAGAATTTTTAAAGTGTTTACAATATCGCATGGTTTACTGAGGTACATTTTGTGTAAAGGATGATTACTCCAGCCAACATGACACCAGGTCTCACGCATGGTTATCCACAGATCCGTGAATTTCAGACTGAGAAATGCGTGTATATTTTTTTTTTCATTTAGCGCATATCATATGGCAAGTCCTTGAAATTTCATTGGTCAGGGATTATAAGTAAATATATAGTGTCCAGAAGGTTTGATCGACGGAGTTGCGTCTCTTTAAGAGTAACATATACTGCAGGTGTCGTTAACGTTACTTCCTTTTAAAATGATAATATCACGATGTAAGCTTGTTCCAATGAGTAGCCATGGAGTTAAGCTATAGATGTATGATTTTGTGTTGTTTAATGTTGCTTTTGGGACTCAAGTTAAGTTTGGTTCCGTCGTTAACGTTTCGACAATATTACGGTCCAAAGCACCACTATGAGTATGAGAGCATAGAACTTCTCCTACAGACTCCTTGAGCGTTTTGAACAGTATGTTTAAAAAGTCTGAAAAATTCTTAATTTACCATAAACACATAAATTTCTATATGTATATTTATGAAGAGAAAACTTACCTAGCTCACAATGACAAACTTAATTTTAGGCGAATATTACACGAAGATGTGCAGCTCTCCATTATGAGAGTATATGTTCATATCAACTGATCTGATATGCCCAATAGAAAAGGAGAAAAATGATGAAAAAAATCACAAACGACAGATTGCATGAAAACAAAACGTAATCTATAAGAATTGATTATCTCAACAAAAAGAGTGCCACATCTTGAGTTTATCGTTCCAGGCTTTCTATAGCACAAGGATCATTGATCGTATGTATGCATGTCACTTAATAGCCATCTTCTTTCTTCAGAAAATGTAGCTATGATTTTTTGAAGAAATTCATATTAACCATTTGATCCGTGTATTGAATCATATTGAAGTTCGGCTGTTGAACATTAGGAAGAAATCATTATGTAGGATTTTTATCATCTCTGCATTTGAATCATCACCGAGGCAAATGCATGCACATATTTATCCTGGCAGGGAGGAGAGAATGGGAGACGGATTAAGGATTCGAACGCGCTAGGATTTAGGGTTGAATGCAGAGACGTGGAACCAAACTTTAAACGTTGTATAATCTCTTATTGATTGGGACCTTTATGAAAATCTAGATGACGAGGGAATTCAAAGCAAGCTCGGGAGGCATTCAGTCTAACTTGAGGATGGGATTCAATCTAACTTGAGTAACCTAGTGCGGGTGGGATTCAATCTAACTTGAGTAACCTAGCTCGGGATGGGATTCCCACAGCGTGCTCCCACCCTGACGTCATAAAGTTCTGATAAAAAATCATTTCATCATATGAAGCGAAGAAACATAATTATGCAGAAACTGACAGATGAGAGTAGTAGAGATGGAAGCTGATTAAAATATTTTTAAAACTAAACAAAAGATTTTTCTCTACTATAATGGCGAGGTGCTATTATATGCTTTAATTAACAAGGTTCGTATTCAAGGAATCTGGAATTCTAGATCAGCAGAAAAAAAAGAAACATTTGATTTAAAAAATTAAATCCTCCTGTAAAATCTACAAACAAAATGATACTTTCTTACCTTAAATATTCCCGTCTAGATAAATGTAACTATGTACGCAGCTGTTTACATATACGGCATATATGTAAATAACGGGAAGTCAGCGTGGCCCGGGGCGCTGCACGTCATGACGTCACATAATCTAGGTGAAAACCGGCCTTGGGGCAAGGTTACTTCTTGCTGATATATTGGTCACACGGGCGTGGACGTATAATCATGTGTTATATGTATATTGATTAGGAGATTATTGTTATAAAGATTGATTATCTTTAAGATTTTAATGTTCAGTATTGCTGATAACAGCCGTGTATTTGGATTCCATACAATCAATGTTGGGGAAACATTTATAAATTGAGCAACATTATAATCTGCGTACTTGATCAGCTTTTGCATTTCTGATTTCTGTCATTCGTGTGCATTTAATTAAGTGGAATGGAAATAAACAAATAAATAAATAAATGAATAATTAAATAAAATAAAATAAAATGAATGAATGAATGAATAAATAAATAAATAAATAAATAAATAAATAAATAAATAAATAAACACAGTCGCTGGTTACAATAGAAACACTATATGTTTTCCGTTCGTTTCGGCCAGCGAAATTTACATAACTCTTACCCTTTCAATTGCTATGCGGAAAATACAGAAACATATAACTTCGTCCGCTGAGGAAGGCCGCTGTCCGTTCGAAACGCACGGAAAACATGTAGTGTTTTATTTTGAATAAATAAGTAAATTGAACCTAAAAACAAACATCTGATCCTTTCGTTGCCATTTGTAACAGAATTTCCATATACTTCCTTTAAAAAGGAGTATGAAAAATACTTTATATGATAAATCAATTTTCTTACGCAAGACATTTCTAAAGACTTTATTTCTTCTAGTTAATACATAGAAAAACAAATTATTCCGCCGCCAGTAATGTGTTCAATTCCCCTGTAAGAGCATTATAAATGTACATATTAACGCTTTATAAAAACATTCAGTATCAAGATTGCAAGTTATCGAAAAAAAGATACGTTTTAAAAACCTTCGATAATATGTTTTACTTTCCTAACATTTTTGCACTTTAATTTAAATGCCTTGTACGTTATATTTTGATAAGGCCGACTAATACGAATTTAAAATTCCTTTGTTTAATCATTATAAAAGTGAATGCCAGCTTGACCAACATGACCCAAGTTATTGTTTTAAGTCAAAGTTGTTGAATCAGCTTTTGTGTAATTGAAATTCCTATATGTGGGAAATTCCAAACGATAACATTGCGTGTTAAATGTACAAAAACGTTGGCCATTGACGGACGATTTTTTTCTTCTGTGTTCAAATGCATTTGGACACATAATAATTGGAAATATTAGAAAAAAAATCATTATCTTGAAGATGATTATAAGTTAATAATGTGAAAAAAGCGCGGGAATGAGTATGTTTGGTTTGACTATTTGTTAATAAAAGCGTGGGAATTAATTATTGAAAAATGTATAAATTGTGATGTTCCTGCATCAAGGAGAATAGCCGCAAACAGTAAGAGTCACATAGTCTAAAACCGCAGGATAATTTGGATTACAACACAATGAATGAAACGACAAAATACGAAAAGTTCGATGTTCAAGTGTCTTGCTCACTTCCATCCGATATGAAGAGTTGTCAGCTGATCGATATGTCCTCAATGCCCGATGGTCGTCTGCTAGTGCTGGATTCGGCAAACTCAAGGATGAAACTTTTAGACCAGAATTTTCAGGTGACGAAATACAAACTGGTGGAAGAAGGGTGTCATTCCTTAAGTTGTATTGACTCGAATTTAGTTGGAGTATTAAAGACAGATTCGCTATATACTTACGGAATTTCAGGTGATTCTATGAGTTTGGAGGAAAAAGTAGCGCTTACAGGCATGCACTACGGAATTATCTCAAATCAAAATATCTTTATTTTAATCAAGCTTATAAAGATAGAAATATACGATAAACATATATCAAAGATCGGAACAATAGACTTTTCTGACGTTTTTGGTAAAGGGAAAATGACACCAAAGTATCTAGCTTTAAATGACGTGAACCACATACTATTTTGTGAAGAATATTCTCAACACCTTATTTGTATGGATATATGTAGTAATATTCTATGGAATATTAAAATAGACTTGTTGTGCTCTGGTATTCTGGGATTTTCGAAAAAATGGATATTTTTAGCACCAGAGGGAATCTTTGATATTCCTGCACCTTATAATAAATTAACTCTAGTATTGGAAGTAGATATGTCAGACAAAGTTATATCTTGTTCATGGAATAATTCAACAGTGTGTATATGTGATTCCTTGTCATTACGTGTATTTCACGTATAATTTTGTATATAAATGAAGATTATCAATAGGTTTTTTTTTTTTTTTTTTTTTTTTTTTTTTTTTTTTTTTTTTTTTTTATACATTATAACCTTTCGTTAATTTACGCAAGTAAACTCGAAAAGGGGAAGAATATCTAAGAACAGGTCAAGAAGAAACAAAAGAAAAAAAAATACATCAACGTATAATTTTATTCTATTAATTCATTTCTGATTATTAAGAAATGAATCTTATGTATATTTTTTTCTGTTGATGCAGGTATCACCCGAAAAAATGGACGGGAAACTGCATCAATGCGCGTAGCGCGTTGATGCAAAAGTTTTCCGTCCAATTTTTTCGGTAATATACATGTTAACCTGCATTAACAGAAAAAATATAAGATTCATTTCTTATCATTTTATATCCTCTACTTGTGGAAAATAGACTGTTTTCTTGGTTTAATAACAATCAATCCCCGCACTATATTTCGTAAGTTCGGGGGATTGCGCAGTGATACAACTGCCTCCCAAGACGTAAACAAGTTATGACAGCCGCCATAATTCAAACAGCGAGCGAGCGATCGTATCTCTGTATCTTTGGAATAAGGACTAGTTTGAGAAAATCCTACATGCAAAATAACAAATTGTATTTTTGGCTACGAGTTTATTTGTGTTGAGGGAGTCCCCAGTTCTAAGAATAGTGCCATAAATCGACCTCCGTGAAAAATTTTATTGATTGATGTATCAACAAAATTTCTTAGCCAATCAGAATCTTTGTTTCTTGAAAATAACAAAGGAAATTAAATGATATTGTTTTCATTAGATGATACATGTATACACAACCTAAGTTATTCTCTGAGATGAACCTGTTGTATTTCTGTTTGTAAACGCTAGTGACGTAACAATGTATTAATTAACGCTACAGAATCATGCCTTGACTTCTGTTCTAATCTGCAAACAAACTGAACTCAAGGTGACCTAAATCTAAACGTTACCTTTTTACCTAGGAAAAACGCGATTTCAGAAAACAAGAATGAAACTGCCTCAAATTTAATAGCATCATTTAAGCACAGATAAATTTGCAGCATGGACCAGACATGCACGTTTCGGGTACTTAACCTTTGTTAGCATGATTATCCGTCACAAAACACGAATTACGACATTTACTTTCTACTGTATATTCATCAATTTTGTATTTGATGTTGTTGGGGTGACTATACTCGAGAGGGTGGATAGGGTGAAAGGGAAGGGGAGGAAGGGGGCGGGAGGAGGGAGACTTGGGAGGGAGGAGGGAGGGAAGGGGGAAAAGGGGAGGGATGGGGAGGAAGGGGCGGGAGGAGGGAGGAAAGGGGGAGGGAGGATGGAGGAAGGGGGCAGGAGGGGGGAGATACGGGAAGGGGGAAAAGGAGGGGGCGGGAGGGGAGAGAGAGGTAGCCCCTGTCCACCCCCATACTTATTTTGACTACAAAGATTCTGTAAGGGTGATTCGCTATATTTACTTACGGAAGATATGAATGATATATGAATGACTGATTCAATACTAACCCATTAAGAGTGCCTTCGCGACTCGGTGATAATTTGATTGGTTGATAAGTCTCGGGGAATTACTGGACAATAAACCACGGCTAGCTAGTCTGATATTGTTTTGCAGACGAAAATGGGCAGAGCTTAGCCGATTGAAACTTTGATGGAAATTTTACACCAGGCAAGTTCTATAGCACGAGAATGGGCGGAGCTAAGCGGAATGGATGTTTGTTGGAAATTTTACTCCAGTCGAATTCTGTAGTAAATATATAGGGAAAAAATCTCAAGTCATGTTAGAATTATCGTTCATCATGCGCAGATCCAGAGGGGGAACCTGGCGTCTGGAACCCCCTCCCCTGAGATTTTCGGAGATGGGGTCCAGCTTTGGCCCATTTTTAATTGAAAGGAGTCTAAAAATGCTTAAAAAAGGCTTTGAAACCTAAAATTTCGGCTCGCTTCGCTCGCCATTTACAAATACACAATTATTTTTTCCTACAAAATTCCTTAATCATTTTCAAATTTTTATACTAAATAATTTTATGTAACTGTCTTGGGTCTCATGAATTCGTATTTTCAACAGTCCCTTACTTCATAGGATGTAAACTTCCTCATCTTTTTCAAGGTTTTGTCATTTTAAGATGTCAGATTATTTGGGAAAATGACTTATCTATCTATTCTCATGAAATATAGACAAAATGTGAATTAACTTTAATTTTCGCGGCTCGCTCCGCTCGCCGATATAAGGAGTAACATATTCAATGTTATAAATAATCATCTCGATCGAATCAAGACAAATTGATATTTCATATCTTAAAAACATTTAAGGCTCGCTTCGCTCGCCATGTCTTCATAAAAATAATCGTGAAAGGAAAGCTAACAATACCCGCCTTCAAAAATCAATCCTTAGTGCACTAGTTGCCCCCTCCCCATGATGTGCACCGAAATATACCTACATGATTGGTAGACATCCTACAATTTTGGACCCCCTCTGACCAAAAATGCTGGATCCGCGCATGGTTCATTACGATAATCTATATACGGCAGCTTACATTTAAACATAATTATAAAGTCAAGATGGATTAAATTATAACTTAATGAATTCGATTGAATGCTCAGTGCTTACTTAAGGAGTATTGAAGTCTGTGAACCTTTTTTTTAATAGTCGAAATTATAAAAAGGTTTGAGACAGGGGCATAGCTAGCGTGTTTTCTATGTGGACGTCTACAGAAGGGTTGGACCCAAAATCTCAACTGCCAAGGGGGAGGGGGGGGGGCACCAGACACTTTTTCATGGGGGATGATTTGCTAGACAAGAAGGGCCGAGTGGGGGAGAGTACGGGAGAATGTTTCCCTCTCTCATTGCTTTGGGGGCCTTCCCCGAGAAAAATTTGCAAAAAAAATGAAGCAAGTTTGTGGCATCTAAAGCGTATTTGAGCTGAATTGAACAGGGATCAAGCGTATTATTCGTAAATTGTCGAAAGAATCATGTGGTGTACTACCGAATGCATAAATATACCTTTATTGAGGATTAGTCCATCACATGATAAATCCTTGAAATTTCATTAGTAAAGCACGCGGGGACTTTGAGGCCTAGTGCGCATCATCCGGCCACTATTGCTTTTTGCTAAACGGAGTTACGTCCCTCATCAAGCATTATGACGTCATGAACAGTGCATGAATGTAGACGAATTTAGGCCAGCAAACTTTTCTTCGATATCCAAAGTATGTTGCTATTAACTCTGAACTATTAATTCCCGTTTGTGTAGGTTCAATTATTTCATAATGTTGTTTTTTAGAGGAGTATTGTCCGAGCTTTAGTGATACAAACATCCCGATACCATGGCCAAAGAAACATCCCGATATCATGACCAAACAAACATCCCGATACAATGACAAAACAAACATCCCGATACCATGACTAAACAAACATCCCTATAACATGACCAAACAAACATCCCGATACCATGACCAAACAAACATCGATACCATGACCAAACAAAAATCGATTCCATGACCAAACAAACATCGATACCATGACCAAACAAACATCCCGATACCATGACCAAACAAACACCACGATACAATGGCCAAACAAACATCGATACCATGAGCAAATAAACATCCCGATACCCTGACCAAAAAAATATCGATACCATGCCCAAACGAACTTCCCGATACCATGACCAAAGAAACATCCCGATACCATGACCAAACAAACATCGATACCATGACCAAACAAACATCCCGATACCATGACCAAACAAACATCGATACCATGACCATACAAACATCCCGATACCATGACCAAACAAACATCCCGATACCATGACCAAACAAACATCGATACCATGACCAAACAAACATCCCGATACCATGACCAAACAAACATCCCTATACCATGACCAAACAAACATCCCGATACCATGACCAAACAAAGATCCCGATACCATGACAAAACAAAGATCCCGATACCATGACTAAACAAACATCGATACCATGACCAAACAAACATCCCGATACCATTACCAAACAAACATCGATACCATGACCAAACAAACATCCCTATACCATGAGCAAATAAACATCCCGATACCATGACGAAACAAACATCGATACCATGACGAAACAAACATCCCGATATCATGACCAAACAAACATCCCTATACCATGACCAAACATACATCCCGATACCATGAGCAAACAAACATCCCGATACCATGACCAAACAAACATCCTGATACTATGAGCAAATAAACATCCCGATACCATGACCAAGCAAACATCGATACCATGACCAAACAAACATTGATACCATGACGAAACAAACATCGATACCATGACGAAACAAACATCCCGATACCATGACCAAACAAACATCCCTATACCATGACCAAACATACATCCCGATACCATGAGCAAACAAACATCCCGATACCATGACCAAACAAACATCCCGATACCATGACCAAACAAAGATCCCGATACCATGACTAAACAAACATCGATACCATGACTAAACAAACATCCCGATACCATGACTAAACAAACATCGATACCATGACCAAACAAACATCCCTATACCATGAGCAAACAAACATCCTGATACCATGAGCAAATAAACATCCCGATACCATGACCAAGCAAACATCGATACCATGACCAAACAAACATTGATACCATGACGAAACAAACATCGATACCATGACAAAACAAACATCCCGATACCATGACCAAACAAACATCCCTATACCATGACCAAACATACATCCCGATACCATGAGCAAACAAACATCCCGATACCATGACCAAACAAACATCCCGATACCATGACCAAACAAAGATCCCGATACCATGACTAAACAAACATCGATACCATGACTAAACAAACATCCCGATACCATGACTAAACAAACATCGATACCATGACCAAACAAACATCCTGATACCATGACCAAACAAACATCCTGATACCATGAGCAAATAAACATCCCGATACCATGACCAAACAAACAGCGATACCATGACCAAACAAACATCGATACCATGACCAAACAAACATCGATACCATGACGAAACAAACATCCCGATATCATGACCAAACAAACATCCCGATGCCATAACCAAACATACATCCCGATACCATGAGCAAACAAACATCCCGATACCATGACCAAACAAACATCCCGATACCATGACCAAACAAACATCCCGATACCATGACCAAACAAACATCCCGATACCATGACCAAACAAACATCTCGATACCATGACCAAACAAACATCGATACCATGCCCAAACGAACATCCCGATACCCTGACCAAACAAACATCGATACCATGACGAAACAAACATCGATACTATGACGAAACAAACATCCCGATACCATGACCAAACAAACATCTCGATACCATGACCAAACAAACTTCCGATACCATGACCAAACAAACATCCCGATACCATGACCAAACAAACATCGATACAATGACCAAACAAACATCCCGATACCATGACTAAACAAACATCGATATCATGACCAAACAAACATCCCTATACCATGAGCAAACAAACATCGCGATACCATGACCAAACAAACATCCTGATACCATGAGCAAACAAATATCGATACCATGACCAAACAAACATCGATACCATGACCAAACAAACATCCCTATACCATGAGCAAACAAACATCCCGATACCATGACCAAATAAACATCACGATACCATGACCAAACGAACATCCCGATACCATGACCAAATAAACATCACGATACCATGACCAAACGAACATCCCGATACCATGACCAAACGAACATCCCGATACCATGACCAAATAAACATCCCGATACCATGAGCAAACAAACATCGATACCATGACCAAACAAACATCCCGATACCATGACCAAACAAACATCCTGATACCCTGACTAAACAAACATCGATACCATGACCAAACAAACATCCCTATACCATGACCAAACAAACATCCTGATACGACGAGCAAATAAACATCCCGATACCATGACCAAACAAACATCGATACCATGACCAAACAAACATCGATACCATGACGAAACAAACATCGATACCATGACGAAACAAACATCCCGATATCATGACCAAACAAACATCCCGATACCATGACCAAACATACATCCCGATACCATGAGCAAACAAACATCTCGATACCATTACCAAACAAAAATCCCGATACCATGACCAAACAAACATCCCGATACCATGACTAAACAAACATCCCGATACCATGACTAAACAAACATCCCGATACCATGACTAAACAAACATCGATACCATGACCAAACAAACATCCCTATACCACGAGCAAATAAACATCCCGATACCATGACCAAACAAACATCGATACCATGACCAAACAAACATCGATACCATGACTAAACAAACATCGATACCATGACGAAACAAATATCCCGATATCATGACCAAACAAACATCCCGATACCATCACCAAACATACATCCCGATACCATGAGCAAACAAACATCCCGATACCATGACCAAACAAACATCCCGATACCATGACCAAACAAACATCCCGATACCATTACCAAACAATCATCCTGATACCATGACCAAACAAACATACCGATACCATGACCAAACAAACATCGATACCATGACGAAACAAACATCCCGATACCATGACCAAACAAACATCTCGATACCATGATCAAACAAACATCGATACCATGACCAAACGAACATCCCGATACCCTGAACAAACAAACATCGATACCATGACGAAACAAACATCGATACCATGACGAAACAAACATCCCGATACCATGACCAACCAAACATCTCGATACCATGACCAAACAAACATCGATACCATGACCAAACAAACATCCCGATACCATGACTAAACAAACATCGATACCATGACCAAACAAACATCCCTATACCATGAGCAAACAGACATCCCGATACCATGAGCAAACAAACATCCTGATACCATGAGCAAACAAACATCGATACCATGACCAAACAAACATCCCTATACTATGAGCAAACAAACATCCCGATACCATGACCAAACAAACATCCCAATACCATAACTAAACGAACATCACGATACCATGAGCAAATACACATCCCGATACCCTGACCAAACATACATCCCGATAACATGACCAAACAAACATCCCGATTCCATGACCAAACAAACATCGATACCATGACCAAACAAACATCGATACCATGACCAAACGAACATCCCGATACCATGACCAAATAAACATCCCGATACCATGACCAAACAAACATCTATACCATGAACAAACGAACATCCCGATACCATGACCAAATTAACATCCCGATACCATGACCAAACAAACATCGATACCATGACCAAACAAACATCCCGATACCATGACCAAATAAGCATCCCGATACCATGACCAAACAAACATCGATACCATGACCAAACAAACATCGATACCATGACCAAACGAACATCCCGATACCATGACCAAATAAACATCCCGATACCATGAGCAAACAAACATCGATACCATGACCAAACGAACATCCCTATACCATGACCAAATAAACATCCCGATACCATGACCAAACGAACATCCCGATACCATGGCCAAAATACATTTCATAAGACTATCAATTGTTTAGGTTTTTTCAATTCGAAGAATGTAGCAATTTTCAATTCACTGTAATGTCACAGACATGAGAAAGATACATAGTATTGACGTCACTTACCATAAGTTATTGATCATAGCAACGAATAAATGTTCTGAGGTGAATTCTATTAGCTCTTGATGTGTGAAAAATTAATATATTCTGTCATTTCTCTTGTGCAAACAGCGACTTGATTCACGCAGTTATAATATCTCACTGTTTCATTTATTCCGTTCACTGATGGATGCGTTTTGATTTCTCAATTGAATCAAAACGGAGAAAAAACTATTGCTGCCAAAAGGAATACCAACATGTATCAACTCAGTCAAAACGACCAATACGCACATTCTTTTCACGTGTTCCATCAGAATTATTCTGATCAGAGTTATTTGGGATATGATACTGCCTTCCCGTATTCTACAGTTTACTTACCAATTCATAATCATCCATTAACGTATGGGTATTATGGATATCAAATGGAAGCCATAGAACACGGCAGACAATGCTTAGTCTGTCATGGACACATCCGGGATATAGATAGTCAAGAACAGTGGAATGCCCAGAACGCTGACATTCATCCACGGAGCCAATTTGGAAGAGAATGCTTGATTTGCAGTCGCAGAAATGGACATGATACTCAGAGAGAACAACGTCTACATTTGCATCGGCAGCAAAATCAGGATATGGTTCACACTGGAAACACGTCTGAGCATATCAACTGTAGCAAAAACAACCGGAGGGAATTTCACGTAGCTTTGATTACCAAGGCTATACTGAGCCACCGAAACAGGCAAATGCCAGAGGAAGAAATTTTTGGACACATCAGACAAAATACCTCGATGCGTCATCAACTAGGATGCATTGACCCAATTAGGAAGGTCCTGAGTCAGAACAGGTGCTTCATTAAGCTCTACATAGACGCCAGCAGGTATGGGCACCCCCATAAATGGTCTATACATCCCGCATGTGTTAGATCGTTTAGAAAAGGCAACTTCTGCATTCGTAATTACAAACAGAAAATTTTGAAGTTTAAAAATCCATTCATCAAAAAGGCCTGAGATGTTCAGAGGCGATCACGGCGATACGCTATGTTATCTGATAGGCGTTATTGACAGGGAGAAATGTTCATTATATATATATATAACTGTTATTTTTACATACATTTAAATACTAATTTTTCTGTCTATCGCTTCGTGGATTACATTTTGTTTGTGTATTGGTTTTTGTCTATACATCGGTAGAAAGAAAATTTATTACAGTCATTTCGTATAATTTAATTAGATTACTATTTAATTATCTAGTTTATTTTGCAACTGACGTCATTTTAGCATAATTGATGATTTTCAAGTTTAAAACTAGCGACGTAATATTTGAATAGCTCCAACGTAGAGGCGCTCGACGTTAGTGACGTCATAATAGGCGACATTGTCTAAGCCATTCGGATCCTTTCACCCTTTATTTTTAACGGCATACAATGACTCGGATGCCAATGGTGGAAGGTTTTACATCAAATCAATGTAAAAGTAAAAAGGCACTTTTTCAACATACAAAATTCTCCAAACTTGAGTGAGTAATGTTGTGAGTAACATATTTGTCAGTTACGATCCAGTGTTGGAATTTGTATTTCATGATAGATTATAACAAAACTAATAGATCAACGGGGAACTATTTTTAAAATGGCGCCGTATGACGTCCGGGTCTTTTTTTTTTCGAAGAAAAAGGTCGAGGCTAATCCGAATGTGTCTTTTCATCTATAGATGAAATTTAGCTCCGTGCGTTTGTATAGGCGTTATACAGACACTACGGAAATAATAAAATTGTTTATGTTTAAATATTTGTCAGATAGAAATTCTCAAATTTTTTAAAAGATCTTTGTGAATCAATCTCCTACGCATGCGTCCGATTTCAGTTCCGCTTTTCTCAGTTCACTTTGAAATCTACCTCTGCCGTCATCGCCTATTGTTTGTCTGCAAGATTCTTGCAGATTGAAACTGGGGCTTCGTATTTGTAAATAAAATATTGCAAGTATATACCACTAAGTATAACTACATTTATGAGGTATATAGCGTACAAGCATTGTCTTTGTTTCAATGCAATACCTACCGTCTTTAGACGTGAGTCTTGTAAATTTTCCTTCATCAAGATAAGAATCGTTTCCTTTATTGCTCATTTACTCGCCCCTAAACATTCAAATATGTGCCTCTACCTTTGAATCTTTTGCGATGTTTACGTCAGAAGTCCGAATGACGTCACTGTGACGACATGCCGTACCTGCGATGCCTCTCGGGCTTTATCATTGCGTGAAATGGCGTAGGAAAATAGCGATGACGGCAAGGTTATATTGCAAGCCTGTGCCGCCTATGACCTTGTTGCAAGTTGCTTTGTGAATATTTTTGACAATTGACCCTTCCGAACGCGGGAAAAATTTGAGAAATTCTATGACGTCACAATGCAATTTCGATGTTTGACCGAGGTTCGAAGCTTGTTTGTTCGAGGTCTCGAAATTTTGCATTTTTTTCTCGCAATCAGAAGGGTCAATTTGTTATCATTTCTTTAGGATAATGTAAACGTGGACGTTTTCGCGTGGGGGTAATTTTCGCGCTTTTCGCAATTGTATTATTATCGCGAAAATACCCCCCGCGTGAAAATTACAACCAATACAAAAAACTTAAGGGATTACTGCCGATTTCGCCAAAATCCCCCCCAATCGTACTGTAATGGTCATTTCGCGAAAAATTTCCCCCAGCGAAAATAACCACGTTTACAGTAAATCTTTAAAATTGCAACATTTGATCTAAGCCAATCATAGGCTCTGAAATTGCTCGTCTTATTTATGAAGAATCTGTCTTTATGGTCGTCATGGATCCTGCATCCTACAAAAACTAAACAGTATATACTTGAAAAATTTATGGCATAAGCGCGGATCGAACTCGAGACCTTTAGCATGCTATCCGGCATGCTAATCGGGCGCGCCAACCACTACGCCTCCGGGGTAGTTGCCATCTAAGTCGGTAAGAATGTAATTTGAAGTTTGTACATGAATAAGAAGGGGCTTCGCTGACGCTCCGCCTACTTCTTAGTCATGTAGAAACTTCAAAATACCTTCTGACCTCTATATAAGTAGAACAATGGAACATGAATTTCTACTATATGCCATGAGTTCCATTAGGTAAAGCTGATGTTAAAGGCTAAGCTAATCTCAAACACTTAATTTTCAATCTATCTTTTAAAAATTTCGTGGATGATTTATTGTAATTAATATCATTATTTATTTGTTATATTTGTTTGAAAGGAAAAATGGTTTGTTCTATTCATTGTACATGTTCCAACAACATTATTGACATTTTTGTTTTTTTATGATTGCAATAATAGTCACAAGGTTACATATTCTGTTTTACGATGTTTTGAACGTATTAATCTACCTACCCACTTACTGTATTATGGCTGTCTTTGCCTTTTTTATTACGATATTGTGAAATTATGAATCAGTCCATTACTTTACATGTATTTTACTTGTGGTTGCCTTTATATTGTCATTTTGTATTCCATGTTGTATAACACTTAAGGTAGAGTATCCCTCAGGTCAGAATTGATTGTAATTTTTGCTTGGATACCCTATTTGTTCTCATCAGAATATTATTCAGATTATCAAATTATTTCGGTTTCGGGAAAAGATCACCTCTCACGATTTTGACTTGCCTTCTCGACTTCGAGACTGAATAACTGTTAGGTACTTCTTTGGTGTTTTTAAAATATGTATTGCCCAAACATGCACTGCAACGAAAATGAAATATTGATATTTATAAATAAACATCAAAGACTTACCTATCAGTTACTCAGTCTCAAATTCGAGAAGGCAAGGCAAAATCATTAGAATAACCCATTGGAACGGTTGTGAATCTCGGAATGTAGAACAATCCGAAGTGAAACCAGGTGCCCTGGGAGAGTCATCATCTCCTGATTGCATGCAGCATCCGTCGCAATATCTCCATGGAAACTTTTCAAATTCGGTGATTAAAACAGTCCGCAATAAAAACAATATCATCCGTCCTAGCCCTTTCCTGTCGTCTTGACTTTTTCATTTACTATTCCGCCTTTTCGTTGCTATATGATTGTGCTCGATTTGGGACGGTATCTGACGTAAATGCATTATGACGTGATAAAATTTCTATAAAAGCATCGGGTTTGTAGCGTACTTTCCCTAAATTTAACGTTGGTTTCCATAGAATTTGATGACGTCACAATAGGTTTACGTCATATACCACACTCAATGGGAAGAAACTGTATTACGAAAATCCCGAAAACGTAAATTACCAGAAAAACCGTTGAAAATTGGGAAAATATCATATCTTTTCTTTTTCACAACAAATATAGATAATGACCATATCCCTGTATACAGCACAAAATCGATAATTTAGAAAATCAGAAACCGAAGGCATACAAAATCAGGATAAAACAGGAACCAAAGTAAACGAACAAAAACCTCCACCATATGAAAAGAGGCGAACTCCCAATATAGGAGTGAGACCAGGGGCCCAGGAAGAGCAAGCATCTCCTGCTTGTATGCTACACCCGTCACTTCAATTCGGTAGAACTGTCACATCCGGTTACTTCCATTTCGGAAGATATAGAGTACAATCTGGTTGGATGGTTCAAATGGTCTATGACAGAATATCATCCACCATTCTGGAGAGTGGGACATCATAGTGTATGACGAGTTCCCCATATCGACCGTAGAACTTCCTCAGTGACGATGTTAGTCGGTCACAAACATATCCCTGACTGAGAAGCTTATCTGAAAGACGCCTAGCTCTCAGAACAAAATCCGTATATTTGGTACTTGCTCTGGCATAGCGTATCAACTGAGATATGAACACGCCATAAGCAGGCGATGAAGTGATGTTGCTTACAATGATTAAGAATGTATGTTTATCTTTACTGGTGTTGTGGATGTTATACCAGATGTCATTTGAAAAGAGAAATAAACTTATTAAGGAATATGTTTTTGTGATTAACTGTTTAAAACAGATATAATATGTATTGTTTAATCTGTTTTGGTGCAGGGGGTATGAATTGAACGTTACAAGAAATACATTTTGCAATGGTTTTAATAAGGTATTCCAGAGACGAAAGAAAGGAAGTTCAGGACTCAAAGATCCAGGGGAATATTACATAATTGTGTAAGTCTCCATTAACAAGGTTTTCCCGAACCCCCAAATGGAGACAGAACCGTGTGCCCCAGAAAACTGAGCATCCTCTGATTGCATGCAATACTATCCGCGAAGGCCAAAAAGAAGCGTGTCAAATCCGGTAATGCTAAAATGGGTAAAGGACGGTCAATTGGTCGGACACAAGAATGTCCTTAATCATCCTTGATAATAAGGACCATAAGCCCCAGAAAACGGAGCATCCTCTAATGTTAAAATTGGTAAAGGACGGTCAAGAATGTCTTTAATCATACTTGATAGGCAACTGTCGAAATGTGCAATAAGTTCTTTGTAACGACCATACATCGTCCTTTGTTGCATCTTATGCTGTCTGCTAACAAACCTTGATGAAGCAGGTTACTGGCGGGCCTCTTTGTGCTCAATATAAAGTTTCCATACTCAGAACGTGCACTTGCATAGTGTATTAGTTGTGGAAAAATGAATACGCCATAGGCAGGCGAAAATTTGAATGTTGCCGCACATAATCCCATTTACTTCCCTATCAGTGTAAGTTGCTCAGAGTAGAATGATCTTATAATGCACTCTGCTGAATTCATCTTATTGATAAGACAATATAGGAATAACATGATTTCATGAATGTTAAACGTTTTTAAATTGAATAGCATCATTTAAGAAAAGATAAATTTTCAGCATGGACCAGACATACACGTTTCTGGTACTTAACCCTCGTCGGTGATCCTCAGTCTAAACAATGTAATATGACCAAAGAGTGTAAAAATATTATAATGGAAAATTTACGGAAAAAAGTAGCAGGATGGGTGGGATATGATGCTACAGGATGGTCCACGTTTTAGCAAGAAATTTTGATGACAGACATTTTCGAATACGTTGAACAGACGATCAACCGAACCTGGCTACATATGCCCTCGGGGACTCCTGGTCCACCAGCAGTGACACTCGTCAAGAGGTACAAATCTTAAACGTCTTTTTATCATTACCCGATCTCCTCTCAAGTCATGTATGGTGTTGCGAATAAGGTATAATGTTGCACATATTTAAACTGTTGTTAGATTAGCGCTAATCAGGTAGAAGAAAGGAGGGGATCTCCAACGACGCCTAGTTGCAGCACCAACAACAACCTCCCAAAACACCCACTGTGAAACACAAAGAAGACACGCACAAACAGAGACGCAGTGGTACAAGGAACGTCAAATCACAGAAAAACATTAAATACAAATGACTACATATAAAACAACGAGACCAATGGCCAAACGGTGCCGACTTAGGACGGCCATCTGCCACGTCAGTAGCAGACGGTGAGGAATAAAACCTTTGGTTAAGCAAACAGGAAAAATTAACTCCACATAAAGCGAACAGAAAAATACACGATCTCTTGCGCTGCTTTGTTGGAGGGCTTAATTTGATACAGCGTCTGTCAGCTCTTGGAAGAAACGTTACCAGTATATCGGCTACTGACATTTGAAAAATTAACACGTCAATCCTCTTCTCTGACTCATGGAATGCAATATTTGTCTTCAGCAAATGAGTCATCTGCTGCTATGTCCAGAATATTTCCGTATGTTTGCGGATAAAATTCACTGAAAGAACATGTGATATACCAAGTCAATATCTTTCTCTCTTTTTTCCGTCATATTTTTTTCTCCAATGAATGAAATCTATCTCATGAAAACATTAACAACGAAATAAATGTAGATAAAAAGTCATAATCACATATAAGCATAAAAATCATTTTAGATTTTTCTTCTAAAATAGCAAGAACGACGTTACCTAAATAAATAAATAAATGAATAAATAAATAAATTATAAATAAATAAATGCCAGAAGTAGAAATGGAAGTATCTCCATTTAGTTAATGTTTTTATTTCTTTTTTTGAATTAAAAGGGAAATACACATTAGCATCAAAAATATTAAAATGAAATAAACAGAACAAATCATGAAAACAACTGCACAAACGAGCACCTGGATGAGATAAACATTTGCTTAACGGAATTGATTTGTAGATGGCGGTATAAAAACCAAATTTCCTGAGCATTATTCTTAATAAATAACCATTAAATTAATTTGAGTAGAGAATAATGAAGTCTTTTTGTACAATTTTCCGCCGACTGTGCGGGCCTCTGAATAAAACTTCGACAACACATCGTCAAGCTCCCGAGCTGGCATTCCTTCAAGTTCATCGCGCAGTCCCTTTTCCCTAAGAAGTGCACAAAAGTTTTCACAGATAAATTTGTTGCCTCTTTAGTTTTAGCAGAATCTTTGTCACTAATCAATTTGTTATAATCATCCATGGATAATTCAGCAAATCTTAGTCCCGCCTCTCCGATGTCTGACATTTTTGTTGTTTTGTACCTGTAAAGGCCAAAATGAAAACATCGCCGTCATTGGTCAATTCAGTTCCATCATCCCATCAGAGCGAGGGTTACTTTCAAGGAACGGCAACGCCAACCGTTCTAATGTTAGCACACGGAGAGCTGTTGGAATCTTATATCCGGGATGACGTCATCCTGGGTAGATACAACGTTTGAGCTTTTCACCAAACGGCTGTTTTATTTAGCCAAACAGAAATGGGGAAAATTCCCATTCATGTAATAAATCACTATATTATAACAAGTCTCTTCAACGCATTCAAAATATCTGTTACATATGTATCAACATTTCGTGAAATTTCTAAAACATGGGTCCTGTAGCATCATATCCCACCCATGCTGAGTCTTTTGGTACATTTTTGGACCTAATATTTTTCACACTCTTTGGCCATATTTCATTGTTTAGATTGAGGATCACTGACGAGGGTTAATTACCCGAAACGTGCATGTCTAGTCTATGCTGCAAATTTATCTGCTTTTAAATGATACTATTGAATTTGAGGACGTTTAACATTTCTACACGAATTTCAACTATTTATTTTATTAAAGTTACGGATATATAATCACAGAAGGATTATACCATGAATTATCTATTTTTGTCAAAATTCAAAGCAATTAAGCTAGTTGATCATACTAAAATTAGAAACTAGGTGGTTGCAACAATCACATATCCCGTCGCTACCAAACTATGATAAATTATTGATTATGGAAATGAGCCGCGTTTTAATCTATTTATAACCTAATGTGAACATGTGTGAGCTCTTATTTGTATGAGGGTAGTACCGTAGGAATGAAAACAAAGCTTAAATCCTTCATTTAAGCGTCACATGCACTTTTGATTATTTGAGAGTGTTCGATTTCAACGTTTAATAAACATGACTATTTAATTGCAAAATGATATCTATACATGACTTCAACTCTTCACAGAAATCTCAATAAAATATTATAACAACTTTAAGTACTTTAGCTACCTCAGTCAGTTCATGTTTTGTGGATAATCTTTTCATTTTCGTGTGTGAACATCAACGGCGGGTGTGGCTAGCTAAACAGGGGATGCTTACTCCTCCCGGGCACCTCGACCCACCTGCAGCTAACTAGGAGTCCGTCGATGCTCAGTTTTGTGCTTTATTGTGAGTGCTGTTGAGATTATCGTCAGGATCTTCTTTATCTCTTTGTTATATTTCATCGCGAGAAATTTTAAAACGACAGTGATTAAGTAGAGTACACATGTGGTTTCCTAAATATTGAAGTACTGCATGGTTAATTCAATCGATTGATAGTGCGCTCACTTTGATCTGAACATGTGAAATTTCCGAAGTTTACCAAAGTCGTGTGTAAGCGAAAAAATTCTATAAAATAATAACTCGAGAGATAATTTATTCAAGTAATAAAGAGATGTTCAAATGGCAGTGTCTTAAGCCCCTATCACACCTACATGTTCTGGCATAGCGTTCGTACTACGACCGCAAAAACTGTACGAGACATGGCGTGAACGTAGTAAGAACGCGGGGAACTAGTAAGAACTCGCTGATACGTATTGAGATCGTAGTAGGAACGCCGGCGAACGTGCCGGTACGCCGAGCCACCACGAACGTTTTGGACTGTTCAAAACAGTCGTAGTGAGGACGCGCTGATCAATGACAGAACGTGTTAAGGACTACTAGCGAACTAATTGAAAACTTCATTGACGTATTAGAAACGTGTTGCGAGCGTAGTAGGGTCGTAGTACGGACAGCTTAAACTTTTACATATAATTATATGGAGATCGTCACGTCTCTGCCGTCCTTACAACGTTCGCGGTTTTAGGGCTCCAAAAAGTGAAAATAAACTTCGTCCAAACAATTTATCCCTTGAACGTGCCATAAACGTGTCATGATCGTAGCACGAACGCATTAAGGACTCCGAAAACGTAGTATAAACGCTGTACTATCGTAACACAGACGCCTCCGTCGTAGTGTGAACTTGGGGCCAATCGTAGTGGGGACTTGACAAAACGTATAAAAGACGGGAAGAACTAACTACTAACGTGTTACGGACGCTAGAGTTCGTGTTACATACGTATTGGAGTCGTCAATTATTCTTTAGGAAAGCTCTTCAGAGTGGTAAATGCCACGTTCGCACTTCGTTCATGAGAAATGTCGAGGACTTAAAGGACGTAGTAAAAACGTCTCGAGAGAACGCGTAGGTGTAACAGGGGCTTGAGTCTATTAACGAACAAACTTCGCTTCCGACATATGAATCCATGCGTTATCATATGTAATGTAAAACGTATTCAAATTCAATAGCATCATTTAAGAACAGATAAATTTACAGCATGGACCAGGCATGCACGTTTCTGGTACTTAACCTTCGTCAGTGATTCTCAATCTAAACAATGTGCATGACCAAAGAGAGTGAAAGTTATGTCCAAAAATGTACCACAATACGAAGCAGGAAGGGTGGAATATGGTGCTACAGGACCCAAGTTTTAAAATTGTAAACAGAAATTTTCTAATGCGTTGAAGAAACGACCAACCGAACTTGATCGTCATAACTATAACTTATAAGTAATATCGACGTTATTTTCTTTTCTTTACTAAATTCGAGATATTGAATTATAAAATGAAATCTGATCAGAGACTAATAATTGCATGTTCTTGTAACAAAGCTTTGTTTTACAAAATACTCACAAAAATTTTATTACTTCAATTAGGGCTGGGCGGTACACCGAAAATTTCGATGCTTCGAAATTAGAATTGTCGGTTCGATGCATCGACGTAGAATTGCAGATTTCGATTAGGTTCAGACGTAATTTATCAACCTTAATTATAGCAAAATAGTAATTAGAAAAATTTTCAGAAGTTTTGTACAAGCAGCAAAAAGAATGGACCGGGATTGTAGTCGCCAAATATCATGAGAGGAAAGCTGTATGTCCACTGAAATATTTACTGGAAACATATTTATGTTTGGTTGTTGAAAAATAGGGTGTTGAACTTTGCTAGTTTGTATTTATATCTAATTTCTCACAGTACATGCTGTTGTGTTGGAGCACAAAATTGCATCAACAATAATATGAATGTTAAACTGATATGGCTTTTTTTTTTAAATATATATACCCAAACATTTTTCAGATATATATGCAAATAAATGTTCTATAAGGTTATACTGTAGTGATGGCTTGGTAAATCAATTTAGATTTGTTTTAAATTTTCGTGAAATTTATCCATTTCACATATACTATATTGTATCTTAGCTCATTCAAATGAACCGAATCGAAATTAACCGAATCGAGGCCTTGTGATTCGAAACCGAACCGAATCGAAGAATACCTGAATCGTCCCAGCTCTATCTTCAATAAAGTTAAAGAAATCTCAAAAGCACTCCAAAAGAGGACAAAATTGAGCATCAACGGACCCCTAGTAAGCTAGAGGTGGGGCCAAGTGCCCGGGAGGAGTAAGCATCCCGTTTGGTTAGCCACAACCGCCGTCGATGTTCGATGTTCACGCACGAAAATAAAAACAATATCTAAAATACATGAACTGTATGAGGTTAAGTCTATATAGAAAGTGCTAAGGCGACCATGTCAGGGGAAATATCCAAATAACTTACTGTCGCGGTCAACTGCCACAGATTGAAAACGGGAAGATTATAAAAATACACTAAATATGTGTTTTTCACATCTTATACTGAAGGATAATCGCAAAATGAATTTTTCTGTGATTTTATAGAGTTTGTCAATTATCAATGTGTCATGATCAACTGTCAATAAAAGGTGTAAAATATATTAATATATGTTTACCGATGTTAATGAAATTTTCTTTATCATTAGATGTAACTATATATTGTTTTGGAATAACATGATATCGCCCATGGAGATGAAATTTGACCGGTGGGTTCATTATTTTCTCTTTCCACTCAAATGTAAATCGTTAATTATAATTTTCGGTATGATATTTACACGCCGTATCTACGTCAAGCAAAAACGGATATTATTTAATATATTTAAGCAGTATATCATATAGGGGTAGACAATTAACACGCTGGTCAGGTCCTCGAAGTCGGTACCTGTGACCTCGTGATGTTAACGTTTAAGTAGGTATGAATAAACCACTGATTTCATGTGCCTTGCTGGTAAACCAGGTGTCCCTGAGGGAACAGGTAGCCAACTTTGATCAATTTCGGTTGGTCGTTTCTTCAAATGCATTTGAAAATTTCTGTTTACAAAATTGTCTCAAATTTCTAAAACCTGGTTCCTGTAACATCATATCCCAGCCATCTTGCTACGTCTTTCGGTATTTTTAGGACATAATTTTCACAGATTTTGGCAATATGACATTGTTTAGATTGAGGAAGAATGGCAGACATTTACTTGAAAATGTCTATCGAGCCTGATATCTGAGCACCTAACAAACTATCAAGCAGATTGAAAAAAAATATCTACTTTGATAGGGAATGAAAACATTCTTTATTCAAGATGAACAAAGTCAAAGAGAGCGGGCTTCTGGACTAAAGTTTATTCGAAGATGTTTAACATTTGTACCACTTGGTGAGTGTCACTGCTGATGGACCAGGAGTCCCCGAGGGCAAATGCAGCCAAGTTCGATCAATATCTGTTGGTCGTTTCTTCAAACGCATTCGAAAATTTCTGTTATCAAAATGTTCTCAAATTTCTGGAACCTGGGTCATGTAGCATCATATCCAAGCCATCTTGCTGCGTCTTTCGGTATATGTTGGAAATAATTTTCACAGACTTTGGTCATATTCCAATATTTTGATGAGGCTGAAATACCCGAAACGTGCATGTCTGGTCCATGCTGTTAATTTATCTACTTTTAAATGATGATAATGAGTTTGAAGACGTTTAACATTCCGTATGCAACAAAATTTTATTTGGATAAGCTACTGAATCGACACTATAGGAAATTTAGAGGCGCGCACTTTCTGCAAATTGCACAAATTGAATTAAAAAAACTTTAACCAGAGGACTGTTCAACTAAAATGAATTTTGGCTCTGTTTAAAAATCACTTTGGATGGAAGCATCACTGATGATGATTTAGTATTCTAAACACGTGTCTTGTGCATTATAAATTGGTTTGCAATTTTCTTTGGGAAGGTATAGAGTTGGAAAACTTCCGTATTATTCAAAATGCCGAAATCGTTTAAGTGAGCGGCCTGTCGTTTAAATTGTAAATTGCACTGTCGTCAAGAATGAGCATCGTCATATTTCTTTAGAGTAAAATCAGAAGCGGTATTGAATGGAAATGGAATGATAAGTTCCCCGCGAGGGGTTGGACAGTAAGTGTTTTTACCTTCGCAAGTAGCAGAAGGTATGGTTATCCGGATTACGTGCGTACAACCCTCCCACTCTTCCGATTACCCAGAGGTCTTGTAGAACGCACGATTCTGGTGTAAAACAACAATAGAATTAAAGAAGATCCTTACGATATTCTCAACAGCACTAACAATAGAACACAAACTTGAGCATCGACGGACCCATAGCAGGCTACACAGCCAAATTGATCCAATGGTGACGATGTCAGGGAAAGACGCTCAAAACTCTTACTGTCAAATTCCTAGCGGTGAACTTTTTCACACTCCAAAGTGCATAAGAGTGACACAAATTAGTTAAAGAAGATCCTGACGACAATCTCAACAGCACCCACAATATTGCACCAAATCGAGAACTGACGGATCCCCAGCAAGCTAGAGGCGGGACCAGGTGCCCGGGAGGAGTAAGCATCCCCATCTAAGTATAGTCTTGCTGGATATTCACTCCTTTCTTCTCAGGGCACATACCAATTATTACTCATGTAAAAAGAAAGACGGGGATCTCCAACATCACTCGGTTGCAGCACCCATGGCAAAACCCCAAAACACCCAATGCAAAAACACAGAACGTCCAAGATAACTGAAAAACGAGATCAACAACCTAATTACTTATCTTATTGATCGGGTATGGACAACAGTCTACTGGTCATATTAGATTCGACTTCAAGCATTCTTAAAATCTGCAGAATTGTAGCCATTTTAATATCGTTTTCTGTATCTATAACATCTACATTTTCTCATCTTTTTTAAAGCAAAGACTGCATCAATATATTTCAAGACGACAAATTGAATTAAGTGCACCGTACTGCGCAGCTAAAGTTCTGCAGAATCCATAAATAGTGCTGTAACCTTCATTAAACGTTACTATGATAATAATATTATGCATACAAACGTTTGTCCTCAAAATTTGATCACACTTTCTCATAATGCCGGATATAAACGTTTTACACGGAGGGAGTAAGTAGCCATATTAACATAGAAAGGAATCTAGAGGCGGATTCCCTTGTTATGAGTGACTGTTACTTAAATTAGTTATTATCATTCATATACAACTGTACTATGTGGTAGTAAGTACATACATGTGTACTTGTGAATTAACGTTATTCCCTTTTCTCCATGTTTCTAGAAAATAATTTGAATTTCATTGTTTTATAATTATCTGATGACATCATTTTAGTAATGACTTCTACAGATGTCTGTTGTGGAATATTGTTGAACGTTCTGGTTTGTCAGAACATATAGATATAATTAGATAAACCCCAGACTGTATGAAACTGTGCATGAGACTTTATGAAAATACGGAAGAGTTCCAACTCTATACCTTCTTGAAGAAAATTTCAAACCAATTTTCATGCACCAGACACATATCAAATATTAAATTCTCATCAGTGATGCTTCCAGTCAAAGTGCTTTTCATAAGACGCCTAAGTTTATTACACTAACGCCCTCTGGTTTTATTTTTAGAATTTATATTTCTGTATTTTCTTTACAGAGAGTGCGCGGCTCCAAATTTCCTGTAGGGTAACTGCAAGAGACTGCGCACTGTTGTAACTACTTACTGGGGATATTTAAAAATCTTTTGGACTCTTAATTGTGATTTATTTACTATCGAATTCGTTTGCCTTGTATGTGTTAGACTAAACCAGAAACTGTTTTCGATGAGTACGAGAGAAAATAGACACTTCAAGTAAAATCCGAAATTGATTAGATAAGTTACTTGTTTAGATAAGTAATTTGTTTTGTTAATACTGTAAATAAAATTGTTTTAAATCAGAGTTTTGTTTGATTTCTGTTGGCGATACATCACACATATATAATGTAAATAATAGATAAATGAATCGGAAACAGTCGAAATGTCATCCAAGGAACTTTAAAATCTTTTTTTTATTTTTTTACCTATTTCGAAACCGATCGGCGCGTGAAAAGTTAAAATTGCTGCCTGTGAAACTTCGTGTTCGAAAGGACGCCGTATTGTATGAACACGAGATTTATAAGATCATGAGACCGTGTTGAAAGATTAAAGGACAAATATTTGTAGACATCATCGTAATGTTTAAGGTAATTTATAGTAATATTCATGAAATCTTCCGAGGTGCAGCTGTGCACTGTGCAGTTCGGTGCAAGGATTTGAAAGTTTTCTAGTGTTAAAATATAGGTGTACTGTTTGGTCAAATAGATGGGAAAATGTTGCTATTGAGGTAGAGAATACCTGGGAGTTTGAGTCTTGGTTCAGTGTAAGGAGATTTTCAATGATAGTTTATGATACACTCTGTTCGTACCCCTTAAATATGTCATACCTGTTAAATCAACAAAAAATCTCAATATAATACAACATTTATAGATTTCATAACTACTTGGAGGTCACGGCAGGCTACCAGTCTTAAATTCTCCCTCCCTTAGATAAAGTTTTAATGTTTGTGTATGGGAAATGTCTCTCGTTATGAAATTGTAAACGAAATGACTTTCAATTTTGACCATCGTCGGAAACCCACTGCGAATAGCCCTACGATTATAGGCCGTGGGCGCCATTGTCAGGGAATTCTCGTTTTATGTGTCATACGGCTATTTTCTTCAAGAAGGTATAGAGTTGGAACACTTCCGTATTATTTATAGTAGCCAATGGAATAGTTGGTTTGAATAGTTTCAGCTCTTCTGTGTTGGAGGAATTTTGTAACGCTCATTCTAATTGGCTTAAACTCCCTACTAAAATCATTTCGGAATACAAGAGTTTCCAAATAAACTGTCCCACGTATCTAACAGAGAAGATGCCTTTTGTTTCCGACGATGAATTTTGACATGAGTAATTGTATATAAAAGAAAAATGTCAAAAGTTGGTTTTTAATAATTTAATTTCCAAAATAAATATTACTGTTTTGCCCTTCTAGGAATCCAATGACTGTCGCCATAGGTACCCATGTAAGCTCCCCATTGTTGTTGATTGTAAGGTAAAATCTGAGAACATCGAGATTTGTTGCTTTCTTTTTTCTTCTCGTCACACTTGCAGGTCAATCGCAATCTGTAAAGTGCCAAATTTAAATATTTTAAGTTACCAGAAATAAATGCAAATTATTATGCTCGTATTTTTAATGGTTTCACGGTCTAATTTAGTGATCTTAAATAACACATTTATTCTAATTGAATTGCTTTTATTATACTTACAGAGATTTGTTCATTCATATATACTGGGAAGAAAATGATTTTTATAACAATAACATATCGGGCATTTTGTAAAAATAATATATATATATTGTGTTTGTCAAGTGCAAGATGGATATAAGAACCATATCAGTGCTTTCATTTATTTCTTCAACAGAAAACGACCTCTAGATTGACGATTACCATAGTACGTCCTTACTAAATTTGTTTATCTTTTTTCTATAATTTTAATCAGGTTGATTTTGTTCTGTGCTGCATTAATTTATTTGAGTAGCTGCACATACACAGAATTTCATTTTACTATTGGGCTCTGTAAAGATGATTTATGTAAATATGGTGTTAACCTTGTTTCAGTGATGAATGTAACAATATCCGTTCGTTTGTCCCGTTTTTTCATGTTTCATTAGAATGTTACTGTATCATTATCACGTTGGGAATATCTTCGGGTGTTGCATGCTAGCAGGAGATGCTTACTCTTCCTGTGCACCTGGTCTCACTCCCATGTCGGGAGTCCGCTTTTTTTCATGTGGTGGAGATTTTTGTTTGTTTGCTTTCGTTTCTGTTTTATCCTGATTTTGTATGCCTTCGGTTTCTGATTTTCTGAATTATCGATTTTGAGCTTTATACAGGGATATGGTCATTATCCATATTTGTCATTCATAAGTTTTCTTACAGTGCGTTATATTGTCCATAATATTTCCTATTATCATTTGTTCAATCATTGGCTAAAAAGCGTGTCATGTGATATTCTGTAAAACAATCCTATAGATTGAATGTACTATTAATAGCTACATAAATTTGAAGGACTTTTCATATAGCACGGCTGTTTTCTTTTTCGGAACACATGACGTCGGTGTGACGATTTATCGTAAAAAGCTGAACTTGGAAACAAGAATAAGATAAAACAATTGTAGAACTTTGATTCGTTCGATACCTCGTATAATCATATTGACCAAATCATATTGACCTCGGGCTTTCCCCTCGGTCTATATGATTTTCAGGTACGGACTTGATCAAAGTGCTATAATTGTATAATTATTTTGAACTGATAGTTAATAAACATTATTGTGTCAATAAATAAATTAAACAATGTAAACGCTTTATCGCCATATCTAATTCTAATGACAGCTGGCCGAAAGAAGATAACTGGCTTAAAATAGACACGAAAGTCTACATTTCATTATTTCAACAGGGCAAATGAAAATTGAAAATTTTCTAAGCAACCTTTTAATACCTGTAAACCGTCATCTGTCCCATGTGAATGCTAAATGGGTCATACATGTGTATGATGTTTGACTCTGATATGTATGCTCATCATAGAATGCCTGTAAACCGTCATCTGACCCATGTGGATATTAATTGGTTCATATGATGTTTGACTCTGATATGAATGGTTATCATATAATACATGTAAACCGTCATCTGACCCATGTGAATATTAAATGGGTCATATGATGTTTGACTCTGATATGTATGGTCATCATATAATACCTGTAAACCGTCATCTGACCCATGTGAATATTAAATGGATCATATGATGTTTGACTCTGATATGTATGGTTATCATATAATGCCTGTAAACCGTCATCTGCCCCATGTGAATGTTAAATGTGTCATATGATGTTTGACTCTGATATGTATGGTCATCATATAATACCTGTAAACCGTCATCTGACCCATGTGAATATCAAATGGATCATATGATGACAAATATGGATAATGACCATATCCCTGTATACAGCACAAAATCGATAATTCAGAAAATCAGAAACCGAAGGCATACAAAATCAGGATAAAACAGAAACCAAAGCAAACAAACAAAATCCTCCACCACATAAAAAGAAGCGAACCCCCGATATGGGAGTGAGACCAGGTGCCCAGGAAGAGTAAGCATCTCCTGCTTGCATACAACACCCGCCGCTTCAGTTCGGTAGAACTGTCACATCCGGTTACTTCCGTTTCGGAAGACATAGAGTACAATCTTTTGTTGGATGGTTCAAATGGTCTATGACAGAATATCATCCACCATTCTGGAGAGTGGGACATCATAGTGTATGACGAGTTCCCCATATCGACCGTAGAACTTCCTCAGTGACTATGTTAGTTGGTCACAAACATACCCCTGACTGAGAAGCTTATCTGAAAGACGCCTAGCTTTCAGATCAAAATCCTTATATTTGGTAATTGCTCTGGCATAGCGTATCAACTGAGATATGAACACGCCATAAGCAGGCGATGAAGGGATGTTGCTACTCAGAAAAGGAAAGTTTGTAATGCTGAAATTGAAGTCGTCACGTTTGTCATAAAGTGAGGCGTTCAAGTGTCACCAGTGTCGCAGGACAACAAATGTTTGACTCTGATATGTATGGTCATCATATAAGACATGTAAACCGTCATCTGTCCCATATGAATGTTAAATGTGTCATATGATGTTTGACTCTGATATGTATGGTCATCATATAATACATGAAAACCGTCATCTGTCCCATGTGAATATTAAATGTGTCATATGATATTTGACTCTGATATGTATGGTAATCAAATAATACCTGTAAACCGTCATCTGGCTCATGTGAATATTAAATGTGTTATATGATATTTGACTCTGATATGTATGGTAATCATATAATACATGAAAACCGTCATCTGTAGCATGTGAATGTTAAATTGGTCATATGATGTTTGACTCTGATATGTGTGGTCATCATATAATACATGAAAACCATCATCTGTCCCATGTGAATGTTAAATCTGTCATATGATATTTGACTCTGATATTTATGGTTATCATATGATACATGAAAACCGTCATATGACCCATGCGAATGTTAATTTAGTTATATGATGTTTGACTCTGATATGTATGGTTATTATATAATACATGTAAACCGTCATCTGTCCCATGTGAATGTTTAATTGGTTATATGATGTTTGACTCTGATATGTATGGTTATCATATAATACATGTAAACCGTCATATGTCCCATGTGAATGTTAAATTGGTCATATGATGTTTGACTCTGATATGTATGGTTATCATATTATACATGTAAACCGTCATCTGTCCCATATGAATGTTATATGGTTCATATGATGTTTGACTCTGATATGTATTGTAATCACACAATACATGTAAACAGTAATCTGACCCATTTGAATGTTAAATGGGTCAAATGATGTATGCATATGGCCATCATATAATACATGTAAACAGTTATCTGACACATGTGAATGTTAAATGGGTCATATGATGTTTGACTCTGGTATGCATGGTCATAATATTATACCTGTAAACCGTCATTTGCCCCATATGAATGTTAAAAGGGTCATATGATGTTTGGCTCTGATATGTATGGTCGTCAGGTAGATCATGGTCACTCTTGTCCAGACATTCATCTGTAATGCTGTGTTTATAGCCATCATGGTCAAGGCCGTAATATGGACCTATAACACGTGAAGAATTCAGTTTTATTACAGTAAAAAGTGTTCCAACACATTATATTCTAGAATATCAGTTCAAATAATCTTAATGCTTTAGCACTGTCAATTGTGCCTCACATGAAATTCATATGAAAAGAGTATTATGTTAATTAAGAAGAAAGTTTAACAATTTTGCAATATATTGAGATATAACATGGTTTAAGACGGTGCATGTTTTATAAAGTGTGCACCGCATTAACCCATATGATACCTCAATAAATTGCAAAATTGTTAAAGTTAGTCCTTAAAATTTAATCAAATATTAGAAAAAAAAATTCATAAACTTCTGCTCATATTTAATCAACAAATTTAAACTACAAAAATATTGTAACAACAAAGAGCGGAGGAAAGTATCCGCTCAGATGGTTGCCTGTAGCAACCGCCTACGGCAGTGTCCTAGTCAGAAAAATGACGATTTTAAAAGGAAAAATATTCCTACCTTTGTCCCATTTCTATATCAAAATGTGTTGCATCGCAGACCCTCCGAAAAGAGGGACGGCTTTCATATAATACGGAAAATATGGATTGTGCACAGTAACTCAACAGAAACAGGTCGCCATTTTGATTTGAATTTGACAGTAATTTTTCGCGAAGATATTGATGTTACAATGGGTTTTACGTCACGTAAACGTCAGTTTGTATGGGAAATTAGTGCAACTACAACTACCACACGATACGAAAATAGTTCCGACAATCATTTCCGGAAGAAGTGGGCGTGTCCAATTAAGCAAACTAATTTATGGAGGTATAATATGCTTCAAATGACCAATCAAAATCCTTGAGACGAGTATAATTAAATTATATTCACATGAAAGTTCATGTGAAATTCATATAATTTTCACATAAGATTTATGCGAAATATATTTCACATGAATTACACTTCACATGAATTCTATATGATTTTTTTTATTTGACCGTCAGGCGGAATTGAATTTATATGAAATTCATATAAGAAACTATATGTTAAAAAAATTCACGTAAATTTCATGTTCGTGCTCGTTTCACGTACATTGCATGTGAACTTTTGTGTAAAGTTCATGTGAATTTCATATGAGACACAATTAGCTGTACATACATGTATATACAAGCTAATACAATTGCTAGTAACACAAAATTTAGAATCTTAACACATTTCCAAGATATGTTAAATTACAACAATTAAAAATAAGACTGTGTTACTCATTTAAGTACATTCCGGTGTATGCATTGTACATAGCTGTGATTTTTGTTTCTTTCAGCAAATTGAAAACATTTTGTTAACTTAAATACATAATTTAGACTCGATAACATTACTTATCACATGCAAGTTTGAAGAAAAATCGGACTTCAAATAATTACATTTTCAACAGAAAAAACACTAATAGATAGTGATGTAACGATACGCTAGATTACGATACGATATGTATCATGATACAAGGCTTACGATACGATACGTATCACGATACACTTTTCTATCACATGGTGATGGAAATATACTATTGCCTTTATACAATTTGCATTATAAGTAAATGATACAGAAAATTTATTCTCTATTTGTTACTCCATGCTTGATTTTCTTAAAAATACTGTATCGTTGAGTATTGTTTGAGTGGAAGATGTATCGTGATACGTATCGTCAAGCTACTGTATCGCGATACGAGTACAAACGATATATCGTTACACCACTACTAACAGATGATTTTTCAATAAACTCGTGAGACAGTCAAACACCAGACATCACAGAATTTCGCGCTATTTTTCATTGTGACGTGAAAATAAAAGGCATGACAACACATCAAGGTGCTTCAAGACGGTGCGATCAAATGTGACGTCACAGTGGAAAATGTTGCCAAATGATGTAATGTCGGGTGTCTGTGTGTATATAATCAAGGTTAGGAACGGTCTTTTATATTGAAAATGGACTATTAACTTACTATCAATATTGAATCTAATGGCCTCGTTTTTCAGTTTTTCATCAATACATTGCTGATCCTTTGGTAGCAGTACTCGTGTTTTAGCAGGGAAGAACCAGTATGTAGCAAACACGAGGTCTATAGAATGGTTAAATAAAGGATGGTCCATCGGTAACGTTGTTGGAGCTAGGGAACCAGTAGATAAAAGTCTTTGAATTCCCTCCTGATCGTGAGGTCCAACATGGCGCTTCCATTTCCTCTTTTTGTGTTTCCGGTGAAAATTTGTTTTTTCGTTCAATAAATGTCTTTTTGAGTTCTGAGTTTTTGTGAGTGTTGATCGTCCTCGCCTAACTGAAGTTGGCTTCATATAAATATTATCCATTAGTCCTCTTCCTTCACCTAAATCATATCTTTGGAGGCGCTTACTATTCCCGTATACTCCGTCACTATTAGGGTCATCGGTATAGTCATACCCATTACCTTCTTGTGGAAGATTATACGGAATATGACCTCGGCTAGTTTTCATCCTTTTCCGTTCCATAGTTCTATCTGTCAGTTGCTGATCAGGAAACATTGAAGGATGGAATGATCTTAACCTTTGCGATGGCGGTCCTTTCTTTGAAGACATACGATGACCATCGGCTTCTAATGGATTTAGCATATATTCCATTGGAGAATTTTGGTTTTCTGACTCACTTATCTTTAAAATATAGAACAAAAAGTCAAACATCGTCGTTTTACACAAAGGAAAAAATCAAGAAACAATGATGTAAAATGTTATGGTAGTACCATAATAAGTCGCAAAACTTATTAAAATGATTGGACTGACATCACCAAGGCGACAGAAATTTACGGATCCGCCGACCCTGATTAGACCACAATTGGAAAAAAAATAGATAAAACGAACTGATTGTACTTTTTTTCTTCCGCTCATCTGAATTACTGTTTATTACTTTTCATTATCACTCAATCTTTATCGTGCAAGTGTTTTAGAGAATGCGGCTTTGAAAACATGCTAAACAAGCTGAATTAAGATCGTGATCGTGGCACAAAACATGAAATATTGACATTTACTGATTTTTATTCTATTTCTATTCCCTACTCAGCTACTCCTACCCTATTTTGAAAAAAATAAAATTCATAAAACTAAATATTAAATTTCTGTCGCCTTAATAAAATGAAAAAAAAAACTGATATCATGACAAATATGGATAATGACCATATCCCTGTATAAAGCAAAAAATCGATGATTCAGAAAATCAGAAACCGAAGGCATACAAAATTAGTATAAATCAGAGCAAACAAAAAAACCCTCCACCACATGAAAAGAAGCGGACTCCCGATATGAAAGTGAAACCAGGTGCCCAGGAAGAGTAAGCATCTCCTGCTTGCATGCAACACCCGCTGATATCATGTATCTTTGAACCCCTTTTCTTTCACACATCATCACAAAAGTTATTTTAACATAAGCCTTTTGTATTTGGACGTATGAGGTCTTAATCACATAATTAGAATGAACACTCTTGCTAACATTGTATCTTATTTAAATATAGAAACTGACGAAGTCAGACAGAGAGACAGAAAATGGTATGAAAGTGAAATTCATTTCTGTTTGCTAACCTCTGAATCAGTACTAAGACTTTCTGCTTCGTCATGACCTACGTCATTATGACTTTGTATACCAGCCATGTATTCTCGGTATCGTGTGGGGTTGTGACGTATAAACCTCAACCCTTCCTCTGTGGTATTCACCCAATTACTGTGCTCTAGTCTCTTCCTGCTCACTATGATAGGTATGAAAAGATGGAAATAAGGTAAGAAATATTAAATGTCTTCAAATTCAATAGCATCATTTAAGAAGAGTATCCCTAAGGTCAGAATAGCTGGTATTTTTTTTTATCTGGATACCATATTTTTTCCGAGTGTTGTTCAGATTAACAAACTAATATGGTTTTGGGAAAAGAATTTTTAATAGTTACATTTTATCGCCTCGAAAAGGGATTTGTTCTAACTCTTCCCATAGGGTCCAATGTTAAAGTTCAAACGGCTACATAAACCACGAGTTATATTTTGTTTTTTATATCAGGTTTTACATAAGCTTTGAATATATAGCAATGAAAATATTGTAAAAGTTGATATTTAGGAAATATGAGCATGTGAGACATGAGTGATGATTTACCTTCAGAACAGATAAAAAACCAGCATGAACCAGACATACACGTTTTGGGTACTTGACCCTCGTTTGTTATCCTAAATCTAATCAATGTACTATAGCTAAAGAGTGTGAAAATGTACCGAAAGACGTAGCAGAATGAGTGGGTAATGGTACTACAGGACTCATGTTTTAGAGATTTCAAGACATTTTGATAACATAAATTTTCGAATGCGTTGAAGAAACGATCAACCGAAAATGATCGAACTTGGCTATATGTGCCCTTGGGAACCCCTGGTCCACCAGTAGAGACATTCATCAATCGGTACAAATGTTAAACGTCTTCAAATTCAATACTCAGGAAGAAGTGTTAAACTTTGCGGTTGATTGACGGACCTTGAACAAGTTGTCATTCCAATTCTGTGTCGATACAGATAAAGATAAATTGATGAACTTAATGCTTTTTGATAAATAATTTCAATAAATACCTGTTGCGTAGCCTTCTCTTAGATATATTTAACAAAGCACATGAAAATATTCGTCTGTTGACTTTACTTTAATTTCCTTACATTTTGTAATAGAGTGTTTCATCGCTGTTACTTTCTTGTCGGTTCTTCTTGTCAATCAATTCAAAACTATAACCGAAATTAAAGGAGGTTAACATCTCAGCACCATCCCTCCTATGCTATTTTTAACATATATTTTATTTGGATATGCTACTGAATCGACCCTACAGAAAACTTTGGACCCGCGCACTTTCTGTGAAGTAAATGTACAAATCTAACTTCAAAACATTAAAGAGGACGCTACTGAAATGAATTTTGGTGGCTCCACTGGGAGCATCACTGATGAGAATTTAGTGTTCGAAACACGTGTCTGGTGCAGAAAAATTGGTTTGGAATTTTCTTCATGAAGGTATAGAGTTGGAAAACTTCCGTATGGACAATGATACGCGGATCTGTGTCTACTACTATTGAGCTATACATATGATATTCAGATTCACTGAGAAGAACTTTTGCGGTACGAAAGAAGCGAAGGTAAATACACCTCGAATGATTCTACGTATACAGTAACTTACTTGAATAATACACAGTTGCCCCTGGAGCAGCGATATGTCTATTGATGGCCATGATTTTGCTGTATCCTTCAGATTTAAATCTCAGTTTGCAGTTATCAGATCTGCTTTGTTCGTGTACATTTGTTCCTGGTAAAATCAGAGATAAGAATATCTTTGAACTATGGCAAATCATGAAGTATCTTTTGCACAATAATTAAATTGGGTTGTCTGACAACATTTGCATTTATGTTTCCATTCAAAAGAGTTTACATTTGATATATCGGATGGATATGAAAACAAGTGGACGAATGAAAATGTAAGTCGATATTCGTTGCTGTTAGCTTTTTTTGCAGACATACTGACCATCTTAGCTAACCGAGCCTATACCTGTTTCAGTCACACTCTTATTTCAAATTACCACATGTAATTTGCTCGACCGTGATCTAAGTGTCACAGAAGAAGGTTAGGAACGTTCGTTAGGAAAAATAAATGGAAAAACTACGTTTCACATGTATTCAATATAAATGTTGATTATTTTTCACTTGCAATATATAGAAGGGCGATGTATCGGAAGGACGTCTGACTCTTAATCCCTTTTGTCTGCTAATATGACAAGCATTAACATATATGGATCTTACTTGTATTCCTCGTTTCTACTCTGTGTTTTTGCATTGGGTGTTTTGCTGTGTGTGCTGTGTTTGGTGTACGTACTGTATTTGCTGTGTTTGCTGTGTGTGCTGTGAGTACTGTGTATGCTGTGTTTACTGTGTGTGCTGTGTGTACTGTGTGTGCTGTGTTTGCTGTGTGTGCTGTGTGTACTGTGTGTGCTGTGTGTACTGTGTTTGCTGTGTGTGCTGTGTGTGCTGTGTTTGCTGTGTGTACTGTGTGTACTGTGTGTGCTGTGTTTGCTGTGTGTGCTGTGTGTACTGTGTTTGCTGTGTGTGCTGTGTGTACTGTGTGTGCTGTGTGTACTGTGTTTGCTGTGCTTGCTGTGTGTGCTGTGTGTACTGTGTTTGCTGTGTGTACTGTGTTTGCTGTGTGTGCTGTGTGTGCTGTGTTTGCTGTGTGTACTGTGTGTACTGTGTGTACTGTGTGTGCTGTGTGTGCTGTGTGTGCTGTGTTTACTGTGTGTACTGTGTGTGCTGTGTGTACTGTGTTTGCTGTGCTTGCTGTGTGTGCTGTGTGTACTGTGTTTGCTGTGTGTACTGTGTGTGCTGTGTTTGCTGTGTGTGCTGTGTGTACTGTGTGTGCTGTGCGTACTGTGTGTGCTGTGTGTACTCTGTGTGCTGTGTGTACTGTGTTTGCTGTGCTTGCTGTGTGTGCTGTGTGTGCTGTGTGTACTGTGTGTACTGTGTGTGCTGTGTGTACTGTGTTTGCTGTGTTTGCTGTGTGTGCTGTGTGTGCTGTGTTTGCTGTGTGTACTGTGTGTACTGTGTGTGCTGTGTTTGCTGTGTGTGCTGTGTGCACTGTGTTTGCTGTGTGTGCTGTGTGTACTGTGTGTACTGTGTGTGCTGTGTGTACTGTGTGTGCTGTGTGTACTGTGTGTGCTGTGTGTGCTGTGTGTACTGTGTGTGCTGTGTGTACTGTGTTTGCTGTGTGTGCTGTGTGTACTGTGTTTGCTGTGTGTACTGTGTGTGCTGTGTTTGCTGTGTGTGCTGTGTGTACTGTGTGTGCTGTGTGTACTGTGTGTGCTGTGTGTACTGTGTGTGCTGTGTGTACTGTGTTTGCTGTGTGTACTGTGTGTGCTGTGTTTGCTGTGTGTACTGTGTGTGCTGTGTGTACTGTGTGTGCTGTGTGTACTGTGTTTGCTGTGTGTACTGTGTGTGCTGTGTTTGCTGTGTGTGCTGTGTGTGCTTTGTGTACTGTGTGTGCTGTGTGTACTGTGTGTGCTGTGTGTACTGTGTGTGCTGTGCGTACTGTGTTTGCTGTGTTTGCTGTGTGTGCTGTGTGTGCTGTGTGTACTGTATGTACTGTGTGTGCTGTGCGTACTGTGTTTGCTGTGTTTGCTGTGTGTGCTGTGTGTACTGTGTGTACTGTGTGTACTGTGTGTACTGTGTGTGCTGTGCGTACTGTGTTTGCTGTGTGTGCTGTGTGTACTGTGTGTGCTGTGTTTGCTGTGTGTGCTGTGTGTACTGTGTGTACTGTGTGTGCTGTGTGTACTGTGTGTACTGTGTGTGCTGTGTTTGCTGTGTGTACTGTGTTTGCTGTGTGTGCTGTGTTTGCTGTGTTTGCTGTGTTTGCTGTGTGTGCTGCGTGTACTGTGTTTGCTGTGTGTGCTGTGTGTGCTGTGTTTGCTGTGTGTGCTGTGTGTGCTGTGTGTACTGTGTGTGCTTTGTGTACTGTGTGTACTGTGTGTGCTGTGTGTACTGTGTTTGCTGTGTGTGCTGTGTGTACTGTGTTTCCTGTGTTTCCTGTGTGTGCTGTGTGTGCTGTGTTCGCTGTATGTTGCTGTGTGTGCTGTATGTGCTGTGTGTATTGTGTGTGCTGTGTTTCCTGTGTGTGCTGTGTTTGCTGTGTTTCCTGTGTGTGCTGTGTGTACTGTGCTTGCTGTGTTTCCTGTGTGTGCTGTGTTTGCTGTGTTTCCTGTGTGTGCTGTGTGTGCTGTGTTTGCTGTGTTTCCTGTGTGTGCTGTGTTTGCTGTGTTTCCTGTGTGTGCTGTGTGTGCTGTGTTCGCTGTGTGTTGCTGTGTGTGCTGTGTTTGTTGTATGTTCTGTGTTTGCTGTGTGTGCTTCAACCGAGTGTTGTTGGAAATTCCCTCCTTTCTTTAGCATGGGTGAAGGATTTTCACTTTAGGCATGACATATGGCATACGACACGCATGTATTTCAACAGTCGTATTCTATATTAAAATTCTAGTACATGTGTATAAGGCCTTGGTTATTTAATATCTTGTTTTACGTCCGGAACTTTTTATCTGAAAGGTACACTTTCGCCAGGAATGAAAACACACAGTCAAATGATCTATTTGACTTAATTTCGAAAGGAATACAGAAAAATACATGAGGGAGAATATTCTTATTCATAATTTTGACTTGATTTCTAGAAGAATCACTTAATCCCCTGATATTTAAGTTGCCATAAGCATTTTATGGTATTCAAAATAATTACTGAAGTAAATTAGATTTGAAATGAATATTTGGATATATTCTGATTGAAAAAATTATGTGCGACAAAATTGTGTATGTGTTTTCCGAGAAATTTACCTAAAAGGTAACCGCCCGCGGACGTAAAACAAATATTTAATTACAATGCCCTAACTCAAGAAACTCTATCTACCCGTATGCTTCTAACATACCGTTAACAAACTGGTATACACCACCCTCTCCCCCGTGTCCCAGGCAGTCCGACAACCAGTACAAGAAAATATCATTGGCTTGGCCTTCCACGCTGATAGTAAGGGGAGACGACTGGGCCCCCACTGTGTCCTTAATCTGGGGCACGATGAGAGGCTTCCCTGTCTTCCCGTCAAGAATTGTAGTCTATAATATAGGAGGATTATGTTAGAACTAATTAATTTGTTAAGTGATACGTTATAAACATGAGAAGTATTTTCAAAAATCAATAGTGTTTTTAATCTGAATTCTGTATTCTAATTCAAGAGTGTATCATTGAAGTTAGTGATAATTGAATGGACTGATGTTGAAAGATTTTATGAAACTTTTGAATGATTTTAAAATAACTGACGAGGGTTGCATGAAACAGAAGGCGTTGGATCTCCCCAGGTACATGGTCTGATCACTTCGGAATATTGTTTATTCCGGGGTTTGAAACCATTCCAATGGAAATTCTAATGATTTTGCTTTACGTTCTCGATTTGAGACTGAATAAGTGGTAGGTACTTCTTTGAAATTTATTATAAGACTTAGCGAAAATTGGAACACTTGAATATTCGAATGATAAGAGTGTTCAATGATTATACATCTTATTTTATTTATTGTCATATTTCTAGTTTGCCTGAGCCAACTCTACAGTAAAATCCATAGAGTAGTTTGTCACTGGAAGCAATTATTGTTTTTCTACAAGAAGGTTATTTTACACCAAAATTATGCGTTTTTTGAGACCTCTGGATAATCGGAAAAGTGGGATAGTTCTTCGCACGTAATCTGGATAACCACACCGTCTGTTACTTGCGTGGAAGATGGACGTCCTAAGTCTGCACTCGCTGCCCATTGGTCTCGTTGGTTTATGTGTGGTCTTTTGTGTTTCATGTTTCTATTGGAATTGCTTGTCTTTTTTGCGTCTCTTTCTGTGTGTGTCTAATCTGTGTTTTTGAGTTAGGTGTTTTGTGGTTTTGCTGTGGGTGCTGCAACCGAGTGTTGTTGGAGATCCCCTCCTTTCTTCTATATACATACCCGTGAATAATAATACACAGGGTATCCTGGTCCATGAGCATACTTGATCATAAAATCCGGAATATCGTCTCCGTTATAGAATCCGGCAGCTGGTGTACTGCAATACGATAGAAATTCAATAATGAATTAAGTCAGATTTGTAAAACATTCATTTCAATACTTTGTTTGTTTGAACAATTAAAAGCTGAGGGACTATTGCTGAGGATTTATTATCTGAATCATGCAAGTATGGTAAACTGCATTTTGGAAAAGAGTATGTGTGGTAATCTGCCATTTCAGGCCTATTTTCAAAGTTGCTGTGTTTTGTTTCGTTTCGTTTCGATCTATTTCGTTTCGTTTTGAATCGTTTCGTTTCGTTTCGCTCTGTTTCGTTTCGTTTCGTTTTTGTTTCGTTTAGTACTTTACAGGGACCCTTGAGACAAACCCTAAAAGCAAACTCCAAAATTCAAGCGCAATGTGCATAGATATTCTAAAAAACAAACATAGGGAGGAGATTCATCATTCAAGAGAAGAGACAATGTTGACACAAAGATGGAAACAGTACATCACATGATAGAAACAAGAACAGAGGGAAGACATGCTGGTCTTTGATTTGAGAGATGAACACTTGACTGTATCATTTATACTGAAATCTTGGTTGTGGAGGTTGTGACATAGACAACCCCCGCGACTGAGTGTTTAGTGTATTTTTTTTTTTATTTTTTTTTCAAGGTTTTACTTTCTGGTTACGCTGGTGACATAGAAAACATTTTCCTTGGCCAGAAATTATTTCATTTTCTGAACATTTTTTTGTTTTGTTTTGTTTTTTTTTTGTATTTTCAATATTTATGGTATAAGAGGTGAGGCCATAGTAATTTAATGTATTGTTTTACGTCCCAAACTATTTCTGAAAGGTACCCACCCCCCAGGCATGAAAACACAAGATCTATACTTTTAGAAGCTTGTACATTCCTCCGTTTGCTTATCATAGCCTCAGCGCAAGCCCCCCCCCCCCCCCTCTCCCAATAGGATCGGTTAAAGGAGCCTAGGTATCTTATTTCTATAGGCATAGAAGCTCGACATTCCTCCGTTTGCTTATCATAGCCTCAGCACAAGCCCCCTCCGTCCTTTCTCCCAATAGGATCGCTTAAAGGAGCCTAGGTATCATATTCCTCCGTCTGATTATCATCGCCTCAGCACAAGCAAACCCCCGAGTCACAGCAAAATAAGCCCCCGTAAAGCTGCATGGTACATATATATGTGGCACGAAGTAAATCTTTTTTGACTGTCGTTTTTCCAAATATTTTATATTAGCTTTTCTTGCTTTGTCTCTTGGAGCAAAAGAAGAATAATACAGAAGTGGACAGGGTTCTTTATCTGTTATAAGAAACAAAACATGTAATTTTTGTTGCGTCATGTAATTAAAAGGTACATGTGCAGTTTACTTAGATAATTCTGAAGACATACATGTACAACAACCCCTACCCAACATCTAGATTGTGTGTGTTTGGTTGCTATTTATCTTATAATCTTGTGGACTTGCTCTCCCCGCAACATGGTCTTACGTTATGGACTTGCTCTCCCCGCAAACATGGTCTTAAAGGTCACAGGAAAATTGACTTTTTCAAAAGGATAATTTTGGCGAACCCATGAGAGCCAGAAATATAAATGTGTATATCTAACAGATCCCCCTGAGGATCAATACGTGTAAAGTGAATCCAATGACAGTAGACAAAGATAGAACACATTCTATGGCTAGATCAATAAACAGACAACGCTATTGTTATTCACATTTTTGTAATAGTTAAAGTCTTATATGTTAAATGCTTTTTACACCTTACAGATTATGTGAAGCTCCCTCGAGACTAAAAAGTCTGGGCATGGAGCGACGAGAGATTGTTTCCGACGACAAACGAATTCTGCCATGTAAAATATGAAAAATATCTTCTATTAAGATTCAAAATCAAACGAGATTTTCTTCTTCAAAGAAAATTATGAAGGTAATAAATCAAACGGTATACTCTGTATATCTCGCTCAGTATAATGGGAACGACTAATGGACAGACAGATGTACAGCGTGATACTACAATATATCCATCTGAGGAAGGATATATGAAACTCTTGTTCAAAATATTTGATACGTGTAAATGCGGCTAAATACGCTAACGCGTCACCATAAAAACTCAGTTTGCGACCGTAAATTCAGCATTTACCGTCCACAAATATAACGTCAGTATCTAGTTATTCCCATTCTAATGCAATCTATATTTTTGTGAAAATAAGGCGAAATGTGACGTTAGCAACGTCAAAGCCTGGTGAGTTCTCGTTTTACTGTCGTAACTATGAAGCAAGCAACCAATGAAAATCGACGTTATAGAGACGTAGCATTAGAATACAATATAACTAATATTCATACTTGTATGATTCGGACATCTCCGAATGATATCGCCAAATTGTTGAGTAATCTAAACCGTCGATAGCCATAACTGTTGAATTAAACATCGACATGACAACGTCCTCGACCCCGTCACCAGTGATGTCAACAAGGACCGGTGGCGTCATTACACCCTTAAAGGCGTCCGTGTATATCTGCTTGGCCTGTAAAAATAGATTAATAAAGGAGCTCGAATTTGAATAATCGTAAGATTAATTATGTTCGTTTGACTTTCAATACTTTTCTGTTACATTATATGAATACACAAGACAAAAGTCAGTTACTAGTACTTGTATTATATTCAAGACAAGCTATATGGATAAACGAAACATTACACTTTTAATGTTTCCCTTATAAAGCTGATAAAGTGGTATGGCCCACAATGAACCACCATGCGTCTCGCCTCCAGTTCCAAATAAAACAATGTCCGTCCCATCTGGCCAGGAGTACGTCTATAAAAAAAAATCAAAACAATGACAAATATGGATAATGACCATATCCCTGTATACAGCACAAAATCGGTAATTCAGAAAATCAGAAACCGAAGGCATACAAAATCAGGATAATACAGGAACCAAAGCAAACAAACAAAAACCTCCACCATATGAAAAGAAACGAACTCATATTAATATTAAAAATAAATAAATAGATAAAATAAAAGAAAATTCAACACTGGAGTCTGATAACCCTCCCATGTTCAAACTATCAGAGTGCACCGGATATGCTGGACTCGAAATCCTACAGTTGGTAATGGGCATTTTTATAAATCATATTCCAATGAACTTTAAAAGTACTCTGCGTGAAGAATCTATTTGTTTTCATTTGTATAAATGCATATTCTTGAAATTTCTAAAACGTGGGTCCTGTAGCATCATATCCCAACCATCCTGCTACGTTTTTGGTATATTTTTTGACATAATATTCTTCACTCTTTGGCCATATTTCATTGTTTAGATTAAGGATCACTGACGAGGGTTGAGTACCCGAAACGTGCATGTCTAGTCCATGCTGAAATTTTATCTGTTCTTATATGATGCTATTGAATTTGAAGACGTTTTACAATTGAACATATTGAAAGTTGTCCATTGTCATTACGTCCATGTGTGTTCTGAATTAACGTTTTTAATTGCGCCTGACTTCTTTTATATGACCCCTAAAGTGCGAAGTCCGGAGTGCGAAGTCCGAAGTGCGTTAACTTGAAAAATGTCCAATAAAACCTAAAGATTGAATTAGACATTTTTCATCGTAACGAACTTCGCACTTCGAACTTCGTACTTCGCGCTTCGAACATTGAAGAAAAAGTGGCGTAGCTGTCGTTCGCGTATAAACTCATATGCGGAGTCATCTACATTTTGATTAGTATGCTCAATGGAATGATATATTGGACTTCCTGTACAACTGGCGCGCTTTTTTCGGCAACCAACTTATGAAATTAAAGTGCGAAGTTCGAAGTGCGAAGTGCGAAGTTCGTCACGGTGAAAAAAGTCTATTATCAATAATTACCGGATTCTGGAGAATGTTGATTAGATTTAGTTGTACTTCGTGTTTTCGCTTCCGTCTGTTTATCCTATTTTGTTTCGACTTCAAAAAGTTCTGGAGCCCGTTTCTTCATGAGGCGTGAAACGGACTTGCGCCAAACTAAATTTTGACTTAACTAGACTTGCGCCAAAATATCTGGCGTAACTTAAGCCAACATTTACGCCCAATGATGAAACAGAATCCTGGTTTTTTTTTCAAGAATATGTAAGCCTTTTGATCGTGAGTTTGGAATCTAATTTCAGAGTTTGTGTTTGACATCAGTTCCACAGTGGGGTATCATGTGATACACAAATGATATGTTCCACGGGAATACCCTTTGATTGAACCAAGTAAATACTGTCTATATCTACTTTATATGAATTTATTTCAGGCCTATCATATGGTCATTATTATAAATTTTATGATGGTAATTTATTCTGGTCAAGAATAGGCGTATATTTTGAGAACACTTAAACAGAAAATTTTGTATCTGTCCGTGCACCATATCATAACATGTGGCGAGCATTGAACAAATTCTGTTTAAGTGTTCTCCGAATACAATTCTATTCTTGACCAGAATAAATTACCATCATATAATTGATAATAATGACCATATGATAGGCCTAAAATAAATTCATTTAAAGTTCATTTAGACAGTATTAACTTAGTTCAATCAAAGGGGATTCCCGTGGAACATATCATTTGTGTATCACGTGATACCCCACGGTGAATTCACTGAAAATGAAATATTTGTAAGGAGTGAAATAAGGAACTCTTCGGATTTCATGAATGAAAATGCCCACCTAAATTCTGAAAAAAAACTCAAAGTTTTAAAAGGGATTGTATATTCGGCTCAATTTTAATGTTCTGAATAAAAGGTGAAATGGTAATGGATTTCTCATATTCTATGTAAAATCCGAAAGTTTGACACAACATTGTTTATATCTTGATACATCACTTCATTTTGCATGAAAATTAGCATTTTCAATATAAAGAAAATATCAAAGTGGCATGGGGCAATGTTCAATCCCGGGAAAACCGTTTGAAGTAGGGGGATGCTTTGATACAATATAGTTATAACGGTGTTTTTAGCGTTTTGTTTCATAAAATCATACTAAAATAGTTATGGCAATAGTATTTAAATAAACTGAAATGCTTCGAATTTAGCATCAAATTAACATTATTCAATGATATATCAATTCCAGTAAAGCTCCGAAATAGTGTAAGCTGTATTCAAAAATATTGTTATACCCTACGATATTTTCCCCTTAATAGTCTATACGAGTTAAAAGTTGAACATAATGACTGTTAGAAACAGCCGGTCCAAACGAACTGTTAAAATCGACTGTTGGACCGGTAACGTGACGAACTGTTGACCGGCAAGATATTTTAGTGTTGTTATGAGAACAAGCTTCTTGTTTATTTCGGTTATTTTATTTATTTCCTCAGATAAAGACACTGAATAATGTAAATTTGATGATTTTGGTAATTAATCGTGTTTGAAAAAAAAGTTCTCCATGCGGGGCCCCTGGAAAGGATCAAATATAAGAGTTGTCTTCCCTAATCAGCTGTTTCCATCGTTTCAAAATGGCAGCGAGTTGCTCCTGTGAGTGTGACGGAGGAAGATATAACAAAAATATTGGAGGATAGAGATGGTAAAACACTAAGAATGCAATAAGAACTTCACAGAATATTCTAGTAGAATATTTATGCTTCATTAATCTCAATCTGTCGCTGATCGCTGATTATACAGCCGAGAAATTGACTGAAGTATAACAAAACAGTTGAAGAACGGAGTTTCGATATTCTTTTTTTAGATCGAAAAAGGTGTAACAAAACAGTTGTTGACAGGGGCCTCGGTCAACAGCTAATTTGTTGGACTCTTGCATGAACTGTTGACCTCGGCCTTCGGCCTCGGTCAACAGTTCATCCTCGGGTCCAACAAATTAGCTGTTGACCTCGACCCCAGTCAACAACTGTATACTGTTTATTTGATTGTTCTTAAAGCTGAGTTAAAGCTCTGTGCTATCAGCTCACTGTTTACAATATAGTCGTAGATATTGAGTTTGTTAACATGGTGAATTTGATTGCTAAAACTGTTAAAATTTTTTTTTTAAATTCTATACAAGTGACAGTGGTGTGAATATTCTGCAGATATGTTTTTTTACCGAAGAAGATCAGAGTAATATTACTAACTAATGAGTTAAAGAAGATCCTGACGATAATCTCAACAACACTCACAATAGAGCACCAAATTGAACATCGACGGTCCCTTAGCAAGCCAGAGGTGGGACCAGGTGCCCGGGAGGAGTAAGTATCACCTGTTGGCTAGCCGCACCCGCCGTCGATGTTCATGTACGAAAAATGAAAACAATATATAAAATACATGCACTGTCTGAGGTTATGTCTATATAGAAAGTGTTAAAGCACTCCTAAATTGCTACAGAATATAGGATTTACAATTCTAATATTAACTTATTATTTCCAACCTGTAATGAATAGTATGATTCCTTGTGATCAGGCACTTCCGCCCAACTAAGCACGTCACCAGTCCTTCCACTGAAGAAAATAATCCGTCCTGCAAGTCTTTCTTTACTTCCTGAGATAAATAATGAATATAATGGTTCATCATATCTCATACTGATTAATAATAAAACATTTAAGTAGTCGCACATTATTTTTTTCCTCTTTATTCATCGAAATCTGATCACATTTCATTAATTGATCACGAAGGAAATAACTTCTGTGTAACATTCAATCCTTACTCTAATGATTATTTCAATATGGATATTACCTTTATGTGATTAAAATAAGTAGTAAAACGTAGGCGGCTTCTTTTTTCTATTTTTTTCTTTTAATTTTGAAAGTCAAGACTTTGTTTTTGGATAATTATGTAATGAGACGATTTTTTCAACGTAGAATAAAAGAAAGGGCGTGATCTGTAACAACACTCGGTTACAGCGCCCACAGCAAAACTCCAAAACACCCGATGCAAAAACACAAATCAGACACCCATAGGAAGAGACGCAAAAGGGACAAGGAACACAGACTCACACCATAATAACTATCACACTCTTTAGCAATATAACATTGTTTGGATTGAGAATCACTGCCGTCTTCAAATTCAATAGAATCATTTAAGAACGGATAAATTCGCATCATGGACCAGACATGCACGTTTCAGGTACTTAACCCTCGTCAGTGATCCTTAATCTAAACAATGTTATATTCCCATGAGTGTGAAAATTATTAAGTCCAAAAATGTACCGAAAGACGTAGCAGGAGTGGTGGAATATAATGCTACAGGACTTATTAAAAACATATACAAAAATCGATGCAATTCTGATTAAAAACACAATCTCTAAGACAATTTTAATATTAATGCAAAATATTGGCTTAAAGGGATTGATCACCTCTTATATATTTTATCTCAAAATGGCCGTCAAAAGTCAACACCGGTTACACATTGGTCTCGTTGGTTTATTGTAGTCTTTTGTGCTTGATGTTTATATGTCGTATGTCTCTTTTCTGTCTCATAATGTGCTCATCTTTGTGTTTTCGCATCGGGTGTTTTGGTGTTTTGCTGTTGGTGCTGCAACGGGGTCTGGTTGGAGATCCCCTATCTTTTCGACATATATGTGTCAAATGTGTTTGTATAACGTCTTTGTGAAACTATATCGTACAATGGAAAGTCGAAGTTATATCTTCCACAAAGTAATTCATTACTTTAAGGAAATCTGCTATATCTTCTTTTAAAATGTCTATACTACAAAGAATTGTTTTCTACACGTGACTTGAAGACATTTACAATTTACGTACAACGATTTGTTACAGAATTCTTGACGAATACACATTGAGTGATATTTAATGGGATTAAAGAAACAGATATCTTATTTATTCTATGTTGATGCAGGTTTCATCGGAGAAATTCTATGAAAATTTGCTTTAATGAGAAAAAAGATGCCCATATTTTCTTTTAGGCAGCATCATTAGAAAAATATTAAATTCGTTTATTATTATTCCTTATGTTCTAACGTGTATAAAGAGGACTACACTTACTTATTTTTCGGTACATTTTTGCACATAATTTTCAAAATCTTTGGCCATATTACATTGTTGAGATTGAGGATAACTGTCGAGGGGTGCATGTCTGGTCCATACTGCAAATTGATCTGTTCTTAAATGATGCTATTGAATTTGAAAACGTTTAACATGACTACTGTGATTTTCCTAACAGTTTTTTTCTAGAAATATAAATCTTATCTCCGTTCTAGATTGTGTTACCAACCTTATTTTGACCTAGATACACCTATACGTGTTTATTGTTACCTGGCTCTCTCAAAGGATCTCCTCCATGTATAGCCAAAACATCCACCATTCCGTCTCCGTTTTGATCAGGAATAATTTGTGCAGTATACAGATTCATGATTTCGTTTTTAATACTCATTTTGTCAAAACTCCATAACAGTTGGCCATGTCTCCCGCTGATAGCCTGGAATGCCTATGTCAGAAATATTACAATACTTAATATTCAGAATTAATAAAAGGGAGGAATCAAGAGAGTTAAAAAAGATCCTGACGACAATCTCAACAGCACTCACAATAGAGCACTAAATTGAGCATCGACGGACCCCTAGCAAGCCAGAGTTGGGACATGGTGCCCCGGAGGAGTAAGCATCCCCTGTTGGGCTAGCCGCACCCGCCGTCGATGTTCACGCCACGAAACAAAAAAAAAACAATATCCACAAAACATGCACTGGCCGACGTTATGTCTATACAGAAAGTATTATGGCGACTATGTCAGGGAAAGACATTCAAACTGTCAAACGCATGATTAACACATTTTTATTTGACAAAATTACAACTGCATCAGTTTAAGTTGGTATCTATGAAGATGCAGAGATAGTTTATATTTCTCGTAGGGAATAATGCAAAGGCGAAACAAAGAGAGACAACTGTATCTTTTTCAAAAAACATTTTCTTAAAGAGAAGAGTTCCTGATCTACAGTAACGCATATTTTTCTTCTTTTCAATAACAGAATAACAAGTCGAAATTGCAATTTCTTTGCATGTTGAAACATTTTACGCCGTCAAGATGCATAAAGGGGAATCCCCCGTTACGTGTATTCATGCATAGACCATCGAAATATGATGCGAATTTGAGTGTCAAAACGCACGTGCTTCAATGCTTCGCCATGAGAAATACAAGTAATTACTTTCGTTCCTGGCATCTAATGTTAATAATAGAAGATAAAATCAAATAGAGGAAGAAAGTCATTCTTCAAAGATGATATTAATTGCTCTGCTGAATAGTCTCTAGGGACTTCGTCTTGACCTCAAGTTAAATATATTGTACAGACAGCATATTTATTGTCATATGAATACACAAGTTACAATGGGCCGATTAACGACTGCATCAAGGAAGTGCATGGGTAACATATAATTGTGATGTTGAACTTTGTCATATCTAAATTCTGAACAAAAACGTAAAATTGTAAAGTCTTAATTACGCTTAATTACGCATTTATTAAAACTTGTAGTTCAGTAATATCTAGTTTTTTCACATGATACACCCGTTATGCAGTTTCATAAAGCCATTTCATAAATATATGATATGATAACACGTTACATATCGCTCTGCTTGAATGCGATTGGTCAAGTTTGGAACCTAATGATCACATGAACCTTGACAAATGTGACCTTTCAAATATCGGTCAACTGTTAAATTCAGACCCGGAGTCAATATCAATGATTAAAATTGTTGTTGTTGAATTAATTCTTGCATTAAAATACTATTCAAAATTGAAATACTTTTCTCTTACGCACAGAATATCTATACGATGGGGAAACTACTTCTCATGGCGTAGCAGACGACCTCTAGATCACAGCGTGATTCGCCTCTGTAGTTCTCGGAAACGTTGACTTCACGTTAGAAATACACATTTTTTGGCAATATCATGTGATAAAAAGAATCTCAAATGAATTTTCATTTCATACGATGTATTATGAAACTCGTTGTGCGTTTTATATCCCCTCGCCAAGGCTCGGGGATATAAAACTCACAACTCGTTTCATAATACATCGTATGAAATGAAAATTCATTTGAGATCCTATATTTATATAATTATAATGCTTTCATGGTTGATGACATGACGTGCTTCTCGATTAGGTTTTCCAATAGATTACATGTAGTTTTTTGTACGTCTGTTTCGATTGTTTTGTTCGATTTTCTAGTGATTTTTGTCATTTTGCATTTTTTGTGGTTTGTAGTTTTGTCTGATGTCATTTACGTGTCACTTTTTTGTGGGTTTGTTTTGCTAGGTGGTTGCAGGGTGGTCATGCTGGAGATCATCTCCTTTTCTATAAGTGGACAGGGTCAGAACAAAATGTATCAATAAGATATAGCGTGTAGTTTTCCGTCGAATTCCCAAGGAAGTGCACAAAAAGGTGGAAGACGATATTTTACATTTATCAGTTTATTTTCAGACTGCCTCCATCATTAATAACTTCCACTACCCGTATTTTGTTAAGCTTAATGCGTTAACGCTAATCTGCAAATCGATGTTCTAAATCCAAACGTATCCAAATTTATCTCAAAAAGGTTCATGGTACCGTGTTAAGCAGTAAATGTCCAAGTTACATTGCACATTGTTTATATCTCATTTACTTTGAACTTACGGCTAGAAACCGGACTGATGGGCGAGCTTTCATTGGCAACCTACTGGCTTGTACCGTGATTTTGGGAATTTTGAACAGTAAATACAGTAGATAAGGTACACAGCACATGTAAACCAAAGTTTCAGAAAAAATACTATCCAATTTTTCAACTAAACGCACCACAGGAACTCGCATTTTGCTGGGGTTATTATTGATGCTTTTGGGTTTCCAATCAATTCTTTCAACGGCTAGATTAGAGCTTCTATTATGAGACATTGTGTGATGAAATTACTCATTTATGAAAAGTAAAACGACTGTAATATGAGTTTCCTTTTTCAACATCTATAAGACCATTCCTACCATCTTTTGGACACTCTCGCGTTTAACTATATTCGGACATTTTCAACTTGTTGTTATTTCTTGGCACATAAAAAGTAACGATATTGTCTATAAAGCCTATTCCTGAGTTTTGTGGTCATTATTTGTCCAGCACGGATATTTTCGGAATTCAACTTACTGCATACTCAACCCTTTCACGCGTGACTGATCCCGAAATTGATAACATTACCCGATGTGGAAAATTTCTGTTGACAAAATTTCATATCCAGTATATCTTTCTCAAGGAGAATTGAGATAGGTAACACCAATATCTATTCGTCCAAATTCATTATCTTTAAAAGCAGAGTTTATGAGGTCAGTTCTCTCTTTCACCTCTAGTTCACACTGATATATTTTGCAAAGTTACCCGATGAGTTTGCGGTTGCACTTTATGCTGATGAAGGTATTTCAAATTTTCTCGGTAGTACTTTCAAATTTGAAAAAGGAGAAGTTGTATGAAAAGTCGACAGATTATTTCTATTTTTCTTAAGTTTTTAAAAATTCAGCATAATGCAATATTTGCTACTCATGATGAACAATTTAAGTGAAATATTTCGAGCTAAGCTGATAAGACTACTGTTAACGCAATTAGATTGACTAAAAGCTTACCCCAGCTCTACCTCCACATACACAGTCCAATACTCCATCATTATCGAGATCGGCGTTACAATTAATTCCAAATAATTCATGAGGCGAGTAATGGCGCCATATCTCTTTTCCTGTAGTACCATCTAAGGCTAAAACTCCACCAAAACAAGGGTAGGTGCCGTTGAAGTAGATGTCACATACTATTCTTGGAACGTAATAACCGTCCGCACCTTAACAAACAGAAGCTATATTCTAGTTTTTCATATGAATTTTAATTCCAAGCTCTTGAATATGGTTTCAATTGAAATTTTTTAATAGGAATGTTGCTATAATTGTATTGAAAAGTGATCATAGAATGTCCACTTACTGTATCTCTATTTGTATATATTTTGGAATTATGATTTCTTTTTCATTGGACACGATAGATTTAGCAGTCGAAGAATGTTAGGGCTGTCACGGTGAATCGAAAATTCGGTTAACCGTAGTTCAAGCTTGGTCGGTTCGATTCGTATCGTACTTTGCGGATTTCGGTTCGATCCTCTTTTATTTTTTATTTTTTTGTTATATCTGGTAATCAGTAGTTTATCAACTTTGTATGATACACAAACTGTGATTGGGTACTTTGTCATACTTCACCCATTGAAATGGGTCGTTTCAATTCTTGATTGTAAACGTGCACCAGTTTGACAAGTGGAGTCTAAGAAGTCTTCTAAATGTTCTTGTTTGGTTATTTTGATAAATGTAAATAAAATCTAGAAGAAAGATGCAGAAAAATGAAAAAGAATTATTTGTTGATTTGTTATTCTTACCATTATTTCACTCTTTTATGGAATTAAGCAACATAAACTAAAACCGAACCGAGAAAAACGAGAACCGCGGTTCATTTTCCTGCAACGAACCGAACCGACTAAAAGCTGAACCGTGACAGCCCTACAGAATGTACTTGTATTTTACTATGTTTGTGGTAATAGTCTATCAAATGAATCAATAGAGTTATAACAATGATAGGCTGCAAATGACGTTGTTAGAATAGGCATGTTGACTGAGTTACCTTGTACCGAATAGTTATGTTTGTTTTGCAGCATTTTAACAGTACGCACTTTGGGAGTACAGAAATGAAACTGTTGTCAAAGTTTCCCAATGCTACATGAGTTAAAGAAGATCCTGACGATAATCTCAAAATCACTCACAATAGAGCACGAAATTAAGTATCGACGGACCCCTAGCAAATTATGTACGTACCTGTTCCAAATCCCAGTATAACATCCAGTACGCCATCTTTATTTACATCAATCATTCGTATAGCAGACTCTGTGTTTAACTTGGGTAATCCCACGGTCCACACATCTTCTACCGATATTTCGTCACATCCTTGTATAAACACATCATCTCTACTACTTTTTATGGGTAAATGTTTCGATGTCAAGTTTCCTTTACTTTTTGATTTTAACGAAAACTGATTTGAAACGTACAAAATGGCAACCATGAGTGAACCAAGGGAAATAACCAGCAGCAGAAAACACAAAATCGGTTTGGCTGTTTTATGACATTTACAGTTCGGTCTACGACGTTTGACTTTTGACCTATGACGTGGATGCATGAGGGGCTTAGAGGCAAGTTCTTTATTAATACTCGGTCCGTCCATGAAAACGTCATCGTCGTCGGAGTACAGTTCCGAGTCCGCGTCATCGCCGACGTCATCGTTGTTATTGACCTTGAATCCGTTATGTCCTGAATGAAATCCATTTGATTCAGTATTCGTAAATCCATTTTTGTAAGTCCGTTTCTTGCTAAAAATAACCCGTGTTTCATTTCTGTGTATAGGAGATTCCAGCATTTCTTAGGATGATCAATTTCTGTAAAAAAAAAAGTATGAAGTATGAAAGTATTGTGTGTGGTCATCTGACAGTGAGGAGGTTGTTTTACACCACATTTGTACGTTCTTCGAGACCTCTGGGTAATCGGAATAGTGGGAGGGTTGTGCGCACGTAATCCAGGATAACCACACCGTCTGCTACTGACGAGGCAGATGGCCGTCCTAAGTCGGCACCGTTTGCCCATTGGTCTCGTTGGTTTATGTGTAGTCATTTGTGTTTTATGTTTTTCTGTGATTTGACGTTCATTGTACTACTGCGTCTCTTTCTGTGCGTGTCATTTTTGTGTTTTACAGTGGGTGTTTTGGGAGGTTGCTGTTGATGCTGCAACTAGGTGTTGTTGGAGATCCCCTCCTTTCTTTTAAGAAACATAGAAGTTAATTTTTTCCCTGATTTTAATGAAAGAAACCTGATGTTACAATTCTACCGAATAGAAGCGACGGATGTTGCATGCAAGCAGGAGATACTGACTATTCCTGGGCACCTGGTCTCACTCCCATATCAGGATTTCACCATATTGGAAGTTCGCTGTTTTTTCATGTGGTCGAGGTCTTTGTTTGTTTGCTTTGGTTCCTGTTTTATCCTGATTTTGTGTGCCTTCGGTTTATGATTTTCTGAATTATCAATTTTCTACTGTGTATGGAGGTATGGTCATTATCCATATTTGTCATTTAATCATCATACCATAGACTCTTATAATACTTTGTTTAAATTTTTTAAATTCATTTAATCATTTATTTAAGAAATGTTTTCAAGTTTTACAATTGCATTAGTGCAAAGTGAATTTTCAATGTGACCAAATGTTTAGCAATTATTATCAAAATAAGAAAACCCCATTTCTTATACTCATAACTATACTGTTAGAATCGTCATTTACAGTCCTCAGTCGGACTCCTCGGATGATCACATGCATGAGCTCGCTACATCTGGCAGAGCACGGACTGTATTTCGTATGCCATCAGTTTTTTATATCCATTTGTGTTTCTTGGGCCCCTACGTCATGCTGTTTGTTTGTATGTCCATCTTACAGTGAGGAGGTTATTTTACACCACAAATGTGCGTTCTTCGAGACCTCTGGGTGATCGGGAAAGTGGGAGAATTGTGCGCACGTAATTCGGAATAACCAAACCGTCAGCTACTGACGTGGCAGATGGTCTTCCTAAGTCGGCACAGAGTGCCCATTGGTCTCGTTGGTTTATGTGTTACAGCAGTCATTTATGCTTCGTGTTTCTCTGTGATTTGGCGTTCCTTGTACCATTGCGTCTCTTTCTGTGCGTGTCTTCTTTGTGTTTTAACAGTTGGTGTTTGGGGGGTTTGCTGTTAATACTGCAACTAGGTATTGTTGGAGATCCCCCTCTTTCTTTTACTTATGTCCACATGTTCAATATAAAATAAATCCCACTTGGCTTCCCTTTGTTATCGATTTCTTTTATCCCACACCACAATACAATGCCAGAACTACTTACAGCAGTGAAAAGGTTCATATAATTCTATTTTCTTTTGATTTCATGTCTTATGAATAAATTGTGAGTATCTCACTATGCAGACTTTCAGTGAAATGTTCTGGGTTGATATAAGAAGTTAGTATTCAGATACAACCAGGGCGGTTATTAGAGTTTGATCAGAGGATTGTGCGTTAAACACCCCTCCCTCTCCCTTGTGTATTTTCGGGCGGTTACTTGAAACTTCGTCATCTAAGTCTCTTTAAAAAGCAAAACGACGCTCCCCGGGCAAATGGTCTCATTTCGGAATTTTGTTTATTCCGTGGTACGCAACTGTTTAAATGGTAATTCAAATAATTTTGCCTTGCTTTCTCGCTTTCTCGATTTTGAGACTGAATAACTAATAGGTACTTCTCCGATTACTTAAATGTATATTAAGGGTTTATAACCACATAGCAGTGTTTTTCCTTTTTGGTACAGGAATACTCAGAGTATGAACCGGCGAGTTGATAATATTATTGCTTCATGAGTTAAGAAGATGTAACGGGTACTGGACTTTCTTTTCTAATGTATTCATATAATAGCAGACAAATAATTCTTTTCAGAAAGAGCCTGTTTTTCAGAAAATCGATTACGCAGTAGGCGTTGCTTTTAAACAGAAAGGGAATGTGAAGGGAAGTAATCAACGGGCAAAGTCTACTGCATATTATAGGGAGAAAATTCTCAACTAATTTTTAAAAGAGTTTGAATAACTAATTACTTAATCATTTATCGATTTATTTATTGCAGATACACACATCTCTTTGTATCATGGTAAATATACTTTATAAACATATAGACATAAGATCACATGGCATTTGAAATTTTCTCGATGATGATGTTGTCGCCGTCGTCTAGCGGTTAGGGTGTCGGGCCAGTGACCGTAGGACCGACATATACTTTCGTATGTTCTGTACGTGTTAAACACTAAATATATGACGTTGTCTGTGTTGTTTACATGTCTGTTGTGTTTTATTTTATAAAATAAATTCCCGATGAGATGAGAGATAAGGTGCCCGGGAGGAGTAAGCACCCCCTGTTGGCTAACCGCACCCGCCGTCGATATTCACGCACAAAAATGAAAACAATATATATAATACATGTACCGTCTGAAGTTATGTCTATATAGAAAGTGCTATGGTGACCATGCCAGGGAAAAATATTCAAAACACTCATTATATATCAAATTAAAAAAGAAAAGCAGTTCAGAGAAAAAACTGACCATGAATGCTTATGTTTTTCTAATAGCTCCAGTACCTCAAGAATCGTCCATAATGAGGTTGCAAGAAAATACCCTCATGCTGTTAATTTGAATAATAAATAAAAATGAAAATAAAGCACTCGCAATATGAATGTGTGCATTATCATAAGTACTTACCCCCCAATAAATGGTCCCTCCACGTCTACTGATCACAGCATGCCAGAAATCATGTTATGTGTCACTTTATGTTAGATCAAAATTCCTAATCGACGTAATTCTATATCATAATGTGCCATAGGCTTGTCAATATTTCCATAGTTTGATACCAAATATTCCAGGCTAACATCGTATTGATCTAGTCAGGTACTCTGAGAACGGATCAATAAAGCCAAGAGAAATCCAAGAGTAATTATGACTGCATGTAAAACTCTACTGCTAACAATTTACAAGAAAGTCCTACTTTTGTAAGAACTTAAACTTTTATTTATAGATTGATACTTCATGTAGCATGACTATTAGCGTATCAAGACGTAGAAAAGGAAAGGGCCCGGGGTGTCCTCCCTTATTTTATTGAGATTGTGTAGATAGACCTTTGCATATATTTTTTTTCTTTTACCTACGATAATAACTATTAATTATATATCATAAGTAAGATCAATTGAGTTTCCTGTCAACAGATCTTACAAGCGCAAATGTGGAACATTCAATTGACCTTTATTTTGCAAAATATGATCATGTTTCTTTACTTGTACGTGGAGAACCAAAAGCTAGATTATTCTGTATGACACAAGTACTTGAAATTATATATGAAAACTAAGGAACGGGGAGACAGACCATACCGAATAATGAATTGTCTTTTATTTCAATTGGAACAAGAAAAAATGTCCATTACTGGATTCATCCAACATTTCCCGGTGTAGGGCAGAAAACGATACACCAAAGAGAATTGCGTTGTATTGCGATATTTCATTAGCTGTATTGCAATATTTTATTAGCTGTATTGCGATATATTGCGATGTATATTTTCTTTTCATTTTCATATATTTATGTAAAATCAGATTCTTCTTCGTATGTTTGTCCATACTGTCCATTTTTTTTCTGATTAAATTTCACGTTGTCATTGTCACTGTCTTGAAAGAAACACACACAAGTCATTGCTTTGATCATAATTGAGCCAGGGGGACCATAAGTCAAAGTGATTCAATGATTTATTCATATAATCTATAAAGACGTGGTATATTGCGATACCCCCTTCGTATCGCGAAGCGACACAAATCTATCAAATATCGCAATACATCGATATATTGTTACACCCCTGATATTTTGCAGTCCATTACTTAAGTAGAATGATACCTTTTCTATTGCGTTTTGTTAGTTTTTGACTAAATCAACCAAAAAAAAAAAAAAACCCCTGTAATCTCCAATGCTAACAGTGAACTGAACAGTTTTTCTTTTATCCAAATTTATCAAGTTTTAACGCTTAATTAATATTATTGCTCCTTTGCAGTTATTACAGCAATAGAACATGACTTCTCATTCTGAAAGCCGGATTGCTTCTATCTACGGAATAAAAAAGAACACCCACGCTTCCATTGAGAGGCAAATTCGTTTGTAATATCAATAATAAATCGATTCCACGCAAACGATAAATCTAGACAGGCTCCAACAGCTCGTATAGTCGTTCTGCTACTAACGCCTAACCTCATTGATTGGCGTACAGTAAATCTAATCGTTATTTGTGTTTGGTTACCGGAAATTGGTGATGCTTGACAGTCTCTCAGGCTCTCAGGCTCGCTATATGTCGCAAGGCAGTGTTAAGGTGTAACTTGACTCCACGTTTTATATGCTCGGATGTTTATGTTACTGATTATGGAGCGTCAAAAAGTAATAACATATAGTGCGGTCTCGATTTGATTAAAATGTATATATAGATAAAAAATATCAAAGTATCTGAAATAGAATACTTATTATGGTGTCCCATAATAAATCCTTGGAATTTCATTTGTTAATTTCGTGGGGACTATAACTACTGCAATTATGATAGATTTTCATTAAAGATGTTTTCATATGATATAATGCTGTAGATGTCACGCGATGCACTTATCCTATTTATAAATAACCCGTTTTCTTTTTATAATAGTTGAATACAATTGATACATGGTTCATATATTTCTATCTATTATTGGTGTGATACTTCATATGATTTCTCGATTTTTTTTTCAAAATGGTTGATATATTCAAAGAAAGGGTATAGATAAGATAGAAAGAAATTAATAAATAAATAGGTACATGGATGAATAAATAAATGAATAAAAATAATAAATCAATAAATTTAGAATATTTATATGAATCATCAATAAATAAATAAATAAATAAATAGATTATCATAAATGAGTAAATAAATAAATAATAGATAACTTCATAAATAGATTAGAATATTTATATGAATTATAAATAAATAGATAAATAAATAAATAAATAAATGAATAATACATCAATCAATAAATTATTTAGAATATTTATATGAATTAGATATAAATAAATAAATTAATAATTATTTTTGTCAAAAATTGTTTTAGAAATATATACATAAAGAAATAAATAAAGGAAGATTTTTTTCCAAAAATGTTTGAATATATACATACAAAGAATATAAATAGGATACAAATAAATAGATAAATAGATAGATAAATAGATAAATAAATAAATAAATAATAGATAAATAAATTTAGAATCTAGATATGAATTATGAATAAATGAAAAAATGAATAAATAAATGAATAAATTCATATAAGCCGTCACACAGAATTTACCGACTTAATATATACCATCTGCACCTATTTAGGAGTCCACTCTTGACATAATTGTATTTCAGAGGGAATACATCCTCTGGATAAATTCATAGCAGTGAGAATATACTTTAGCAATTTATTATCCTAGCTCTTATTATCGTGCCATTTTTTAAGAAACAACTTTGATATAAATGACGCCTACCAAAATCAATAATTTGGGAAACCTGGTATATCTAAATAAGAAAAAGAATAATTTCGACAGTTTCAAAGACTTTTGATCTTGACAAATCCCGAGTGTGTTGAAATATTTCATAGATATGCCATTCATAGGAATAAGATTAAAGATAAAAATAGAATACATTTATCCTTACTCGCTTTCATAAAGATACACAATAATTATGTCAGTTTCGAAAATGGTGCTACGCGTATAGTCTAAAAGATAAGAAATTCTATCTATTAACATTTAGTCATACCAGGTTTTTTTTTATTAAATTGTTACACAATACGGTGAATGCTGATGTCGTTAATGTAAAACAATTATGTTGCCATGTAAACATTATCATTTTATGATTACTAATACTAGGATCCATTCCGATATCACTCAATGGTGATCCATTCCGATATCGCTCAATGGTGACCTTTACATGCTTAAATAATTTCGTTAAATCATTTGTATATATTTGTCAATAAAAGAATTTGATTGCTTGTCTAAGTGGCGCCTCTAGATACATGAACTTCAAAATAAAGATATAGATTACTGAGGCAACTTCAACATACAATTTCTTGAAATTCCTTAAACGGGGCTCCTGTAGTATCATATCCCACCCATCCTTCTAAGTCTTTCGGTACATTTTTGGACACAACAGTTTTACACATTTTAGCCATATTACATTGTTTGGATTGAGGATCACTGACGAAGTTAAGTACCCAAAACGTGCATGTCTGGTCCATGCGATTCGATCCTATCACCCGATTTCTCCCTCTTTCAAGTTTTGAACTTCACATAAACGTAAGAAAGATAACTCTAGTGCGACTTTCGGAACGTTTCGTACTTCATATGAAAAAGAAAGTTCGTTTACAATGTGAACGACGCACATTGTTTGCATTACAATTAGGACACGGCGTGTGTATATCGATGCCTAAGGGTAATCAATTAAGCTGTGAAAACAGTTTAACTGATCGTGTCAGTACTTTATTGACTAAATACTGGCATAGCACAATTTAAAATTTCTTTCTGACATTCTGGATATATCGATAACTTATGGAAGAACCTAGAAAACGATAATGTACTCATGTGCAATGAACAAATCTGAACAAAAATAATAAAAAATACAATCATGTATTATGGAAATATTAATCATTTTCTTGATAGGTGGCTTGCACGACATGTTGCAAATTTATTTGTAAAAAAATGTCGCAAAAATGGTTCACGCGCAATCTCCCTCTTTGTCAACTGCCAAGAGGGAGATCTTTCTCTTTTAAAAAATTCAAAGTTGACAGGTATGCAATTCAGTAGGACCGTATTAAGAATTAGTGTAAATACACTAGAAAACTAGTCTACTGCTTTCAAAAATGTAATAAGAAAGAATAGCTAATGGAAATTGCATATGATGAGTATAATTTTCGTTCTTATAAGAGAATAAAGTTCACCTACCAAATTCCTTACAAAACATGCATCTAATAATCTTCCGCATGTACGATTATACATCCATATCCTCGGGTCGTTATCTATGAAGAACCATCCAACAGAGGAGAGGAAGTAAAAAGGAAACTACTACTTGAGGGATAATATTTTTCTTCGATCTCTACTAACAGGAGAAGTAAGTAAGTATGCTTTACTACGGATATGCAACATACAGCGTTAGTTTTACTACATCAATTATGATAAATGGACTTATTGTATGTTCCATATCCATAAAAACCAAAATTGTCTTCAGTTTAGTTTCTTCTGACATTGTCGGGTTTTTTCTTTTTTTTTTGCAAAAGATACGTCTAAATGAAATTCATCGACGGTTCAATTTGCAGGTAGGATCAGTCGTCGCGGCAATTGATTCTACGAGAGCTTATGAGTAGAGACTTTTTCAAACATAAATGCAACACATTAAATTTTAGATGCGAATTACATCACTTGAGCATTTATAAACAAAGTGATACATCTTCAACCGAGTGTTGTCGGAGATCCCATCCTATCTTCAAGACACACAACGATGTAGTGATAGATAAGATAAACAACATCAACAAACACAGGGCATCCTATTTGGACATAATGTTGTCCTACGACACTGATGGTCGCATGAACACCTCACTCTATGACTAACGTGACGACTTCAATTTCAGCATTACAAACTTTCCTTTTCTGAGTAGCAACATCCCTTCATCGCCAGGTTATGGCGTGTTCATATCTCAGTTGATACGCTATGCCAGAGCAAGTACCAAATATACGGATTTTGTTCTGAGAGCTAGGCGTCTTTCAGATAAGCTTCTCAGTCAGGGATATGTTTGTGACCGACTAACATCGTCACTGAGGAATTTCTACGGTCGATATGGGGAACTCGTCATACACTATGATGTCCCACTCTCCAGAATGGTGGATGATATTCTGTCATAGACCATTTGAACTATCCAATCAAAGACTGTACTCTATGTCTTCCGAAATGGAAGTAACTGGATGTGACAGTTCTACCGTATTGAAGCGGCGGGTGTTGAATGCAAGCAGGAGATGCTTATTCTTCCTGGGCACCTGGTCTCACTCCCATGTCGGGAGTTCGCTTCTTGTCATGTGGTGGAGGGTTTTTTTTTTGTTTGCTTTGGTTCCTGTTTAATCCTGATTTTGTATGCCTTCGGATTCTGATTTTCTGAATTATTGATTTTGTGCTGTATAAAGGGATATGGTCATTATCCATATTTGTCATCCCATTATGCGGAACGTTCCAGAACGATTCCATTCAGATAAAGGAACGAAAATGTTGCCAGAATGACTTCACCATAGCAACAGTGGATAGAGCAAAATCTTGATATTCACAAAATCCAAAAATAAATTCGTAATTGATGTTGAAATTTTACTCATTTTTTTTAAATGTTTATCTTTAATGGTGAGATCCATACCACAATTTCCAATTACAATAAAATTCCCATCACTGTAAAGAGATCGTAACTATGTCCGCCATATTTGAACAGCCTAGAACGTCGGTCCTAGACATGCCAGACGATCCGATCCGCTTCGCTGGAACGTTGCGTTTCACTACCAGAAACGGCCGGATCAACCGGAACGTTCCGCATAAAGGAATGCACCCACCCCAGGATAAGATCATTAGAAAGAAGGGGATCTCTTAACAAAATACTCGATTGTATCACCCACAACACCACACAAAAACACTCGAATGCGAAAACATAGACTAAACAACCAAACCAAGAAACAAAATAAGGACAAGGTAGGTCAATCAAATACACATCAAACGCCACACATAAACCACCAAGGCCAATGAACAATCGCTGCCTACTTAGGACGGTAATCTGCCACGAAAATAGCAAATACTGTGTGATTATCCGGATAGATTCCAACGGGAACACTCACACAGAACGATTCAACAAACATGAAAATCAGACCAAACATAACATTCACAAATGAAGACCAATATGCATCCGTCGACGATTTAACTTATAAATGTGTCAAAAGGGAGGTAAGAACTGCCATTTTCTCTTTTCACAATGTGAACTGTATGCTCTTTATATTAAAAAAACCCCCCAATACTTATATCAAATATTCTAAACACAATATAACAAAACAAATTCATTGAAAATCTTTCAATTACTTGACTCAGCGTTTGTATTAAAGATATGGCAAAGACGTCAACCTCTTTGAAGAAATTGCAAGTAGCGGAAAGAAGGACAACTCTGATAACAAAACTGATGCGTTTTTTATAATCTCACAAGGTCATCGTTCTATCAACGCAACCATTCTGTAACATAACTTAGGAGAATATACATTTTTTAGGAAACTAATCAATTAATAGATTCATTAGACTTCGTAAAGAATTAATCTATTCCGTATAAGCGTATTTTTCAACAATTTTATTTACCAAATTGCCTCATAGATCTACCACTGTGCTAACATCCAAATTCTCTTTTTGTAAAAGGAAATGAACATTAAAAGTTAAAAAAAAGGGAAAAATTCTCCAGCATGACCATCCTGCAAACACCCCTCCAAAGAAACAAGAGAGTGAAACATAAATGACATCAGTCAAAACTACAAGCCGCAAAAGACTCAATTTTCACCAGAACATCATACAAAGCTATCGAAACAGACGTACAGAAACATCAAACATTTACGACAAGACATAAAAGGAAGGAGACTTTAGCAATTAGGAAATGGTGTGGTTATTCGGATTAACGACAAGACATAAAAGTAAGGAGACTTTAGCTATTAACAAATGGTATGGTTATTCAAATTACGTGCGAAAACCCTCCCAGTTATCCGGATACACAGATGTTTCTATAAACATAACACTTATCAGTGTAAGGTGACATCACAAACGAGATAGTTAAACGCAGCGGCTTCTTGTTACACAGATTCTGTGTACATGGATCTAAGATATTTTATGGCATGCGTATAACAGTCTGCGCTCTGCTAGCTGAAGCGAGCGCAAGATCAGTCACCCAAGAAGTCTGACCAACTTTCAGATAGGACAGAAAATCATGACAAGATTTAAACAAGGCCCGTCATGGAGTCTCGTCGTCACGGTTGGCCAGTGTGCAACGTTATGAAAGACACTGGTACAAAACTGTAGATTTGTCCAGTACAATCCCTAGTGTTTTTGTGATGACTTTCGGATCATATCCTCGGTAAAGCAGGCGACCGACTATTTTCTTACATTTGTGATTGAAGTTTGAAGTTTGATCGGCCTTTGATCCTTCTGATTTTTTTTATTAGGTTATCGTAAAATGAAGGCAATGAAATTTCCGCTGATACATACACTGATGCTTGCGAATCTGATGAGCTGAGAGTTGTAAATGCCGTACGATGGCAATCTTCGAACATCACCATCAAGCCAAGGAAAATTTACTATGATGAAGCCAAAGTGTTCTCTTTTGTCGTATGTCTTTATCTGATTTTTCTGTTATTAATTTTGATATCAAGATATATGTATTAAGTAAAACAATGTAAATACTGTCTAAATCTACTTTTTTCCCATGGAACTCAAAGGGAGACAATTCTAGAAGATGTATTCAACTTTTATTGCGAACATTTCACATAATCTGTTGAACAAAATATTCAAAATCCACGGAAATTTCAGTGAGTCATTCTTTCTCACTGTAGAATGAGTTAAAGAAGATCCTGATGATAATCTCAGTAGCACTCACAATAGAGCACCATGTTGAGCATCGACGGACCCCTAGCAAGCTAGAGGTGGGATCAGGTGCCCGGGAGGAGAAAGCATCCCCTGTTGGTTAGCCGCACCCGCCGTCTATGTTAATGCACGAAAATGAGCACAGTATATAAAATGCATGCACTGTCTGACGTTATGTCTATATAGAAAGTGCTATGACGACCATGTCAGGGAAATATATTCAAGACATGTAAAAGTTTTGTAAAGTAAACTATTAATATTGGAAAATTCCTTTATATTTACTCGTAGATTATTGGAGGATCCGATGTTAGTACAGTAGTAGATCATAAAAGCAATTTGATAAAAAATAAAGGTATTAATTTAAAACTTCTTAAAATTCAATAGCATCATTAAAGACCTGATAAATTTACAGCATGGACCAGGCATGCACGTTTCGGGTACTAAACCCTCGTCAGTGATCCTAAGTCTAAACAATGTAATATGGCCAAAACGTATGAAAATTATTATGTCCAAAAATGTACCAAAAGACGTAGCAGAATGGGTGGGACATGATGCTACAGGACCCACGTTTTAGAAATTTAGAAATATACCCTTATATGGAATAAATTAATTTTTTTACGAATTTTCATTTACCTATTGATTGATTAGTATTATACCTTCGGCCTACTATATTATATAGCAGTCATTCGGCCTCTGTCAATACCTGACCAGGTCTGTATCGTCACGAGAAGACCTCATCAAAAGTCAAAAACTGCTTTAATTGATTATAAGGATTTTTTAACATTTGCCTTGCACATGTAATGATACGCGAAGTCAAAGATCTAACACTATAAAAATCAACGCACGTGCACGTGTTCGTTATTATTACGTTGATGAATCCAGAATAGACCGCTTTCAAGCGTTTACGGTCAACTCACTCTGAGGTACACAATATCAAACTGCGTCTCCACCAATCAGAAATTAAAAAAAATGTTTTTCAGAAAAAATAGATGTCTCCCCCTCCCTCTAGTTACTTCGACCTTAGGCCAAGATGACATGAAACCTTTGAGTCATGGGCAATACCATACTAAAACATGAAAGTGATTCATTATTCTGTTTCAGGTAAAGCCCAAACATGATTAGCATATAGCATTTCATTATATTAAGCATATTTAGTAAAATTGACTTTGGTCACATGACCTCGGATATAGGTGATCTGAAACCTACATTGTAATTGGATTATGAGCAACAAAAAACTGAATTAGTCATTGGATACACCGTTCAAAATATAAAGCCTAAACATGGTAAGCATAGACAATTTCAGCCTGGACATGATTAGCATATACAATTTCATTACCAAAGTAAGAAGTGACCTGTTGTTTCTCAGGACTAAATATTTCTTATCACATTGTCCCAAGGTCACATGATTATGTGACCTTGGGACAATGTGATAAGAAACATTTAGTCCCGAGAAACAAAATACTAAAATATGAAAACAATTGTAAGAAGGGTTAAGGGAATATAGCCCAGACAAAATCAATACGTAAAATTTCATTAAAAAGAACTAAATGATCTTGACCTTGGGCACATGACCTTGGGTCAAGATGATAAGAAACCCTCCAATCCTGAGCAATAGCATACTAAAGTATCAGAGTGATCAAGTGTACGATTCCACAGATAGAGCCCAGACTCAATAGCATTTACAATTTCATTAAAAAATGTAATACTTGACCTTGACCTTAGTCATATGATCTTGGATCAAAGTGGTGTAAAACCATTGGGTCATCAGTACCATCATACTTAAATATGAAGTGATCTGATAACGGTTCAAAAGATTAAACCTGGACATAATACACGTAACAAATACAATTTCATTTAAAATAGACTAATTGACCTTGGTCACATGACCTTGAGTCAACATGACGTGAAACCTTTAGGTGATAAGCAACAACCTACTAAAATATGACAGTAATCTGATAAATAGTTAAAAGAGATACAGCCCCGACGGGATAGCATGTACAATTTCATTAAAATGTACTTAGTAACTTTGACCTTGATCAAATGACCATGGGTCAAGGTGAAACCTTTTGGTCATGAGCAAATACATACTAAAACGAGAAAGCAATCCAGTAAGCGGTCCAAGGGATAAAGCCTAGGCAGGAATGTATGTACAATTTCATTAAAGATGTAGTAAGTGACCTTGGCCTTTGTCACATGACCTTTGGTTAAGGTGATGTGAAGCCTTCGGGTCATAAGGAGCAACATGCTAAATTATAAAAGAGATCCGGCAAACAGTTCAGGAGATATTGCCTGGACAGGTATGTATGCATAGTTTCGGGTCATATGGAACAACATACTAAAATATAAAAGTGATCCGGTAAACAGTTCAGAAGGTATAGTCCGGACAGGAATGTATGCATAATTTCATTAAAAATGTTTAAAGTAACCTTGACCTTGGTCAAATGACCTTGGGTTAAGGTGATGTGAAACCTTCGGGTCATAAACAACAACGTACTAAAATATGAAAGTGATCCGGCAAACGGTTCGAGAGATATAGCCCGGACAGGAATGTATGCATAATTTCATTAAAAATGCACGAAGTGACCTTGACCTTGGTCACATGACCTTGGGTCAAGATGATGTGAAACCTTCGGGTCTTAAGGAACAACATACTTTAATATGAAAGATTAAAAATGTACTACTTGATCTTGACCTTGGTCACATGACCTTTGGTTAAGGTGATGTGAAACCTTTGGGTCATAAGCAACAACATACTTTAATATGAAAGTGATCCGGCAAACGGTTAAAGAGATGTAGCCTGGACAGGAATGTATTCATAATTTCATTAAAAATACACTAAGTGACCTTGACCTTGCCGACATGGCCTTGGGTCAAGGTGACGTGAAACCTTCGGGTCTCAAGGAATAACATACTAAAATATGAAAGTGATCGGGCAAACGGTTCAAGAGATATAGCCTAGAAAGGAATGTATGTACAATTTCTTTAAAAATATGTACTACTTGATCTTGACCTTGGTCACATGACCTTTGGTTAAGGTGATGTGAAACCTTTGGGTCATAAGCAACAACATACTTTAATATGGAAGTGATCCGGCAAACGGTTCAAGAGATATAGCCTGGACAGGAATGTATTCATAATTTCATTAAAAATACACTTAGTGACCTTGACCTTGCCCACATGGCCTTGGGTCAAGGTGACGTGAAACCTTCGGGTCTTAAGAAATAACATACTAAAATATGAAAGTGATCGGGCAAACGGTTCAAGAGATCTAGCCCGGACATGAATGCATTCATAATTTCATTATTAATGAATTAAGTGACCATGACCTTGGGTTAAGGTGATGTGAAACCTTCAGGTCATAAGCAACAACATACTAAAATATGAAAGTGATCGGGCAAACCGTTCAGGAGATATAGCCCGGACACGATGTGTGACAGAAGGACAGACAGACAGATGGACAGACGGACAGACTGACGGACAGACGACGAATGCAAAACCAATATGTCTCCTCCTCGTTGGGGGGAGACTTAATAAGGAAAATCGGCTATTATTCATGATCATTGAATAAACTTAAATATTGTACATTCTCCTCAGTTACGTTACAGAATGAAGTTAAGTTGATAGAGTGATGACCTTTTGAGATTATGATAAAACGTATCAGTTTTTTTATCAGAGTTGTCCTTCTTTCCACTGCTTACAATTTCTTTAAAGAGATTACTACAAAAGCCGCGTCATGTAATTTAAAGAGTTTCAATAAATTTGCTGTGTTATATTTCGGTTATTTTTTTTCTTACTACTGCAGTATTGATTTTTCTGTATGAAGGTCATACAGTTTACATTGTTAAAAGAGATGATGGCAGTTCTTACCTACCTTTTCACTCATTTATAAGTTAAATCGGAGACGGATGTACGATATTGGTCTTTATTTGTGAATGTTATACGAGTATCTTGTTTCGGTGTGACTGATTTTCTTGTTTGTTGGATCGTTCTGTGCGAGTGTTGTTGTGGGAATCTCTCGTGATAATCACACAGTATTTGCTACTCGGCAGATGGCCATTCTTATTCGGCTCCTATTGTTCATTGGCCTTGACGGTTTAGATTTATGTGTAGCCTCTTGCTTTGATGAGTTTCCAATTGGTCTACCTTGTCCCTATTTTATCTGTTATTTGAGATCCCTAGTCCGAGTGTTTTGGTGTGTTGTTGCGGTGATGCTACCGAGTATTTTTGCGAGATCTCCTCCTTTCTAAGTTGTGTAATCTTATCTTTCACTATATCATTGTATGGCTTGAAGATGTATCATTTTGTTAATAAATACATTAAGGTATTAGGGGTAAAATAACAATATCATCGAAAAGCTAGAAATTATTTTCTTCCATATCTTAAATATTTTCAGATATATTTTAATGTTTCGTTCAACTCGCCATGAAAATGTATGGACCCGAACATTGCCGAAGTTTTGTGTCTTCGGCCAACTTCGAGGTATTTCATTTTTCTGTTATCAAAACAACCGCAAGTAGAGTATTACACCCTAATGCATTGAAGCGCTTTTGAAATGGAATGTGTTGCATTTTTGTATGTATCAGCGCATAAGCTTTCGTGGAATCAAATGCCACGAAAGCTGTTCATACCTGCACACTGAACCTGCGATGATCTTTATTTAAACGTATCTTTTGCAAAAAGGTATGACGATTAGATTAAACTAAAAGAATGAATGTGATAATTGGGTTTTATGAGTACGAAACACACAGCAAGTGCATTTATCGTATTTGATATGCTAATAATGCCAAAGCTGTGCGTTACATATCCATAGCATAATATGAGTAGATACTTCTCCTGTTAGTATATATCGAAGGAAAAAAAATATCCCTTATAGATCATCTCAAGTAGTATTTTCCTTTTTTACTTCCTCACCTCTGTTCGATGTTTCTTCATAAATATTGACGGGAGGATATGAATGCATAATCCTATATGCGGAAGATTATTTGATGCAGATTTTGTATGAAGTTTGGTATGTTTACTTTATTTTCTCATAAGAACGAAAAGTAGCATTATTATACTCATCATCAACGGCGGGTGCGGCCAGCCAAATAGGGGATGCTTACTCCTCCCGGGCACCTGGTCCCACTTCTAACTGGCTAGGGACCCATCGATGCTCAGTTTAGTTCTCTATTGTGAGTGTCAATGAGATTTTTTGTCAGGATATTCTTTATCTCATCATTGAGAATTTCGATTTGCTTTTCCTTCTAATTACATTTAGGAAAGCCGTATACTAGTGTTCTAGTGTATTCACACTTATTCTCATTAGGAACCAACGGAACTGAATGGAACATATTTAGCGAGTACTCGGATAATGAAATATTTCTGTTTCACGAAATTGTTGAAGTTGTCTCAGTAATCTTTATCTTAAATTTGAAAAACAAGACCTCTAGAAAGCTCGTTTCCAGATATGATCGTCTTGCTGTATTTCCTTCGCCTAAAAATAATTGATGTACACAAATGGTCTCTGATTACCGTTAGTCATGTTAGAATAAGTCTAGGTACCTGAAATTGCCATAAGCAGAATAGGTTATAATGCAGTTGGGTATTGTTTATGCAGTAAGCATTTGGAGATTTTAAAAAATATGTAAAAGAACACCCACAGTTTCGATGCACACAGCGAGACTAACAAGTACATTCTTTTATTGCGAAATATATACTAATCATTAAATTTAACATCAATTGTTTAAAGACACTTTTAAGGTATATCTGATTGGATCCTAGTAAAGGTTATCATAAAATGTTCATGTTCACATGGCAACATCATTGGTTTGTATGCATTGTGTCGGCATTCACCGTATTGTATGACAATTTGAGTAAAAATAAGGATGAATAGATATACATAATTTTCTGAATGTTTAACGATAGTATTTCTTATCTTTTCGGCTATACACGCAGCACCTTTTCGAGACTGACATAATCATGAAGTAGTTTTATTAAAGCGAGTACAGATGTGTTCTATTTCTATCCTAGATCTTATTCATATGAAAGGCATTTCCATTAATTATTTCAACACTGGATTTGCCATGATCAAACGTCTTTGAAACCGATGAAATGATTTTACCCTTTGAAACAAGATACATGTATAATCTAAACATAATACAACATACTTGTGCAGCATTGATGCTTACACGGAAGAACGTTAACTTGAATTTCCGGAAAGATTAGAATAAATACTGATGATATATTGTGTTTAGAAGCATACATAGACATGAATACTAGTGTGTACTACTATTTGTATTCTTATGTAAGGCTGATTGAAATGCGCACAATATTAGGCATTTTATGATTGATATTTGGTCATTCTTTTGCAGTCCATTGAGATATTATTCACCTAGTTTAAATAAGATAAAGAAGACTTAGTATTTGGCACTTAATTTGAAACATATTTGTAAAATTTCTGTCAACAAATTAAACAGTTTATTGGAAAAGGGAAGGGAATGTCTCAAATTTACCTCAAATATAAATCGAAAATATTTCAAGTTTATGGCAGAAAAACGACAAGAAGTATAAAATGCTACTTTTCTAAGATGGAAAGTCTACAATTGTAGAGGCGGTAGTGCAGTGGTTTGCACGGTGAAGTACAGACCCATAGGTCGTGGATTCGAATCTCATCGTTGCTAATCTTTGTGATACCATTCTTACCTTGGACAAATGCTTCATTCTGCATTACACTCTCCCAACAAAGGAGTAATTGAGTACCTGGCAAATGAGACGAGCTGCCTATGATAAGCACCTAAACGACAGCCCTCTGTATTCTTCCAAAGGAGTTGAGAATTCATTTAATTGAGGATCACTGACAAGGGTACCCGAAACGTGCATGCATGGTCCATGCTGCTAATTTATCTGTTCTTATATGTTGCTATTGAATTTGAAGACGTCTAACATTTTCACAGATCTTGCCATGGAGATCATGTGCAAGTCGCGTGAGGCTGAAGGGATATTTGTCTATAAACCTGTCTTTTCATTTTAAAATGCGCGTAATCATATAAAAGAGTAAATGGGTCGCCGTGACTTTTTCCTAAACTCATTTGTGTCACACTTATGCGTGTGGAGCTCGTAAAAAAGGTTCCCCGCAAGGGGTTTGACAGTAAGTGTTTTGAATATTTTCCCCTGACATGGTCGCCATAGCACTTTCTATACATACAACCGCAGACATTGCATGTATTTTAAATATTGTTTTCATTTTCGTGCGTGAACATCGACGGCGGGCACGACTAGCCAAACAGGGGATGTTACTCCTCCCGGGCACCTGGCCCCATCCCCTAGAAAGGGGTCCGTCGATGCTCAATTTGGTACTCGGTTTGAGTGCTGTTGAGATAATCGTCAGGATCTTCTTAAACTCATTTAGGATCATGCGGTTTATTTTGCAAAAAGGTACTGTTTTAAATTTCTTCTAAACTTCCAAAGATGAGGAAAGGAAAATTGAAAACATTATCAAGAGGGGAGATGTAACCAAAGCCCAGTCCGCCTAGATGATAATCGAAGCTCAAAAGAATATACAGAGGGTAAACCCGTTCATATAGAATGGTACAGCACAAAATCGATAATTCAGAAATCAGAAACCAAAGACATACAAAATCAGGATAAAACAGGAACCAAAGCAAACATACAAAAACCTCCACCACATGAAAAGAAGCGAACTCCCGATATGAGAGTGAGACCAGGTGCCCAGGAGGAGTAAGCATCTCCTGCTTGCATGAAGCACCCACCGCTTCAATTCGTTAGAACTGTCACATCCGGTTACTTCCATTTCGGAAAACATAGAGTACAATCTTTGGTTAGATGGTTCAAATGGTCTATGACAGAATATCATCCACCATTCTGGAGAGTGGGACATCATAGTGTATGACGAGTTCCCCATATCGACCGTAGAATTTCCACTTTCAAGATAAATCTTCTTTACGCGGACAATTGTTTTTTTGGATGAGGGGCTATAGGTTGATTTTGGCCTCAGCAATCGTAATTAACGTATCCAATGTACAAATGGAGATCTCGCTGACGTCTCGTCCATTTAAAAAGTGTTAAAATTATTTCGGTAATCTTCGGCAGTGTCTCGATAGTTTCCGTGGCTTGAGCGAAGGTCGACATGTTGACCTTTTATGATAGAAACCATTTTTTGTGTTGTATTAGGTATATTTAGGTAAAAATATGCCATGATTCTAACTATATAATACACTTGATATTTATTTGTACAACGGATACCTTAAATTCATTTTTACACGAATGCAAAAATGGTTTTATGTAAAATTTAACAATTTTCGAACAATGCGACATGGTACTTATAATTTCATTTGATATAATCTCAAATTTCCTGCATAGTTTCTATGCCTAAAACTCAGAGCTTTCCTGATCGTACCAATACAATAAGGAAATAATATGTGTTTATGAAAATCATAACATGGATATCATGCATTGGGAGTAACGTTTCAGGGTGTAGAATAACTGATTAACTGAACATGTCTCATTTGATTTCGAGATTTGAAGACGTTTAACATATCAGTGAGTACATTTAGATCCTCTAAACTAAATAATTTTTTTTAAAATCTATCAATCGAATAATCTATTGAGCTTTGTTGTAAGTGAAGCTATTCCTGCTAATAAAGTATATTTTTCAGGAAAAGAGAAATGACAGGCAACTACGTAGAGAGTTCAAATTCTATGCCTATCTTTTATATGGCTAGTATGTAATGTTAATATGTACAAAAAGCATTTAGGAGGGAATATGTGTACTGTACAGTGAAGTTGTTAGGATAAGATGAAGATACGACAAGGATGAAACCTTAACGTAAAGCAAGGATTATACCATAATAATTCTAGCAAATTAATACACAACAATAATGACCTGGACAACTTTTACATGTATGTTTAACATCATCTTCGCTTCTTTATGGAGGTATTTGGTTATGGTAGGCCACCGATAATATATCAAATTGCAAATGGTGTGTGGTTTTAGTATAAGATAAAGTAGGCTTTTCAACGAACGCTAGGTGTCGACTGAGAGTAACGACAACTCGTACCCAAAGTGTCAGAATCGGAACCTTTCGCGCTTCTTCATAAAAATATAGCGCAAAAATCACTTCAAATCATGAATTTTCTCATTTATTTACCTCTTTTGGATTGTTGGACAAAGTTGGTAGGATTCAATATAATATTTTAATTTGTTTCATGTACTAAAGCCAACAAAAGGACAGAGAAAGATAGCACAAATTTGCACATCCGATTTTTAGACCCGGTTTCAAATTTTCATGTGGTAATATATTGGAGGGGAAATAACTCCTTAATAATACCTGTAAATTGCGAGACCCTTTAAAATAAGAAACGATGTGAAAATTAACGAAACGAAACGAAAAACAAAATCACAAATTCTACCATAAAATCATTCGTTTACGATCTAATTGTGTTGATTTTTCCCTTGCACGCCTTCTCACATGCGAGTCAAAGATGGGTACGTCTTGTATACATGTTAAAGTATCTGTGAAAGACCATCTAATAGCTGACAAGTTTTAATATGGGCATGGATGTAACTGACTTCGTTAAAATTCAACGTGTTACTCAGTCTGCTTATAATAAAGGAGAAAGGGGGGGGGGTTATATATAGGTATTCACTAAAAATGGTAGATCCCGAACTTCTCAGTCTAAAATGAATATGAAAAATAAAATTTTCTGATATGCATGACTGTTTTTATTGAGATAAATGTCATGAGTTAGAAAAAAAAAACTCCCAAACAAAATTATATGAAACATATCGATAAGTAGGCATAACGAAGACGGCATCACTGAATGGTAGCCGGAAATAAGAAAGAGAGAGCGCAGGATTATCCATAACATTGAAATATTATTTCAATATTACGCAAAAATAGACGGCAATTACCCCAACCCTAAAACAAAAAGACGTATAAATGAAATTGATATAGATTTCAGCTGCACTGCTCAGTCAAGTGGAACTGATGCAATTTCCCCTCGTCCACAATCTTTAAAACAAATAGTATCTGCATTATGTGCATTTAGAGGGAGGAGGAGGCCGTCCGGGGGGGGGGAGGCAGGGGGGCCCACCTTCCCCCTTTCAACCTAAAGTTAATTATTCGGATAAGGCTAGTGGGAACTTTCGCGCATCCGATTCAGATTTTACAATGCATTCTGCTTTCTATCTTTTATGTTTTGTTTTTGCTATTGTGATTGAATTGATCGCTGCCATATCTATAGGGGGTTAAGGGGGATTGTAAATTTCAAAATTTGATTTTAAAAATATGAATATTATGCAATGAAAAAAGTTATTGATAAATTTTGACCATCTTTTTTGAACGATTTTTAAAAAAACATTCGCTAGCTCTCCAGTTTTTACCACTTTAATGTATATGATCAATTCAAAATAATACAGCTTTTCGATGTACCCTTTCTCCCTAAAAAGAAATAGAGAATAGATAAAGACATTTTCTGACATTTCACTCCAGATGCAGTAAATACTCGCTCGCTCGCTATCGCTCACCTATATCACTTAATTATAGCATAAATATAATTCATTTGAAAGGACTCCAGAGGGAGATACATGTATGAGAACACGTGTATGTCAATCCCCTCCATTACTTCCCCCCTCCTTTTTTTTTTTTTTTGCTTACCAGTTTTTCTTTGAACAAAATTCTTTCAAGTTGGACTGTAACCAACCCCACCCCATCCCCGGTTGGGGTCCTTTTTTTCTTTGCTCGTCAGATTTTCGGTGAACAATATTTTCTTCGCCAAAGCCCCCTTTCTAAAATCCTGAAATCTTAGATCTGCCACTGGTCCATTTCTAATAGTGTTAGGGCTGTGCTCTACTTCCCTACCTTTTTTTTCAATATTTTATAGATTTATACATCGCTATGTATACATTTTTATGAGTTTAGTATTAACGTTTACTCAAAATTCCGCTCGTCACTTGTAAGCGCGGATCTAGCGGGTGATGGGTTAGGGATAAGTCCGAACCCTCTCCCCTTCCCCATTTGAATTTACAAAAAAGGAAGAGATTTTTTCTCCAGATTTTATATTTTTTTCAAAATCATAAATGATGATGAATCGGCAGAGCCTTCATAATCAATCATTTGGCTATTCGATGCGATTTTATCGGTTATTAATACGTTACGCAGATTTGTTCCATTTACTCTCAGTCTGAAAAGACAATGATTACTGCAGCACTTCATATGTTAATATTTATACACTTGATCACTTAAATGACATAAAAAAACCCCTTTTTTTCTGGAAAAAAGAGTCAGGTTTTACTTATTCATATATTTATTTTTTAGGCACAATGTTTCAGTACCTCTCCTTTTCTAAAAAAAAAAAAAAAGACAGGAAAGTTTACTTCTTTTTAAACTCAACTGAAAAAAAGAACTTGATGGGCTATACTTTAATTATTTAACTTTTTTTATCTATTTATTTATTTATTTTTATCTATTTATTTATTTATTTTTTATTTTTTTTTTTTTTGCTGTTCTGCTTTGGTAATAAACTCCTTTTACCTCAAAACAACCATGAAATAGAAGACTACTCTGTACATAGCCTTTTAGTCGTTCGTTTGATAGAATATGCGAGGGGCTGGACGCCTGTTACTTAACACAACTTGAGACAATTCAACTTGAAACCTTTTCATAAAGATTCTTTCTTTATATCACGTCACTATATTTTACATAACATCAGACAATTCAACTTGAAACCTTTTCATTAAAGATTCGATCTTTAAATCGATCACGTATATACATGTAATCGATTATTGAGAGTCATAATCGACTATCAGAATCAACTATCAAGCAATAATCGATTATTTGCGATTATCGGTACATGCACCTACTTTTGGACACAAACCATGAATGTAGAAAAAAACTCGTTTTCCAGTACCTATTAATGACGAAATTTCATTTCGAGTCATTAACCGAACTTATCTGAACCAGAATGTTCTGTGACTCTATGTGTGAGTTCAATTTTTTTCTTCAGTTTTTTTTTCAAAATCATGTTTTGGATAGGCTGACCATTCCCCCCCCCACCTCTAAAAACTTTTTGCGGAGAAGAAAGAAAAAAAGTTTCTTACATCAATTAGAAAAAAAACATGTTTTGAAGAAAGAACTACGTACGCAATCGATGTTTTGAGCAAATTTTGCTAGGCTTTTAAACTTGAAAATAAGAAAACCGATGTCGACCAGTAATTGTTCAGTGAAATATGGGATGGGAAAAACCCTCCCCCTCCTATCCTTCTAGTTATCCCTGCATGAAGCTGTATTATAGATACTTGAGTTTGTTTTCAAAGTGAAGAATCATGACGATATGGACGTTTCTTTTACATGTCTAAAGCAAAACATCCACGCAAAAAAGAATAGGGATATCTCAAATGTAGTGTATTCATTTAGTACCTCAGATTATTTTTCCCCTCAACTCAATTTAGAAATCTGAAAATCGTTAAATTTTCACTTTTTAAAAAAAAAATTGTTTTGTTTGCTTTTGTGAAAAACTTGTATTAAATACCGTTTGATTTCAAATTTTTCATAAACTTTGATTAAGTAAGTTCAATGATCACACGAACCTGAAATTGAATTTTACAGGGCATTTTCTATGATGTCTGCGTCGTTTACCACTACGTTTTTTTTATTCTTTGTCAAAAAAAAATATAATAATAACAAATCTATTTCGTTTGGTTACTTTTCATTTCGTTTCTTGTGCGTTTCATATTTTAAAGGACCCCGTTAAACTCGGTTACTCAAGATGAGTCCCGGGAATCAAATGTTTGTCAAATTTTACAGTTTGGATTGCCTCCCTTCTTAAGAAGATTTCATTTGAAATTCGGTAAGAGAAATTAATTATTTTTCGATAATTACCATGTTTTTCTAATTTCAAAGTTCCTTATTGCTATTCAGACACAGATACAAAAGTCGTGAAACACTTTCAAAGGAAAATTCTTGGATTTTAAAATTTAGTTGAAAGGCCTAGATAAAGGAGATCCTGACTACAATCTCAACAGCACTCACAATAGAGAACCAACCTGAGAATGGACGGACCCCTAACAAGCTAGAGGTAGGACCATGTGCCCGGGAGGAGTAAGCATCCCCTCTTAGGCTTGCAGCATCGCCATCAATGTTCATGCTCGAAAATGAAAACAATTTCTACAAAACATATGTTGTCTGTCAGTATATGACATACTATATCAAAATCAATGAATTTCAAAGTTAATGCAGAAACAACATACATCTCCTGCAACATGTCATTTAATTTCCTTACGAGGGAGATTAACATTAAATATTATGAGGGGAAGTTAAAATTCATTTTCAATTTGTATCAATTTTGCTTTATATTTTAGTGTGTTGTATCTGAGTTTCACTATCGTTCATCACTTGACTAATCTTAGCCAAGTTCGATCAACTTTGGTTGATCGTCTGTCTCTTTTGAAAAGTTATGTTACAAAATTTCTTGAAATTTCAAAAACGCGGGTCCTGTAGCATCATATCCCACTCATTCTGCTACGTCTTTTTGTACATTTTTGAACATAATAATTTTCATACTTTTTGGCCACTTTACATTGTTTAGACTAAGGATCACTGACGAGGGTTCAGTACCCGAAACGTGCATGTCTGGTCCATGCTGTAAATTTATCAGGTTTTTAATGATGCTATTGAATTTAAAGACGTTTAACATTTGAACTACTTGGTGAGTGTCACTGCTGGTGGACCAAGAGTCCCCGAGGGCACATGTAGCCAAGTTCGATCAACTTCGGTTGATCGTCTGTCTCTTCAACGCATTTGAAATTTTCTGTTACAAAATTTCTTGAAATTTCAAAAACGTGGGTCCTGTAGCATCATATCCCACTCACTCATTCTGCTACGTCTTTTGGTACATTTTTGGACATAATAATTTTCATACTTTTTGGCCATATTACATTGTTTAGACTAAGGATCACTGACGAGGGTTTAGTACCCGAAACGTGCATATCTGGTCCATGCTGTAAATTTATCAGGTTTTAAATGATGCTATTGAATTTAAAGACGTTATATCGATAATTATATGAATATGTGTCCTCCAAAACCAAAAAGGGTAGGGCCACGAAGCCCCTAAATCGGCCCTGTTTCTTAACATTTGAATTAATTGAATATTTTTTGTGATTTGATTCTTTGTCAAGTTCTTTATTAAGTTATGTGTTTAGATTTTCTAAATAATGCATTTATTATTAGCTTTCAGTCCTTTAAAAGCCCCTAAATCGACAATTTTCCGTAAAATTGCTGCAAAACCTACATATTTCTTCAAAATTAGCATTGGCCACATGCATCGAGAAACATGAAAAATTTACAAATGAAAGATAATCATTATATCATTTCGTCATAAAAGTTTTATGTTTCTCGACGCATGTGGCCACATCGAAATTATCCACTAAAGACAAATTTTCGAGCATTTTTGACCATATTTTGTGAATAACGTCAAAATGACGTCATGTGATGACGTCATAATACTTACTTCGATGAATCGAAAGGTGATATGTTTGTTTGATTAAAAGCGGGAAACCTGAATCATATTTTTTGTAATATATCAAGTATTTCTCATGAAGTTAAATTTAAAGGAAAATTGCAGGGCCGTTTTAGGGGCTTCGTGGCCCTACCCCTTTGTTCGATCAAGTACAATGTTCACGGCTTTGCTCAACAATGCATCAATGCTGGGTGTTTGATGTTGTTTGTATCAATGTTACTGTTAATGTTAATATATCATGGGTTCTGTGGCGGCTTTTGGGTCTTCATATTACGAAATGATAAGTAAAGAATCAAACTTATCACATCGCAGTTGTATCTTTCGGCCTTGCTTGTGCGTAATCGGGATTGTTAGTATTGTTTAACCTCATCAAACATTATCAATTTGTGCTGAAGCCCTTTACCAGTGTGATGATACTAAATTTTAATTTTAAAGCCTGATTATCAACATCAATTTAAGTAAATTATATAAATAGTTTGTAAGTTTTATATAAATTCGATTGATTAAGTTTACTTCCTCGTATATAGAAAGTGCTGGTTGGAATATGATATTAATGCATTTCCGCAATAAAAGCATGATGCAATATGACTAGTATTGATACTAATCATATCTTATTTAAACATTGGGCCTAACAATGGTAAACGTCTTCAAATTCAATAGAATCATTTAAGAACAGATAAATTTGCAGCATGGACAATTAGAAATTCAATATTTGTAATGTGTATCTTTTGATTGTGTCCCTTTACAAGAAGGCGCACATTACTTTATTCAAACCAGAATATTTTAGAAGATTGTTTATTAAACAAAGTCGTGAAAAGTCCTGTTAATGATTTTGTCTCACATAAAAACCAAACATTGACTTTAATGTATCAACTATTTAGATATTTTATTTTCGAAATGAGGTCAAACTCCAAAGTTTAGCCTACAGCCAATACAACGTTGTTTTTTGTCAATCATATCGTATTTTATCCTGCGTGCATTGTATTATTTTGATTTTTTCTTATTAGATTCTTTAGAGAAATAATGTATTATTGAGGAATAATAAATGCATCTTTCTATGTAGTTGATTTGATTGTTGAGTCCACTCAAAGTTAAAATATATCAAAGTTGGATGACGTTGAGAAGGGCCAAACCTGACACTATGACGTCATGAACGATTGACGTGCTTGGCCGGTTTAGTCGCAATCAAAGCATCAAGAAATGTGTTTTTGTTTTACACCACAACTGTACGTTCTTCGAGACCTCTGGGTAATCGGAACAGTGTAAGGGTTGTGCGCCAGGATAACCACACCGTCTGCTACTGACGTGACAGATGGCCGTCCTACTGTCCTGTTCACTAATTCCAGAGCACCCTGTTTGGGCGATTTATTCTGTCGTCTGAAGAATTTTGCTATAAATTATTATTTTCGATAATTGACCTCCTTTAGTCGTAACTGGAAATTAAATTCAACTTACCCTATCAGCTGTCTTCAAACCGCAATATGAAAAAATAAAATGTCTACGGGAAATTCCCATGTTAATTTCAAGCCGCCGCCATATTGTTCTCCGTGTCAACAATAGTAAACAGTGACGTCAAAGTTCCCGACGTTACGCATTTTCAGCGATTTTACTATAGAAAATCCCCGTAGACTTTTTATTTTCCGTCCTATTTCTAACTTAGCTGACGCACAGCCAAAACAATGGTATTTTCTGTTACGACTAAAGGAGTACTATAAAATTGGTATCTTTTTGGAAGATGACATTATCATATTTTAGAGAAAACCGGGAAAACAGGGTGCTCTGGAACTAGTGAACAGGACAGTAAGTCGGCACCGATTGCCCATTGGTCTCGTTGTTTTATGTGTATCAATTTATGTTTGATGTTTCTATGTAATTTGGCGTTCATTGTACCTTTTCCGACTCATTCTGTGCGTGTCTGCTTTGTGTTTTTGCAGTGGGTATTTTGAGGTTTGCTGTTGGTGCTGCAAACTAGTGTTGTTAGAGATTTCTTCCTTTTATTATTATACTTTTAGACGTTGTTTAAACATAGGGAAAAATCAATTATAGAATGTAATGTTTGACATGGAAAATCCACCCTCTTGTCTGGGATCTTTTCCCATTACTAATCATGTGACATGCTTATTCCAGACACTCGGGTTTGGTTTCCTTGTCAGTGATCACATCCGGTGATATTTCTATTATTTCTGTAGCATCATATCCCACCCATCCTGCTAAGTTTTCGGTACATTTTTAGACATAATAATTTTCACACTCTTAGACCATACATTATAACACTTTTTTAGATTGAGGATCATTGAAACCGTTTAAGTACCCGAAATGTGCATCTCTTGTCCATGCTGAAAATTTATCTGTACTTGAATAATGCTATTGAATTTGAAGTCGTATAACAATTGTCCCAATGTACAGAAAATCAATAGAAATGTTGGATATCCTAGTCCTACAACTATTGGGTAAGATTTCACTTTCATATGCGTTACTGCAACGATGTGAATGACGTCAGAAATAGGATGAAAATAAAAATCACCATTGGCAACCTCTTATAGTTTCAATCAAATCCGGGATACGAGGGTTAAATTGCTTTGTACCTGATCACACATAGGAAAATAATTTTTTATCATTTGAATTTCCTAACAAAGTTACGCTGCAATGTTAAATTTTGATAGTCACCAAATTTGTACTATTTTCTGTGATGTATGGGTGAGAGAAAAAATAACTTTGCAAGCCTCGTCATGAACTACAAATGTTTGATACTCGGGTTGGATTTCCCTGTCCATATATGAAGGGACGATATATTTAATAAATCCCTTCGGCAACGAAGTTCAGCGAGGGGATAAAAACATTTCAAATTGCCCAGAAGTATCTTCCCGATTTCAGTGACTTTAAAAAAAGTTGTGTCATCTAGGGCCTGCTCCGGTAATAATTTTTTATCTTCAATAATCTCATCAAGTAACGGAAGATATATACATATCTATGTTCTGTAACTTGTTTGTGTAACGTTGTACAAAAAATTTGAATTCAGCAGCATATCGGCAATATGTTAAGAAGAACTGAAAATGTTACGACTTTCTTATTTAAGATTCTCATTGATTTCATGAAAAAATAACTTTTCTAGGCCTGTAATGATGTCATCAGTATGGGTGGATGTCTGAGAAAATTGAAACAAAAACGGCCGAAGTCCTGGAATGATTTGAACAGAGACATGCAGGAACAAAATGAAGTGAATGAACAACTGGCTGAACTAGAACCACACGACGAGATAATACGGGATATCCAAGGTAGGTTCTACGGTCGATATGGGGAACTCGTCATACACTATGATGTCCCACTCTCCAGAATGGTGGATGATATTCTGTCATAGACCATTTGAACCATACCAGTACTCTATGTCTTCCGAAATGGAAGTAACCGAATGTGAAGTTCTACCGAATTGAAGCGGCGAGTGTTGCATGCAAGCAGAAGATGCTTACTCTTCCTGGGCACCTGGTCTCAATCCCATATCGGGAGTTCGCTTCTTTTAATATGGTAGAGGTTTTTCTTTGTTTGCTTTGGTTCCTTTTTTATCCTGATTTTGTATGCCTTCGGTTTCTGATTTTCTAAATTATCGATTTTGTGCTGCATACGTGGATTTGGTCATTATCCATATTTGTCATCCATTAGAGTTACGACATAAATTAATAATAAATAGACAATATATATCAGTAGAAAATGCATTATAGTAACAACATACAACAGACGATCCTGACGATAATCTCAACAGCAATCACAATAGAGCAACAAAATGAGCATCGACGGGCCCCTAGCAAGCCAGAGGTGGGACCAGGTGCCCGGGAGGAGAAAGCATCCTCTGTTGGCAAGCCGCATCCGCAAGTAAATTTACAAAATATAGTAACAACGTACATGTAAACTTACAAATATAGGAACAACATACATATAAATAGGAAAAATCTATCTTTTTCACTTTCTTATATTATTGCTACTGTCAAAGAAGATGACTTCACGGATCTATTTTACTACGGTATTGTATACTTTGTATCCGCTCTAACTAGGCGTTCATGAAGTTTGGCAAGCAAATTGAAGTGTTCCAACTCTCAACCTTCATGAACAGAATACCATTCACTTTAAATGCAAAAGACATGACGTGTTTCGGTTAGTAAATCTTCATCAGTGTTATTTAAGCCAAAGTGATTTTTCGGAAAAGCACAAATTCATTTAAGTGGCAAAGTTTAACACATCTATTTTGTAAAGAATGCGCGGCTTCAAATTCCCTGTAGGAATGATTAAGTATCATAATTTAAAAAAATGAGCAGAACCAGAAGCCTTAAGTATTTTGCTTTAAACATTTAACAGCTGATTTCATTATTATTTGCCTTGGGTGGATATTATTTACGCTTCGCGGAATAACATCTGAGCGGTACTTATTCGTTATTCTATGAGATAAAAAAGACCCTGACGACAATCTGAACATTATTTTATTTTTGTATAAATCTATGCATTATTGTATAAATCTATGCATTATTGTATAAATCTATGCATTATTGTATAAATTTATAAATACAATTTATTGTATGAATCTATGCATTCCTTGTATAACTCTATGCATTATTGTATACATCTATAAATGTATGCATTATTGTATAAATGTATGCATTATTGTATAATAAATGTATGCATTATTGTATAAATCTATGCATTATTGTATAAATCTATACATTATTGTATAAAAAAAGACATAAACTACAACATACACAATTTTAAAATAATTTGAATGAATTCTGTTTTGCACATGTTCAGAATGAACCTTATGGTACCTTTGATTTGTTACTTCCGTGATTTTGTTTTGAGGCTTCTCAAAAGACCCAGATGAAGAAGGGATGCCTATGTCACAAGTAGAAAGAAACAACTACTCCAGGTTTCTACAGGGATTGAATGGCACGGGCAGATACATTTCAAAATGTATTTTAGAACATTTCATATCGGATATGGATATAGTGGAAGCCCTTTTCTCATATTCACTTTTTTCTCATTTTAATGAAGACGAAATAAAGAAGATAAAAAGCAGAGATTTTGATAAGCTTGACATTTCGCTTATTTATAAAATTTTACAAAATCTCAGCGCAAAGGTCAAATTTGCAGCAAATCTTTTGCCCACTAAAGGATGGGGCAATGAACCCTCTGAGAATGACTTTACCTTTGGTGATGAATTAGAAAGAATAAGACTAATGGATGAGTACGTAAAGCGACATGCGGATGAAACATCTTTACCAAAGAAGGAATATAAAGAGAAATATGGGCAATATAAAGACTTAGCGAGACGAGTGAAGAATATTTGTGGACTCATAGATGGACAAGATGTTTATCAAAGCCTTTGCAGCCTTGAAACGGTCAACATTCCGTTGGAGCGCTTTGAAAACTGGCAAAAATGGGCAAAAGGTAACATAACATAGAATGTATATTGGGCTAAAACCGCCACCAAACCATTACAGACCGACCGACTGATCGACGTTTGGATGTACTTTCAGACAGACAGACAGATCTGAATAGGAAATAAAATACTCATGACTCCTTTCCTTTTTATTTATTTGCTTATAAGATATAAGATGACATAAACTCTCAAATTATAGATAATTTTCCATTAAGATTCCTTTAATACTAATGATATAATGGTTCTTTTTAGCTCCAAACAGAGGCAACCGATCTCGACTGATTGAATTCAAAACCAAAGATCTGATAACGGAGGGTTCAGCCGGCACGAGGGTATATAGGTACTTGTTAAAATACTATATATTAAGTGAATTCATTGATTGAATTTGGTGAATTTGCAATTCAAGAACGTGTACATCGACATCATATATTTGAAGTATCGTATTCATGTCAATTTATTATTTTTTGATAACTCATAATGCAAGTCATCTTTTAAGAATATAATAAACATTTGAACGCTGAATTTGTCTAACTAAAAAAAGTTTTACAATATCAAACTATATTTTTTCGAGCATTCATGACACTATAGGATTCGCTGCACAGTAGGATACAAGCATGAAAGAACACCAGTGTTGAAATTTCATGTTTGTCCATGTAGTTTGTATTGTTTCATTTTTCCTTAAATCATACGTGTGTCTTCCGCTGTTGACAGTGCAGTAATCTTAGTTGTGATCTGTTAGGCAGTATATATTAATCATGTTCATAAATAAGCATCTCATTTTCACTTCTTCATTCATAGTGTCATTCCGATTTAAAGTGCTGATTTCTTCAACGCATTCGAAAATTTCTGTTGTCAAAATTTCTTGAAAATTCTAAAAAAAAAAGGGTCCTGTAGCATCATATCCAACCCATCCTGTTGCATCTTCCGGTAAATTTTTGGACATAATAAATATTACTCTCTTTTGTCATATTGCATTGTCTAGATTGAGGATTACTGACGAGGGTTAAGTACCCGAAACGTGCATATCTGGTCTATGCTGCAAATGTATCTGTTCATAAATTATACTATTGAATTTTGAAGAAGTTTAATAATTGTATTACTTAGGGGAAAATTTAATGAAATGGATGTTGCGGTAAAGCGAATCCAAAGGGATGAAAAAGGATCCGAAATCTCATTAGAGGCAGAAAAAGAAGTTCTACTGAAAACCCATACACATGACAACATAGTGAAATATCACTACCAAGTAAGTTTGCTTTGCTATTATGATGAAACAAGTAATTTTTCACTCGTGTATAATAATTTCTTTCGAAATCTTATTGCAACAGAATGTGGTTTAAAATGACTAAATATTTATTTTCTATCAAGCTACATATCACTTTGAGTGCATTGGCACTGGATGAAGCCATCAATACGTGTTGATCCGACCTTTTCGAAGTCATGTTACCTCGGTCAACTTCGTGATATTTGATAAATAATCCAGATTTTCAAACAATGCATCTTTTTTTATAAATCTATGGAGACAAACCCCTGGATCTATATTTTTTTGTATATAACATCCCCTAAGGACGGATCGGCATATGAAATAAACATAAAAGAAGTACCCAATCTCAAAGTCTAGAAGAAAAGGCAAAAACATTTCCCGCTTTTTGTGGTAAAATTGTCAAAACGAGGAGGAGGTGCCCAACATGAATGAATGTTAAACGTATTAAAATTCAATAGCATCATTTAATAAATGAAATAAAGAAGATCCTGACGACAATCTCAGTAGCACTAACAATAGAGCACCAAGTTAATAGCCATTCTCTGTAAGGACCAAAATCGATCGGCACGGCATGTCATGGATTTTGATGGTTTTCGGTATAATAGGTATATATTAAGTAGTCACCATGAAAATAACACTTTTCGGCCAATGTGACCTCTTGTTGTCATGGTAACGAGGTCATTCTATTTATAGCATTTTTGGGACCATGAAATAAGCCAGCTCCGGTTCTTCGACTTCGTTGCCATGGATACCACTGTAACAGCTTGTTCATCTTCATATAATCTATTCTTCCTTACTTCCATTTTTACTTAGTACACTTATTTATGTGATATTTATTACAGGAAGCTTATTGTATTAAGCCAAAATAAGTCAAAATGAAGCGAAAAATAGAGGTAAAAATAAGGGCCAATTTAGTGTGTTTTTTTACCATTTTCAATCTTAAATACCACAAAAGGCACCAATAGGGGACCAGTGATTTTCATTAAAGGAAATAAATGTTTATTGACAAATAAAATGAACGAAAAATTGGAGTGGTTATATAAAGAGTTTTACCTAAATTCTGTCGTCAAAGACTGTTGCCATGACAACATAAGACCATTTTGCTTGTTTCATATTATCTTTGAAATTGATTTAATTCCTCTTTATAGTTACAAAAGATTGTCAAAATGTATGCATGCATAGATCTGACTTAAATCTTTTACATAAGCACAATTAAAATGTTCAAGGTCATTGGCTTGATGTTCAAGGTCATTTATACTTTGAGACTCAAATTTTGCATAAAATATCGATTTTTTAAATTATTTGTTACCGATTTTAATGATTTTATTATTTGAATATTTTGATAGGTCATACTTATTATGAAAGTAAATGAATATAAGAAAGAAACATCCTAGAATTTATTGAACTTGAGCAATTTAATAGGAAAATATTTTTTTCGTCAAAAAACAAGAAAATACAGATTTCGTCCCTTTTTTATCAAAATACTCACGCAGAATCTAGATATTCGAAGATGTGAAGAAACGTTATCAATAGTTCTAAGAAAATAGTGATGCATGTATCATTTTATGGCAAATAACTGTTAAGTTCAATATTTCAAGGTTTCTAAAATATTGGCACCTTCATTTTATGAAAAATCAGGATTGTTCGTCAAATTTGTTCACTTAAAGTTTAATGACCTTGGAAATTCAGTGGGTGACCTTGAAATATTTTCAAGGTCATTTTCATATTAAAACGCCTCTGATAGTTGTATACATGACCTTCTGTTTAAATATCATGCGTAGATAGTTTGATAGAGGTTGTGTTTTAATTCATCGTATGTGAACCTTTCAGCCGATTGTTGCCATAGCAACTAAATTTGATGTTGCTTTGCATATAAAAGGACAAATAAGCCCAATTAATTTTTTATATTAATGTATAGTTAAAAGATGATACTAATTGGATAACTAGAACTTGGACTTCAAAAATTGGTGCTTTTATGAAATTTTCAACCTTGTAAAACAGTAAAAACATGCAAATAAGGGTCTTTAAGAGCCCAAAACAGAGCCTTTTTATACCCTGTTTTGGCCTAATTTTTCATCTTGTATACAAAAGGCATCCGAGATGAATGTAAAAAACTTTACAAATATGCATAATAATAAGGATTAAAGGAAAAAAATCAAAACAATTTCAGATTAAAAAAGTACCTGTTTCCATGGTTACGAAGCCTACAAATATGCCTCGTCCTATAGATTTTTCCCGATTTTTGAAACTTAAGACACGGTTACCATGGCAAAGACAACCTTTTTATAAAAACTGGGGTTGATTTACATACTAGTACTTTATTTTGAACTTCCATACCAAAAATCTCAAAAATCCATGACATGCCGTGCCAAAATGTCTTGAAATTCTTTGGTTCTTACAGAGAATTGCTGTTAAGCATCCATGGACCCCTATCAAGCTAGAGATTGAGCCAGGTGCCCGGGAGGAGTAAGCATCTCCTGGTTGGCTAGCCTAACATAAAAAAATATGCAATAATCATTCTAGACCAACGAGAACTATGCTATCGCATTATTGAAATATGATAGACAATAATAACTTGAATGATTTCCACAGAATCCCAGTGTAAAAAGTGTTTTATCATAGGTGGCAAGACTTCGAAAAATTTGAGCGGCGCCGCACAAAATAAAATAGTTACAATAGATAAAAATAAACAAACATGATCTGCCGTAGTTTGGTCACTGAATCTTGTATAATTGACATATAAGAGACGGTTGTTGGCCGACGCAGTACGTTCGAATAAAACGCGACGAAACTCACCAAACATAAGGGGCGGTGTATAAAAACATGATATATCTTATAGCGACTTAAACAAGACTCTATTGAGACGAATTCATATAGATCTAACGATATATGAATTTTTTCAGGTTTTTTTAATACTGACTGCAGCACTCAATGATTGTTCGAGGTGATTTATATTTCCTAAACAGTATGTACAATGAATAAAAACCCTTACGGTTGCAAGGCCAAGCAAATTGATAAATAGTTTAACATAAAAACGCCACCTTTTCAAAAATCTATTGAACTTGCGTCGGTATCTCTCTTTTTGTCGGAGTCCATTACAATAGCATTAGACCTAAATGCTGTCGTCGGTAGAGGATACTGACAAGGGTAGATAGTGTCTGCTAATTAACGGGCATAATTCGGAAAATCGAATTGTAAACTTGGTCCAATATTTGGGATTCTTTGGAAAGTCATCGCATCATTTTGATGACCATAAAAACCGAAATAAACATAACAGATATTTTTGGAGTTGTCTATAACAACCTGATAGAAATCCCAAATTTTACTTTGTGCTTCTTTTGAGAAATAGATGAAATAGAAACAATCACAACAATCTATTTCTTGACATAGAATTTGGTCAACACGGCATTATTCTAAATTCAATAAGTTTACAAATTGTATACCTGTGTGTGAAAGCAATGAAATTGTCGATGTCCGGAATAGTACAACTGTTGGACAATCTCAAGATTTCATGGGAAGTGCCGCCTATAGCGCGAACAACGTGCGGTATCTCAGGCCATGTGCCATATTTTTAGGTCACTCCCTTGCAGAGGGCCATCCTATTTTTGGTGTGCCATAGTGCCACCCAAGTGTCATCGACAGACCTTGATATTGTCATAGGAGATAAATCAAAAATTAGAGACAACATTGACAATGTTGGGTACCATCACAGCCAAATTAGTCTATTCTGAGGTCTCAATAGGCAATTCCTTTCGACATTAAGTGAGGAGAAACTTCCCTCTTTGACAATGTTTTTGGTGTTTCTGAGGTCATGTACCAAAAATGATCCCAGCTATATACGAGAATGGTATAGACATCTCTCCCCTTCCATACCAACTGACTGTCAAAGTCAAGTTGACTTGAGGTAACCGGAACAGAGAGCAGATACGGAAGTCTGACATTCGGTACGCTTTTTCGACTTATTCACTTTCATACTTTTTGGCATATTACATTGTTTAGAATTGAAGATCACTGACGAGAATTAAGTACCCGAAACGTGCATGTCTGGTCCATGCTGCCGATTTATCTGTTCTTAAATGATGCTATTCAATATGAAGACGTTTAACATTGCACAAAATATTTATACATTACTGAATTAGCAGTAAAAAGTATAAAATATCGATATAATTTTCTTCTTCCGAAACACGCAGGTCCATTAATTATATACATGTATATGAAATTTATTAGTGGAATGATGACATTATCCAGTACTTGCCTGTGAAATGAAAAAAAAAACATAACAAAAGAAAAGAGTTTACCAAAACAATGTTGATGACTGGTTTTTTTCCCTTTTATGTAAAATAAAGAAAGATAGATAGACGTATAACTTCATTCTCATTTATTTAGAGTTATCTCTATAACAACGCCTATAGCACCAACAACATGCGGCATCTCAGGCCATGTGCCATATTTTTTTACGCCACTCCCCTGCAGAGGGCCATTCTATATTTGGTGTGAAGGCGTGCCAAAAGCCCCACCCAAGTGTCATCGACAGCCCTTCATATTGTCATAGGTGTATCAAAAATTATAGACAATATTGACAATGTTGGGTACAATCGCAGCCAAATAAATGTAAGCAGCAATCTATTCTGAGGTGTCAATTCCTTCGGACATTTAAGTGCTGTTGATTCATAATCATCAGCACTGTTTGGTAATCTCTTCAATGGAGAGGACTCTTAAAATGTACGCTTACTACTAAATTTAAAACTTCGGGCCTTTCCGTGGACTTTTCCGAACGGAGAGGCCCGATAATGCACGACTGGCTTTTAGTTTTTTAATCGAGCATTTCCGGGTATCTCCGTTGTTCCCTGAATGCATTTTTATCTGTGATGTTTTGTAGGAGTGTCCAAATGTGAAGAAATTCTCAATGGAGAGGACATGTCAATAATCAAGCATGAAATTTCTAAAACGTGGGTCCTGTAGCATCATATCCTATGCTATCATATGCTACATTTTTCGGCACATTTTTGGACATAATTATTTTCACAATTTTTGACCAAATTACATAGTTTAGATTGAGGATCACTGACAAGGGTTAAGTACCCGAAACGTGCATGTCTGGTCCATGCTGAAAATTTGTCTGGTCTTAAATGATGCTATTGAATTTGAAGACGTTTAATATTAAATAAGCTAAATTAGTTTTCAGAAAGAAAGCTACTCTATATCTAGAAAACTGCATGATTTCACATTAACATGATCATGATAAAAAAAATGTGACAACAGGCATCTCCAGTGATCCTTTTTGGTTTTGTTTAGATTTTTTTTTCTCGGAAGGGGGGGGGGGGGTTATAGTATTCAAATTTTTGTCGTACATTTCTTTTTTATTCTTTTTCTTCTTTCTTTTGGCAAAGGTTTTAGCACTGCTAAACAATTATCTATTTTCCTTTTCCTTAAATATTTACCAGTCTGTACATATGTTACACTTCATTTCACCCGTGCAAATATAGGATATAGGTATGCTATCCCGAAAACTAAAAGTAATGGCGAGACTAAGGCACGTACCTGTTTCGAAAGATGAAAAATTGGTTGTTTTATGATGCTACGTGAGAAATCCGTCCAACTGGCCTGCTGTATAAACCTTTTACCAAATTCAGCCAGGAAAATATACAGGGAGGGTTCAAACTTAAAATGGGAGAAGATCCGCAGACGTATGACGGATCAAGAATCCAAGTACTGTGATATATATATCAATCAGGTTCAGGAAGAGGAACTCCGGACTTAGTGAAAATATGTCCGTACAAATGGGATTTTACCCATTTATCACAAGTCTCGTGTAAAGTACATGTAATTGTAAATGCGATTTTGCAAACGTTATACAGAATTTAAACAAACCTGTGAGTCGATGACATTTATAAAATTTGAAAACGCGTCATGAAATCCGATTCCTGCTTTAAAACTGAAAGTTGGAAAATGCAGACTTAGTATATAACTTTAATTAGTTCAGTATATGTCTCGTAAGATGTGAAATTGGAAGTTTTATACTAAAGGAAAGAGTGAATGGATACCGCAGCACTTTGGCTTTGTCCGGCTGAGCCATAGAACAATCCTCAATTTGGATTAAAGAATTACAGCCAACTTGTGAAATTGTTATATGTAGAGGGTAACACCCCCTCCCCCTGAAAATCATACCAACTAAGATGGAAAGATATATATTTTTTTTCCAGAGGGGATCGAGCCTATAGGGCGTTCTATGATTTAACCCTTTAGCATATCTGATCAGTCCTGAAACTTTATCTGTACTTAAATGATGATTTTGAATTTGAAGATGTTTAACATTTGTACAACTAAGTGAGTGTCGCTGCTGGTGGACAAGAAGTGTCCAAGAGGGCCTATGTAGCCAAGTTCGATCAACTTCGGTTTATCGTTTCTTCAACGCATTCGAAAGTTTATGTTATCAAATTTTCTTGAGATTTTTAAAACATGGGTACTGTAGCATCACATGCCACCATTCCTACTACGTCATTTTTCACGTTTTTGGACATAATAACGTTCACACTCTTTTCCATATTGCATTTGATTAAATTGAGGATCGCTAACGAGGGTAAAGTACCCGAAAAGTGCATGTCTGGTCCATGCTGCAAATTTAAATGTTCTAAATGATGCTATTGAATTTGAAGACGTATAACATCCATCGTGGAGTTGATGTCCACGACTCTTCTAATTGAAAACCCCTCCCCCTTCTAGAACCGCGTTTGCCCATGAATTGATAAAAATACTGACACGGGTTTTTTTTTCATTTTTATAAGACCCCTCATTTTTGTCCTTACGTCGTCTTTTGTAGGTATGAAGTTCAAAGGACGACAACCGTTCCTCATTGGTAAAGCTCTAATAGAACTTCAACTGCGCACCCCAATATACCCCAAAAGTACTTTCCACATACCAAGTTTGATCAACATCTTATCAGCGGTTCTGGGAAAGTCGGAAATTTGATAAATCTGAGCGTTGAGCTATAACAATAGCTTCCTTTATGCCCTTTGCTCAAATAAAAGATTGATATTACGTTATATCTCTTTAGGAGAAGGATGAACATTTTGTATATCTCGCACTAGAGCTATGCGCTGGCACGATAGAGGATTTTATCAACGGGAATGAGTCATTTCCAGGAGTAAACAGAAGAGATATGTGCCGTGATATGATGAAAGGAATAGAATATTTGCATAAAAAGAAAATAGGTAAGAACTAATATAGATACATGTATAAGTCAACTGAACTGAAATGAGATAATCTGAACAGCAATGACAATAGAGCACCAAATCGAGCATCAATGGACCCCTAGGAAGCTAGAGGTGGGACCAAGTGCTCGGGAGGAGTAAGCATTCCCTTTTGGCTAGCCGCACCCACCGTGGATGTTTATGCACGTATATGAAAATAATATAAAAAATACATGCAGTGTCTGAGGTTATGTCTATATAAAAGTGCTATGGCGACAATGTCAGGGGAAAATATTCAAAACACTAACTGTCAAATCCCACACGGGGAACTTTTTTACGAGCTCCACACGACAAAGAGCATAAGTGTGACGCAAATGAGTTAAAGAAGGTTCTGACGATAATCTCAACAGCACTTACAATAGAGCACAAAATTAAGCATCGACGGATCCCTAGCAAGCTAGAGGTGGGACCAGGTGCCCGGGAAGAGTAAGCATCCCCTGTTGGCTAGCCGCACCCGCCGTCGATGTTTAAGCACGAAAATGAAAACAATATCTAAAATTCATGCACTTTCTGACGCTATGTCTATATAGAAGTGCTATGGTGGCAATGCCAGGGAAATATATTCAAAACACTTACTGTCAAACCCCTCGCGGGGAACTTATTCACGAGCTCAACACGGCAAAGGGCACAATGAAACAATATAGAAATACATGCAGTGTCTGAGGTTATGTCTGTATAGGAAGTGCTATGGCGACAATGTCAGGGACAATATCCAAAACACTTACTGTCAAACCCTTCGCAGGGTACTTTTTTACAATATCCAAGCCGCCAAGGGGAGAAGTGTGACACAAATGAGTTAAAGAAGATCCTGACGATAATCTCAACAGCACTCATAATAGAACACAAAATCGAGCATCGACGGACCTCTAGGAAGCTAGAGGTGGGACCAGGTGCCTGGGAGGAGTAAGCATCCCCTGTTTGCTAGCCGCATCCGCCATCGATGTTCACGCACGTAAATGAAAACAATATAAAAATACATGTAGTGTCTAAGTATATGTCTATATAGTGAGTGTTATGGCGACCATGGCAGGGAAAAATATTCAAAACAAATGGTAAAGGGCATAAATGTGACACAAATAAGTTATAGAAGATCCTGACGGTAAAATCGACACCATTCAAAATAGAGCACCAAATCGAGCATCGAAAGAAGCAGCTAGAGGTTGGACCATGTAATCGGGAGGAGTAAGCATCCCCTGTCAGCTAGACGCATCCGCCGTCGATGTTCACATCCGTAAATGAAAACATTATAACAATGCAGTGTCTGAGATCATTTCCTTTTATTCTTTATTTATGACAGACAATTATTTAAGCAAGAAAGTTATCTTCAGCAAGGCTCGATTGCAGTACCCACAACATTTCATCGAAACACCTTGTACATAATGTGCAATCAAAGATGAAAAACAAAAAATGAGTGGAGATAGTAAAAGTATCATAGTTAAAACAAGCACAAATGTTAAAGGTCTTCAAATTCAATAGCATCATTTAAGAACAGATGAATTTGCAGCATGAACCAGACATCAACGTTTCGGTTACTTAACCCTTGTCAGTGATCCTCAAATATAAACAATGTAATATGCCAAAAGAAGTATGAAAGTTACTATGTCGAAAAAGCGTACCGAAAGACGTAGCAAGATGGGTGGGATATAATGCTATAGGAACCATGTTTTAGAAATTTCAAGAAATTTTGATTACAGAAATTTTAGAATTCGTTGAAGAATCGATCAAACGAAATTGATCGAACTTGGCTACATGTGCCCTCGGGGACTCCTGGTCCACCAGAAGTGAAACTCAACAAGTGGTATAAATGTTAAACGTCTTTAAATTGAATAGCATCATTTAAGAACTGATAAATATCTTTAGCATATCTTCGGTAATTGCATCACTATGAAACGTAGTATAGGTAAGAAGGTATTTTGGCGTTTTTCTTCATGAATGAGACAAGACTGAGCGGCTTTACAACCTTCTCTGCTGATTGATCAGTTGGTTAGACACTCACTTGTGGAGCAAAATGTCTCGAGGTCGTACCCCACGTCCGGCAAAAAAATGAATATTACATATTTCAAGATTCATGACGACCAAGAAGAAAGGCTTCATCACTAATAAGATTATCAATCTGAATCTAAATGTTGCCATCTACAAAAGGTAAAATAAAAGCAAGTGACCATCTTAAACATAGGTCAAATACAAGTAAATGGCCATCTAAAAATAGGTAAAATACAAGTAACTGTCCATTTAAAAATAGGTAAAATACAAGTGACTATCTAAAATAAGGTAAAATACAAGTAAGTGTCATTAAGATTATTATAGAGAGAATACTCCGGAGTAGTAAACATCAGTACACCATAAACCAAAAATCATGATTTTTCTATCAGAAACAACCTCATATCTTACTTACATTGCTGTATCTTGTATATTTGCCAAAGGTAATCACTTTCTTGCATGTTGGGTGTTGCATGCAATCAGGACACGCTGACTCTCCCCCGGACACCTGGTCTCACTTCGGAATGTTGTTCATTCCGGGGTTCGCAACCGTTCCGAAGGGAATTCTCATGATTTTGCCTTGCCTTCTTGATTTTGAGACTGATTAACTGTTAGGTACTTCTTTGATATTTATTTCTGATATAAGTGTAAACACCCTCATGGATACATGAGTTAAAGAAGATCCTGACGATAATCTCAACAGCAGTCACAATAGAGCACGAAATTAAACATCGACGGACCCCTAGCAAGCTAGAGGTGGGACCAGGGTCCCGGGAGGATGAATTTTTCTGTACAAATTTTATGATATGCATTTTCACAAAGAATTTTATCATAGTTTGAGAAATAAATGTATTAAAATGATGCACCTGCGACATGTCAGTTCAATGAGAGCAATTCTTTTAGCACTTCTTTTTTCATTATTTTTAAAATTAAAGTTCACAGAGATATTAAACCAAACAACATCCTGTTGCGGGATCTTGGCAAAGGGAAATATGTGGCAGTGTTAGCAGACTTTGGTTTGAGCAGAGTGCTGTTAGATGCTAAAATGTCAATAACAAATACAACGTGTGCCGTAGGAACCCTTGGATGGATGGCACCTGAAGTTTTCAAGGATCAAAGTAGAAAATGTGTATGTACTATACTGTTTATTTGGCATTTTAAATAGAATTTTAGCCTCTTCCTTTTGTTTTATATGTTTTCCATTTGTCATGAAACTTGTGTATGACAAATATGGATAATGATCATATCCCTGTAAACAGCACAAAATCGATAATTCAGAAAACCAGAAACCGAAGGCATACAAAATCAGGACAAAACAGGAACCAAAGCAAACAAACTGAAATTTCCACCACATGAAAAGAAGCGAACTCCCGATATGGGAGTGAGACCAGGGGCCCAGGAAGAGTAAGCATCTCCTGCTTGCATGCAACACCCGCCGCTTCAATTCGGTAGAACTGTCACATCCGGTTACTTCAATTTCGGAAGACATAGAGTACAATTTTTGGTTGGATGGTTCAAATGGTCTATGACAGAATATCATCCAGCATTCTGGAGAGTGGGATATCATAGTGTATGACGAGTTCCCCATATCGACCGTAGAACTTCCTCAGTGACCATGTTAGTCGGTAACAAACATATCCCTGAAAGCGAAGCTTATCTGAAAGACACCTAGCTCTCTGAACAAAATCCGTATATTTGGTACTTGCTCTGGCATAGCGTATACTACATTGTATCATATGAACGTTCTCATATTTCTTAACAATTTGATTTCACGAAATTAAAAAAAAAGCTGTAATTCTCATCTTAAAATGACAACAAGATCCAAAAAATGTTTCACTCGGGCCAATATTTTTCTATTTTGCCTTGTTTCTAAATAAGTTTGGTGTTCGTAAAATTACATGGACAGCACAAGCAGTACCCAGTACCGTTGTAATCTTTCTTCCTACAGGGATATCCGTCAGACATATTCTCAGCAGGTTTGGTAATGTGCTATATTTTGTCTAATGGCAAGCATCCTTATGGAGGACTTGATTCAGGAAGTTCCTTCTTTACAAAGGAAGGACCGCACCAACTGATGACGATTATGGCTGATGGTAGGTGTTCATCTAATTAAAAAAATCTTCTTTCAGTTTCTGATTATAATTTACTCTTAATTCGTATGAAACAATATAAAAAAGGGGGATCTCCAACAAAACTCGGTTACACTACCAACAGCAACATACCAAACACCCCAAGTGTAAACACAGAGAAGACACATACAGCAAGAGAAAAGAAACAGCAAACGAGACATTAAACATCGAACATCGAACATAACAGACACCACATTAACTAGGGAGACACATGGGCAATCGGTGCCGACTTAGGACGGTCATCAGTCACGTTAGTAATATCTACTTAAAAAAATGAGAATACTGATATAAGTGTTATTTTGCCTGTTTTTATGTTTAGGGGTAAATGCAAAGAGACAGTCCGTCAAATTTAGAGAATGTATAACTTTATTGCATGAAGTGAGAAACACGTCCTGCAGAATTATGCGAATCTCATATGCAAAATGCATAAAATCTGCATAACAACATGGTGCTATGTTAAGGTAGCTCATACCTCTGGGAGCATGTGAACCTTTCTATGTTTCGGTAATCCTTGCGTATCTTTGAATTAAAAAGATAAAACAAGAGGGCGCTACTGAAATAAATTTTGCGGCTTCAGAAAAGCACTTTGGTTGGAAGCATCACTGATGAGGATCTAATATCCGAAACACGAGTCTTGTGCATAATATATTGGTTTGAAATTTTCTTCCGAAGGTAGATTTCGAACATTTCCGTATTACATGTATTTAATCTGCAATCGGTGCAAACTAAGGATAAAGACATTTACCTAAGAACAATAAATTCTGACTATGAATTGAGAAAATTGCAATAATCATTCTAAGCAAAATTAGACACAAATGAGTTAAAGAAGATCCTGACGATAATCTCAACAGCACTCACAATAGAGTACAAAATTAAGCATCGACGGACCCCTAGCAAGCAAGAGGTGGGACCAGGTGCCCGGGAGGAGTAAGCATCCCCTGTTGGCTAGCCGCACCCGCCGTCGATGTTTAAGCACGAAAATGGAAACAATATATAAACTTTATGCACTGTCTGACGTTATGTCTATATAGAAAGTGCTATGACGACAATGTCAGGGAAATATACAATGTACATTCAGAATCTTGTACATGTTGTACATTTCCTATACACCTTTATTAAATCTCATTATCACAAAGGACAGAAAGTAGAAATAATTTTCATACTTTTTGGCCATATTACATTCTTTAGACTGAGGATCACTGACGAGGGTTTAGTACCCGAAACGTGCATGTCTGGTCCATGCTGTAAATTTATCAGGTTTTAAATGATGCTATTGAATTTAAAGACGTTTAACATTTGAACAACTTGGTGAGTGTCACTGCTGGTGGACCAAGAGTCCCCGAGGGCTCATGTAGCCAAGTTCGATCAACTTCGGTTGATCGTCTGTCTATTCAACGCATTTGAAATTTTCTGTTACAAAAATTCTTGAAATTTCTAAAACGTGGGTCCTGTAGCATCATATCCCACCGATTCTGCTACGTCTTTTGGTACATTTTTGGACAATCATAATAATTTTCATACTTTTTGGCCATATTACATTCTTTAGACTGAGGATCACTGACGAGGGTTTAGTACCCGAAACGTGCATGTCTGGTCCATGCTGTAAATTTATCAGGTTTTAAATGATGCTATTGAATTTAAAGACGTTTAACATTTGAACAACTTGGTGAGTGTCACTGCTGGTGGACCAAGAGTCCCCGAGGGCACATGTAGCCAAGTTCGATCAACTTCGGTTGATCGTCTGTCTATTCAACGCATTTGAAATTTTCTGTTACAAAAATTCTTGAAATTTCTAAAACGTGGGTCCTGTAGCATCATATCCCACCGATTCTGCTACGTCTTTTGGTACATTTTTGGACAATCATAATAATTTTCATACTTTTTGGCCATATTACATTCTTTAGACTGAGGATCACTGACGAGGGTTTAGTACCCGAAACGTGCATGTCTGGTCCATGCTGTAAATTTATCAGGTTTTAAATGATGCTATTGAATTTAAAGACGTTTAACATCATTCATTCCACTGCATTTCTTCCATGAAGATGAATCCATAGAACGAGACATGATCAATGATATGTTGTGGGAAACACCCGAGAAAAGACCGACAGCAGATGTTGTGCTGATGCATCCGTTCTTTTGGGAAATAAGTGATAAAATCAGCTATATTCAGGTTAGTAAAACCTCTGTATTATAGGGTTATTTTTAAGATATAATTACACAGCCAATTGTGCCTCACATGAAATTCATATAAAATGAGTATCATGTAATTTCACATGAAAGTTCATGTAAATTTCATTTAAATTTTACATAAAAATAATGTGAAAAAAAATTCACATGAATTGCACATGAATATTTCACATGAATTGCACATGAATTTTTCTTTGTGATCTTCATGCAAAATTGACTTTACATGCAATTCATGTCAGAAACTTCACATGAATATCATGTGAAAATTTTCATGTAAATTTCATGCTCGTGCTCATTTCACATAAATTTCGTGTGAATTTTTACGTAAATTTCATGTAAATTTCACATGAATTTCATATGAGGCACAATTGGCTGTGTATTCTATTCACATTTACCAGGCATTTCTTATACTTGGAAAATATACTTAAACATAAACGGGATCAACATAGGACTATTATTTCAAGGAAAATGGAAAATGGAAAATAGTGTGGCTGTTTAGCTAAAGCATTAAACTTTCAAATAATCTTGAAGTGTGGGTTAATGTCTTTTCATATGGGTCCTATTCATTTGGTAATCCCGTCAAAATATTGTCGTATTTAAGTCGTCTATCTGTCCCCAACATCTTGTCCGGACTTCACCCACAAATATAGGAGTAAGATTGTTGTACTACAATTCTGATAGGATATGACTTGTAGTTGTGCACCTTTAAGACAGCGCATTCATTTTAGGTATTGTTTTCCTTTTCGAGCGTGAACATCGGCGGCGGGTTCGCCTAGCCAAACATAGGATATTTACTCCTCCAGGGTACTTGATCCCACCTCTATCTTGCTAGGGATCCGTCGATGCTCGATTTGGTGCTCTGTTGTGAGTGCTGTTAAGATTTTCGTAGGGATCCTCTTTATCTCATTGCTATCAGGTCTGACACACTTGACTAATGAGATGGTCAGAGTCAGAATTTCACCGGGCTTCTCCTCCGCGGTTACAAATGTAATGTTGTTGATGCAAGAACTGGACTTGAAATCACTTATGTCTGGGGAGAAGGGACATAAATGTCACTGATAGGAAGGGTTCATGGAGAAAGAACGAAACAATTTTGAAACATTTGGACCATGTCGTACATTTACCGCACCACAAAATCATGACGGGGCATATCATGCACCCGTTAGAGATCCAAAACTCTTTTGGCATTTTTTCTTATTTCAGACCAAAATCAATTTAAAGATTAAATATTTGAATTAATGTTAAACGACTTCAAATTCATTAGCATTATTAAAAAGCAGATAAATTGACAGCATGGGCCAGACATGCACGTTTCGGCTATTTAGCCCTCAATCTAAACAATGTAATATGACCAAAACTATGAAAATTATGTCCAAAATATACCGAAAGACGGAGCAAATGGCTGGGATATGATGCTACAGGACGACCCAGGTTTCAGAAATTCGAGAACAATTTGTAAACAGAAATTTTCGAATGCGTTTGAAGAAACGACCAACCGAAATTGATCGAATTTGGCTACATGTGCCCTCGGGGACCAAGTGGTACATATGTTAAACGTCTTCAAATTTATTAGCATCATTTAAAAGCAGATCAATTGGCAGCATGGACCAGACATGCACGTTTCGGGTATTTAACCCTCGTCAGTGATGTTATAAGTTTTTGTAATTCAATATTTGATAATTTTCCTGACATATGGACTTGGTTTTCTGTGGGGGTTAAGAATTTTGAGAAGCTTCACAGTAAAATGCTTCTTGTTCCAATTTGTCAATAGAAAGAGTGTTATACTTCGAGATTAGAAATAAGAACAAAATGAAGTGGAAAACACTAATGGTGTTGTGTATTTGTTACCCCTTCGCTGCAATACTCCAATAAAACAATTTCATAGAACTCAGAGAATTTCTATTTTGACTTGCTAGTAAGTTGTTTTTAAAAAAATTGTGATTTTTGTTGCTATTATGATCCATAATGGTAGGAATTTGCTAATGAAATTTGTTTAAAAAATGTTATTTTTGTATTGTATGATCTTTTAGTAATAAAGACTTTATATATTTTTATTTATTCAATTCTTAAACGTCTTCAAATTCACAGAACTGATAAATTTGCAGCATGGACCAGACATGCATGTTTCGGGTACTTAACCCTCGTCAGTGATCTTCAATCTAAACAATGAAATATATCAAAAGAGTGTGACACTAATACTATGACACCTTGCTAGGGGGTCCGTTGATGCTCTGCTTTGTGCTCTATTGTGAGTATTGATGAGATTATCGTCAGGATCTTCTTTAATTAAATGCTACATTTATTTCAGGGAACAAGTGATATCATCTCCGACAAAAAGAAAGGCAGTACTTTGGACGAAACGGGACATCAAATATTCCCAGATCAAGGATGGAAATCAAAATTGTCACCACATTTAATCAGCAGTATGTATGTCTTTACTTCTCTTCTAAATTGTACGTTCTTATTTAATGAATCCAACACTTGTCATATGGATGCATTAAGAAAAGTCATAAATCATTCAAAAATCTGAATATCGGAATAAAATGAGCCTAAACAAGCTACCATTATATGCGGGCACGGTAACATAAATATAAATGGTCATATGAAATGTGAAAGTGTACTTAAGAAAATAAACTTTGTTTATTTTATAACGTTAACAAACAAGTTCCAAAATTATATTGATGTGTCACGTTGGTCCAGATGTTGGCCTGAGGCTGGGCGACCGACATACCCTCAAACATAAGACACCTTTACCGGATTAGGGATTCGAACCCGGGACCTTAGAGGTGAGAGGAGAGTGTGCTACCACTGCACTAACCCGTACTTAGAATACTTGGCATACATAGAGCTTCATTGTTCCGCATTTCAGAAAACAAGTGCTATTTATATATCCACTTAGGAAATTGCTTTATGAGTCTTTCGACCCGGAAGTAATATTGTTTGCTTATATTATTAGCACGAGCCACGTACTTGATCATGAGCGTAATGTGCATTCAACTCCAGGCTGACAAGTATCATGATATGATGTGTAGTGTTACGCCGGATTATATATGATAATTTTGAAGAACAAGGTTAGAAAGCACTTGAAATAAAAGTAGGAGGTTGAACGAGCGTAGAGTTCCATCAATTGACCTATTGACCCATTTACCTAAGAGGCTTAACTGCACGATGAGTTGATATATTGAACCCATACAAGGTTACACAAATAAATTATTGTTTCTAATAATAAGGCTTTACAAATAAAAAAGTATATGTCCCCAAAGCTGAATTGACTTGAAATATATGCCATCAATTATTGTATCTTCAATAGTACATTGATGGCAATTTTATTGTTATTTCAAGTTTGTGTGTGTGTCAAATATGCAATAACGATAACGTTTTTTGTAGGAAAATGCAAAATTAAACATACATGTACCCCCAGAATTCCTCAATAGCACATTGATGGCAAATCTAATTGTTATTTAAAGTTGGATTTTTTTGTCTGGCAAATATGCAATAACGTTTAAGGTTTTTGTAGGAAAATGCAAAATTAAACATACCCCCCAGAATTCCTTTAGAAATCAATATTGTTGTTTCTGGTGCACATCATAATATATTGTATGGTACTTGTAATGTAGCTTCATACTTTGAAACCATTTCGAATACAAGAAATAATACATAATTTTTATCCATATTTTGGGTCAAAATATTAAAAAAAACCCTATGACGTGAACTTCCTTCGTCATAGACACATTATGATTTACACATTGATAAACAAAATAAGATGAAGCACAACATTTGAATCGTTTTACATATTTTATTATAATTTGATGCTGACTCTTCCTTGGCACCTGCGCTCAATCTCACATTGGGAGTTCGCTTTTTTTCATGTGTTTGAGGTTTTTGATTGTTTGCTTTGGTTCCTGTTGGTATTTCGGTTTGTGATTTCTTGATGAGAATTTAATATTCGAAACACGTGTCTGGTGCATAGACATTGGTGTGGAATTTTCTTCAAGAAGGTAAAGAGTTGGAACCCTTCGACATTATTCCTGTATAATCGTTTTAATACTGTACTTTGTATGTCGTAAGTCGGCACCGATTGCCCATCATGTGTAGTCATTTATGTTTGAGGTTTCTATGTGCTTTTGCCATCATTGTACATCAGTCCCATTCTGTGCATGTCTGCTTTGTGTTTTTGCAGTGGGTGTTTTGTGGTTTTGCTGTTGTTGCTGCAACTGAGATCCCTACCTTTCCTTGGAATATGGTCATTGTCCATATTTTTCATTGCTTTTTCTTATTGTATATTTCATTAAATATAGCAAATTCAATGACAAACATGGATAATGACCATATCCCTGTATACAGCACAAAATCGATAATTCAGAAAATCTGGAACCGAAGGCATACAAAATCAGGATAAAACTGGAACCAAAGTAAACAAAAAAAACCTCCACCACATGAAAAGAAGCGAACTCCCGATATGGGAGTGAGACCAGGTGCCCAGGAAGAGTAAGCATCTCCTGCTTGCATGCAACTACAAATAAATGTTAATTCTTTTTCTAAGAACTACAGAGTTGCAGAAAATATAGATACGAATCAGTTGACGATCTTTTGAGGGCCTTCCGAAATACTGTGAGTATATATGTTATTCATTATAGATGTCATCGTGCAGTTTATGTCGTTTTTGTGTCAAAAAGTGTCATGCTAAAACGGCGGGCTCGCTTATCAAATGTAAAAGACAAATGAAATTACATATCACGAAAGAATTTGTAAACAAAAATAACTCGACTGTCGACCTCGCGGTATCATGCCATAATGTCCTTTTTTTTAAGTTCGCGGACTTCGCGCTTCGGACTTTGCACTTCGAAGAGACTGTGTCAGCAAAATGTTGATTTCATTCCAATGACTTCGAATACTCTTGTGAATTTTTTTTCGTGTGTGCAAATACATACTTAATGCATTTCAGTGTTTCTTTTCTAATCGCACCTGATATTTTTATATGACCCCTAAAGTGCGAAGTCCGGAGTGCGATGTCCGAAGTACGTCAATCCCCCCCCCCCCTGTTATTCAAAGTATATTTTGAAAGTTCTGAAGGAAATAACCCTCACGTACAGAAGATGAATAATTGTAAGGCAGGGGAAGTTAAACCACAGGACTCTGTCGTAGCACCCAAAACAAATGCTCCGAGAATCCTGAAAAGCTTTTAAACGAGAGTGGACGAACACACCTATTGACACATATGACAAAAGACGAAATTCGCCATTTTCGAGTAATTTCCCATTTGATACGGCATCTGACGTAGACTAATTTTGACGTCATCAAACTCTATGGAAACAGTCCCTAATCTCGACAGTACATAATCGTTACCATACCATTTTCATGACGTCATAATGGTTTTACGTCAGATGCCGTCTCAAATGGGAAATAATTCTGTATTCCGCAAAGACTAAACAAAGACATTAAATAATACCCTTCAGACAAAAACCAACAGATGTCGTTGACAAAGTTTATGTTTCATTGGATATTTTTTTTCCAAAAAGAGGTTCAATTGATTTTCCCTTTAGATTGCGTATTGTTGTCAATGAAATGGTAGAAAATCTCCATGTAATACAATTGTCAGCTCAGCAATAAAATAAAAGTTTGTGATTAGGATGACAAATATGGATAATGACCGTATCCCTGTTTAAAGCACAAAATCGATATTTCAGAAAATCAGAAACCGAAGGCATACAAAATCAGAATAAAACAGGAACCAAAGCAAACAAACAAAAACCTCTACCATATGAAAAGAAGCGAACTCCCGATATGGGAGTGAGACCAGGTGCCCAGGAAGAGTAAGCATCTCCTGCTTGCATGCAACACCCGTCGCTTCAATTCGGTAGAACTGTCACATCCGGTTACTTCCATTTTGGAAGACATAGAGTACAATCTTTGGTTGGATGGTTCAAATGGTCTATGACAGAATATCATTCACCATTCTGGAGAGTGGGACATCATATATTTGAATAGTTGTATATATTTTTGATGGTTGTATATGTTTTATTTTCCTAAAATATTCTAAGAAATAGTTACAATGTCGTACAATGATGCATGTGAAATTTTTACCTTTAAAGAATTTAAAGGTATGTTATATGACAAAATATGACACTCGTTTTGATTGACAGGTATTTTACTTACATATAGTAATACTTTACCTTTTGATGCTTTCCTAATATGGGTCATTATTTTTGAATAGAGTGTTAATAATACTTTTTTTTATTTCTGAAATGTATCTGGATGTATAAATGCAACGATAATCTTATACGTTACATTATGAACAAATCTGACAAATTATAAGAGCATCGGACATATAAATCTGCTTGAATTATAAACAGTGCCAAAAAGTAAAGACACAATACTGTTGCTAAGCAATCAATATATCCCTAACATTTTTTTATACCATGAGATATGGATAATTAATTCACTTAAGGTTAGGGTTGCGACTACAGGGAGATAAGTCTATTTTCATATCACGTAATATTTGAAACCGACATGGACGATAAATGGTATAAGCTCAGTTTGTTGCATTATTTCAGAAAAAAATAATACTCCTTGAAATTTTCATTGCTGAATGGGTATTTTTGGGAAAAATGCATATTTTTCAATGAAAAATCGCTAAAAATAGGAAAAAAAATGTCATTTTCGCATGAGTTCTGCTCCTTAAGATTCAAACATCAGAATATATACTATTTATTAAACTCTTTGAAAATGAGAGAATTAGAAATTCGAACTTCGAGTAAATTTCTATGCTTTTGGGTAAAAATGTTGATTTTTTGCACAAATTATTTTGCTATTTATAGAAACAGTCATTTTGCCCAGAAACAAATTCGGGCACTTATTGGTTTTACTGCTTTAGGATAAAGCAATACCATAGTTCTATACATAGAAAAAAAATTGTGTACCTGGCGACCTTCTAGCTATAAATAAAAATAACGTATTGTTGCCAAGGCAACCACCAAAATCGTATTTATAAGAATATACGCTCCTTAGAACTTTACTTTATCAGAATTTTTCAAAATAGGCTTTAATTCATACACAAGCTATAAGAATCCAAACAAATAAAGGCATATATGACTTTTTGAAATTTCATGCATTGCAGAGGTATGTAAAGTTATGATGTGGTATTCTCTAAAATGACGAAAATGTTAAAATAGGCCAAAAATGGACGTTTATAGTCAAAAAACGAGACGGGCAAATTTTGATTTTTTGGTCTGAATAGATCGAGGAGATGTTCCTCTACATGTAGACATATCCATCTTTCTTCTATCTCATTACTACTAAAAGTCGCAACCCTGACCTTAAATGATTTCTACTGTCATTGCTAGCAGCTCCCAGAATTTATAAAAAGAAATATGTTAATCTTAAATAATCAGACAATGTAAGTCTAACACAAAAGCCGAAATCAGATCCCCAAAATCATAGTCAAAACGTTTACAAATTCTCGAAAAAATATCTATTTTATATAAAACGGAACTTTCTCACGAGAAAAAAAGTAAGACAAACATATGAAGACAACGATAAAGGCCCACTGACATTATCTAAATGCAGCTCTTTTTAGGGTTTACACATTAGGGAAGTCAAAACTGCTTTAGTACATATGCGCATGCTACATCGGCGCTGCATGTCGGAATAAATGAGTCATAAAGCTTCCCGGTAAGCCCCGAAGGGTCAATTCCTTTCGAGGTTAACACATTAGGAAAGTAGATTATCATGTAGTACAGTACATATGCGCAGACTCCTTAGCGTTGCAAGTCAGAAAATTGAGTCATGAAGCTTCCCGGTAACATATTACAACAACCTCGCAACATTCCTCCAATGCTTGTATTGGTCATTTTTATTTAACTATGCTACTGAATCGACCATACAGGAACTTTGGAGACGAGCAAATTTTGCAAAGTAGAATGACAAATTCAATTAAAAAAATAAAACTATGGGGCGTTACTGAATTCAGAAAATCACTTCGGTATTTCATTAAGTAACGCTGATGAGGATTTACTATCCGAAACACGTGTCTGGGTTGAAATTTTCTTCATGAAAGTAGAAAGTTTGAACACTTCAATTTTTATAACAAGAAATGTTCCGCGAATATATCAGATCACGCTTTCACGAGAGAATTTACACCTTAGATGGATCTACTTGCAATGCAATAGCATACAAGACAACAATATGTATACGAAGTCTTCGCACAAAATCAAGTTTAACTGAGAATAAAACAGATCTGTGGACATATAAAATGACAAATATGGATAATGACCATATCCCTGTATACAGCACAAAATCGACAATTCAGAAAATCAGAAACCGAAGGCATACAAAATCAGGATAAAACAGGAACCAAAGCAATTAAACAAAAACCTCCACCACATGAAAAGAAGCGAAAGATGAGAATAATGCTAAAATAATTAACTCTTTATCAATCATACTTTCTGCAAATTGGTGATCACAAGATTACATAGAATTATATAGGAGAAAATTATGGTTCTACATTGAATTGATAAATATGTACTGATCAGTACAGCCATTCATACGTACTGTGCAGAAAAGTACCACGTGATGATGTTGAAGAGATCTATGAAACGCAAAAAAACGAGTTGATTGGTCTAAATCTCTAATGCCAACATAACAGAAATGCCCTTTTCCAATGTCACGCTATCATGCGGACACTAGAACTACACATCAACATACGCTGTGCCACAATGCACTAAGTGCCGTTCTTGCTTTGTTGTCATTACAGATTCCGTTTATTTTTCACACAATTTCTGAACTAAGATTTTCTTCCTTTTGTCTGAAAAGTGACGGATGTTGCATGCAAGCAGGAGATTGTCAATATTAAAATATATGTTCTATAGTACCAATTTTATTGCACTAGACACGTGTTTCGGATATTTGAATCCTCGTCAGTAGTACTTCATGCCAAACAATTTTTAAAAAGCCGAATTGAATTTTCCTTGCGCCATCTACATGCTGACTTTTCCCGAATACCATATCGGGAGTTCGCTTCTCTTCATATAGTGGAGATTTTTGTTTTACCCTGATTTTGTATGCCTGCCGTTTATGATTTTGTGAATTATTGATTTTGTACTGTGCATTGTGTATTGGTCATTATCCAAATTTGTCATTTGTATAAATAGTATTTATAAATGCGAAGAATTCAGAATAAGAAAAAATGCCTTTAATCGTTGTACGTCTCGTCATCTTGCAATGAAGAAATAAGATAAATAACATTGTTTGAAGAAGATGAGAAGTTTCTTTTTATTCTGAAACACCAATTTCTATGACATATATTAATCATGACTCTTTTGTTTTGCAGTTGAATCATATCCATCAGATGCCGCCGGAAGTACACAGAGACACAGGTGGCAAGACAAAAGAGGACGTTTTCAACTACTTCCATCGACAATTTCCGTTGTTGTTCATCTTCATTTTTAACAAAATTCCGCTCCCGAAAAATGAATATAAAATGCAACGATCTGACATAATGGGGACTTTAAATAAATAGTAGTTATTTGAAATATTCTAGTTTAGCAAATTAAAACAGAGTTAACTTCCTTAAAGCTTCAAGAAATCAGTTTACTGAATAGCTGATGGGTACTTCTGTAATTATGGTTATTTATTTTTTTTTTTTGGGGGGGGGGGGGTTGATCGAGGCATCAACACCAAAAGTTGAGAGAACACTGCATCGTGCGCGTAGCGCATGATGCATAAGTTTTCCCATAATATTTTGTGTTGATACCTCGATCAACCAAAAAAAAACTAAACTAAATAACCATTACAGAAGTACCCATCAGCTATTCAGTAAAATGATTTCTAAAATATTGCCAACGACGTTGCTTATGATGTTGTTTAGCGAGTACTTCCGGTTTTTGTTGATGCAGGTATCAAAACTATTTTTCGGCCAATCAGAATCTTCGTCTCTTAAGAATGACAATGGAAATTTAATGATGTATAATGAACTGCACAGATATCCTGAATCGTAACATTCACACTGTGAAGTAAACCCAAATTTTGAATAAGATGCGCTATCAATTTAATTTATAGAAAATATCATACAATGTTCTACTCGTACGATTTTTTTGAAAGAAGCTTTGTGAAGAAAAAGAATAAATACACGAATCCTATCCATTATGGCTGCTTACCTTGTGTAATAATCATATCCCTACGCAAATTTAAATGTTTACTTTATCAAAAGTTTAACACGAAACTTTCTCTAATGCGACATAACATTTGCCAACTTTCTTACCTAAAATCGTACGATATTTTCAAGAGGTTTCTTTCAAAATTGTGTATCAAATTACAGAGTGACAGGTCTGCAGAATCTATGGATAATGCTGCAATATACATCAATTGCTGATTTAATGTCTAAAAACGATTTTCTTCATATTTAGAAAACGAGTTTTTTTCTCAAATCTGAAACATTTTCTTGATTTCGAGAACAGTCCTATCGAACGCACACTTTTAACTGTCAACTTTGTTTTGGAAAATCGTCGTCGATTTGATAAAGCATCATATAAATGAATCGATTTGTTTGGTTTCTTGTTTCGAAGTACCGCATCTGAAAGTACTGGAAGCTGATTCTGTGGATCTGTATGTTGATTCTGTGGATCTCTGTGTTGATTCTGTGGATCTCTGTATTGATTCTATGGATCTATATGTTGGCTCTGTGGATCTGTGTGTTGATACTGTGGATCTGTGTGTTGATTCTGTGGAAGTGTATGTTGATCCTGTGGATCTCTGTGTTGATTCTGTGGATCTCTGTGTTGATTCTGTGGATCTGTATGTTGGCTCTGTGGATCTGTGTTGATGCTGTGGATCTGTGTGTTGCTTCTGTGGATCTATGTGTTGATTCAGTGGATCCTTATGTTGTTTCTGTGGATCTGTTCGTTGATTCTGTGGATTTGTTTGTAGTGGTATGGATCTGTGTGTTGATTCTGTGGATCTGTGTGTTGATACTGTGGATCTGTGTGTAGAGATGTGAATCTGTGTAACGATTCTCTGGATCTGTGTGTTGATTCAATGGATCTGTATGTAGACGTATGGATCTGTGTGTTGATTCTGTGGATCTGTTCGTTGAATCTGTGGATCTGTGTGTTGATTCTGTAGATCTGTGTGTTGATTCTGTAGATATGTGTGTTGATTCTTTCGACCTGTATATTGCTTCTGTGGATCTGTTCGTTGATTCTGTAGATCTGTGTGTTGATTCTGTGGATCTGTATGTAGAGCTATGGATCTGTATGTTGATTCTGTGGATATGTTTGCTGATACTGTGGATCTGTGTGTTGATTCTGTGGATCTGCGTGTTTATTCTGTGGATCTGTGTTTTGATTCTATGGATCTGTACGTAGAGCTATGGATCTGTTCGTTGATTCTGTAGATCTGTGTGTTGATTCTGTGGATCTGTATGTAGAGGTATGGATCTGTATGTTGCTTCTGTGGATCTTTCCGTTGATTCTGTTGATCTGTGTGTTGATTCTATGGATCTGTGTGTTGATTCTGTGGATCTGTGTTTTGATTCTGTGGATCAGTGTGTTGCTTCTGTGGATCTGTGTGTTGATTCTATGGATCTGTTCGTTGATTCTGTGGATCTGTGTTTTGTTTCTGTGGATCTGTGTGTTGATTCTGTGGAGCTGTATGTTGATTCTGTGGATCTGTGTGTTGATTCTGTGGATCTGTGTGTTGATACTGTGGATCTGTGTGTTGCTTCTGTGGATCTGTTCGTTGATTCTGTGGAATTGTGTGTTGATACTTTGGATCAGTTATCATCCAGAATTAAAAAAAATTACCCGGAGAGTCGGAAAATTAAAGCTGATGATAGACAAAATGCATATAGCTAAAGTGTGTTCCTTTATAATTGCATATGGGAAGATTTTCATTTCTACTCTGCATCAAATTTTGAACGACAATTTCGAATATGTACCTTCCTTGAATTAGACAACGCATCTGAAACACGATGTATAATGAAATAAAATTGTTGAAATAGGGAGTGTAAGAAGCATCATGAGATCATAAAGTCTAGAAAAGTCATTGACTGAAATGAAGGAATCTCCATTGACTAATCGAACAGCAGCTCGGTTGAGCAATCAGATCCATAGCTTAGGTCAAATGTTTCAATATATATTTTCCTTTCCATTTATTGGCAAATTTCTGCTTTATATTTTGAAACCATATAAGATTCTTTCGTTTTGTTTGTACCACGACTCATTTGCATAGATAATTCAGTATTATTTGACTGGATGGTTAATTAGAGGATTGTCTGCTTATCAACTGCTTATGCTGGTCACCATTTTTTTCGAAAATAAATCAAATAAATCTATTATTCTTCATTTATTAAATATTTGACATTTTGTTCTAATTACATAGTACAAGCAGTCAATTATGCCTCACATGAAATTCATACAAAATGAGCATCACTTAAATTTCACATGAAAGTTGTGAAATTTATATACTTTTCACTTAAGATTTATGTGAAAAATATTTCACATGAGTTTCACATGAATTTGCTTCGCATGAATTTTACATGAAATTTTCTTTGTGACCTTCATGCGATATAGAATTCACATGAAATTCATGTCGGAAACTTCCCATGAATTTCATGTAAAAAATTTGATAAAAAGAAGTAGGTTCGGTAACCTGCCATATCGGCCCCATTTTCAAAGTTGTTCATATATCCATAATATTCTAGTTTTTGAAATGTTAAATGTATGGTGAATCCATATCAGGAAAGCTTTTTTTGATTTCATAGTCCTATACTGAATATTACAAAAAAATGTCTAAAACGTTGAAATCATTGAAAATATCAATAAATAAACGAAATTTCGATAGAAATTTATGAAATTAAGTATCGTTCCAGGCCTTAATTGCCCACGATAATATTTGTACTAATCGATGGATTTTTGATCGGCCTTTAAATTTGCATAAAAAATATCGTGGGCGAGGCCTGAATCGCAGATGAATTTGAAGATTTGTATGTAAAATACGATGATTCTCCTTTGTTTTGCGTCATTCAGGGCAAATGACTTTCAGAACATGACATCATACATCACTCGCGTGACGTTACGAGGGCTAAAAAAAATGATGCGGTATTTTCTCAAACATTCAACATTGCAAAAAGCTATAATTAATAGTTTGTTTATTAAAAGCATTTTTCGTCGAAATTATAGGGCCGATATAAGGGGTTAGCGCACCTAGTCCTTTAATGTTCGTGCTTGTTTCACATGAATATTTATGTAAAGATCCTGTATTTTACATGGATTACATATGAAACATAATTGGCTGTGTTACATGTCTCTATAAGGAAAAGAACAAAAACTATGTCAACTATTTGAAGCTTTTGTACACAGTAACTTTATTCTTTTGTGTTGGACGTCTAGTTCCATACTTTCTTAGTGTGGTACCATCTTTATATCCTTCAACATTTCGTAATGCATGAAGAACCTAGAGAAGAAAAAAGAGGTTAAGGTAAGAGAGAAAGGAAACAGTACCACCCTCTGTCCATACACAGTGTGACAGTGTAGTGTAATATATGATGTACATGTAGACAGTACACGTCAGTACATATGAAATATGAAATATGATATACATGTACATGTGCTTAGTACATGAAGTCAGTACATGTCAGTACATATGAAATATGAAATATGATATACATGTACATGTACTTAGTACATGTAGACAGTACATGTCAGTACATATGAAATATGAAATATGATATACATGTACATGTGCTTAGTACATGTAGACAGTACATGTCAGTACATATGAAATATGAAATATGATATACATGTACATGTGCTTAGTACATGAAGTCAGTACATGTCAGTACATATGAAATATGAAAAATGATATGCATATAGTCAGTACATGTAGTCAGTACATGTAGTCAGTACATGCGAAATAAGAAATATAATATACTAACAGCGTATGAATTATTCAGAGATTGCTAAATTGTTTTCCCAAACACGGCAACTGGTTGTTTTTTCAAACGCATTCGAAAGATTTATATTTAAAACTTTTCTCAAATTTCTGAAAGCTGGGTCCTGTAGTATCATATCCCAGCCATCTTGCTATATCTTTCAATGACTTTTTAGACATACTAACTTCCACACTTTTTGGCCTTATTACATTGCTTAGATTGAGGATAACTGACGAGGGTTAAATACCCGAATAGTGCATGTCTGGTTCATGTTGTAAATTCATCTGCTTTTCTAAAAATGATGCTAATGAATTTGAAGACGTTTAGCATCTTGCATTGTATTGAACAGAAACAATGATTGTTTAAATCATTACCAATGTGAATTGCATTTAAAAACAAAGATCAAAATTATTCTACATGTATAGAATATAGACGATTCATCATCGATTGGATTAATTGAAACTGTTGAAATTAAGTTTACCCTTCTTGACACCTGCACATGGCATTTTTGAACAACCCAGAGGACAGACTCTGTACAAGGGGGAGTGGTCAGGGATCCCTCGTATGTATAGTAATGTCTGTACTTAAGTGGCGGCAAAGCCATCTCCGGTGTTAGATGAACATCTAACCCTGAAAATATAAAATAAATACTTCAGCAAACACCTAAGGGTTGTGTATCTTATACATGTAACATATGTTTCTGAATTGAAACGTGACGACTGACTCTCCTTTTCTGAGTAGCGATATCCCTTCATCGCCTGCTTATGGCGTGTTCATATTTCAATTGATACGTTATGCTAGAGCAAATACCAAATACAAAAAGAGCTATGCGTCTTTCAAATAACCTTCTCAGTCAGGGATACGTTTGTAACCGACCTACATCGTCACTGAGGAAGTTCAACAGTCGATACGGAGAACTTGATCTACGCTATGATGTCCCATTGTCCAGAATGGTGGATGATATTCTATCTTAGACCATTTGAGCCATCAAAGTACATAATAGACTTGTAGCGTCCGAAATGGAAGTAACCGAATGTGATATTTCTGTCGAATTGAAGCGAAGGGTATTGCATGTAATCAGTAGATGCTTACTCTTCCTGGGCACCTGGTCTCACTCCAGTATTAGGAGTTCGCTTATATTCATGTGGTGGAGGTTTTTGTTTGTTTGCTTTGGTTCCCGTTTTATCCTGATTTTGTATGCTCTTGGTTTATGATTCTGTGATTTATTCATTTTGTACTGTGTATTGGAATATGGTCATTGTCCATATTTTTCATCTCAATAAATGGCCTTAGTGTATCTGTATATTTGATATATGGAGACAAATTATTTAATTTATAAATGAATCAAAAGAACTGAAAATAAGCACTTCGCATCGCTGTTAAGCGGAAATTCCAAAGCATGTAAAAGCGTAAACATAACATTGTAGTCGTAATGATGATGCAAGCTACCCCGTGATTTCGATGTCCATGCTTACATCGACCAAATATTGTTACGAATAATAACGAATAATAAAGGTAGACGAAAATTTGTGAGCAGACGAGATAAAAATTCCTTTCAAACTAAAATGCAGCTTTGATATAATATTGGTAACAGCGTTGCTAATGATGTTTCAAACAACCACTTTCAGTTCTGTTTAATTTCTAACATACATCGACTCAAAACGACTTAAACGAAGAAACATAAATGAAGGCAGATTGAGCAAAGGGATCTGTCACGAAACTTCGGTAGAAATCGGATACATTTTTACCTATGAGCTGATAACAAATACTAGTCAAGCTCCGTCATGAGAGTTATCCTTCTTTACATCTTCTTGCGTTTAAGCATATGTCAATGACAATCCGACAGATCTATAGACTCCATTACAAGATGTACTTTAGTACACCCCTCCTACTTATTTAGGATTTGCTTGAATTTACCCTTCCGATTGCGGGGGGAAAATGCAAACTTTTGTGACGTCACAGTGCTTCTACCTCGGACAAACAAGCTTCGAACCTAACTAAAACATTGAAATTGCATTATGACGTCATGGAATTTCTCAAATGTTTCCCGCATTCGGGAAGGGTCAATTGTGATAACCTTAACTAATCTTGGACAAAATCAACCTTAAAAATGGCAATGACAATGGGAAATGTGAAAGGTGAGATCCGTCAGGACGTGGTTGAAGGACTCACAACAAAACACTGCGGCATTCAAATGCAAAAATACAAAGCAAAAAACACAACACGACACATCAAAAGGACAAAGAATGTCAAAAACCAAAGATACATCAAAGCATCCAGCGAAAAGAGACCACATATAAACAACGGAACTAATCAGCATCGGGTCTCTACTTGTGACGGCCGTTTCCTTGTTAATAATACGGAAGGGTTCCAAGTCTATACCTTCCCGAATAAAATCTCAAACCAAGTTTCATGCACCAGACATGTGTTTTGAATATTAAATTCTCATCAGTGGTGCTTCCAGCCAACGTGCTTTTCTAAAGCTGTCAAAATTCATTTCACTCTGATTTTATTTCTAGAATTTAAATTTGTGCGTTTACTTTACAGAGAGTGTGCGGCTCCAGATTTCCTGTAGGATTGATTCAATAGCATATCCAAATAAAATCTAAGTTCAAAATAGTATTGAAGGAATATTTCGATGATATCTTTCGATGAAATGGCAAGGTTCCGAAAAATAAAAAAGGTATATATGATGTCAAATTGATGAAGGGCCAAAACAAAGCTTCTTTCAGGCGACAGAGCTGAAAAGAAGTAAATTTGTACACAAACATCAAGTCAGGGGAAACGATTTTAACTGCTCCACACTGTTCGATGAAATGACAAGATTCCGAAATAGCGAAAAGATATATATGATGTCAAATTGATGAGGGCAATCATCAAATTGATGAAGTGAGTAACAAATAAGCATTTTTTTTTCGTGAAGCCAGGAGTCTCGAAAGACGCACAATTTTTTTTGTATCAAATCCTCCTAACTTTGAAATGACGATCCAAAGTAGCGAGTATTTATTTTCTTCTTGATGAAGAATAAATGTATTTTCTTCATATATTAGTCAATATTTTTCAATTTCAACAATCTTAGTTTTCTCGTTAATAAGATAGAATGATGTTCCCATTCAAAGTGGGATAAAATTTTTCCATCCCTGATCATTTTGTAAGATAGTTTATCCTACTATTGGTATCCTTAACTATTATGACGTGATATATTATTACCTTCCTCTTCTCCAACTTTCTTGAACTCTCTGACCTTATCGTTTCTATAAGCACATTCCAGGATCCTACTGAGATGCTTTGCTTTCTTTAACCGACATCCGTGTTTGTGACCATTTTCACCGTTATTGCCGTTTTCACCGTTATTGCCGTTTTCACCGTTATTGCCGTTGTCACCATTGTTACCGTTGTCCCCATTGTAGCCGTTATTGCCGTTGTCTCCATTGTTACCGTTGTCCCCATTGTAGCCGTTATTGCCGTTGACACCATTGTTACCGTTGTCCCCATTGTAGCCGTTATTGCCGTTGTCACCATTGTTACCGTTGTCCCCATTGTAGCCGTTATTGCCGTTGTCTCCATTGCCGTTCTCGTTATTATCAGGGTGATGTCCCTTTAAGATGTGTTTACATTCTTCGTCATCCGGTTCGTCGCCAAAGCCGTCATCTCCGACCTAAAATTATAATCTAGCGCGATCAACACAGCAAATATACTGTTCTACGATCTTGTTATAAAGTTCTAACTTTCCGATTTGACGTCTTTTGACGTTGTTTATCATTCTGACGTCACAGTTAACAACGCAAATTTCCTTTGACGCAGCAACGAAAAAGAGAGCAAAAAATACCTGCCTCGGACATTTTATGTCATTTTGTCATACATTATATTTTCGGCAAGTTGTATTTTGCCTATATAAAAGAAAAGCTCTTTTCTTTTTTATAGGCAAAATACAGAGCGCTCTTCTGCTACATCTTTCAGTAAATATTTGGACATAATAATTTTCACACTCTTTGGCAATATTACATTGTTTAGATTGAGGATCACTGACGAGGGTTAAGTTCCCGAACAGTGCATGTCTGGTCCATGCTGAAAATTTGTCTGTTCTCAAATGATGCTATAGAATTTAGAGACGTTTAACATTTTTCTGGTTGCCACTTATTTATGACTCTTTTTATCCATTCAAACGAATTCATAATGTGACGGATGTTATCAACGGAAATCTTAGCACATAAGAGGACGAATGTTACTTGCTGAAAGGGAGTTAACCCAATTGCGATCTTAGGAATATAAGCAATATGAATTTTTTCCTCTCAAGGATTGCTTCACCAAGAATGATACTGTCAGGTGGGCTGGCCTTCAGCCATCTCTTTACATTACTCTATCTCTTTCTTTGTATTCTTCCTTTCCGCTAAAGCGTCCATTATTTGCTTTTGAGACTGATTTATTTGCTCTTGAGACTGATTTATTTGCTTTTGAGACTAATTTATTTGCTTTTGAGACTGATTTATTTGCTTTTCAGACTGATTTATTTGCTTTTCAGACTGAGAGACTGATTTATTTGCTTTTGAGACTGATTAATTTGCTTTTGAAACTGATTTAATTGCTTTAAAGACTGATTTATTTGCTTTTGAGACTGATTTATTTGCTTTTGAGACTGATTTATTTGTTCTTGAGACTGATTTATTTGCTTTTGAGACTGAGAGACTGATTTATTTGCTTTTGAGACTGATTAATTTGCTATTGAAACTGATTTATTTGCTTTTGAGACTGATTTATTTGCTTTTGAGACTGATTTATTTGCTCTTGAGACTGATTTATTTGCTCTTGAGACTGATTTATTTGCTTTTGAGACTGATTTATTTGCTTTTAAAACTGATTTATTTGCTTTTGAGACTGATTTATTTGCTTTTGAGACTGATTTATTTGCTTTTGAGACTGATTTATTTGCTCTTGAGACTGATTTATTTGCTTTTGAGACTGATTTATTTGCTTTTGAGACTGATTTATTTGTTCTTGAGACTAATTTATTTGCTTTTGAGACTGATTTATTTGCTTTTGAGATCCATTTATTTGCTTTTGAGACTGATTTATTTGCTTTTGAGACTGATTTATCTGCTTTTGAGACTGATTTATTTGCTTTTGAGACTGATTTATCTGCTTTTGAGAATGATTTATTTGCTTTTGAGACTGATTTATTTGCTCTTGAGACTGATGTATTTGCTTTTGAGACTGATTTTTTTTGCTTTCGAGACGGATTCATTTGCTCTTGAGACTGATTTATTTGCTCTTGAGACTGATTTATTTGCTTTTGAAACTGATTTATTTGCTTTTGAGACTGATTTAATTGCTCTTGAGACTGATTTATTTGCTCTTGAGACTGATTTATTTGCTTTTGAGACTGATTTATTTGCTTTTGAGACTGATTTATTTGCTCTTGAGACTGATTTATTTGCTTTTGAGACTGATTTATTTGCTTTTGAGACTGATTTATTTGCTTTTGAGACTGATTTATTTGCTCTTGAGACTGATTTATTTGCTTTTGAGACTGATTAACTGATGGGATCTTCGTCGATGTTTATATTTAAGAAGATTAGTATGGATCTAAACTTTTGTATTATACAATTATGGACTCTCAACTCAGTGTATATGATGTGATATTGACTTACTGTGAAAATATTGTCCGAGGCGAGTTAAAAGTCCATAACTTTTTTATTCTATAATTTCATATTTGATTCACAATAAATAACTTCGCCATATGCAGAAGTTAATGGGGATAATCCCGGTTTATTTTTAGACCATGGTATATGGTGATTTATCCAGGACGGTCGGCGACGTTATCAGCCAATCAGAGCGTCGCTATTTATAGTTTTTAGAATAATAGGTTTTAGAGAACAAGAAAAGATGTTCGTTCTTTACAATCAAACATATTAATTCATTACATTTACAATATTATTTCCCTAATTCACGTCATATAAAACACGCAATCTCATATGCTGACGTCGTTCAATTTCCGGCTATATAGGCATATCATGTCAACAAGAACGTCACATTTATGACGACGCTGTGTGACGACGTCATAGATTTTTTTTTCTTTTTTTTTTTTTGAGGAGTGAATATCTCTTTTGATACAATTACTTTTATATTAATGATTTGTGGGCAAATATTGTATGATTGTATTACTCTTGCGACTATTAAATCAAACAATGTACGCCTTCATATTCAAATGCAAAGATCTTATCCCCTATTTCTACTTTGTAATTGGAAAAAAGAATCTCCAACAACACCCGATTGCAGCATCCACAGCAAAAACACAGAGCAGACCATAGAAAAGGACACAAAAGGAAGTATTTAAACACAATGAGCTTGACTAAAACTCAAATCAAAATGTTTCACTTGATAGGGTGTATCATAAAAATAACAATTTAACATAACTGTATGCCGTCTCTTATTCGCGATCGTTTTGTTTTCGCGATATTCGCGAAGTCCTCAGATTAGGTAAAATAAAACGTCGCGAATATGTCCTTACACATGTGTAGTAAGATCATAAGACACTTTCATGGTCTTCTATGAAAGATATATCGGTTCCACCCAATCATGTAAGCCTCAAGGCTTGTCGAGGTTTTTGTAAAATTTTGAGACCCCGAGGGTTGAAACGATGTATCTTTCATGGAAGAACGTGAAAGAGTATTTTTCTCTCATATCTAAGGGTAAAACAATCGAAAGGGACGAAATTTGAAAAAATGTCAAGTCGATCCATTCGCGGAAATTTTGCGATATTCGAATTCAGCGCCCCCGAAAATGGTTTATACTATAAGAAGTAACTACGAATATTAGGCTTTTCAAAATAAAACGCAAGAGTACAATGAAAAACGATCTTAAAAATTGATGTTTTATTGCGACGTCGTTGCGACGTCGTCGCTAGCTTGTTTGTTTTGCGCGCTGAAATCATGACGTCACATAGCGTAAACAATCGAAACAATAGCGTCACGTGATATGTAATACAGCTGTCACGTGATATGTGATACAGAAGTAGCTCACATAGCTGTATTTCATGGGCCTACTCTTTAACAAATACGCGGGTATGAGAGAAACGTATATATTCGATGTCGCGAAAATAAAACGTCGCAAACCAGTCACCTCACTAGTGTTGGCGAACTTAGGTCGCCGCGAATAAAAGACGGTTTACAATAATCAGTTTTCACTGCTGATTCACCATCACTATAGTATTTAAAGGGTTTTTCCTCATTTAACGATAATGTTTTCTGCTCTGTCTTCGTCTTACCTCAAGAAAAACTCCAACGACGACAAAATCGTTATGACCAGGGAATGCTCCTCCCAGCTTAGTGCGTGTAGGTTCAAAGTGTGTTTGTTCATCATGATGGAAGACCAAATGAGCCTGAAAACCACGTATTTATTATCATTAGAGTACTTAACAGTACTTCTAAACAGAACCAAAGAATTTCAATTACATGTTGGCACGGCATGTCATGGATTTTAGAGATTTTTGGTATGGAAGTTCAATATCAAGTACTAGTATGTAAATCAACCTAGCTTTTTATAAAAGGTTGTCGTTGCCATGGTAACCGTGTCTGCAGTTTCAAAAATTGGGAAAATTCATAGGACGAGGCATATTTGTAGGCTTCATTACCATGGGAACAGGTACTTTTTTTATCTGAAATTACTTTGATTATTTTCTTTCAGTCCTTATAATTATAAATATGTGTAATGGTTTTTTTTACATTACATTTTTGAAGGCAAAATTCCAGTTATCAAATTAGTATCAACTTTGAATATACATTAATATAATTATTTGATTGGGCTTATTTGTCCTTTTATATGCCAAGCAGCATCAAATTTAGTTGCTATGACAACAATCGGCTGAAAGGGGTCGATACGATTAATTTAAAGACAATCTCTATCAAACTATCCACGCATGATATGTGATATTGGAACAGAAGTTAATGTATACATCTATCAGATACATTTTGATATAAAGATAAAGACCTTGAATATATTTTAAGGTCATCCACTGCATTTCAAAGGTCATTAATCCTAGTGACCAGATTTGACTAAAAATCCCTGAAGTATTGAACTTAACAGTCATATGCCATAAAATGATTAATATAACAATAATCTCTACGAACTATTGATAAAGTTCCTTCACATCTTTGAATGCCTAAATTCTTGGTGAGTATTTGATAAAAAGGAACGAAATTTGTATTTTCTTTTTTTTTTTTTTGACAGAAAAAATATTTTCCTATGTTAACCATGGCAACCAGAGGTCAAATTTGCCGAAAAAGTGTTATTTTCATCGTCAGTAATTAATATATACCCATTATACTGAAAATCATCTAAAGCCATGACATACCGTAACACTCGATTATGGTCCTTACAGAGAATGGCTATTGTAATAAAAAGACAAATGTAAAACATTTGAAATCAAAGATATCGATTCTACAAACTAAGGGAAAGAGAGTTTCACACTATAGATAATGTATACTAATAAAAACACAAACACTCAAATACACAAATTGTCGGCTCCTTGGCCTATATCCAATGTAAAGAAACGGCAATTTTCAGTGTTTTTAGTTTTTCTCAACCCTTCCCTTTGGAAGAAATATTTCAATCGACTGCTGTACCATTCGTCTTGGAGGTTTTTTTTAATTCTTAGTGTTTGTTACATTTTACAAAACTTACTTCTCCTTCGATACTAGTACGAAATAATCTGTCTTTAACTGTATACATTACTCTGCAAAATAAATGCACAAAGGACTAGGTGCGCAGGTGCGCTAACTCCTCATATCGGCCCTATAGTTTCAACAGAAATCGCTTTTAATAAACGAATTATTAAGTATCACCTTTTGCAACGTTGAATGTTCGAGAATTATGGCGTCATAATTGTAAGTCATCATAACGACACGTGCGTGATGTATGACGTCATCTTCTGACGTCATTTGCCCTTGTTGACACAAAACAACGGAAAATGGTCGGTATTATACACACAAATTTTCACAATTTATCTACCTCGCCCACAATATTTTTATGCAAATTAAAAGGCCGATCAGATATTCATCGATAGGTACAAAAATTATCATAGACAATTTCCTCGCGCGCTACCTAATTTAATATTTTTGTATCGACATTTCGCTCATTTATCGATATTTCCCATTATTTCAATGTTCTTAGACGTTTTGAACGTCGTGGCATTCAGTATAGGATTGTAAAATTAAAATAGGATATCCTGATTTGGATTCACCATACATTTGACATTTTATAAACTAGTATATTAAGGTCAGGGTGGCGACTTTTAATACAAATGAGGTAGAAGAAAGATATTCAGACCAAAAAATCAAAATTTGCCCGTCTCGTTTTTTGGCTATAAACGTCCATTTTTGGTCTATTTTAACATTTTTGTCATTTTAGAGAATAACACATCATAACTTTAAATACCTCTGAAATGCATGAAATTTCAAAAATTCATATAAAAATTATATCCTTTTTTCAAGATTCTTCTAGCATGCGAATGAATTAAAAGCTATTTTGAGAAATTCTGATAGAACAATCAGTTCTAAGGAGAGTATTTTCTTTAAAAAAAAACTATGTTGCTGGTTGCCATTGCAACAACAAATTATTTTTATTAATAGATAGAAGGTAGCCAGCAACACATTTTTTTTCTACATATATATTTATGGTATTGCTTTATCTTAAAGCAGTCAAATCAATATGTACCCGAATTAGTTTTTGAGCAAAATAACTGTTTCTATAAATAGCACAATAAGTTATGCAAAAATCAACATTTTGACCCAGAAACATAGAGTTTAACTCATGCGAAAATGACAATTTTCCAAAAAAAAATATCCATTCAGCAATGAAAGTTTCAAGGATTTTTTTTTCTAAAATAATGTAACAATCGGTGCTTATACCACGTATCGTTTCTGTCGGTTTCAAATACTAATAATATGTGATATGAAAATAGAGTTATCTCCCTGTAGTCGCAACCCTAATCTTAATGATATATGAGCAATTTTGAAAAATAGGGCCTAAATGGCAGATTGCCGCACATACTCTTTAATTTCAAGAAATAAAACCAGAGCCTGCTACTAAAATGAATTTTGGCTGTATCTTAAAAAAGCAATATGACTGGAAGCATTACTGATGAGGATTTAATATTCGAAACACGTGTCTGATGCAAAACAAATTGGTTTGAAATTTTCTTCAAGAAGGTATAGAGTTGGAACATTAGTTTTATAACATAATATAAACCAACCTCCATAGGTGTGAAATGACCGTTCATACTGTTTTCTGATCCCTTACGTCATATCAGTATTATAACATAATAAAAACCTACCTCCATTGGTGTGAAATGACCATTCACACTGTTTTTTTTTATCCCTTACGTCATATCAGTATTATAACATAGTATATACCTACCTCTGTAGGTGAGAAATGACCATTCATACTGTGTTCTGGTCCATTACGTCACAAGAGTATTATAATGTAAAAAAAACCTACCTCCATAGGGGTGAAATGACCGTTCACACTGTGTTCTGATCCCTTACGTCACATCAGTATTATAACAAAATATAAACCTACCCCCATAGGTGTCAAATGACCGTTCACACTGTGTTCTGATCCCTTATGTCAAATCGCATAATAACATCATATAAACCTACCTCCATAGGTATGAAATGACCGTTCACACTGTGTTCTGATCCCTTATGTCACATCAGTATTATAACAAAATATAAACCTACCTCCATTGGTATGAAATGACCGTTCACACTGTGTTCTGATCCCTTATGTCACATCAGTATTATAACATTATATAAACCTACCTCCATAGGTATGAAATGACCGTTCACACTGTGTTCTGATCCCTTACGTCACATCAGTATTATAACAAAATATAAACCTACCTCCATAGGTGTGAAATGACCGTTCACACTGTGTTTTGATCCCTTATGTCACATCAGTATTATAACATTATATAAACATACCTCCATAGGTATGAAATGACCGTTCACACTGTGTTCTGATCCCTTACGTCACATCAGTATTATAACAAAATATAAACCAACCTCCATAGGTGTGAAATGACCGTTCACACTGTGTTTTGATCCCTTATGTCACATCAGTATTATAACATTATATAAACCTACCTCCATAGGTATGAAATGACCGTTCACACTGTGTTCTGATCCCTTACGTCACATCAGTATTATGATATAATATAAACCTTCCTCCATAGGTATGAAATGACCGTTCACATTGTGTTCTGATCCCTTACGTCTAATCAGTATTATAACATCATATAAACATACCTCCATAGGTGTGAAATGACCCTTCACACTGCGTTCTGATCCCTTAAGTCATATCAGTATTTTAACATAATATAAACATACCTCCATAGGTGTGAAATGACCGTTCACACTGTGTTTTGATCCCTTATGTCACATCAGTATTATAACATTATATAAACCTACCTCCATAGGTATGAAATGACCGTTCATACTGTGTTCTGATCCCTTACGTCACATCAGTATTATGATATAATATAAACCTACCTCCATAGGTATGAAATGACCGTTCACACTGTGTTCTGAACCCTTACGTCACATCAGTATTTTAACATAATATAAACCTTCCTCCATAGGTGTGAAATGACCGTTCACATTGTGTTCTGATCCCTTACGTCTAATCAGTATTATAACATCATATAAACATACCTCCATAGGTGTGAAATGACCCTTCACACTGCGTTCTGATCCCTTAAGTCATATCAGTATTTTAACATAATATAAACATACCTCCATAGGTGTGAAATGACCCTTCACACTGCGTTCTGATCCCTTAAGTCATATCAGTATTATAACATAATATAAACCTACCTCCATAGGTGTGAAATGACCGTTCACACTGTGTTCTGATCCTTTACGTCTGGTTCTACCATTATGTACGTGAAGATTATGGAATTTATAATGACCGTCCACTAGGTTATTTAGCTTCACGTACAGATTTTCCCCATCCTCTGGCTCGAACTCTGGAGCTCGGTTCTCTGGTGAATTCAAAGACCAGCAGAATTGATAGATAAGGAATTAAAAATGTTATATTATTATTATTGATAAATAATTATCAGAATTGATTAAAGATGAAGAAGAGTCATCTTCGTCAAGATTCGATTTGAAGCAAGTACACATTACATGTAACATCGCATTACTGAGCAACCATTCTAACTAGGTTTATGTTGAAGTGTATTATATAAAAGTTACAATCTTAATTTGCATATAATTTCATAAAGATAATGAATGACAACTAAATCAAGCAATCAAAATAATAATTTCATAATCAGTTTTACATAAATACTTGTGAACCACATAGAACAATAGAAACTTACAACAAAAATCCATTCAATCTTACATTACACAAACTTTAAAGAAATTTCAACAACAGAGGAAACGCGGTCGACATACATCTAGATAATCACTTTTCTAATCGTATAAATTCGAGTTTTCTAATAAAAGATCATTAAGCAAATTTAAATATTTTTAATATTTCAGATTTGTCATAGGACAATGTACTTGTATGATACCGGTGTTTAAAATTACTTAAACATACTTTGAATTCTACTTTACTCGCAAAATATAATTGGAACATAGTCTTTCAGCTATACCATTCGGTAACACACATACATACATGTACAATGTAGATTTACGATATAACGGTATATCGGTACAAATCGATATTGGTCATCTATTCGAGTATCGACATTTTTCTTCTGATACATTTAGGTACAGTTATTCATAGCACAAAACAAGCAAACTCAATCTTTAGTTTTTAATCCAGAAACATTGGAAAGCAAACTGACCTCATGTGTTTGTTCTCTCTAAACATAATTCTGATATTTCTGAAAGGGTTTGACGGAATAAAGAAAATAAGCAAGAAAAATAGGATTAAATACAACCCATCATGGAACGTAAACATATGTAAAGTATTAAAACATTTGCAAGAACTATAAGTAAGACCTAACCACCAGGAACCTCTTTGACTTTGTATGTGTTGATGGGGAGTATTAGTGAACAAATTTCTAATTTGTGCGTTCTAAACAAAATTGGATACGATTTATTGGATATCGGTACTTTTTGTATTGAATTGTATTGTATCGATAATTTGGTTTCTATAACAAGCCTTAAATCTAACATCAAAATATACTAGTAGAACAAACATATAACGGTAGAACAGACATATAACATATGTTTGGTTTTTATAGCAAGCCTTAAATCTAACATCAAAATATAATAGTAGAACAAACATATAACGGTAGAACAGACATTCGGGGTTAAGTACCCGAAACGTGCATGTCTGGTCCATGTTTCCAATTTACCTGTTCTTAAATGATGCTATTCAATATGAAGACGTTTACACATATAACGGTAGAACAAACTTAAAACAGTAGAACAAAAGTCAAATCCATCAATACGATGCTCACAACATATCAACCAACCCTCGTACGTTGGTTTCGCGCATAAGAACTTCCATTTTTTATTGGCAAAACTGTAATAAGAACACACTCGCCCGGAAACATTTCAGTCCAAAAGTGAAAAGAACATAATGCACGGATATAGTTTCAGCGACAAAGACGTTATGCAGAAGAGAAACTGACGTAAAATATGTAAGACCTAATTGAAAATGCTATACTTACGATGATTGGTCACTTCTGTTTTTAATTTCTCCATATGTGGCTTGAATTTCAATTTTGGCAAACGCTGACGAAATTTAGCATCATAAGAAACGATGTTGATTGGAGATTGTCTCTGTCCAATTCCACACGCAATGAAGCATTTCGATATGGTGTGCCAATAATAAGGACCTGAATTAAAAAAATAGTACATACGGTATACGAGAAAGGATGTTGATCGAGTGAAAGCCACATAAGAATTAAGATCATCGTTGTTTTCATTTTCTAGCTAAAAAGAAGGACACACAGCCCTTAAATTAATCAAATACCAATGGAATCGTCATTTTGCAATTTCAAATGGTATGTTTGATCATACAAATGAGATAAAGAAGATCTTGATGACAATCTCAACAGCAATCACAATATAGAGCACCATATTGATCATCGACGGACCCGAACCCGCCGTCGATGTTCATGCACGTAATTAAAAACAATATCTACAAATGAGCTAAAGAAGAGCCTGACGATAATCTCAACAGCACCCACAATAGAGCACAAAATTGAGAATCGACGTACCCCTAGCAAGCTAGAGCTGGGACCAGGTACCCGGGAGGAGTAAAAAATCCCCTGTCTGGCTAGCCGCAACCGCTGTCGATGTTCATGCACAAAATTGTAAACAATATCTAAAAATGAGTTAAAGAAGATCCTGACGATAATCTCAACAGCACCCGCAATAGAGCACAAAATTGAGAAAGCTAGAGGTGGGACCAGGTGCCAGGAAGCAGTAAGCACCCCCTGTTGGTACAAGAAAAATGTAACGATAAGCGTCTTAACCAGAACAAATTAAAATTTCGGGATGAAAAAAGCAGAATAATATAAGTTTCGAAGCATTTATCTGAGAGCGCTATATTTGAAGAATTAACTTTTAATATACAAGCTCACACTTTTCACAGTCACAACTTGATAATAACATCGAAGAAGTATTTATCAGTTATAGAGTAGTTAAGGTAAATCATTAGAATTTTCATTGGAACAGTTGCGAATCCCGGAACAAACAATATTCCGAGGAGAGGCCAGATGCCCGGGGAGAGTCAGCATCTCCTCGTTGCATGCAAATGGGAATAGAAGATTATGTTTTAATGTAACACCCATTACAAAAGTCGGTGATATACATATTGATGTATATATGAGGTAAAGATGTTTCGTGATGTTGACAACCATTAATTGCAATCCAGAATGTCACTGATCATTCTGGAAAGGGGGACCTCATACCAGTATGTTTTTCTAAGATCCCCATTATTCATACTTCTTATTCAATTTCAATGTTTAGACATTGTTCACAACGTTAGCCAACAACGAAGAAGGGATATTAGATATCTAATTTTAAAACGAACTAAATAATCTTTTGATTTTGGATATTTTTCGAAATGTTTCAAAATTTTGTTGATAACCAATTTACCTTCACATATACTCCTATCATAGCTAAACCCTGCATCACATTTGGTTTCATTCAATTGTTCACAGATTCCGTCACCATTAGGATACCTCACACCATTGTCCATGTAGTGGTCATGTTTAAACATGGAGGCGCCATAACACAGCGGAATAACAACACATAGGGCAGTCAAATGAAGATACATCACCAATTGCAATCTTCACATTTACTACAAAGATAGTGAGATTAGGGAAATTATATGAGTATATCATGCACTTTTCATATGTTTCTCTGATTAGACATACATCTTGCATGCATTTTATTTATGGGGAATAAGTTCTTAATTTGTGTTTTGTTACGGGTATGCAACACACAGCAAGTGCATTTATCGTACATGTAATCCTCGTTATCGCATTTCATGCGATAAATGCACTTGCTGTGTGTTGCATACCCATAAAAAACAACACAAATTATGACATGTATTCTATATATATTTACCAAAGTTGTCCGTTTCATTCTTGTTTCTGAAATTGCTTTTTCTAGGTAAAAGGGTGACGTTATTTCAGCTCACCGCGGGTTCAGTTAGAACAGCCGACGCGGCATTTTTCTTTAGATCTCATTCATTGAGACGTCACGAGTGTTAAAATGCGAATTGCAGCACGTTCCTTTCAATGGTTACACCTCAGAGAATTACGTTGGTTGTGCATATATACATACTTGAATCATGTACCTTGAATGTTTTGCATGAAGATTGTTTGTTTATTTTAATTCTACTTTGGAGGCTTGTTTTTTAACAACCTGGTCATTATATACACAGCTTAATATATACTGCTTTATCTTACAAGAAGGGAGGGGATCTCCAACCAGACCCTGTTGCAGTACCAACCACATAACACAAAAAAAAACATAAAGACCAGCACACTAAGAGACAAAATGGTATTGTTATCCGGATTACGTGCGCACAACACTCAAGAATAGCGAGTAGACATATCGACAGATACACTTTAATTTATTTTCAGTCAAACTTTGAGAGGCTAATGATGATAAAAGGACCAATCAAATTACTACATAGTTTATCTGTTAAGCGTTTCTCGTCGATACTCACAAATACGCATTTAACACGATCATATCTCACCCATCCTTCTACATGATTGGGTACATTTTTGGACATAACTTTCACACTCTTTGGTCATATTACATTGTCTAGATTGATGATCACTGACGAGGTCTAAGTACCCAAAACGTGCATGTCTGGTCCATGCTGCAAATCTATCTGCCCTTAAATGATGCTATTGAATTTGAAGACGTTTAACAAATAACTAGAAACAGACCACTTTAGCTCTTAAAAATTATTTCTATGATATATCATAATTGACAATATTTCTGGCAATGAATCGTAAACAATCCATACGTGCTAGATATACTAAAACATGTAAGTTAGCTACGAGATACGCTTTCGTTTAGCTAATCAAATAGATAAACACGTCTCTAGAGTGTATCTCACTAGTAACAGACCTTAGGTTTCGATGCAATAGTCGATGTTTAAAGAAAATCGATCATTCCTTACATTTCTAGCAAACCAGGTGCCTGTATTACAATAATTCTTACGATAAAACTCTTGATCACCCAGCACTTCTTATACACTAAAAAAAATGGCAATGTTTTGAATTTGTTTTTGGTATTTAGAAATGCTATAACATGATCTTCAGAGCAAAAGATTCTAAGCTTTTATTTGATGATTAAAGTTACGAAATTTCCCAAATTTTTTCGTAATTATATTTGTAAAACATGCACAAGGTGTGCTTACTCTTCCAGGAATATAATCTGAGTTTCCATCAGGGATTAATTTTTGTGTCTTCTCCTCCCGGCGGAGGAAGTGAAGTGTTATTACTGTGGCATTTTCTCCTTCTTTGTCGAATCATTCAGTTATGAGAGTATTTTCTATTCTAGTTCTTACTGTTTGTTGTTGCTGTAGTCCCCAGTGTCCATTGCTTGATTATTTTCTTTTATTTGAATAAACATCAAAGAAGTACCTAACAGTTATTCAGTCTCAAAGTCGAGAAGGCAATGCAAAATCGTAAGAATTCCCATCGGAACGGTTGCGAACCTCGGAAGGAACAACATTCCGAAGTTAGACCAGGTGCCCGGGAAGAGTCAGCGTCTCCTGATTGCTTGCAACACCCGTCGCAACAGCTCAATGGAAACAGCTCGATTGAAATTTTATTCAAGAAGGTCACGATTCGGAACACTTTTATGTTCTCCATTCTACAAGAATTGCTTTTTGAATTATAGTGTACACCTTAATTTATTCATTTGAATTACTAAAGTATCGATCACTACCTTCAACGAATTTTTTCATACAGTTAATTACGAAATACAAAAATAAACATATAAATACAAAGTAAAACGTCTTCAAATGGAAATACATGGACCAGACACTCGCCTACCTAGGTGTGGCATAGGTGGCCGAATTCACCAAAGGACTGGTACATGTTGTCATTCTGGAATCCAGTAGTCAAGTGACTCGGGTAGGGATATCAGCATGTCATGCTAAACGATTTAACCTTTAAACCTAATTCACAACACATTTGGGACTATGAAGTGTAATGTCTTGATACAGTTGAACATTTGTATTTGTAACGGAAGACAATCTCTGGAATAATTCACTATAGCCAGAATATAATTTTGCAGCTTTCTTATCATATTTTCTTATTCCAGGGCCATGGTACACCTTTTCACATGTTTCGATTTTTATCTTCTATAATAGCGAAGCGAAGCGAGCAAGCTTTAATGGTAACACATATATACGAAACAAGTGGAAAAATTAACGAAAATAAGGAAGAAAAGATACATACTGACCAGTTCATTTTTCTTCAACCAACAATTGGCAAGATGGGCGCCACCATTTTAGTCAGTTTTTATACGAAAATATTTCTAGAAGAATATCTATATCTAGTAAATGCCGTTCTAACACTGAATACTTTGGCAATTGCTTCTTGTAATTTCCGTCTTGCCTTCTTTCTATTGAGGATATGCTTCATTCATTCTTTGAATCTCTTTCCTTTCTTTGTATTACATTTTCAAGAATCTGTATGCCTTTTTGTTGTGATTAATGATTTCTGGTTTCGGCTATTTTTGGTTTGTTTTTCATTTACTGATTTTTTGTTATGTGTCGGTTCGTAGTTGCAGGTCCATACGTGCTAGTTTTCTATGTGACAACAGGAAAGAGAGGCTATAGAGATGCAATGATGATCAGAGCCGCCAATGGTCAATTCTGGATTCACATTTAAGCACATGTATTATCCCTTATATATACATAGAAGATACGCACACCATATGAAGAATAAAATGACAATCTGACACAGACCGGCATTCTGACAATAGGGAACACCAACTCTGCCAGAACAAATGTGATAAAGAAGATTCTGTCGACAATCTCAACAGCACTCACAAAAGAACACCACAATGAGCATCGACGGACACCTAGCAACCTAGAGTTGGAACCAGGTATCAGGTTTCGCTAGTCGCACCCGACAATATTCATGCGCGATGATAAAAAAATGTTATGATCGCTGAGCGATATAAGTCCCCTACCGACGGCATATATTTATGTCCTGCAACTTTGCCTATGAAATACTCTTCAATGAAACATGAGTTTTAATTAAACTTACTGTCTGTGCAGCTCAGTTCCGAGGTTTTATCTGCTTTATCGATGCAAAGTTGAACTTGCTCTGTAACTATCAAAGACTAAGCTGAGTATCAAATTTCACCTGAATATCTCTCTTTGTTGCAGGGAAAAGTCCGGAAAACTGACAAAAATTGAATTTTCCAAGACATCAAGGGGCAAAACTCCTCGAAAAATAGGTCAAGCCTGACGAAAATCAAACTTGCTCTGTAACTGTCAAAGACCAAGCTGTGTATCAAATTTCATCTGAATATCTCTATCCGTTGCAGAAAAAAGTCCGGAAAACTGACCAAAACAGAATTTTCCAAGTCATCAAGGGGCATAACTCCTCGAAAAATAGGTCAAGCGTGACGAAAGTCAAACTTGCTATGTAACTATCCAAGACCAAGCTGTGTATCAAATTTCATCTCAATATCTCCATCCGTTGCAGAAAAAAGTCCGGAAAACTGACCAAAACAGAATTTTCAAAGTCATCAAGGGGCATAACTCCTCTGAAAATAGGTCAACCGTGACGAAAGTCGAACTTGCTCTGTAACTATCCAAGACCAAGCTGTGTATTTAATTTCATCTCAATATCTCCATCCGTTGCAGAAAAAAGTCCGGAAAACTGATATTCGGACAGACGGACATACGGACCGACTGACAGACGGACGGACGGACGGACAGCGTTGCCGGTAGGGGACTAATAATTTCTACAAAATCAAACATAGATGAAGTACAATGCATAAAGGGAGGGAGACAAACGTGATTTCATGATTATGTTTGTTGTAATCCGGATTACATGTGCACAATTTTCCCACTCATCCTGATACACGAACTCATTGATCTTGCACAATTTTCCCACTCATCCTGATACATGAACTCAGTTATCTTTCACAACGTTTAAAGTTATACATGTAATACTATATGTTAAAAGAGATGATTTGGTCTTCATCAAAGTAATTGCTCTTGATTTGATGATGATGTACATGAGCAGCTACATTTCTGGCAAATAGAATTGTAGTACCGATTTTCATATGATTCTGTATTATAACAGAACTCTGTTATCAGTATCAGCCATTATACATGACCATGTTAAACGTCTTCAAATTCAATAGCATCATTTATAAACGGATATATTTGCAGCATGGACCAGAGATGCACGTTTCGGTTACTCAACCCTCGTCAGTGATCCTCAATCAAAACTAATGAAATATGGCCAAAGAGGGCGAAAATTATTGTGTCAAAAATGTACCGAAATATGTAGCTATTTCTATTGACATAATCCTTATCTCAATTTCTTCATATTCAAGTCTTAACACTACGATTTATTTTGAAGAACATTGACTTAATATTGTGCATTCTTCGGGACCTTTGGGTAACCGGAAAAGTGGGAGGGTTTTGCCCACGTAATCCAGGATAACCACTCCATCTGTTACTAACGTGGCTGATGGCCTTCCTAAGTCGGCACCGATTGCCCATGGGTCTCGTTGGTTAATGTGTTGTCTTTTATGTTCGATGTCTCGTTTGCTGTTCCTTGTCTTGTGCTGTATGTGTCTTCTCTGTGTTTTCACTTGGGGTGTTTGGTGTGTTGCTGTTGGTACTGCAACCGAGATTTGTTGGAGATCCCCTCCTTTTTTAATATGTTTTTTTTTTATGCAAGACATCTAGGATTTCAACTTTAAAAGATACAGACTGCTTATTTCACGAATGAAATCATTTATCTTTAAATAACAAAATCATGACAAGAAAATTTTCTAATGTTCGGTTTTATTTTCATTTTTCAATGATACTTGACAAGTGTGTATATTTAATTTTAATATGAATGTTTATATCAATTTTGATGTAATTAATACGATCTAGATGAACAACTTAGTGACATATAACGGCATTTATTATCAACGAGGGAACATGGAAATTTTACGACTATAAAATATATTGAATGATTTGTGTGGTGAACTTTTAGAACTTGCATCTGATTATCTAAGTACATGTACTAGCAATAGGCTAAATAACTCTTTCAACTATCATAATTGTATTTTAATTCAAAATAGAACTACATGTACTTAGATCGTCGGTCTCTTCAACGAATTCAAAATTTTCTGTTACCAAAATTCTTGAAATTTCTAAAACGTGGGTCCTGTAGCATCATATCCCACCCATCCTTCTACGTCTTTCGGTACATTTTTGGACATAAAAATTTTCATTCTCTTTGGCTATATTACATTGTTTAGATTGAGGATCACTGACGAGGGTTTAGTACCCGAAACGTGCATGTCTGGTCCATGCTGTTTTTTTTTTTTTTGTTTAGAAATGATGCTATTGAATTTGAAGACGTTTAACATTTGTACTACTTGGTGAGTGTCACTTCTGATGGACCAAGAGTCCCCGAGGGCACATGTAGCCAAGTGCGGTCAACTTCGGTTGATCGTATGTCTCTTCCATGCGTTCAAAATTTTCTGTTACCAAAATTCTTGAAATTTCTAAAACGTGGGTCCTGTAGCATCATATCCCACCCATCCTGCTACGTCTTTCGGTACATTTTTGGACATAATAGTTTTCACCCTCTTTCGCCATATTACATTGTTTAGATTGAGAATCACTGACGAGGGTTGCTGAATTTTTTTCTGTTTAGAAATGATGCTATTGAATTTGAAGACGTTTAACATCTGATTTCAAACCAGTGAACCAATCTAGAACAAATGAGACTTACGTGAAAGTGAAACATGAAAGGAGGGAGTAGAAGAAGCTTAATATTATTGAATTTGAAGTCGTTTAACAAGTGTACCATTTGGTGAGTGTCACTGCTGGTGGACAAGGGGTCCCCGATGGCACATGTAGTCAAGTCCGTAAATCTTCAGTTGATCATTTCTTCCACACCTTCTGCTATTTCCGTGGCAGATGGCCGTCCTTAGTCGGTACCGGTTGCCTATTGGTCTCGTTGGTTTATGTGTGGACCTTTGTGTTTGATGTTTCTGTGTTGTGCGTTGACGTTCCTTGTCCCTTATGCGTCTCTTTCGGTGCTTGTCTGCTTTGTGTTTTTGCATTGGGTGTTTTGGGGTTTTGCTGTGGGTGCTGCAACCTGGTATTGTTATCAAAATTTCTTAACATTTCCAAAGAGTGGGTCCTGTGACATCATGTCCCGCCAATGGCTTTCATTCACTCATTGGCCATATTGCATTGTTTAGATTAAGAATCACTGACTAGGTTTAAGTGCCCGAAACTTGCGTGTCTGGTCCATGCTGTGAATTTATCTGTTCTGAAATCATACTATTGATTTGAAGACGTTTAACATCGCAAGCTGTTTGTTCATTAATTGATTAAAGAATGAAGGGAAAATCAAGTTTAAGACAGAGTATCCGGAAAGTAAGCATCCATCTCTTTTGTCTTCATCTATCTCCTTCAAAAAGACCCCTTACTTAATCACTTTCTATCACTGTAACCTTTTCAATAAAAACAACTCATGAAGAAAACCAATAGGATATATGTATTTTCTTCAATGTGGCGATATCATATCAACTAAGGTAAATTGTTTTAATTTCAATTTCAATTTTAAATTTCAATTTTCACCGTGGACTTTTTTATCTGTGCCATGAAACGGCAAAGCAATAAGATATGCATTATAATTATGTATAATAACTTAAAGGAATAAACAATGAGTTTTTTTAATGAGTAACTATGACGTGAAATATACTGATCAAAATAAAGTTCTTATATTTTGAAAGGCTACATTATATACAGATAGAACGTTAAATTCCTCGAATAAGTGAATTTCATTCAATAAGGACACAGACACTTCCTTATCATTACTTTGACATTGAATGCATTAATGCATGTCGACGCAGAGAGTTTTTGCCTTGTAAGGCCATGTTAAGTTAATGAAACGCTCTTTGGATTTCCTTGGGAAAAGGGCGCGAGCGAGCAGAAGTATAATTATTTTGCGCGAGCGAGTGAAATAATCGTATTTTTGATACAGTAATGTCGAAGGGTTCCAACTCTATACCTTCTTGATGAAAATCCCAAACCAACTTCCATGCACCAGACACGTGTTTCGAATATTAAATTCTCATCAGTAATGCTTCCAGCGGAGCCACCAAAAATAATTTCAGTAGCGCCCTCTTTAATTATTTGAATTTAGATTTGTACATTTACATTACAGAGAGTGCCCGGCTCCAAATTTCCTGTAGGGTCGATTCAGTAGCATATCCAAAAAAATTCTAGGAAAGAGTTGGTCAAAATCCCAGCTTCGAACTGACAAGGTGTATTTTATATTATGGTAGAAACATGCCTATAGGAATTCCGAAGTTTACGGAATGAAGGCTGAGGCGAATTTACAGAAGGAGGACAGTTCCCTTTTTCACCAATTTCTTATATATTTATTATCTTATTTCGAGTCATATCCTTCTTCTTTAATCAGTTGCCACAGTGTGTTTACATGTATCAACTGAATTCTTTATAATTCTCCGTAAGCATGTTTGAACACTTCATCGGAACATCCGGATAACCTTGGGTTATTTTCACGGGTATAGGAAGTCAGAGGGTTGAATATCTATTCAATTTTGCTATAGGGATGAGTTTTTGCCCTCTCAGTTTAGGGATGAGTTTTTGCCCTCTCCGTTATAAAATAAAACAATAAAGAAAGGAAAAAATAGGTTCAGCCCACTTCACTGGCCGTATTAAATTTTCACTTGTTGTGATGTGCTTTGTTGAAAGAGATCAGTATCACCGCATGGGATCGAAACGTATGACGTTGTAATTACTTGGACAGCTTTTTGGGTTTTTTTTCTCATTTCCTTATTTAAACTTTACAAGACTGATGTGCCGCTGCAGTAGAGCAATGCCTAATAAATCAATCCATATCGTCCAAGTATATAAAAAGATCATAGTTTTTCGAAACACTTCAATAGTTTGTCGACGACAGATTCGTAATTGACCTATCAAAACTCTTGAAGTGATTGCGAAAACTGTAGACTTTTCAGGAATATAGATATAGATAGAATATAGATAGATATGGGCTTACTTATTAGGCATTGTTCTACTGCAACGTCTCATCAGTTTTGTCAGTATCACTTACACAGCCAAATGTGCCTCATATGAAATTCATATGAAATTTACTTGTGAAATGAGCACGAACATGACATTTACATAATATTCATGTAAAGTTTCTGACATGAATTGCATGTAATGTCAATTTTGCATGAAGGTCACAAAGAAAAATTAATGTAAAATTCATGTGAGGAAAATTTATGTGAAATTCATGTGAAATTTTTTTCACATAAATTTTATGTAAAATTTATATGAAATTCACCTGAAATTTCATGTGAAATTTACATGATGCTCATTTCATATGAATTTCATGTGAAGCACAATTGGCTGTGTAGATGATGAGAAAACAATCATATTTGTGACCGACTAACATCGTCACTGAGGAAGTTCTACGGTCGATATGGGGAACTCGTCATACACTATGATGTCCCACTTTCCAGAATGGTGGATGATATTCTGTCATTGACCATTTGAACCATCCAACCAAAAATTGTACTCTATATCTTCCAAAATGGAAGTAACCGGATGTGACAGTTCTACCGAATTGAAGCGACGGGTGTTGCATGCAAGCAGGAGATGCTTACTCTTCCTGGGCACCTGGTTTCACTCTCATATCGGAAGTTCGCTTCTTTTCATATGGTGGAGGTTTTTGTTTGTTTGCTTTGGTTCCTGTTTTATCCTGATTTTGTATGCCTTCGGTTTCTGATTTTCTGGGTTATCGATTTTGTGCTGTAAACAGGGATATGGTCATTATCCATATTTGTCATAATCCTCCATAAGGAATAACACATCATACGTTTTGATCATAAATATACATATCTTCAGTCTTGGAAAATTCTACTACATGCATGGGTATAAAAAAAAGCTTAGTCCAGCTTTTCAAAGATACATAAATCAGAGTGATTATAAATAGTGCGCATGTCAAAATAGAAGGCGAAGAAGCGAAAAAGCGACGAAACGAAGAAAAAATGCTAAGAAACGAGGTAATGATGCGAAGAAGCGAAGGAATGATGTTAAGAAGCGACATTATGATGCGAGTAATAATGCGAAGGTACGAAGAAGCGAAGTAATTATGCGAGAAGCGAAAAAGTGTTGCGAGGAAGTAAAGATATGATGCGCAGAAGCGATGTAAATATGCAAAGAAGAGATATAATGATGCGAAGAAAGGAAGTAATGATGCGAAGAAATTATGGGAGGTAATCGTACAAAGAAGCGAAGAAATAATGTGAATAAGAAAAAAAGTGAAGTAATGATACGAAGAAGAAATGTTTCCTAATTATTTCTACTTATTTTACATCTTCAATTCCGCACAAGAGAAAAAATAACAATGCCAAAATGATAGATGGAAAATGAGAATGTGAATAATATTATTGAATCAACATATTATTATGAAAGGAACATGCAGAGTAATGTTTGACAAACTAAAGTTTATTTTTAGGAATATATCAATATCAAAATAAATAATTACTTTTATTTTTCAATTTATTTCTTTATGGGATAATATCCTTTTAAAAATTGATATGAAAAAAATGTTAAAACTGTGATAACGATCAAGAATGACGCCGTCTTGATGATGATCAGTATTGTTGATGATAGTGAGGATGATCATATCCAACCTATTCTGCTACGTCTTTCTCTGCAATTTTGGACATAATAACTTTTGTCTCACTCCCATATCAGGAGTTCGCTTCTTTTCATGTGGTGGAGATTTTTGTTTCATTGCTTTGGTTCCTGTTTTATCCTGATTTTGTGTGCCTTCGGTTTATGATTTTCTGAATAAGTGATTTTGTGCTGTATACAGGGATACGGTCATCATCCATATTTGTTATTCACACTCTTTGGTCAACTTTCATTGTTTGGATTGAGGGTCACTGACAAAAGGTTAAGTACCTGAAACGTGCATGTCTGATCCATGCTGCAAATTTATCTGTTCTTAAATGGTGCTATTGAATTTGAAGACGTTTAATATTTGCGGGTGCGGCTAGCCAACAGGGGATACTTACTCCTTCCGGGCACCTGATCCCACCTATAGCTTCCAAAGGGTCCGTCTATGCTCAGTTTGGTGCTCTATTGTGAGTGCTGTTGAGATTATAGTCATGATCTTCTTTAACTCATTGGTTAGAGTCACAGCTGGTAGACCAGGAGTCTCCGAGGGCACATATAGCCAAGTTTGATCAACTTTAATTGATCGATTCTTCAATGTATTCGAAAATTTCTGTTATCAAAGTTTCTTGAAATTTCGAAAACGTGGTTCATGTAGCATCATATCCCACCCATTCTGCTGCATCTTTCGGTACATTTTTGGCAATATTATATTGTTTAGATTGAGGATCACTGACAACAGTTTAGTAACCGACACGTGCATGTCTGGTCCATGCTGCAAATTTATCTGTTTTTGAATTTAAAGACGCTTAACATGCATATTAATGACTTCATCAATACGATTTTCAATTTTCGTAAAGATATGCTTCTAACGTATTCACGATTATTCTTTTAAGCAGACCATTATCATCATCATCTTACCTGTTCATGTGTAACTCCGATCACCATCAGCTTCTAATGTATATCTTTTCACTTATTTATAGCTTGCTATTTGATAAAAACATGGAAAAAAAATTCCCTATTGTAAATTTCCAGAATTTAGGGCAGGACTACGGAAGCCGATTGGGGATATTTTGTCAAAGGACTACCTTAACGGATATTATGATATATGACCTACGTGATATGAGTCATGCATAGAGGGGGTCTCAACAAGACCCGGATGCAACACCCAGAACAAAACAGACAAGACGACCTTGACCTGAGACGAAAAATGGGGACAAGTAACATCAGCATCAAAGACGACCTTGACATGAGACGAAAATGGGGACAAGTAACACAAGCATCAAAGACGACCATGACATGAGACGAAAAAGCGACAAGTAAGACCAGCTTCAAAGACGACCTTGACACGAGACCTTATATGTATTTGTCTTTCGTATTCTGTTATGATGTGGTTATGTTATCTATTTTTTGTAGTGTTTGTGAAGATGTGTTTTCTGTTTATTGCGCATGTGTGCCTGCTTATTGTGATGCCATGGATATTGTAACCGGTATTATTTTCATGTCAAAGATATAAAAACAGTGGCAACTGTTTGACTTCATTTTAATGACGTAGATGATGTTGTGGTATTTTGTGGTTCATGTTTCTATGGTGTGAGTTGGTGTTCCTTTTTTGTCCCTTTCTGAGGGTGTCTGCTCTGTGTTTTTTCATTTGGTGTTTTGGAGTTTTGCCGTGGTTGCTGCAACCGAATGTTGTTTGAGATCCCCTCCTTTCTTACTTTTCTAGGATCCATCATCATTCTGCTTTTAATACTTTTGCTCGTAAGGAATAGACGTTGATATCTGCTTGTTGATGTCCTGAATTATGATTAAAGGTAAAGAATTTCGTCTCCCCGAAGGATACCTGTTTTGAGGAATTGTTCCGAAAAAAGCACACATACACACATCCTTCTTGCGATCACGAAAACAAAATCAAAACTTCACTTCAAATCAAATGAATTCCTTCCAAGGTTTCTTTATTATCTAAATTTTCTAAATCCATCTTAATATTTCAATTTTAGTTACATATAATCTTAAGGAAAATTAAATAGCACCCTGCTAATTTTGAATATTTTGTCTCTATTTTGTCGCTATCGATCCAAAGATTAGGCGTTTGGGTACTTTTCCTTGCCTCACGGTGGCTTACCTTTTTTGGAAATAGCCGAGCCGTTTAACAGAATATTTATCTACTGTGGCCTCAATGTTTAAGAAAAGACTGTCTGACTTTTGGTGTTAATGGATGTATAATTCTGGTTGGTCACGTGCAAATTCCGTGAAGCGCGAAGCACTTGTCCATCCAGAATTATTAACCCATTAACACCAAAAGTAAGACAGTCATTATTTACTGTATATTTATTTTAATTATCGGTCATTTTTATTTGCATGCACATCACACATTTTGCCTGTAACATCGCCAAATGTATTTAAAAGTTGGTAAATTCTCCCTACATGCAAAATTTGAACGTGACGTCACAATAGCAACCCAAGTTATTGTAATATATTATATAACCAGGATGTAACGTCGAATCTAATTGGCTGGAGCGCTAGTCAATATTTTCCGATAATGACCGCTGACGGAAGATAATGACTCGGTGTACATGTGGTATTTGTCCTGATTTCAGTATTGACGATTCAAATTAAATATTAAGTTCTATTTCAAAATTGTATGTTCATATCGATTTGAATCCTTATTTTGATCATATGTAGTCTTACAATTCGTTATATAATATAACAAATAAGGACTTGGCCTCGGTCATTATGTCATTATCATGACATAATGAACTCGACCAAGTCCATATGTGTATAATAATTCTATCTGCCTAATGGCCGTTTAACATGAGGAATCTACTAGTAATGTAAATATTATATAAATATGGACGTGTATAATGACATAATGACCGAGGCAAAATCCTTATTTGTTATATTATATAACGAATCGGTCATACTATATATGATTAAAATAATGATTCAAAACAATATGAACACAACATTTTTAATCAAGAACTCAACAATTTATTACACTTTTTGTGAAAAGTGTATCTTAACTTTTAATATTCAACAAAATAACTATATCAATTTTTATCGTAAATACTGAAATCAGGACAAATACCACACCGAGTCATTATCTTCGGTCAACGGTCATTATCGAAAAATAATGACTTGCGCGCAAGCCGATCAAAATTGACGTTACATCCTGGTTATATAATATTTATTTATAAACAAAGCATTAATGTGCATTCCTCTGCCTACAAAATGTGAGATATCAATTTCTAGAGTATATCTTCATGGCAAATAATCTTGTTAAAAGGCTAGTCTTACTTAAGTTGAAATTGAACTAATATATGTATACAGCCGAGATATTATGTTGACATGCAAAATAATCATTCGCGTGTTAACAAAATAATTGCATGCCTACAAAATACGTTGCATGTAGAAATTACTTAAGTTTAAAAATAAGTTTAGAATTAAACATATTTATTCATGAAAAGTGCAGGTATATATAACAGTAAGAATGAATGAAGGGATCTGAAAAAACAGCAAATGTTGAAATTATATAATGCATGTTGACTTAAATGAAAAGGGGAGGATCTCCAGCATGACCACCCGGCACTCAACCAGCGAACCGATCGCACAAGAAAGTGACGCATAAATGACATCAGACAAAACTACAAATCGCAAAAAGTCACAGCAATACTCACCAACATCATACAAAACAATCCAAACAGACGTACAAAAACATCAAACATTAATGGCAACATATACTAATGTGCACCCGGCGCCGACTTTGGACTGCCATCTGCTATTAGCAAATATTTAGATATTCGAATTACGTGCCCACAACCCTACCACTTATCCTGATACACAAGTGTCTCCATAGACGTACAATTGCTGTATAACATAAAACTTCTCACAGTAAGGTGACATTACTAACAAGATAGTTTGTAACACAGATTCTAAGTAAAGGGATCTAAAAAAAATCTATGGCATGCGTATAACAGTCTGTGCTCTGCTGGCTCAAGCGAGCTCAAGATGAATCACCTAAAAAGTCTGACCAACTTTCAGATAGGACAGAAAATCAGGACCCAGTCTTCTCTGACGAGATTTGAACAAGGCCCGTCATGGAGTTCCGTCGTCACGGTTGGCCAGTGTGCGATGTGTTTTTCTGATCACTTTAGGAATCCTCGGTAGAGCAGTCGACCGACTTTTTTCTTCGGTTGGAGTAAAAGTTTTATCTGCCTTTGATCCTTCTGATTTTATTAATAAGGTCATCATCAAATAAGTCAATGAAATTCAAAATGATACATACTCTGATACTGGAGTCGTCCCAAATTTTGAAAGAAGTTCATAATAGTTATTGATAATTTCGAAAAAGATTTTACAAGTTTATGATATTTAAGTCCTCGAGTGATAAGATTGTTTGTGGAAGTCCGAAACATGGGAACAAGCTCTAGTGTACCTGATGAGCTGAAAGATATAAATGCCGTACGATGGCAGTCTTGGAACATCGCCATCCAGCCAAGGAAAATTAAATGTTGAAGCCAAAGTATTCTCTTGACTCGCATTTGCAAATCTCTATCCTAGGAAAATGCTCTATCTAAAGCGCTTCAAATTATTCTAGTCAAAATAAGTAGGAAAAAAACATTATCAAAAAATAAGACTTAATATATATTCACAAATACTAGTATGTTAAAGTTAAAGAAGATCCTGACGATAATCTCAACAGCACTCACAATAGAGCACCAAATTGAGCATCAATGGACCCCTAGCAAGCTAGAGGTGGGACCAGGTGCCCGGGTGGAGTAAGCATCCCCTGTTGTCTAGCCGCAACGTTAACAAATTAAAAGCCTATTTAAAAAGTTTTTGTCTTTAAACCATTTCAAAAGCAGGTATTCACTTGGCCTTAATATGGTTAATTGGCAACGACGCAGCGACTTCTCATCTTAAGTCCCGGTTCGAATCGAGGGCACCTCGATCAGAAGTAATGAATCAAATCGTAAAGGACTTGCTGGGTTGTACGGACTAACAAATTCGATATTCAGGAACGGAGCCTTACAAATTAAGAATTTTTACATTCCGACTTCTTTAAGTCGCATGTGGACAAAATCTAAAGACCAATATCTTGCGTGTTGAAGGCAGAAGCATGCCACCATAGAACAAAATTCAAAGAAATATACTTCTAGAGCATAAAGGTCAGAACTTAAAACTTGAACAGGTACAGGATTTAGGAATGTAAAGCAGTGAACCAGGATACAAAGTGACAGAGGAATTAATTAGAATGGTAGGACGTTAAAAGGTCAACATTAAAATTACGATCCCGGAAATTTATGAACGTGTGAAGAAAGCCTTCATTTTCGCCTTGTCAAGTAAAAGAATGGAATATGAAGGTAATGTGTGCCTTGCTGATATTGATGTAGATTATATAGACAAGAATTTAAATTTTCACATCTCTTTTTTTTAAGATTCTTCAAATGGTGAGAATTCAGGGAAACTCCAATCATCTATGTTGATCGGAAAATATCAACCTAGATATAATTTGTTTATGCCAAATAGATATGTTTCTATAAAAAGGTAAATATTTTTACGTGAAAAGTACTTCACTTATTTTTTGTTATTCGTGGTATATACATCCTACTACGTCTTTCGGTATATTTTGGACATAACATTTATGGTCTTTGGCCATATTTCATTGTTCAGACTGAGGATCAGTGACGAGGGTTAAGAACTCATCGTGCCATGTCTGGTTTATGCAATAAAGAATTTTCCCTTGCATGTTTCCATTTAGAAGGCATTTGTGTCGTCCATGCCGCAAATTTATTTATCTGTTCTTACACTATGCTATTGAATTTGAAGACGTTAAACATTTAAGCATAGCTTTTAATATTTGTACCACTTGGTGAGTGTCACTGCTGGTGGACCAGGGGTCCCCGAGGGCATATGTAGCCAAGTTCGATCAACTTTAGTTTGATCATTTCTTCAACGCATTCGAAAATTTCTGTTATCAAAATTACTTGTAATTTCTAAAAAGTTGGTCCTGTAGCATCATATCCCACCCATCCTTCTGCGTCTTTCGGTACATTTTGGACATAATAACTTTCTCAATATTTGGTAGTATTACATTGTTTAGGATTGAGGATCACTGACGAGGGTTAAGTACCCGAAACGTGCATGTCTGGTCCATGCTGCAAATTTTATCTGTGCTTAAATGATACTATTGAATTTGAAGACGTTTAACATTCATATTGCTCTGAATTGATGTCCATAATAGATATTCACTTCGATATTAGCTCTTTTTGCCAAGGTTTCGGTCGAAGCCTTCTTCGGATTGAACAAATGTAACAGGTTACATTATACTTTTATAATGGGAAATGCTTACTTTGTATGAGCCATACCTTAAAAAGAATAGAAAGCAATATTATTTCCTTATTCATGAATTATGTAAGTTCACATAATACATTTTCCTAGGTTGAAGGGTGGCTTATCTTGACTCATCTGATACGCTACAGAATGTACTGAAATTTTGGAATTTCCCAGTAGAAATTAACAGATTATCAAGAGACTACTCAAAAAGAGCTCATGCCAACAGGCAGAATACAGACTACGTAAATGTAAAAACTTTCGTGTTTTTAAAGAATCAAAGGATTTGGCGAAAATTTCCCCCACGCGAAAATAATTCTGCTGCATTCGTACAAAGGGAATGACATTTTTATCGCGAATATTATTCCCACGTGTAACGTCTATATGTCATAATGGCGAAAATTTCCCCCAGAGACTTTCTTACTGACAAATGCATTTCATATCTGTTCTCATTTATATCTGTTAATTTTAGGGAGTGTCTTTGTTTATCTGATTTGTTTGTGTCGTGACCATACTAATAGGAGAATATTATGGAAATTGATTGGGCGTTCATTAAGACTGCTGGGTAACTAAACCAGGGGAAGGTTTTTGCGCGTGTAAAATCGAATAACCAATTTAATGACTTCACGATGCTTCAGACATCTGCACAAATTGAACGTAGGACTGTAAAATCGAAATGCGGAATTGAATTAGTCTTTTTTGTCTGAAGTCTTTCACACCATTGTCTTTTATGTTAAATGTTTTGTTGTCGTCTCTGATACAAGTATGTTCTTCCTTGTCCCTATGTTACATTTGTATCCGTTGCTTTGTGTTTTGCATTGGTATGTTTTGGTATGGGCACTATAAGGCAGTCCTGTTGGAGATCCACGTCCTATTGATCAAATATTTATCTTTATACTAATAGTCACTTGAACCTTCGACGAAGTATTTTTATAGATCAATTCATCCATATCACCACTAGACTTGCATTTTAGATACTCCAAGACATCACAACTTTTGACGTTGTTTTTATTGTGCATCAAAGATCAGTTTCGACGTCACAGTAGAAAATTACGTCAAATATTGTGATATCAGGGATCTTGACCTGTATAAAATTCAAGTCTACAGCAGCTTGGTGAATCGTCTTTTTGGGAGGAATATTTATTTGTAGCACGTCTTGAAATCCAAAGCATCAGTTAAGAACAGATGAATTTGCAGCGTGGACCAGACATACACGTTTCGGGTACTTAACCGTCGTCAGTGATCCTCAATCCAAACAATAAAATATGGTCAAAGACGTTATTGCAACACTAGACTGCAGCACCCACAGCAAAACTCCAAACACCCGATACAAAAACACAGAGCAGACACGCACAGAAGAGACGCAAAGGGACAAGGAGCACCAACGCACAACATAGAAACATCAAACACAAAGGAACACACATAAACCAAAGAGGCCAATGGGCAACATGTGCCGACATCAACAAACAACAGGGGAAAACTCCACACACATCAACATAATCCACTTTGAATGGTAAATATCTAATGACGCTTTAGATCAATGTAATATTAAAGTTAAACAGTTTGCTTCATATTGTAAAAAAGAATTTCAGTTAGAGCCTCCCTCGGATCTCAGAAGCTCATATTTCCTACATAACAACTTTAAACAATATTTGCTTCAAAGTCGAGAAGTGACAAATATTGATAATGACCATTTCTCAATACACAGTGCAAAATCGATAATTCAGAAAATCACAAACCGAAGGCATACAACATCAGGATAAAACAGGAACCAAAGCAAACAACGAAAACCCTCCACCATATGAAAAGAAGCAAACTCCCAATATGGGAGTGAGACCAGGTACCCAAGAAGAGTCAGAATCTCCTGCTTGCATGCAGCACCCGTCGCTTCAATTCGGTAGAGTTGTCATGTCCAGTTACTTCAATTCGGAAGAAACAAGTATAATCTGTGGTTGTATTTCAAATGGTCTAAGACAGAATATCATCCACCATTCTGGAGAGTGGGACATCATAGTGTATGACGAGTTCCCCATGTCGACAGTAGAACTTCCTCAGTGACGATGTTTGTCGATCACAAACGTAGCCCTGACTGAGAAGCTTATCTGAAAAACGCCTAGCCCTCAGAACAAATCTGTATATTTGGTACTTGCTAGGGCGTAGCGTATCAACTGAGATATGAACACGCCATAAGCTGGCGATGAAGGGATGTTGCTCCTCAGAAAAGGAAAGTTTGTGATAGTGAAATTGAAATCGTCACGTTTGTCATAGAGTTGGGTGTTCATGTGACCATCAGTGTCGTATTACAACATTGTGTCCATATAGTATACTGAATTATTAGGCTAGGCAAAATAATTAGAATTTCCATTAGTTGAGAACCTGGGAATGAATAACTTTCGAAGTGAGACCAGGTGCCCGGGGAGAGTCAGCGTCTCCTGATTGCATACAACACCCGTCGCAACAGCTCAATGAAAACTAGTCAAATTCGGTGATTGTCCCAATGTGTCTCGATATTGATGTACATATCAGGTAAACATTTCTTGTTCATTGATGATGACAGCCATTCAATCGCAAACCAGAATGTCCAGAAACAATAGATAATCATGTAATATTCTATCATTTCTTCCATTGTTTGTGGAATGTATGTAAGGCACGGTCCATTTGATACTCGGGGGGGGGGGGGGGGGGTTGCGTTTTTGTTTTTCGAATAAAATAAGTTTGCCCCCCCCCCCCCCACTCCAATTTTGATAATGAAAGCAAAAAATTTCATATTTGGATTAATGAATCTATCATGTCTTGACCTAGATTTACATATGAAATATCGTTATACCAAATGTCATTTCAAATATATGCATCCCTTGCAGAAAAAAAGAATGGAAACTTTAAACTTTTTTTAGTCAAGGGGCATAACTCTGTTAGTTTTTTTTTGGGGGGGGGACCTGTGTATGAACTTGATCCGAATTTTCATGTGATGTATCTTTAAGCTTGTAAACCAATAACTGCCTACTTCCACTCAAAATTACGCTTTTTTGTGGATAACTAATGATATGTTAATGGTATACTGATGTTCGGCAACGATCGGTAAACCTTTGATATACCGACAACCTTAGCTGTAAAATACAAAAAAAACCTTTTTTTACCAAACACGACTACAATACTCCAATTAGATGCTCAGAATTAAATTCACACAAAAATAAAATTTTTGGTCATCAAAGTTCTTTTTGCTAATCACTTTTTTGTTTCAAGTCCGACTTTATTAAAATAAATTTTAAAATGACCTTCCCGGAAAAACCTAAATATATACAGTAATGATGTTTTCTCGAAAATAAAATCCATAAAATGTCGATGCCATTTCTTTGGGAATCCCCTAATCGCATTGTCTTCAACTTTTGTTACAACAAAATATTTTGATGTCAACTTTTGCTACATCAACGTAACAAATTGTAGTGTGATTAAAAAGGTACTTGCACACTATCCATTCTTTAGTTATTGGTCGACTACCTTAAACTTAATCTCAATTCAATAGGTGAATCCATCGCAGAGATAATGAATGGAAACCCATAAATTATCATATTGTTCTATGATCAAGAGGCATAACTCTGTTATCGAGCATTACTCTCTGACCAGACTCTATTTTGAACTAAACCTAGATTTTCATATGATGTATCTGTATTCAAAATTTCATTTAAAAATGTGAATCAATTCAACAGATATTGAAAGGAAACACTTAAATTTGGGTATTTTTTCTAAGTCTAGGGGGCATAACTCTGTCAAACTTTTTTCGATCGGACCCAGATATGAACTTGACCTAGATTACATTTGATAAATCTGCATGTGAAATTTCATTTCAATATGTGAATCCATTCTAGAGATATTGGACGGAAACACTAAAATTGTGGTATTTTTCTAAATCTAAGGGGCATAACTCTGTCAATTTCTTTTACGATGGGACTCAAATATTAACTTGACCTGGATTTTCATTTGAAGTATCTGTATGTAAAATTTATTTCAATGTATGAATCTTTCTAAAGATATTGATCGGAAACACTTAAATTGTGTTATTTTTCTAAGTCTAAAACAAAGGAGGAAATCTCCAACAATACCAGGCTGTAGCACCAAAACAAAACACCCAATGAAAAAACACAAAGCCGACAAACAAAGAAAGAGACGCATAAGGGATAAGGAACGTCAACGCACAACACAGAAACATCAAGCACAAAGGACTACACATGAACTAACGAGACCAATGGGTAACCGATGCCGACTTAGGACGGCCATCTGCCACGGAAATAGCAGAAGGTGTGGTTATCCTGGATTACGTGCGCACAACCCTCCCACTTTTCCGATTACCCAGAGGTCTCAAAGAACGTACAATTGTGGTGTTAAACAACCTCCTCACTGTCAGATTACCACACACAAAACCGACCGCAAAACGCAGGGGCCCAAGCAACACAGATGAGTATGTAAATTGATACAAAAGAGAACGTAGGTAATAAAGCCCGTGCTCTGTCGGCTATAGCGAGCTCATGTATGTTATCACCCAAGGAGTCCGACTGATATTCAGAGAGGACAGGTGGTCGGGGCCCTATCTTCTCTAAAGAGGTTTGGACAGGGCCCGTAATGGAGTCCCGTCGTCACAGTCAGTCAGAGTGCAAGTTTTAAGAATGCGCTGGTACAGGACTGTAGATTGGTCAAGTACCAAGCCTAGTGTTCGTCTGGTGACATTAGAATCATATCCACGGTATAAATTCGATAGTGAGGTTGTCTATCTTGTACCCTTCTTATCTTGTTAATTATTTCACCATGGAATAAAGGTTGTGAAATACCCAAGGTATACTCTGTTGCCTGTATTGGTCCGAATTTCAGAAGAATTTGACAATAATTTTTGTAAAATTTCCAGAAAGTCTTTACTAGTTTGCGAAAGCGAAAACCTTGTCCCAAATGTTTCTTGGTAATTTGTAAATTTCTACTATGAAAATCCAAAACATCAGTACATGCTCTAGCATAGCATAAAGGGGCATTAATCTGTCAAATGTTTTCGATCAGACCCAAATTTGAACTTTACCTAAATTTTTATTTAATGTATCTGTATATAAAATTTCATTTCAATATGTGAATCAATTCTAGAGATATTGGACGGAAACACTCAAATTGTGGTATTTTTCTAAGTCTAAGGGGCATAACTCTGTCAAAACTTTTTCAATAAGACTCAAATATGAACGTGACCTAGATTTTCATTTGATGTATCTGTATACCAAATTTCCTTTCAATATGTGAATCCATTCCAGAGATATTGAGCGGAGACTGTCGTGAAGGACCGACCGACAGACCGACCGACCGACCGGCAGACCGACCGACCGACAGACAGACCGACCGACACACCGACCGACCGACCGGCAGACCGACCGACCGACCGACAGACCGACCGGCACACCGACAGACCGACCGACAGCGGCAAAGTGATATGTCCCCTCTTCTTCTTAAATATATACGAAAACTTTTGGTTCGCTTCGCTCGCCATAGTTTTCTATCAAATATTACATTTTAATGGCAAATTTCATATTTGAAAATATCAAAGAATGCATGTTAATGGAAAAAAGGCTTCCTTAAAGGCTTGAATATATTATCAATATAATACATTTATTAATGTCAATAGATACATGTATCACCAAAGAGTCTAATTTTATATACAGGCTTTGAAGGAGAACTTCAGTTTTTCCAAAATTTGTAATTCTCAATTCGAAAATTTGTTTATCAGACCCTCCCCTCAGACCCTCTTACTTGTACCTTATATATAGATTTTGTTTACTGAGGATTATATTGCAAAATACTTCTATCTCTCTGCTTAGAATTGAACTAAATTTTTCATAAAAATAAAGCAATGTTTTAGAGTTTTGAGTAAAAATAAATAATTTCTATTGATAAAACACAAACATTCTTAATATATTGCACATTACTTGTTAGAAAAACTTTTCTTGTTCCAACTTTGCGAGAAAATTTTTTTACTTCGGTCCGGGGTGAAAAGAATAATCTTGCTCCGACAAAAAACACATCCCCCCCCCCCGAATAGCAAATGGATCGTGCCTAAAAAAGGGTTGTCTACTTCTATTATATGTGCACATGATCAGTTTTGCATCTAAATATGTCGATGTTCATCACTCGAATACGAAATAATTTGACTTGTGTCAATTAAATCATATAGCAGGTCAAGCATACATTTATTATCATTATGTGTGAATATGGCATCTGCGGTTTTTGTTAAACCTGTACGATTAAATATTTTCGCTTGTTTGCACAAAAGTTTATTTTTCATTCTTTACGAGCAAAAGAATGTGAACTCTATGAATGCTATATTTCAATGAAGACATCAAATGAACGAACCATTTCAATATGGTATAAAATGCAAGACAGTTGATTTTCAATTATAGATTTGAAATATTTTAGAATTATGTGTGCTCATATGAAACTTTTGTAAACAGGAGGTGGACTTCCATTCTCCTTTGTTGGACGTCTAGTTCCATATTTGCCTAATTTGGTACCATCTTCATATCCTTCAATACTCCGCAATGCCTCTAGGACCTTCAATGCAAAATTATACCAAATAATGGTACTCCGGAAATTAAAGACAGAGGAAATATCACGCTATATGTGCAAAAAAATCATACAAAACAAAAAGATTATCGCCCAGCACAGAATACGTGAAATCTTAATGTGCATAAGATGTCATACATTGATTTACAGACCTGCCTACTTTTACAATTTTGATGTAATTGACCCTTCCGAACGCTGGAAGAATTTGAGAAATTCCATGACGTCACAATGCAATTTTGATGTTTGACCGAGGTTCGAAGCTTGTTTGTCCGAGGTAAAAGCATTGTGACGTCACGAAATTTTGCATTTTTTTTCCTGCAATCGAAAAGGTCAATTTTTACGATTTTTGACCTAAAATAGCTCTACGTTTGCTTCTCATTTTTTTTTCGCCTTCAGCATATTTTCAATGCGAATTACTTATTTCAATATTTCAAACAAACGAATAGACTCACCTAAATAAATTCGTTGTAAGTTCAGGGTTCGATATCGTATAAGCAATTAAGATTTTTAAAATGTCAAAGTATGGATAAGACTATGCTTTTTTCTCAACATTACATTCAGTTGTTTATATTACGCTTCACGTCCCTGAAATACACTTTTTTAGCAAAATGTTGCACTTTTGGTGAGAAACAGGTAGGCAGGTCTGAATTTAGAATATCGTCCTGCACTGTCATGTATAAACATGTAGAAAATATTAGTTTCACGTGCACAAGTCACGTATGTCAAATTAAAAATGTCAAAACTTAGAAATCTGACATGTGTCGGCAAATTTTAGTGTTTTGCAGCTCACAATGAAAATTTGACAATCATCTGAGGAGAAGTACAAAATGAAAAACAAACGAGGCTCTCTTTCTACACATAAATTATCATGAATATTTGATAAAAAAAAAAGAAAGTAATATCTTTGTGACAAATCTTTAGCAACTGAATGCGTAGAAAATGCCTCCATTGTGATATGAAAAGATATTGTGCAAAATTAAGCATTTTGACAAGGTTCGCCAGCAGGTAAAAATTGATTTTGAATTGATTTATATAATCAACGCTTCTGGAAACATCCAAAGGGTATTGTTGTACAGATATGGGGTTTCTGTATTCAGAAACCAAAGGGGATTATAATTCATAAAATGTGCATTACGCCACATCCGTTTATCAGACATTTTGTTTGTTTTTACAAAAGGCATTATGTTATCAATTTAATTCATTCCGGGTGCCTAACTGTGCAATCTAATTCAAATTCAGCTATCTTTATTTCGTAAAGTACATGGAGATCTAACAACGACCGATTGGAGGTCGTATTTTATGAACTTTCTCATTTGCATAGAAACGTTAATATATCAACCAATCACAGTCGTTGCTTATTAGCCAACTACATTATGACCCGGTTTCGTTCGAAAATATTTTGAATTACTATGAGTGTTTCTGATGTTAATTTAAGTTCTTTTTTTTATCAAAATGTTTATAATTTTGATATTGCCCACCTCAACCGTATTTTAGAAATAAAAGAACCCCGAACACAAATAAACAATGAACCTAAATTATGAAGGCCACCATTGCTGTAGTTGAGCGTCATTCGGATCGTACTTTTCTTAAATTTTCGGAATTCCTCAATATTTATTCACTCTGCGAGGGAAACATTCGTCGACTGAGCCAGCTGAAATCTGATTGGTGGAATAATTATAGCTCTGACAAGCCCTCCAATCGGTCGTTGTAGTTTACGGAATAAAGAGAGCTGATTTTCAACTAGATTGCTAAATGCGCATACATGTAGTCTTCAAAGACAACATTTAATAATAGTTTATGATATCCATACGTTTAAGCTGCAATCGTCAACAAAATACATTACATAAAACAATGACCTTTTTACATTATCTGAATTGGGAAAATTAGTAAATTAGAGAATAAAATTCATATATTTAAGCTAGAATCATCAATAAAATATATCATGTAAAACCTTTGTCTTTTTAACATTATCTGAAATTTAACATTACACACACTGTCAGTTGGAAAAATTAGATAAAGAGATTGTTCTAGGTACCATGACAGAATGTAATCAAAGCTTCATTTTGACTAGTTAAGTAAAGATAAAATAATATCATAGATAAAAAGATGTGACCATTAGAGTGTGTGTTAGAATTATTGGCTTATGTGTGGTCTTTTGTGTTACACGTTTCCATTATGTGAGTTGGTGTTTCTCGTCCCTTTTGTTTTACGTCTCTTTCTATGTGTGCCTGCTCTGTGTGGGTTTTTCTTTTTTTTTGCATTGGGTGTTTTTGTGTTTTGCTATGGATGCTGCAACCGAGTGTTGTTGGAGATTTCCTATTTTCTTTTAAGTGTTTGTTTGTTTGTTTTTTTCAAAACAGTGACAGAACATCTCCCCTCCAAAATGGTTTACAATTCCTCATTATAGAGTAATCATGTATTGAAATTCACATAAATTACGTCATTTTGCTACTCATGTTTCGCTCTTACATTCTATGTCCGTAAGCTGTCAGTTTCTGTCATTCTCTCTGCTTTGTTGGAAGGTGCATTTGGTTTTTGCATTTTCATTAGATTGTAGTGCATTTATGAATATTGTGTTTTTGCATTTTCATTAGATTGTAGTGCGTGTATGAATACTGTGTGCTTATCATAAATCAGAAAGATAGTTTCTGCGTAGTAAAGAAAATGTTTCTAATAAAACATTATATGTCGATATTGTTTTGAACTTAACTTACCCTTTCAGATACTTTCACATGGCATTTTGAGACCACCCAGAGAACGGATTCAGTACAAGGGGGAGTTGTCAAGGATCCTTGATATGTGTAGTAATGTCTAAACTTTGACGATGGTAAAACCATTTCCGGGTTTAGTTGAACATGAAGTCCTAAAACAAAACGTCAAAGAAGTGCCCATTAGCAATTAAGTCTCAAACTGGAGAAGGCAAGGCGTAATAAGTAGACTTGGAACGGTTGCGAACCCCGGAAATTAACAAAACTCCGAAGTCAAACCAGGTGTCCGGAGACAGTCAGTGTTTCCTCCTTGCATGCAACACCCGTCATCACGAAAACAAGTCAAATTCGGTGTTCAGAAAAGAATTATATATTCTATGTTGTTTTGAAATGTTAATGATCAAAACAGACTGCTTTTATTTTAAATACATCTAACATGTCTGTTCACAAAATGATCTCGAAATTTCTGAAAGCGGATCCTGTAGCATCATATCCCATCCATTCTGCTATGCCATTTGGTGGGGTGGGGTTTTTTTTGTCATATTTTATCGTTATGATCGAGGATCACTGACAAGGATTAAGTACCCGAAACGCACCTATCTGGTCCATGCTGCATATTTACGTAACATTTAACACTTTCTAAACAACTCAAACAACTCACAAGATTTGCTTATGAATACATTATAGCTTTTAGTCTAGAAAATTTTCTGAACGAAAGCAGTAATTCAGTTAACTCTTGGGATTTGAAAAAAACAATGAACACTCTACTGTTGTGAGCTTACTGGAATGACAAACATGGATAATGACCATATCCCTGTATACAGAACAAAATCGATAATTCAGAAAATCAGAAACCGGAGGCATACAAAATCAGGATAAAACAGGAACCAAAGCAAACAAACAAAAACCTCCACCACATGAAGAGAAGCGAACTCCCGATATGGGAGTGAGAATTATGAGAGTTATGAATTCTGTCTTCCTTTATGGAAGAAACTGATTGTGACCTTCTTACCGAATTGAAGAGGCGGATGTTGCATGCTCACTCTATCTGGGCACCTGATCTGACTCCTCCTCCTACGGTCGATACACTATGATGTCCCACTCTCCAGAATGGTGGATGATATTCTGTCATAGACCATTTGAACCATCCAACCAAAGATTGTACTCTATGTCTTCCGAAATGGAAGTAACCGGATGTGACAGTTCTACCGAATTGAAGCGGCGGCGGGTGTTGCATGCAAGCAGGAGATGCTTACTCTTCCTGGGCACCTTGTCTCGCTCTCATATCGGGAGTCCGCTTCTATTCATGTGGTGGAGTTTTTTGTTTGTTTGCTTTGGTTTCTGTTTTATCCTGATAGTGTATGCCTTCGGTTTCTGATTTTCTGAATTATCGATTTTGTGCTGTATACAGGGATATGGTCATTATCTATATTTGTCATTCTTTTCATAAGGTAGATTTTTTTCTGTTCCTTTGCCTTAGTTCTGGTTTTATCCTGGTTTTGTATGCCCTTCTTTAGATGATTTTTTTCGATTAACGATTTTGTACTAGTGATATAGTTTTGTCCATATTTGTCATTACAACAGTGGAGAGTTAATTGTTTTTCAAATCCAAAGATTTACATACCTACATCTTCTCCGTGATGTGTGAATTTCTTCAGTTTGTTATTTCTGTATGCACATTCAAGGACTCTGCTCAGAACCTTAGCTTTACTTGTTTTACATTTTCCTTTAAAAGGATCTCGCTTCGAAAATATTCTTCGGAACATTCCGACATTTCTAAGTAAAAAGGTAGAACGACGAGGCCTTGGGCGCGGGACCTTGTCAGCTTTATCATCATTATTCTCGTTCTCGTTTTCAACGTTATCACCTGGGTTTTTGTCATTGACGATTTTTGCGTCATCCCCGTTATTATCTGCATTTTCTTCATTGACGATGTAAGTGTCATCAACGTTGTCGCAATTCTTTCCCTTGCATTCCTCTACAGGGATACTTTCATCTTTATCGTTATCACCTACGGCAGATGCGTCATCCACGTTACCATCTGGATTTTCTTTATTGACGATACTAGCGTCATCAACGTTGTCGCATTTCTGTCCCTTACAGTCTTTAATAGGGATACTTGTATCTGTATCACCGTCAACTTCGGCAGATGGGACATTGTCTTTATCCTTTTGTTTGTTTTCATTTTTAACATTTTTAGGTGTTTCTTGACCGTGGTCACTTTCGACAACTTCATTTGTTTCGTTATCATTTAGAGGAACATCATTTCCTAATAAACGCTGACATTCTTCGTCGTCTGGTGCATCTCCGAACCCTTCAGACCCGACCTACAAAACATAAATACATAGATGAACCTTTCGAATTTATTAAATCTATGACCTGGATCTTTGACGAAAATATTCATCCTGACTACATTGGACTACATTCATAAAACTGAATTTCTTAATAACAGATGTAGCCTGCCATAAGAATTAGATCAAGAGGCCAAGGGCTACATCGAACACTAGAGTTGCATGATAAGAAAGTGGCAAATTTGGTAGAGGACATTCAGCCTGTTTCACAAAAATACTTACAAACAATGTCAGAAATTTTCATAATTTTTTACCGCTCATTTCTACTAAGTTACATAAATTGGAGACGTTTTGTTTTTGAACTTATATTAAGTATGTAGAAATGATATTAGAAAACATGATACAGTCTAACTAGATAACATTTTGAACATTTTATCAAAGACGAAAAATACGAAAATTACTTAAAAATTTTCGTAAGAATTTTTGTGAAACTTAGCACTGGAGTGTTTGCTTCCTGAACTGTTTCGTGAATTCTGTGCAGTGGTTGCACAGGAAATCTCGAAAATGCATCAACCAATCATAGCCCTTTGCGGCAATATTATCGACCGAACGATAAGAAAAGCACAAATTTGATAGAAGACCTTGAGTACTTGCCTCCTGTAGTGCTTTGCGAAATTATGTTCAGCGGTTGCAGAGGAGATCAAATAAATTACGCCTCATCATCAGGACATTCAAATCAACATATATACCAAGTTTCATCAACTTTGAAAGGGTCTGAGGGGTCGAACTTAGCCCTTGAACATTCGTAAAAGTGATACTATAGGATGTTTACGAAGAAACATTTAATGTCAAATTCGTTAAGTAATAGTAGAGACGCGTTAATAAAACTTACGTCATTTCATGACGTAATAATTGTAAGCAGACCACCCTGAATAAATTCTATGAAAAAATTAAAAGTACATTATAATTGAAAAAATGCAATACCATTGATCCTAAAGCCTGCCAAACATGATAACTCACCGTAGAATCTGCTAGTTATTTACTAAGTATTACTTAAGAAATAACAACTAGCTAGCCGTGGTTTATTGTCAAGTAATTCCACGAGTCACACGAACCAATCAAATTATCACCGAGCCGCGAAGCCGGTTCATGTGACGAGTGGAATTACTGGACAATGAATCAAGGCTAGCTAGTTGTTATTTCTATTCTAATATAGCACGTGAATGGGCGGTAGTTAAATCTCTAGTAGTTTGTGCGAATTTCTATTTTACAAAATTTTCTATGACGTTTAAAAATTGCAATGAACTTCAACATTTTGAAAAGATTTATCTGAAGCAAAGGTGAATACCAAAAGGAGATGAGATCAGGTGCACGGGGAGAGTAATCATATCCTGCTTACTAGTAACAACCGTCAATTAGACCTAAAATATCTTCCAACGTTGAAAAAACGAGATGCTATGATGATCGCTTTGATGACCTAAAACTCAGCAAGAAAATTTGAATTCTTACCATTTTCTGAAATGCCATTCCTCTCAATACTTCAAATATGATATCGACAAAATAATTACGACTCCTCTGTATTTTTATCATGAGGATAGGAATTCTTCCGAAAAATTTATGGTTTATTGCAATTCATAACAATGCAGTTGATTTTGCAATTAAATACATACACAGCCAATTGTGCCTCACATGAAATTCATATGAAATTTACATGAAATTTACGTAAACGTTCGCATGGAATTTATGTGAAATGAGCACGAACATGATATTTACATGAAATTTTTCACATGAAATTCATGTGAAGTTTCTGACATGAATTGCATGTAAAGTTAATTTTGCATGAAGGTCACAAAGAAAAATTCATGTGAAGTAAATTTACGTGAAATTCATGTGATTTTTATTTTCATATGAATTTTATATAAAATTTATATGAAATTCACATGAACTTTCATGTGAAATTTACATGATGCTCATTTCATATGAATTTCATGTGAGGCACAATTGGCTGTGTACCTGGCACCCAAAATTTTGAATCTTGACATCTGTATTTCTGATGCACAAAGAAAGATAATTCCGATTTCCATTATAGAGTTTTTTTAAAAATATTTTTAAAATGAAAGTTTTTATGTTATTTTACAGAAAGGTTTCAAATTCTTCGCTTCAACCAATTAGTAGAATATCCAATATATTGTATTCCAAATATGAAGGAAAACCATACAACAACAAAAAAGTTATTGAATATAATTTTGAGTTTGCCATTGTTTGCAATGGAAAATGTTTGTATGAAACGATTTGGGACGTACTCAGAACGTCAATGTTTTTAAGGTAACCCCATCAAGTGTCACTACACATCACTTTTACATACAATAAATTGAAACTGATTCAAATATAAAGGATATCTGTCCTAAAACTGAATAAACAGTATATGTCCTTAAAACGTCTTAAGAAAAACCGTCCTTTAATTCAGTCAGATGGATTTTGCAAATAAACAAAACAATTTTGTTTTCTTCTTTATGATTCATATCTATAAGAAAACCATATTAGATTAAATGAAACGTAGTATTGTATCTTGTTATGGCTGAAACATAGAGTTCTGTATTTAACCTCGTCTACGAACTAAGAAATAACAACTAACGTGCCGTGGTTTTTTGTGCAGTAATACCCTTCGTCGCATGAACCAATAAAAGTATTACAGAACCGCGAATTTCTATTCTAATACTTCTCTGCAGACAACAATGGGCTGGGCTTGGCGGACTGGAAGTTTGTTGGAGATTTTAAACCAGGCGTTATCTGCAGTGGCCGAGAATAGACGGATCTTTACGGACTGGAAGTACAGTAGGCGAGTTCTACAGTGGCGGAGCTCAGCGGACTGGAAGTTTGTTGGACAAGTTACAACTGACGAGTTCTATAGTGACTGAGAATCGGCGGAGCCTAGCGGGCTGGAAGTTTGTAGGACAAGTTACACCTGACGAGTTCTATAGTGATGGAGAATCGATGGGGTCTAGCGGACTGGAAGTTTGTAGGACAAGTTACACCTGACGAGTTCTATAGTGACGGAGAATCGACGGCGTCTAGCGGACTGGAAGTTTGTTGGACAAGTTACATCTGACAAGTTCTATAGTGGCTGAGAATCGGCGGAGCCTAGCGGGCTAGAAGTTTGTTGGACAAGTTACGCCTGACAAGTTCTATAGTGACGGAGAATCGACACCGTCTAGCGGACTGTAAGTTTGTTGGACAAGTTACACCTGACGAGTTCTATATGGGCTGAGAATCGGCGGAGCCTAGCGGGCTGAAAGTTTGTAGGACAAGTTACACCTGACGAGTTCTATAGTGACGGAGAATCGACGGAGTCTAGCGGACTGGAAGCTTGTTTGAGATTTTACACCAGGTGAGTTCTATAGTGGCTGAGAATCGGCGGAGCCTAGCTGGCTGGAAGTATGTTGGACAAGTTACACCTGACGAGTTCTATAGTGGCGGAGAGTCGACGGCGTCTAGCGGACTGGAAGTTTGTTTGAGATTTTACACCAGGTGAGTTCTATAGTGGCTGAGAATCGGCAGAGCTCAGCGGACTGGAAGTTTGTTGGCGATTTTACACCAGACGAATTATACACTGCATACAGGGAGAAATTCTCAAGTCAAAATAAAATATTGAATGAATCCGTTTCACTACACACGGAACTTAAGTCGTAATCACCCTTTTGTATTATTACTGTTACGAATTTGTTTCCATTAATGCAAAGACAAGATATACATCATAAGAATTATGTCAAAAATGTATAAATCTATTATTTACCTCGAGGAAAACTGCAATGACAACAAACTGATTTTTACCAGCATACGCTCCTCCTAGCTGAACAGATGGTGGTTTTATTCCTTTGCTCGGATCGTGATAAAACACCATATGAGCCTGAAATATATCAGAATAATATTAATTTATACAATTGATTGACCAAAGAATAATGTTATAATAGTAAACTTTATAATTACGTTACACAATCTCTATGATTACGGCGCCGCATTGATTTATGATAAAGATCGTCCTTCTACATTTGCAGCATGGACCAGACATGCACGTTTCGGGTACTTAACCCTCGTCAGTGATCCTCAATCTAAACAATGAAGCATGGTCAAAGAGTTTGAAAATTAGTATGTCTAAAAATGTATCGAAAAGTGAAGCAGGATGGGTGGGATTTGATGCAACATGACCCAAGTTTTGGAAATTACAAAAATTTTTAATGACAGAAACTTTCGAATGCGTTGAAGAGACAGACGATCAACCGAAGTTGATCGAACTTGGCTACATCTTGAATAAAGTTGATAAGAAACGGTATGCATTGATAATTAATGTTCCTTTTTCTTATACTTTGTCTTCAAATCAATATAGTGTCGACACGTATGTTCCATGTTTTAGATGGGGGAGGGGTTGGAGCCGTACGCTCTCTGTGAGGTGAATACAGAAATTTAAATTCTAAAAGTTACATAAGAGGGCGCCAGTGAAATTAATTTTGGCTGCTTATTAAAAGCACTTTGGCTGGAGGCGTCGCTGATGGGAATTTAATTTTCGAAATGCGTGTCTGGTGCATGAATATTGTTTGAAGGTTTCTTCGGGAAGTATGGAGTTGGAACCCTACCGCATTATTAGATAACGGGTGAAATTCTCATAAAAAGACTGAACTATATGGTTCATCGGCTAATTCACCGATCCGAAAATATTTAAATAAGCCCCGCCCCTTAGATACTGTTACTAAATGCTCCAAGCTAGCTTTCAGCATTTTTATTTCAAGATGGATGCCGCAGCACGTGCAGATTCCGGTAGTTTAATAATTATTCCCGATGATATATCTTCAGAATATTTACCAAACGAAAGCTCTTTGACAGATAAGGTTTTACAGAAAGGATTTGATTATTTCACACAAGGTTACATACATAATATGGAAAAAAACGAGGATAAAAATTCCCAAGTCGATCGAAGTGCCGGAGGATAATGTGAAAATCGCAAGAGCCACATAAACTTGAAGTTTATTCTTGATGTCGGACTGGTCACATGACCACATTTCCGCCATGTTTACAGGGGGGGGGTGTGCCTCTAGATTTTTCACTGTGTCCTATGAAAAATCCGTAAGTTTGTTTGCTCCATCTTCAAATCTCGTTTGAGGAGCTAAGAGCTAATTCATCAATGGTTCCTTCGATAAATTCTAGTAGATTTTTCCTTGATATAAACGTTAGATTCTAGATATAAAGCAATTTCCATACACTATGATCTATGATAAACACCGAGTTTATCCCCCGACTATTTTCGGAACTTCTCTGTGTTTATCTCTTCTTGAACCTTCGTGTGACATCACGCCGATATAGAGAATCGAACATTTTGTTTGATTTAACCTCCGCTCGCAGTAGTCGGTAGAATTTGGATGACTCATCATTACCTTTTGATATCTGTATAACATAAGCCCATATGTATGAATTAAGGCCTTATGATTCTTTGTAACGTCACCTGACCGCAAGTCGACATTTCTTCATCTCATATCATCTTAGCGCTTTGGTAGATATCAAACTTATTGGATTAGTTGTGTGTACGTTTTCTAGATAATTACACTGTCAATCTGCTTTTACATGTAATAAATTTAGATGCTGTATTCCCTTGTTTGCTGGTTGTTCGAAAGTTCTAGTTACAACTGGCTTTGTGTTGATACTAAAGAAGGGAGGAGATCTCCAACAAGACCCCGTTGCAGCATCAACAGCAAAACACCAAAACACCCCGATGCAAAAACACAAAAGACGAGTACAGCACTAGACGGAAAAGAAACACACGACATGTAAACATCAAACACAAAAGACTACACATAAACCGACGAGACCAATGGGCAACCGGTGCCGACTTTGGACGGCTATTTGTCACGCAAGTAGCAAATGGTGTTGTTATCCTGGATTACGTGCGCACAACCCTCTCACTTCTCTAATTACCCAGAGGTCTCGAAGAACGTACAATTGTGGTGTAAAACAACCTCCTCACCGTAAGATGACATCTCACAAACAAGACCGCGAAACGCAGAGGCCCCAGAGACACAGATGAATATGTAAATGGATATAAAAAGAGGGCATGTGTAATACAGTCCGTGCTCTGCCGGCTGTAGCGAGCTCATGTATGTAATCACCCGAGGAGTCCGACTGACATTCAGAGAGGACAAGTGGTTGGGGCCCTGTCTTCTCTAAAGAGGTTTGGACAGGGCCCGTCATGGAGTCCCGTCGTCACAGTCAGTCAGAGTGCAAGTCTCAAGGATGCGCTTTTACATGACTGTAGATTGTACTAAATGCCCTTATTCGATAGAGTACCGGAGTGTTTGTACTCATTTTCCTCTTTAATGTATTTGAGGATTTTGAACATGTAGTTCTGATAACTACATCCCTTGATATTACTGCAGCCATTTCTTTCTTTTAATGTGGTTATTATTCGAGTTTCATGTTGTATCTATATTGATATTCTAATGATTTTTACGGCATCCCATTAGTCTGATTGTTCTACGTGGGGACTTGCTTTTTTGCAATATTTTTTTGCATATTTTCTTTCTATTTAGCTATATCTGTTGAATTATGTGTCAGCTTTACCAGTACTCGTTGTTCAATTCGATTGCATACGTGTTTGTCCCGCTAAGAACACTGTATTGTTGTTATTGTTCCATTTGATCACATGTGTGTTTGACCCGCTTAGATCATTGTATAGTTGTCTATGTTCCATTCAATCACATGTGTGTTTGTCTCGCTTAGGTCATTGAATTGTTGACTCTGTACCATTCGGTCACATGTGTGTTTGTCTCGCTTAGATCATTGTTTTGTTGTCTCTGTTCCTTTCGATCACATTTGTGTTTGTTGCGCTTAGATCATTGTATTGTTTCGTCTGTATCATTCAATCACATATGTGAAAGTTATTACATGTATGTCCAGAAATGCATCGAAAGACGTAGCAGTATGGGACATATAAGATGCTACAGGACCAACCATTTCGAAATTTCATTATCCTTTAATAAGAAGATCAAGATCTGTTAAATAAATACCTACCACTGTATAAATCACAGTGAACATACCTCCATCGGAGTAAACGTACTGTCCACGCTATGTTCGGAGCCCTTGTTATTATCCTTGCCAATGTGAACATGGAGGTTATGGAACCTATAGTGCCCGTCGATAAGCTTCTGTAGTCTGACTTGTAGATTCTTTCCATCCTCCGGTTTGAACTCTGGCGCACGGTTTTCTTATAACAGAAACAATCAAGATAATTGTTGATATATATATCTATAATAACTTCGTAAAAGATCTGTTTGAAAATAAAGAAGCAAGACCGATAACCTATCCTTATTTCTTCGATAAGGACCTAGGTGTCACCTTCCCTGGTTGATGATGTTAGGGCTAACATAATATTTCATCTAGAAAGCAATCTAAGAGATTTCAAAGTAACCGTTAAAAGAAGTACCTATCAATCATTCAGTCTCGAAGTCGAGAAGGATGACGCAAAACCATAAGATTTTCTATTTGAACAGTTGCAAACCCCGGAATAAACATCTATTCCGAAGAACAGAAAAGAATCTCCACCATGCACTCACCTAGCGAAACAACCCGCAAGAAAGTGACACGTAAATGACATCAGACATTACTTCAAATCGCAAAAAAACACTACAATATTCACTAACATCATACAAAACAGACGTACAGAAACATAAAATATTTGAATAATATTAATGACAACACATGAAACGACAAATATGGATAATAACAATATCCCTGTATAGGTATATGTAATAGGGATATGTAAAGGAAGGAGACTAAAGTGCACCCGGCGCCGACTTTGGACGGCCATCTACATGTACTGTTAGCAAATGGTGTGGTTATCCGGATTATTTGCGCACAACCCTCCCACTGATCCGAATTTACACTAAGTGCCCGGGGAGAGTCGGCGTCTGGTAATGGTAAGGTAATGAGCTTATTTTCAACATGATACTTTCAGAGAATTATGTTTCAAAAATAATTAGCATTGATAATTACCGTGGTTGGCGACGTCCGTTGGTATTTCATCATTTGTTGATTTGAATCTTAATTGAGGGAGATACGGTAAAAATACGGCTTTCTTGGACACTATGTTGATTGGTGATTGCCTTATATTATTCCCACAAGCTTTATAACATGATGATATGGATTCCCAGTGAAGTGGACCTAATACAAATAATATTTGATAAAATCATAACATTCTATAACGTTCATTCAAAAGTTAATTGGCTGTAGAAGAATTAAATATACAAAACATACATGTCTATTGCTCCACATTAAGAAAATTATATCCAGCAGGCTGTATTCTTCCATTTGCCCCCATGTGGGATAGAGTTTGCCCATAGCGACGCGTCATGTAGGGTCACTGTATCCCACATGTACCTCGCATGACTTTTGACGTATAGACCGTATCCATATTGTGACGCCGTTGTTATCCATTGTGACGTCATGATTTTTGCACCTAAAGCGGCGACTTCTCAACAAAAACATCATTTTAAAACTCTTTTTTAGCTCACCTGAGCCAAAGGCTCAAATGAGCTATTGTCATAGTGTTGCGTCTGGTGTCCGTCGTCCGGCGTCCGGCGTCCGGCGTCGTCGTCGTCGTCGTCGTCGTAAACTTTTCACATTTTAAACTTCTTCTCCAGAACGGCTGAGGGGATTTTGATGAAACTTGGTAGGTATGAAGTACTCATGGTCCCCTACAAGTGTTGTTGTTTTTCGTCCGGATCTGTCAACAGGTGGCGCCACCACAGCCAAAAGTAGGTCACGGGGGGTACCCTCCTTTGACAAACTTCTTCTTCAGAACCGAAGCATGTATCGACAAACCGAAAGCATCAGGATGATCTAGAGAGATGTCTTGAGAAGTGTTGTTATTTTTGGTTCCACTTCGAAGTCAAATTTTTGACGCGTTTTTGACGTCTTTTCGGACTTAGTCAGAAATGCACATTTTTGCACTATTTCTTTAAATAACTCAATAAGTGTATGATTTTACACACTCATTTACTACATATTTATCATATTTAACTTACTTAATGCTTTGATATGTATTTTATGCTTAAATTTTATTTTTTTGATTTTTTATGAATTTTTTTCTTATGTAAAAAGGAAGGGGGGGGGGTGATACATTTTCTGCTTCTTTTCTATAACCACTCTTCAGAGTGTCATGACAATTTGTAGGTATGAGGTACTCATGCATGGTACCCTACAAGTGAAAGAATTTTGTCAAGATATCCACTTTTGGATTTTTAAGGAATATTTTTTTAAGATTGTACATAGGTATAAAGTATGTTTTCTTACCAAAAATAGGAGAAAAATTCTCAAATCGCACCGGGTTAAACACATTGATACTACTTTTGAATGAAGAAATTTTATTTGAATCACAAAAAAAAATGCCGTAAAGATTAAAAGTACACAACTTTTTTAATATTTTTTCAAAGCCATGCACCTTGTTCCGGACCGGAATTATTCGAATTTTATGATCTGAGGACCCATTTTCACACGTATTCTTCCACACATGTAGATGTCTCACACACTTTAAACTATATTTAAAATTTTATTTCATCTATCTAGTAAACAATCACGGGAAGACAATTCAAGATAAACATTGTGTGTATTTTCCACCAATTGTTGAAAATAATAGGAAAATAATCGGAACTATTTGACAGGACAATGACCTAGATATGCATTAATTCATCTTCGTCCCCAAGGCGCATCGTATTCCGCTAGGCGCTTCATTGCAATACAAACCGCAAAGTAGTACTGCGATACATTTCAGGAGATATAGTGCAAACGGAATAGATTTTTATACTTGGAACACTTTCATAATGGTTATCATTCATGTACTTGGAACACTTGCATATTTATCATGTATAAACTTTGCTCGAATTTCCTCTGTCTTAGACTCTCTTAGATGAAGTAATTTACGGACTGATTTCTTGAAGAAACGTCTAATGAGTAATCTCTTCCTCCGGATTTTGAGAATGCAGAGGACATTTAATATCTGAAATTCTTGAAATAAATAATTCAGTTCAGAGTTCCTGAAATCTTCCTATGAAATGTTGGACCACAGAGAGCTGTTGTTTAAATAGAGTAAATAAATTATTATTTACAACCATAAGCCACTGTGTTCGACATCTTGTATGTATAATATTTCTAAGAGGAACACAGAGGCCTGAGGTTGTGAATAATAAAACATTTTCTCTCATAAAATGACAGGTTCCTGTGATAAGACATTTGGGAATTTTTTTCTGTTCAAATAATAGATACATGATGAGTTTTTATCGGACCAAATAACTTTTTGGCGGCAAATCCTATGCAACCGATACATTTCATGAACTCTCTCCGCTAACAACTTGTCCGTGTAACAGACCTTTGATGAGGTAAAACAATTTGTTAACAGTAAATAACGATGTCGTAGGTCTGCTAGGCAAGCTTAACAATTTCATGGGCCTATTAATTTGTTTCAAACTACGAAACCTAGAGAAACCACTTGAGTTGTTGAACAGCGTATGCTGAAATGCGACGCTCCTTCTCGCCTGTTGAAATATGCATACGCAAGAAGCGCCGCATTTCAGCATATTCACTGAAAATTATTTGTTCAAGTGGCTTCACTGGGTCATGAGGTTTGATACACCATACACTGCTTTTTGGAAAACAAACTGGCCCAATTTCTGCACAACTCATTTGAATTGATAAAATATTGGATTAAAACGATTTTAACTGTACGTTTCATGTATTTGAGATGAAATCAATACTATTCAAAAGCATTCATAGATTTCAGTATACTTTAATATGAATAAAGGCAAAACCGAAAAATCTTTGTTTTTAATGCCCCTGGAATAAAAGAGTCGGGAGCATATAGTTTTTGGCTTGTCCGTCTGTCTGTTTGTCTGTCTGTTTTCCAAAAAAACTTTAACATTGGGCATAACTTTTAAATGGAAGCTGGTGATAGAGGTTTCATATTCCACATGTGTATTCCTTGTGACAATACCTTTCCATTGATACCAAAATTTTTGACCTCGTGACCATAACCTTGACCTTTGACGTACTTCTCAAAAACTTTAACATGGGACATAACTTTTGAATGGTTAGTGATAGAGGTTTCAATTTTTACATGTGTATTCCTTGTGACAAGATCTTTCCATTGATACCAATATTGCGCTGACCCTGACCTCTCACATACTTAACAGAAAATGGCCTTTATACTAACAAAGATGCCGCCGGGGGCATTCTCGTTTCACAAACACAGGCTTTATAATTTCTGGCATGCTAGCTATCAATAATGAAAGGTTTTGTGTTCAATTTTAAAGAAACTTAATTTATGAAATCATTTCATTGTTTTATTCTTTTTCTGCTGCACATTAATGTACAATATGATTTTATTTTTGATGTTGCATAATAGAACTATACTAGCTGGGCATATGACGTTGGACCACTTTATCCGTCTTTTCAAATCAGTAAAAAGGTTATTGTTTTGAAATGTGGCTATTTTTTCTTTTTTGTACTTTTAAAGGTTGTGTGAAAAAAAAACTTCTCTGCATCCGGCAAAAATCTTTTTAGAAAGGTTGTGGGCTAAAATCCTGGTACTGGCACTATCAGTATTCAATGTCAGTATGTCAATTAGAGCGTGCATGGGTATCAGGTGAGCGTTGTGCCCCCTGGGGCTCTTGTTTAACATTCTAATTCTTACTAAACCGATTAAGGCTAAGGACTACGGTTTATTCTTTTAGAATAAACCATTTTTGAGAGCGCTGAAAACGAATATTCCTTTATTTTTCGAATTCGATAAAGATGACGATTTAATGATTTTATGAAATTTCAAGAAAGGCCCCCTAGAAATGAGAGAAAAACGATCAACCATATGTTTGTCATGTGGGATGAGAAAAGCCCACCCTCGGGGTCTGGTTTCTGGTCAGGGAACTCGGCAAGCCTCGTTCCCTGATATGACCAGAAACCAGACCCCTTAGGTGGGCATTTCCCATCCCTCATGACAACATATGGTTGATAGTTATAATCTTCCACATCGTTTTTCCGTCACATATCACTAGGTCTACGACAATGGACCAATGCTACAAATTTTCTTTAAATCTATGGGGTATGTCTATGATATTATGTTGCGGTTATGGTTTGACAGTTAACACGTGTATCCTCTCTTGATAAGGTGTCGTGACAGCTCAATATAGAGACACGGAACATATTTAGATGACAGATTGAAAATATTTAATAATATATCTAGTTCACTTCTTCTCTTTACGTAGCAAAATGAATTTTAACTAGCTTTTGCCATGATAGATTATTTTCTTGACTCTGAAGCAATTAGTTCCATTTATAACGATGCTTTAAATATCCGAAATATGCATGTCTGTTGTATTGCATTTAGAATCTTTTGTCTTGAAGCTACTTTCTAGACGTGAGTTTGACGCCTAGTTTTTGCTGTTTTTTTTTTCTTCTTTTTCATGATTTTTCGAATTCTATACCTATTTATGTGATCACCATGGAAACGCCAATTTAAGTTTAATTTTGCAGACATCTTTTAAAATTAAGCATTGATGTAAGATCTTTTAAAATATCTACAATTAAAGACATGCACATGTTTTAGTATTCGTTCTATTAATGTGATATTTACAGACACATGTGTGATACAGGTATGTAATACTATTGAATACTTGTGGTCTTTGCAGATACGATGCGTTAGTGATTTCTTGATTTACATGAAAAGATAATATTACAATACAAAATAAATGGTTCATATTGAGTCTTTGCCGAAAACAGAATTATCTCCAATTTGAAACGGTATCTGACGTATAACTATTATGAGGTCATGGAAATGGTATGAAAAAACGATTATATACCGTCATTTCCGGAACACTTCCGTATTATTCCCAGAGTTTTAGGATCGTTTCCATAGAATTTGATGACGTCTCAATTAGTCTACGTAAGATACGTCCCAAATGGGAAGTAACTGTGTTTTTTCGAAAATTAGGAATAATGCTTCTAGTATATTTGTCCTTCATATAATGCCCACACCCCCCCCCCCCCCTTTACAAGTTACCTTGACATATGTCCCTGTTGTAGCTGAAATCCATTTTACAGCTGTCATCCTTTGGTATTGCACATTCGCCATCTGGTGGCGTCTTTTCATTTTGAGTTTTATGTTCATGTAAGGAGGCTCCATAGGAAAATGGAAAAACAATAAGCAGGAAACATTTCTGCATTCCCCAAATAGACTGAAAGATCAGTATAGGAAATGCTATCAGATAAGGAGATAATATTCGAAAGATTACCTATATTTTTATTCTATACTACATTTTACCTTCTATTGTATAGTATTGGATACCTTAATATGAACACCGTTATGACGTATAGGCTTGGTAGGCGTGGTATACCTTATCTGGGGATAATGCCGTCCAACTTATTTTCAGATAGTCGCGAGCTGTGTTACATCAAATACATGCCGACAGGTAATCCTTTGATACGATAAAGACAATGACAATGACTAATACTTTATTCTCATAAACATATATAGTTGTTGAGAACAAAGAGATACCCATGTTTCATCTGTTTAAAGGCCGGATGGGGACTATAAAAGAAGACAGGTAAATCTTCTGTCATTTCCTCACTGACCACTATAGGGTTTACATCTCTAATCGCATTCTGATTGGTCCCTTTAATCCGTAATACCCCTTCTCATTTTTTGACTGACAGCTTTTAAAAAACGGATGATATTGGGGTATATCCAACCAAAGATTGTGCCCTATGTCTTCCGAAATGAAATTTACCGGATGTGACAGTTCTACCGAATTGAAGCGGCGGGTGTTGCATGCAAGCAGGAGATGCTTACTCTTCCTGGGCACCTTGTCTCACTCCCATATCTGGAGTTCGCTTCTTTTCATATGGTGGTTGTTTTTGTTTGTTTGCTTTGGTTCCTGTTTTATCCTGATTTTGTACGCCTTTTCTGGTTGCGGTTTCTGATTTTCTGAATTATCGATTTTTTGCTGTATACAGGGATATGGTCATTATCCATATTTGTCATCCTTAGCATAATCAAGTTTACCTGTCGGTATGTCTTTGATGTCGCACACCGCTCGCGGCTCTAGGAATATTTTAGTGAACGCCACTATCATCAAAGCAATTATGTCACGCCTACCAAGCCTACGTCAATCAGGTATGCATTTTGATGACCATCTTGGTTGAGAAGCCCGACCTTTTAAAGCTGTCCATCAAGGGCAAGGATTAAAACGGACCAATCAGATAGCAATTAGAGACGTTAACCTTATAGCGGTCAGTAAGGAAAATCAACGTGTCCCAATATATGTATAGTATCCCGTCAGCCTTTATGGTATTCAATGTTTAGTTAACAAAATTGTGTAACAAAAAAATGTGTTTCAATTATTTCATAGCTTTATGAGTCCTTTGATATGGTAGAAACTTTCGCACTAGGAAGAGAACTAAATTAAATAACAATATTTTCAATAGAGACAATTTTTGGAGATACCTATCCTTGCTTTAAAAAAAATTTTTTAAATCGATTGCAAGATATCTTAACGTGAAACTTATGACATTTTAGAGAAATGAATTAATTTGATTTTTTTTTCAGAGTAATCAGGTTTTGTGTTTCGGTGTGTATGTTTATATGAGTGGGTATGTTATGTCTCCTTGTACCTGATGTTTCTTCTGGTTTTTTTTTTTTTGCATTTGGTGTTTTGGGGTTTTGCTGCACTTGGGTGCTGCGACCTAGTGTTGTTGGAGATCCCCTCCTTTCTTGTAGTTGTTTTCTTTATTGCCAATGTTTGATACAATCATGTGGGTACGTTCCTCTGTGTGCATGCGAAGTGATATCACTCGCTTTCAAGAGCTCTCTCCTACATCCAGTCAAGTCAGCATCTGTGTTTGTCCTTTAGAAAACATGATAATGCTCCGCACTCTGTACTTAAAACATTTAAAGATGTAAAAACGACCAATCTCTTTACAGTACAATGTGCTCCCATAGGTACCCAAGCTATGTAATGGATATAAAAACAAAAGGCGGACAAAATATTTATTATTCCATTCATGCGTTTCCATCGTACCGAATGTGATTTCATGTCTAGAAATTCATGCGTTTCCATCGT